>JADMNL010000030.1:174327500-174952500 GCA_016271365.2 Neoceratodus forsteri
GTGGTAGTACAGTGTGACAAAGCTATGGGCAGGGCAAATTAGATTCTGGGATGCATACGGAGTGGCATCTCCAGTGAAGAAGGAGGGATGTTGTGCTGCCTGTATCACTCCCTGGTATACCCCAGCTGGAGTACTGTGTCCAGTTTTAGAGTCCACACTTCAGAAAGGACATAAGTTGGAGGTTTCCAGAGGAGGTAACTAAAATGGTTCGGGATTTTCCAGGAATCCCTACAAGGAAAGGCTGAGGAATCTCAACATGTACACTCTGGAAGAGAGTGAGGGCGAGAGGTGACATGATTAAGATCTACAAAGTACCTCACAGGGGTAAACAGGGTACAGTTGGGAGTTTTCTTCAAATGAGGATGAGCACCCAAACCAAGGGACATAAAATGAAGCTGGGGGAGGGGAGTTCAGGATAGATGTGAAGAAATATTTCTTTACTGAAAGGGTGGTAGATGCCTTGAACAGACTGCCAGGAGAAGTGGTGGAAGCTAAAATGGTAGAGGGCATGAAGCATGCATGGGTTAAACATAGGGCTGTATTAGAAAAAGGGAAGGAGGGGTCAATGGAGATCAGTAGGGCTGTGGAGGTGGAGTAGGTTCAAGTTCATTACAGGAAAAATCCATTGAGCAAGCTCATTCACAAGAAGGTCCTGATGGGCGCAGGCAGAATAAGACATGCAGTAACATATACAGGTAGGAGTTACAAGTAGGTAGAAACATGGGCAGACTGGATGGGCTGAGCGGTCTTTTTGTGCTGACAAATTCTATGTTTCTATGGCATCATGTGTTCATTCAGGTGCAGAGTTTATTTAAAGTTGGGCCTACCATACATCCAGAAGTAAGATACAGTAAATTACCGAATTAGATGCAGCCCACTTACAGTACAATAAACAGAACCCCAGTGCTTCAGGAAGCCTTTATTCTTCATAAGGCTGCTTAAACAGCTGGGGTTCTATTTGCAATGTCACACTAGTATGCTGATCTTAAAATCGGCGCCACATCTGAATGAGTACTTGATTCTTGCTTACCCATTTCTTCCCCACTTTGAAAGCTGCTTGTCCTGAGTTAGTTTTGGGCTGGCAGGGCCTACGCCTTTGTTGGAAGATGACCAATAGCGGCACTGAAGGCGTCAGACTTCACAGACTGTGAAGTCAGCTGCTCACCATCTTGGCAAGAAGAAGGCTGCAGCTGTGGCCTCTGATGACTGTTGGGGTGTGGGGATAGGGGGGACCAAAGGGACAGACATAAGGAGATAAAATCATAATAAAAATTGTGAGACCTTCACCAGCTTTCCAAAATGCTTACCAGTACAAGAACACTCTATGAAGTTTTTCAAATGGCAACACAGTGTGGTGAGCCCTCTGTCTGCCGTCTGACACCAGGTATCAACCAACATAAAATTGCTTAAAGAAGACAGTGTGGTCATGTGGTTACTGAAATACTGGAGTTTACAGATTTATAAGAACAAAGAATATTACACAGAAGCTGGCACATGTGTCTATAGCAGCTCTCCTGCTTCTCAGTAGTTATACTCTTGAGGTACTTGAATGATGTTATCATATCCCCTTTCCTTATCTCTTCCATTGAGTACATAATGAGGTCCTTAATTTCTCCTCATAAGTCTTGTGTTGCAAGCTCTGTACCATCTCATTGCCCTTCTCTGGACCATCTCCAGCCTGTTAATATCCTTACGAAGGTGCAACCTCAGAACTGCACACAGTACTCCATGTGAGGCCTGACCATGGTTTTATATAATAGCGTCACTATCTCCCTCCTTATGTGGTGATACCCCTGCCTATGCACCCCAGCATGTCACTGGCCCTCCCAGCTGCCTTTCCACTTTGACATTTCAGGTCATCTGAAATAAGAACCCCAGGTCCCTTTCCTTCTTTGTGACTGTCATCAACCCCACCCCTCCATCCTATAGCTTTCTGCGGGTTTCTGTGTCCCAGGTCATAATTTGCACTTTTTGAATTAAACTTCAGTTGCCAGTCCTCAGACCATTTTCAAGCTTCCCCAGGTCCCTCTCATTTCTCCACCTCTGGGGTATGCACTGTGTTACAGATCTTGGAGTCATCTGCAAACAGGCAGACCTTTCCCTTCAACCCTTCTGCAATGTCTCTAATGAAGACATTGAACAGGACTAGCCCCAGGACTAATCCTCGGCACCCACTGGCCTCCCTCTCCCCAGACTGCACCCCATTTACCACCACTCTGCCTCCTGTCTCTTAGCCAGTTTCTAATCCAGTTTACCACCCTTTCCCCCATGCCCAGCCTACTCAGCTAGTTATCAGCGTCCTATGTGGGGCAGTGTCAAAGGCTTGCTAAATCAAGGTAAGCATTGTCCACTGCCCCACCCTGATTTACTCCCTTTGTCACTCAGTCAAAGAGGTCAACCAGATTTGCCTGACATGACCTCCCCACTGTGAATCCATGTTCCTATGGTCCTGGGCTCCGATGGCTAGATGTCTCACTATCCTTTCTTTAAGCAATGTCTCCATGATCTTCCCCACTACTAAGGTGAGGTTGACTGGCCTATAGTTCCCGCCTCCTCCCTACTGCTGGATTTGTATAGAGGGACCACATGTGCCTTCCTCTAATTCTCTGGTACCACCCCTGTGTTGACTGACTCAGTGAACATGGCTGCCAGAGGTACTGCTATCTCCTTCACAGTTCTCTTAATATCCTTGGGTGTATGCCATCTGGTTCCATCGCTTTGTCCACCTTCAGTTTAGTCACCTCCTGCAGGATTCTTCTGCCTGTGATTACTGTCCACCTCTTCACGTCTTCGCAACTGCTGTACTGCTGTGGCCTTGCCCTCCCTCTTCTGTGAATACTGAACAGAAAGACACAGTGGATGTCTTGGTGGGGGGCACAGGACGATTCTTAGGCATGGTACTATCACTTTCAAATACCTAAACAGCACATATAAGCAAGCAACATTCAGCATTGACAAATGCTTGTTATTACTGAAACACATGTATCCTCTGACGCTGGGTCTGCTTCTACCCTCAGATTGTTGGTTTTGCATCTCCTTTCATTGTTGCTGGAATTTTCTTTGTAATATCTGACATGGAGCCTTTGCAAAGAGTCTATGACTCACAGGTTTGTAATTCAATTGTTCAATAAAAAATAAAAATATTAAAGTTTACTTGAGAGTCCCAGATATAAGGCATCAATTGAGCTTTCAGCCCTCTTCATCTCCATCTGATGCTCCTGCCATTGGGCTGGCCTTTTCTGTCAGTTTCCCAGCAAATTCATCTGCTTGCTTTGGGTCCACGAAGATGTCACTTTGGACTCATGGTGAACCCGCAAGCCTCACTGGGTATGTCAACTGTGCTTGGATTCCATTATGTAGAAGGTCCTTTTTATAATCTGAAGATCTTTTTTTCAGTTTTGGGTCTGAGCAGACAAATCGGGGAATAGGGCTAAGCGATAACTTCCCAAACAATATCACCCCTGGCTCTGGCAAGAGAGGTATATCGCCTCTGGGGATGACAAAGTGTCTGTTACTGTAACAGGTCTCTGGAGCTATCCCCATGAGGATCTGCCTTTATGGGGATAGTGAATACCTTGAGAATGGTCACGCCGAATCCATAGGTAGGAGTTTTATGTCCACAAAGATCATCTTCATTAGTGTAGTGACTAGTTCAGCTCATTCTTGCAGCCGAGGCAGAAACCAAACACTCACATTGGCTTTCTTGAGAGTTCTCCAGGGCCTCAGATTTACTTTTGATAAAGTGAAGGTCTTAAATGAAGGAGGCTTTGTATTCTGCCTGCTGAGTGTTAGCAGCCGATAGATCATTTATCACTGCAGAATGTTCTTTGAGAATGTGCTCGTTGCTCTCATTGAGCTTGGCCTCCACTACTGACAATAAACTTGTTTGTCTCCTCCCACATTAGCCTGAATTTTTATGAGGAGAGCCATAACTTGCAGCTGGAAGCTCTGTCGTAAAATGGCCACCAGCTGGGCCAGAGCCAGTCACAGATCCCGCTGGAGAAAGGAATGATTCCATGCCGCTGGACCCATGCTTTCTGTCTTTCTTGGGTCCTATTCTCTGCTACTGAGTTTCCGACAGGTACTTTAAGTAAAATGAGAGCCATTAGACAAAAAGAAATACTTTAACTAGTTAGATCGTGTTAGTCGGATCTGGAGTTGTGCTAAGAGCGTCCGCCATATTGCTGCTCCACAGTCCTTTTGACATTTTAAAAGGCTGTGTGAAACATCAGACTTAAAATACTTTCACTTGAAGGCATGGTTCTTGAAGGAAGCATTATCTGAGCTGAATCTCTCTATGAGGTTCTGGAGGTCCTTCAAGGAGGAACTGTGGCAATACTAAGCTCCCCACCCAAGAAACTTACCTCCCAATTAAGCTTTTGAGACCAAAACTCCTTTTTTCCAGCAGGCACTTACTTTATTTTATTTCCTAAAATCTGAAATATGGTGGACCGTGTGCAGCTCCATTTACTGCAACAATGCAGTGCTGTACGTTAAGCTTCAATGTAAGCGCCACACTATTACAGTAAATGGAGCTGCAATGCGGTCCACCATATTCTACGGTTCGCAGATTTTAGGAAATAAAAATAGTAAGTGCCTGCTGGAAAAAGGGGTTTCGCCTCAAAAAGCTTAATCGGGGAGGTAAGTCTTTCGGGTCAGGAGCTAGTATCTCACAGTTCTCCTTTAAGGTGTCAAAGCCTTCCACAAGGAAAATCAAAATGGAAAAGATTCTCAGTCTGGTGTGGAACAATTCCCATTCAGCTGAGAATGCAAAGATTGCACTAATCTTGGAATACTGGTTACATTTAGAGTGTTTGGCTCTGGGCCAGCATTTTAAAGGTGCATTTGTCTCCTATTCTGCATTTAGGTCCAAGGCCTATTACACACGTATTCTGCAGTGAAGAAACCCATACCAGCTGGGGCCTGAACCTGGTCTTCGCTCAGTTAATGACCTGCCCATTTGAACCTCCGCGACTACTGAGTTAAAATATCTCACATGGAAAACATTATTCTTGGTAGTTCTCACATCAGCAAGGAGGGTCCCAAGCTGCAAGCACTCTACATGTATATATGATTTTCCACAAGGAAAAGAGGTGTTAAGAACAAATATACAATTCCTTCCTAAGATACTGTTAGGATTCTACTTGAATCAGACTTACTACCTTGCCATTACATTTCCAAGGCCATATGCCAGCAAAGGAAAAAAAATATTTATACATTAGATCTCAAAGGACTCTCAGTTACTGTAAGTCTAGAACTGAGGACATTAGGAGTAACAACAATTTGTTGTCACATATGGTGAGGTGACAGAAGGACAGACACTCACCCTCTATTTAGACTACCAAGGTGGATACTATAGTAGCCACAAAAATTTCTGCTACATACTACACAAAGGCAGGAGAGCACACCAAGGATGGTATTAATGCTCTTGCACTAGGGAATAGCAGCAGCAATGGCAGCTACAAAGTGTGTGCCACTGCCAGAAATTTGTAAGGCTGCTACCTGGTCCACAGTTCACACATTCACATCTCATTATTGTCGGAACACACAAAGCAGAGAGGGTTTTGGGTCTGAGATTTCTGTACTTTAGATCCTATTCTCAAAGCAATCAGAAAACCCTCCAACCAAGGGTACTGCTCGAGTCTGCACAAACACTGATCTTCCTGGACATAAAGCTTCCACCACTCATTCACACTAGTGGGACTATGCTGGCGACACTAGGACATGGCGGGAGCCAAAATCTTCAGGAGGGCTGGGCGCGGGGCAGGACCTGCGCATGCGTGGTGCCACGAGACTGGCTTAGCAGCCATGTAGGCTAGCCCAGTGTTGACCTCCAACCGCTCAGTTCATTTTTTTCCATTGTCGAGTGCACTTCAGTGATGATGATGCTCGCCCAGCCAGGAGTCAAATCTTCACATCTATATGACAGCAGCGTAGTCGTTCAGTATTTAATTCGTTTTTATTTAGTTGTTTATTAAAAAAAAAAAAAACTTTTCAACAAAAACAGAAGTCTTCTTCAGCCCACCTTCAATAAGGTCGCCCATGAACGAGGGCTGGTGATGGTAGGAGACTTGGCTAAGCTGTTTCAGTAGCAGGCCTGGGCCCAGTCTGCCGCCCACTACCGAGGGGATCTGACTACGGGCAGTCCGGTGATCGGGAGGAAGGCGGTCCTCCCAAAAGCACAAAAGAAGCAAGCCCATTCCCGATCATCGTCAGGGACCGGCACTGCTCGGCCTCGAGTTCTTCTTCATCGCACTGGTCAAAGAAGAAGTGGTATGAATCGAGTCTACCCTCACAATGCGATCTGCACAGAGATAATCGGTGGCGAGGGACAGGAGGCTGACCCCAGCTCCATCGAGAGGTACCTGCGGCCTCGGTTCCTGGCGGCCGTGATCCTGCACTCGGGTCCTTCTCCACCCCGAGCGGGGTCCTTCAGTGAGCAGTTTCATCATTGGAGCAGCTTTGATGGAGCAGTGGGTTGGCGGTTGTCCTGACTCCCGTGCCTGCAGAACCAACCCGGGGCGTCAGACCTGGGGGCTGGACCAGCAGGTGGGGGTTAGGTCAACCTAGTCGCGTGGCACCTTTTCGGTGCCCGACACCATGCTCTCTTGCTTCCCTCACATGGCTGTGGCACAGGGGCCACACAGGTACCATCTTCTCCTGCTCATGTTTTCAGGTCTTCAGCCTTGGGTGCCCCAGGGTTGAGGTTAGGGTCTTCAGGTGCTTGCTCAGTGCCAGTTACAGCCGCCTCAGCTTTGGCCTTAGTAGTGCAATGATGCTGTTTTCAATGCCAGTGCCACTTCAGGTGCAGAGATTTTGACTCCGATTCAAGGAGCACCTCCTGCTCTCTTTCCTTGTTTTCCTTTCGTACTATCCCTTCTGGGCTAGTAGGGAGAATATTGGGCCTGATCCTGATCTGCGATTAGGAGATGACTTGATAGAAGACTCTTCCCTTGGAGTGGAAAGTAAGCCCTCTACTTCAGCAGAGCCTTTGGTGGGACCTATCCTTTAAGTCTCTCCTGAAGAATATGAATTCCACCCTTTCTTTCCAGACTTCTGAGGTGGATCCTGGGAAGCTGTTCGCCTTCCAAATCTACATGTCCTGGAACTCCTTGTGGAATTGACACCTCCGGTACAGCCCTCTTTCAAGACTCTTTCACAGATGGTGTGGGACAGCCCAGAGCTCATTCTTTCTGTGGCTAAGTCCATAGACAGGAAGAAAAATTACTCACCATAGTAATCTTGTTTCTTCAAACGGATCACTCATTATGATTAAACTGATGCAGTCAGCCTCCTGTGTTGAACTGCCGGAGAGATGGAATGTTATGCAAATGACAGAACTCTCATTGGCTCATGCAAATTTCAACCTGCTGCACTCTGAGTGCTTAAGATTCTTCGGGCCTAACTGGGTATAATACCCCCAGCTAATCTTGACATAGTAAGAAAAACTACCCCCGATCAAAATCCCAAGAAACAGGCCTAAAACAAGACCACAAGGAAACCAACTGGTTTAAAGGGTGAGTCTCTAACCTGGCCTATATAACATTAAAGCAGAGATGCAGAACAAATTCCTCCACTTTTTTTTTAAGGTTCTAGTAGGGAGGCAGGGTGGGAATGCTTTAATCTTAATAGTGATCCCTTTGAAGAAACAAGATTACTATGGTGAGTATTTTTCTTCTAACCCCAGGAATCACTCATTATGATTAAACTGATGCAGACTTCCAAGCAGTACCTTTGGAGGTTGGACAGAGAACCTATTTGGGGAAGAGGTTCTACAGAACTGCTGTGCCAAAACTGGCATCACTTCTGGATTGTAAATCCAGGCTGTAGTCTTTGTGAAAGTGTGTGCTGTTTTTCCACGTAGCTGCTTTGCAGATTTGAGTAGTGGGATATCTTTTGAAGCTGCCACTGACACAGCTGTACCCTGGTGGAATGTGCCCTTAGGCCAAAGGGGTACCTGTTGCCCACTTTACTGTAACAAAACTGTATACATACCACTATCCAGCGAACAATTATCGTTTGTGGCAGCTCTACCCTTATCCACTTAGCCATAAGTGAGGAAGAGCTGTGTCTGTCCTGGTCTGTATGTCTTGGTTCTGTCAATGTGATGGCTCAGTGCCGTTTTGACATTGAGGCAGTGAAGTTTCCTTTCTGGAGAACTGGAGTTCTCTGTAAAGAAAACAGGTAGAGTCATAGACTGATTCAGGTGAAAATCAGATACCACTTTGGAAAGAAATTTCCTATTGGTCCTGAGGACCACCTTATCCCTGTGAAATGAAATGTAGTCCACATCTGTACACATGGCTTGCAGCTCACTGATCCTCCTGGCAGAGGTGATAGCCATTAGAAACTCAGTTTTCTATGTGACATACTTTGGGTCTGCAGTTGCCGTAGGTTCGAATGGTGGCTCCATCAGCTTGGCAGTGCAGATGTTTAGATTCCAGACCAGGACGGGTTCCCTCAGAGGAGGGTGAAGGAGGTTGAGACCCTTAAAGTATTTCCTGAAAACTGGATGGGAGGCCATGGACCTTTCCTTACCAGCTGACTGGTAGGCCGAGACTGAAGCCAGGTGGACCTTAAGGGTCGAGGCCTCCGTCTAATGAGTGTAGGTGTGTCTGGTAATCTGGAGAACAGCAAGGTCAGCTCTGGAGGGTCAGTACCCTTACCTGAGCACCAAATGGAGAACCTCTTCCACTCAGAGGAATATGTTTTCTAGTGGAAGGTTTTCTCAAGCCCTAAGCACTGTCAGGACTTGTTCTGACAGCTTGAGGTTAGTAAACTTTAAGTCCTCAAGAACCAGGCCTTTAGTTTCCATGATCTGACGCTGGGATACAGGATCCTGCCCTGAGGAGGTCAGCAAGTTGTGCCTCCTGGGCAAGTGAATTGGTGAGGTCACTGACAGTCAGTAGAAGCAAGTACCAGTGCTGCCTCACACAGTCTGGTGCCACCAGTATCATTGTTACTGGTTGGGACCTTAATTTCAGTGGGGTCCTGAATATCATTGGGAAGGCATACACAAACTTCCTGACCAATCCAGGGCCATTGCTTCCAGGGAACTGTACCTTTGTGAGGGGGCCTGCAGCAGTACAGGAGCAATTGGTGATTTTCTGCAGAAAGATCCACATTTGGAGTGCCCCACCTTCTGAAAACTGCACTGAGGATCTGAGGGTTCAGTGACCACTCGTGGTGGTCCTGACTTGCCCTGCTGAGAGAATATGCCAGTACATTGTCTTTCCCTGGAAGGTGTATGGCTGATAGAGATACTGTGTAACCTCCCCCCACCGCCCCCTTGTTTCTACTAGTAGGGCTGCTCCTCTCACATCTAGGCGCCACCGAGAGGGGTGAGGGTAGTCACTACAAATATCTCACAGCTACTCTGTAGACCCATTACTTGTGCTGTGGAGCCTGCCATTCTTAGAAGGGCAAACCAAGTGTGGCAACTACCTAGCTCACACCTGGCATGGCCATCAACCTGGGGCCCTGGGAGAAAACATTTGCTCAGCATTATGCTAGGTCTGTACTTCTGGTCGGGCACCCAAGTAAATCCGGAAACTGGAAGCAATAATTGAAATGTCCAAACCAGGATGGGATTCTAGAGTGTGGCTTTTATTCACATAACACAGAGAATAAAAAGCAAAGATGGACCCCCACAGGGCTACTCTCACTGGTAATGCAGATCACTGAGGTACAGAGCACACTTCCTCACTATGAACCCTCAGGTTCTGAATGGATCTGGGCACACATGGGCCGAACTGGTACACTTCTCTTCTTTTCCTTGACTTGGCGCCCTGGACAGTACTAGGACACTTTTTCTATTGCATGGAGATTGATGGTGGCTCCCTAAACCACCCGAGCACATTCCGGCTCTCAGGAAATCCAAAATCCACGTCTGGGTGCTTTCCTCAGGCACTGGCCAAATGCGCTGAGAGAAAACATAGGTGCCCAAACTGAACCCAGAGAGGTAAACCTGGTTACTCCAGATGGGGGTCGCCTCCTTTGCTCCTAAATCTATACTTGCCATTCATTTGGTTACAACACCTTTCTCTGAACACTGTTTGTAGATGCTCTCTCGAAATGTTTTCACATTTAACATTCTACTTTTCACTGGAGGTGTTCTGACTTTAAAAGTTCTGTATGTGGCTATGTCTTTACCCTAGACCCCCACTGTTGCAGATGCTTCTAAGTCATACACAGTTTAAAAGTTCTGTACTTGGCAAGTCTCTCTTTGACCCCACAGTGAGGCAGATAACTTTTCCTCAAAACACTGTCTCGGTGAACAAAGTCACTTTATCAGAGAAGAACTCACCACGGTATGCAGGTGCCCCAGGGTTGTTTCCCACAACACAACCTCTGGTACTCACAGAACAAAGCGACTCTCAGGCAGCTTCTTCCTCCAGGCTGGACCAGGGATTGCCCTGAATTCCTGAATTCCTCCCCATCCCTCCGGGATGGGGCACTGGAATAACTTCTAGGAGTGGTCTCTACGCTTTCTTCAGGTCTTCTGTGTTCCTCTCTAGGAGAGAGACACACAACCCCTTCTTCTGAGGTAACGCTGTATCAGAGCTAGGCTCTGAGGAACTGCACTCTGCAGCACTCCTCACTCTCCTGAGTCTCCACCAGACTACTCTCTGAAGACCTGACTTGAATTCCCCAACGTTCTACTGCTAACCCCTGCAGCTAGCATTTCAATGTGGCTTATGCTGCTGCGAGAATTCTAAGGTGACATCATCACTCAAGCTCAGCAGAAACTGAAAACAGAGTGTGACAGTGTGGAACCCATTTAACTGGCATCTCACAAGCTGCCTACTCCTGTCTGCCACTGATTCTAAGTAGGATTCTAGTAACCCCTGGGAACAAGGGGTTACACTTGCATGGAGTATGCCAGGGACCACAGCTTCATTGCCTCTGTGCAAAGTGGGGCGGACCTGGTTCCTCCTTGCTTGTTGATATAGTACATGGTTGTGGTGTTGTCTGTCCTGACCTGCACCACCTTCTTTTGCAGATGTGGGGCAAATGCCAATAGAGCCAAGTACACTACCCTGAGCTACAGCAGATTTATGTGCAACAGGGACTCTTGAGGAGACCATGTGCCACTTGCCTATGTGATCCAGCATGTGCCCCCCAACCGAGAAAGGAAGCATCTGTTGTGAGAGTTAGGGAGGGCTGTTCCCTTAGAAAGGGTTCACCACCCTGAGGTTGTGTTCGTCCAGCCACCACTGAAGTGCCTGCAGTAGTCTGTGGGTGACTGGAACCAGTTTGGACAGTGGATCTGTCCTTTGTGACCAGTACTGTCTCAAGTGAAACTGGATGTCTCTCATCTGGAATCTGGAACCTAGCACCACTGTGGTGGCAGCTGCCATGTGTCCCAGTAGCCTGAGGAATTCTCTGGCTGGCTTGGGCTTGCCCAGCATGAAGGAACTTGCAATCTGTGGGATGCTGTCCTCTGTACTGGGGCAAGAAAGCTCTGCCCAGGCTGGTGTCCAGCTCTGCTTCAACGAAGTCCAGCACTTGTACTGGCTCTTGTTGTGATTTCTTTTCTTTTGTGGAAACTTAGGGATTCCAGCTTGGATTTTGTGAGTGCCAGTGACTGCCTTGCATGCTGCAGGGACTGGCCTACAACTAACCAGTTGTCCAGGTAGGGAAGACTGTCACACCTTGTTTTCTCAGATATTCGACCACCACTGCTAGGCATTTTGTGAATGCCCTTAGTGTAAGTCTGACCGAATTGGGAGTGCTGCGGTGGTAATGACTTGAGGCCAGTCTGAACCTCAGGTACTTTCTGTGAGTTGATCTGACAGGAATATGAAAACAGGCATCCCTTAAGTCCAGGGATGCTAACCAGTGGTGCAAGTGGTAGACAAGAAGTACAGGAACTCAGGCAATGGCAAATATGAAACAGAGAATGAAGTTCCTCAATCTGAAGGATAATTGTATAGATAGTATGTGATTCAGTTAGGGATATTGAAGGATTTCTAGGAAAATATCATTGTTGTACAAGTCAAATTTTGTGATGGAATCCCTGATTTCAGGTCTGAGCCCAGAAACTGTCGTTATTTTGCTGGTTTAAGAATTTCAGTGCCAGTATCCGTGGGAAGAAGTACAGGAACTCTGTTCCTGCTGCAAAAAGGTACAGGAACTGGGTTCCTGTGTGTTCTTGTTAACTTTCATCACTGCTAGCCAATCTCCTTTTGCAGTGTGGGGATGATTATTGAGAGAGTCACCATTTTGAACTTTGGCTTCACAATGTGCTTGTTCAGAAGCCTTAGATTTAGATCCAGGATAGGTCATCAGTCCCCATTTTCTTTTTGGTAAGGAAGTATGTGGAATAGAAGCCTTTGCCCCTTTGGTTTAGGGACACTGGTTCCACTGCTTTGATTGATAGGAGGTGCTTACCTCTGCCTCCAGGAGTATTCTATCTGCAGTGGTGACTGGGGCAAAGGTTCTTGCTGTCAGCCTGGGAAGTGATTTGAAGTTGAGTGACAGCCCCAGGCTCACTACCTCCAGGACCCACTTGTCTGTGGTGATAGCATGCCAAACCTGGAGGTAGTGAGCCAGTCTGCCACCCACTGATGGTGGTGGGAGGGCGACCTGTACCAGCCCATCAGGGATTCTGTGTGGCTGAGCCTGGGTTTTGCGGTGAGGAGAAGCCCGTCTCATGGCCTTCTACCCCTCCCTCTGAAATAGCATCTCGGCTGCTGGTAGACCTCACCCGAAGCCTGTGTTTTGGAAAAAAGGTCTGGGGTGATCCCCTACCCTGCCTCCCTGTTTGAGGCCCTATAGAGGTGGAAGGTTTTCTTTAGAATTACTTCTATAGGTGGCCTTATATCCCTCTACCCTTTTCATGTAGGTCTCTGTTTTGTCACCAAATAAGTAATTTTGTTCACATGGAAAATCCATAGCCTTAGCTTGAGTGTCCAGGTGTAACCCCCCACAAATGGGGGTTCCCAAAAGTCTTCCTTGAGCTAGCCTAAATGCTCACTGCCAGGCTGGTGTTCTGCGTTTTAGCAGATTAAATGTATTGTCAGAGAGTGCCTGTATAGCCTCTGTGTACTGTCTATTTAAGAGCTGCCTGGATTGCAGTCTTAATTAATCTAAGGGAGCTCTGTTAGAATATGTGCTTATCTGCTGATCATTTGTTAGAGTAGTAATAATAGTGCAGTTTGTTCTAACCTGCCTTCTTTGCAGCAAGGACTGTTCTGTTTATCTTCACCAACTTGGCTCAGGACTGTCAGAATGGGCCAGTCAGTACTGTTGGGACTCTAAAATGGAGCCTGCCTACAGGGCTTGGTGGAGTCACAACTTGTAGGAATTGTAGTTTTGCATTTGGCGCCTAAAATAACCTGGAGGAGCCCTTGTTGTGACTGACAGACAGATCAGCCAACCGAACCTTTTGGATCTTGGGAAATTCCAAGCTGCTTGCAGCTAGTTTCAGTTCTGAATTGGGAAGTGAAGAGGATAGCTTGATTGATTCAAGCAGCAGCCCCAGTGTGGATTTCTTGGCGGAGAACTGTGGAAAGGCATGAGTTTGGCCTGCATGCTGCCTGCTATCCCTGAGAGGAAAATAGAGTTTATTTGGACTGAATCTGAGTTGAAGACGATTTAAGCTACTGGACTGTGACCAGATTTTAACCTGAAGAAGACCGAAGATTTGCTGAATGCGATCGGCCTGTCAGGACTTCCAGCCACCTCTGAACTCCCGGATTGTGCGAGACTCTGTAATTGTGACCAGAGAGCCTTTGCCTGGTACAGTGGAATTTCCTTATATGTGAATGTGTTGTGTGATTATAATGGGTCGTGATTTGGTCCCCACTGTGGTTTGAATTGTGTTCTGCTTGCTGGAGGGCATTATTTATTTATTTATTTATTGAAAATGTTTCACCAGGAAAGGCACACTGTGCAAAAGATGCTCGTCTCACGGTGTGACCTGGGGAGGGTTACAGAGGAGGCAGGTATACATACAGTAGATGATTTTAGCAGTAATGCAATACAGACAGTGTACATCGATTGGAGTATTACAAATGAACTTGTTACATAAGGAGTGGAATACAGAACAATATGATCAGTATCGACAGGGTATACATAACATAGGTATAAGGCAAGGTAAGAGCAATACAGAACTTGCACAACAGGGACAGGTAAACATGTCATGGTATACATATCAAGTGTACCAGGCATAGTAGGAGCAAAGCAGAGCAAACACCACAGGGAAGGGTGAACATACAGTGGTTATTCTAAGGGGAATACATTAGTTACGTAAGTGCCAATAGCACACTTGTGTGACAGAACAGAACTTGAGTGCCAGTACCAGCCTTGAGCTGCAGAGGGATGCACAGGTGCCTGTTGGAGTTGGAGGGACTAGTATGCTTAGGAGCGTGGGGGTAGGTTTAGGTGAGGTGAGAGGGAGGGTGAATGGTGTTGATGCTGAGGGTGAGGCAGAGGAGGAGAGAGGAGGTGTTAGGGTGAGGGAGTAAGCATGAGTGTAAGTGCGTAGGGCAGATATAAGCCAGCCAATTGGGTGATTGCCAGGCCGCTGGTCAGGCTCTGGGAGGCAGCTTGGGGAGAGAGGTACCAAGAGAGGGGAGTTCAGGGCAGTTGCAGTTTGTTGCTAGAAAGTTAGTGAGGGCAGAGGATAGGGAGTATTTGGACGATGAATGGCGGATCTGGGCTGGTAGGCCGTTCCAGAGTTTGGGGAAGAGGTAAGAGAAGGACGATTGGCTGGCGGTGGTCTTTCGGTGGGGATGGATACTAGCCTTGTGTCGGTGGACCTGAGGGCGTGAGGTGGGGTAGGTGGGGAAGATAGGGAGGATGCTAGGTAGGGTGGGAGGGAGCCGAGCCAGAAGTTGGAAGCAAATTTTACAGTGTGGATTAGGCGCCGGTTGCTCGGGGCTGGCAGGGCCAGTGAACGGTAGAGCTTGCAGGATGTGGGAGCGGTGGGGGCACGAGGGCAAAGCAGCAGAATGCATTAAAGAGTGGGTCCAGTCTGGCTAGGGTGGTCTTTGAGGCGGAGCTATAGACTACGCCACAGTAGTTGAAGGTGGGTAGAATCATTTTCAGGACTAGATCACGCCTGACGGGTAGCGAGAGGGAGGAGCGGTTCCTATAGAGGGCCCCAAGTTTTGGGCGCAGTTTGGAAGTGATGGCATCTACGTGTGTGGTAAAGGAGAGGTGGCGACCGAGCCAAACCCCTAGATACCTAAAGGAGGGCACTTCTTCGAGGATGGTGTTGTTTAGGTATGGAAGATCAAAGGGTGGGTGAGTTTGGATAGGCGCTGCCTTGTACGAAAGTCATAGAGAGCGGTTTCTTGGGATTTAGGGAGAGTTGGTTGGTATTGTATTGCATTAGAATTTCCTTACTTGTAAATGTGCTATGTGCTGCTAGTGGGTCGCGATTTGGTTCCCCACTGTGGTTTGAACTGTATTCTGCTTGCTGGAAGCTGCATCCAGCCCCATGGACTGAATCCAAAATCATCTCCATCGGGCCTGGGCCTTGCACACTAGCCCTGCCTGACTACCGCTGCACAGAGAAAGCCATCGACGAGAGACCTGCCTAGGGATCAGCCCCTGCTCAACACTTGAACTGGAATGACGCCTCGGTGATTCATGTGGGTCGCTTCTCTAGCGGTTACATCTGGAGGCTCACCGCTAGGATTTTGTGCCTTCTAGTGGCCAAAAATTACAAATTATTGTTAAAGATCAATGGCTACCCCAGTAGAAATGGCTGTACACCAGTTGGTGGGTGGTACTGGGCAGGAATTCGACCCCAAAATGCTCTGTTATACTGGATATTCTCCTGGGTACAAGTAAGGACACTGTAGAGGAGCATGCTCCAAAACTGAATGTTTAAAAACCCTGTGGTGGTGGTGGGTTGACAGGCTGATTTGATCACCCAAACTTTCATAGGCTTGGTAGGCGTAATGACCTTGAGGACAGCTCTAAAGTGCCACAGGCTATTGTCTCAGAAGGGTTCCAGCTGCCTGGAGAGTGATAACAAAAGACAGTAAAGACCGGGGAGGATGAGCTCCCACCATTATCTGAGACTTTGAGGTGAAATTTGCTAAGTTGTTGCTGGAGGAAGGAAAACCATAGAGGACTTTAAGAAACTGTTCCTGCCACCTGGGGTGTTCTTTCCCAACACCCCTTCCACCCAGCACCTGTTACTGCCCCGCCTTCTGTGCCCATGCCAATGCTGGCCCCTATATCTCTACCTACCATTAGTCACGACTCCTACTGAAGGCTGAGAATCTTCTCGGGCACCCTCCCACCCCTCAGGGGAGGATGACTGGGAGACCTGGTTCGCTGTGTTGCCCCTTGGTACCCAGTGGCAGTGTGCAGAGGCTGAGAAGCAGAAAAGAATCATAGAAAGATTGAGGCCCCACCCTGGAAGCCATTACATTTTGAGGTCCATGAACCCTGATGCATCTGCTCAGAAGTAGCTATCTGTACTTCAAGGCAATTTTGGGAGCATTGAGTCAGGAGACTTTGATGTGGAAATTCAAGGTACCAAACAATGGAAGGGGAAAGTTTGTCTCGTATGTTACTCGCCTAGAAAGAGCTCTACAAAAAGCTTACCGGAAAGGTGGGGTAGCCGTTAGTGATTTGAACCGTGTGAGATTGGGTAACATACTGCAACATGCCAAGCATTCTAAACTGCAGATCATTCAGTTAAGGCTCCAGGATAGGAGAGGTAACCCACCTGACTACTATGACTTGATAAAGAACTCTGGGAGGTAGAAGGTGAAGAGGAGATTATAATTATGGGGTGAGTGCAGCCCAGGTGATCATGGCACTGGAAGGCCCTTCCGAAATGGAGACCACTAAGTCTTCCGCCGTGGGCTAAATGGTGGGGAGGAGTTGCTGAAGGAAGTCAGAAAGTACAATCGGGTGCATTCGCTGAGGTATCCCTGCTGACAGAGACCCTGGCCCTGTCAGAACGTGACTGTTATGGGGTGGGGTGCACCTCAGGCATCCTGTAGTGAGGGTGGCTTCTCGGCTGAGCTCAAGGAATTGACTGCCACCCTAAAGGAACTTTTGAGACATAGTACACTACCCGCAGAAGTCAGATCACAATCCCCATTGATGCTCCAGCATCCCCTGCTATGTTTTCCTCAAGGATGCCCGAGAGCGTGTCATTTGTCACAACTGCTGCAGGGATGGCCATATGAAGAGGGAATGCCAGTCTCAGAAAGACTTAGAGAAGTGGTGAACCAGTTTCAAGGAGAGCTTCGGAAAAGCGAGTCAGTGGTCAAGGGCTGCACGAAATGACCGCAGTAAAGGCTTCGGCCATCTAACTCAAACCCCTCTGTGGCTAAATTGTCTGTCCAGGCCCTGCTGTTGTCCCTCCTGACTAGTCAAGGTAGTGGACCCTTCAGTGGAGACTAATGTGGCTGTGAATGGTATTCCTACTCGGGCTGTGCTTGACAGTGGGTCGAAAGCAACCATTGTGTTTCAGGACTGGTATGACAAGCACTTATCTGATGTGCCCTTACAATCCCTGGAAGGCCTACATGTGTGGGGGCTGAGCGACTAGTCTAGGATATGCCCGCCTCTGGTTGTCTTTTCCTGCAACTGTCACTGGCGTTGAGGAGCAACTAGAGACACTGGCCCTAGTGTGTCCCCCCAGCGGACTGTATGATGGGGTTCCCTTGTTAATTGGAACAAACGCCCACATGTTTGGGAGACTAGCACAACTCTGCCATGAGAAACAAGGGCAGCTGACTGGACAGACCCTAAGAATTCCAGCCTTAGTAAAAGGGCTTATGACTGGCAGCATAGACCTGATGAAGTGGACCCAGATGAGCCAGTGGGGATAGTGTGGAAAAGGGAACCTGACTCCTTGGTATTGGCTCCAACGCCCAGTGCACAGTCCTTGGAGAAGTCCACCTAAAGAGAAACGTAAAGAACAAAATATTAATGTTGGATGCACCAGGAGATGCAAAGTTGCCAGAGGATTATTGGTCATACCCAGCATCTTGCCTGCTCGTGCCACGCCTGTGCATGACGAGTGATGGTCCAGATTCAGAATGTGTCAGATCGGAAGATTTGGGTGAACAGAGGGTGCACCCTAGCTACAGTACACAGTGCCGACACTGCCGTATTGCCCAGCAACAAGTGCTCTGGCGAGAAGGAAAGTGACCCGGACTTATTTGACTTTGGTGACTCCCGTTGCCAGCTGAATGGAAGAGCTAGAATTAGCAAGAAACTCGCTCAGAGGGACCAAGTGTTTTCATTAAAAGAATGGGATGTGGGGTGTATCCAGGGTACAGAGCATCACATACGCCTGCATGATGACCAGCCATTTTGAAAGAGATCCGACGTCTCGCCCAGCAGACATAGATGATGTGAGGAGACACCTGCAGGAAATGCTCGCTGCTGGTGTGATACAAGAATCAAGGAGCCCATATGCCTCTCCCATTGTCGTTGTGCATAAGAAGAATGAGTCGGTAAGGATGTGTGTTGATTATCTAACCCTGAACCGGCGGACCATCCTGATCAATACACCATGCCCCATATACAAGATGCCCTGGATTGTTTGAATGGGAGCAAATGGTTTTCGATATTGGATCTTCACAGCGGATACTACCAGATCCCAATGGCCCTGGAGGACCATGAGAAAACAGCCTTTATCTGTCCTTTGGGGTTCTACGAATTCCTGAGAATGCCACAGGATATTTCAGGCATCCCGGCCACCTTTCAGCGACTGATGGAACGTGTGGTGGGAGATATGAACTTGCTGGAATGTCTAGTGTACCTAGATGATGTCATTGTGTTTGGGCGCACATTAGAGGAGCATGAGACCTGACTGTTTAAAGTCGTAGACCGATTGGAAGACTTGACCTCAAGCTGTCCATTGACAAGTGCCATTTTTTTCAAACCTCCATGAAGTATGTAGGGCACATAGTATCTGTGGAAGGGATAGAGACTGATCCCAGTAAGGTTGAATCACTGACTACTTGGCCCCAGCCCCATAATTTGAAAGAACTAAACGTTTCCTGGGGTTCTGTGGTTACTACCGCGGGTTCATAAAAGACTGTTCAAAGGTGATTTGCCTGCTCTTGAATCTTACCCAGGGTTACCCTCCTACCAAGCATAAATATAAAAAGGGGCATCAAAGAACCAGAGAAAGTGTACTTCACACAGGTGAACTTTTTGGGCCCTGCTGACACCCGAATGTGAAGCAGTCTCTCATGAAGTCTTATACCAGCTCACCCACGCCCCCATCCTCACCTGTGCGATCCCACCAAGCCCTGTGTGCTGCTATGGACGCCAATCTGCAGGGTCTAGGAGCTGTGCTGTATCAAGCCCATGAGGATGGTTTGAGACCAGTGGCCTTCGCCAGTAGGAGCTTGACCACGAAGTGAAACTATCCTGTACACAAGCTGGAGTTCCTTATGCTAAAAGTGGGCCATCGCCGACCAGTTTCATGAATACCTCTATGGGGTAAAGATATTGGTGAATACCGACAATAACCTGTTAACCTATGTACAGACTTCAGCTAAATTAGACGCCACTGGGCACCGTGGCTTTCCACCATATTAACCTATGATTATGCTGTTGAACACAGGCGGGACTGAACCATATTGATACTGACACCTTGTCACGAAGGCCAGTTTCAAGAGTAATTGGGTCAGGCTGTCTGAACCTGACATCCGAGCCTTGTGCCAAAAATTTGACCGAGATGAACAGATGTCTGCGAACACAGTGGACTGTTTAGTAGATTGCTTGGCCCTCCTGATACCTGCATACCAGCTGCCTATTGCCACTTTTCTGCTCTAGATATTAGTGCACTACCTCAATTTGACAATCACAACATTCAGTGGGCTCAATCCCAAGATCCTATGATTCAGCCTGCACTTCATGCCCTACGTGCGGGAAAGATGTGTCCAAGTTCGTTCCCTTGACTTGTAAACTGCTCTATTGTTTAAAGAAGGCCCCAGGTTGAAGCTACTCAATCAATTGTTGTACAGAGAGACAGTGGATCATGGCGGTCAAGTAGACAGGCAGCAATTGGTCCTGCCCACGGCCTTTAAAGATTTTGTACTGAGGTCCCTCCACAATCACATGGAGTACCTCGGTATTGACAGAACTCTCGACTTGGTACGATCTTGATTCTTCTGGCCCAAGATGGGGGCTGATGTTGAGCACTATGTAAAGACCTGCAGTCGTTGCCTGCAAAGGAAAGCCCTGCCTCAGAGAGCTGCCCCTTGTCAATATTACTACCAGCACCCCATGGAACTGGTCTGCATAGACTTTTGTGTTTAGAACCTGATCAGCGGAATATTGACAGTGTGTTAGTGGTTGCGGATCATTTCACACAGTATGTGCAAGCTTTTCCAGCTAAAATCAAAAGGCCTCTACCGTGGCCAAGGTGCTAGTGGAAAATTTCTTTGTCCACTATGGTGCCCCAGCGGATCCATTCTGACCAGGGCAGAGACTTTGAGTTGACTAATCAAAGAAATGCTCTCTCTGGTGGGGGGGTGTAAACAAGAACCATCCCTTATCACCGCAGGGATCCTCAGCCAGAACGCTTTTACTGCACCCTTCTAGACATGCTGGGCACCTCCATTCCAAAGACAAGCCTAAGTGGAGCCAGCAGATTAGCACCTTGGTCCACGACACGGTTGCACAAAAATGATGCTACTGGGTTCTCCCCTACTGCCTCATGTTCGGGAGGGAGGCCTGACTGCCAGTTGATGTCTGCTTTGGGGTCTCTCCAGATGGAGTCCAAGCCGAAACTACCTGCAATATGTACAGAAACTGAAAGCTCAATTGAACCATGCCTATCAACTGTCCCAAACCATGGCCGCCAAGAGAAATCTAGCTAACAAAGAGAGGCATGATAAAAAGTAAAGGCTCAAGAACTTTGACCTGGAGACCGTGTGTTGTTACGTAATTTCTAAAGTGTTGTCATCTGATTGTCTGGTTGCTTTTCTTTCACGAACTGAGCCCTCCGGCTCTGGATTACAAATAGTGTGTGTTGTGCATGTTGCCTTCTTCCATCACAGGGCCCCAACCAGCTGCAACGTTCCTGGCTAGCCATCGTCTCCCTACCTGGGTACCCAGAGGTGTGACTGTGTGGGGACTTAAAGCGCATGCATAACTGTTTGATTAATATAGCCTTTAAGCCAATCAACCTGATTACACCCTTCCTTGTTTAAGTCCCCTGAATAAATCAGATCTGACTTTTCTGCATTTAATCTGACTGTGATTCCAGTTTGTGCCAAAGTACTGTACTGTTGCTATTTGCTGTGCATAACCTTGTTTTACAGGGGTCCCCAGGGTCGAGCCAGAGGAACCAGCCCTGGTGGTAAGTGCAAACAGTGTGGGTACTTGTATGGTGTACATGGGGTAATGTGAAAGTGATTATCGTATATTGCTCAGGCCACTAGAAGGGAAAGAGGGGGTTACAGTGTCCCGGACGGCTGTGCCCAGGTTAGTTTGACCACTACCAACCCTGACCTCTGGGTGGAGGCACCTGTTGCAGAACCTAGGCCCTTAACCTGCTACTAGCCAAGTAGGCAGGGTAGTAGCCTCATGGGATAGCGCCACCTAGGGTTTACACAAAGTTAGGTTGGTAGCTCTTAGCCAGGCAAATCTCCTGTGGGAGACAGATAAAGCCATCAGTCTGGCTGCGGTGTCATTAGCATCCACTGCCATGTGGAACTGATATTTGGTGGCATCAAGGGCAGCCATTGCTGTTTCTTGCAAGTCGACTGCCACTTCACCTGGACCTTTATCAGACAGAGCAAGGACAGAATTCCATAGTGCCTTCTGATATTGGACAGCATAGGCCATATAATTTGCCTGCCTAACAACGAGTAAAGGCAGCCATACTCCTTCTTTCCCACGGTATCCATCTTTCTTGAGTCCTTGTCGGGGGATGGGTTGCTAAGGGATCCTGGCCTTATCACAGGCAGCATGCTGGACCACCCCTTTAGAATCAGGGTGACTGAACAGAAAATCAGCAGTGGTTCTATCCAGATGATATTTCTTATCTATTTTCTTTCCACTCCAGCTATTGAAGTTGGAGTCTTTAATATTGCAGCACAGCCATTTTTAAGGATTTGTGCACAGGCAACAGAAGGCGTTTTGTGGAGCTAATCCATCACATCCAGGAAATCTGCTTCCTCCACATTCTCCTCCATCTCCTGGAGTGGGAGAGTGAGGATATCCACCATGTTCTTTACAAAGGCACAGTGAGAGGTGTAGTCCTCTGGTCCCCTGAGAGGGAGCCAAAGCCCTGCTCTGGGGAGACCTCTGGTTCTGTAGGTTCCCTTCACCTCCTCTTCATCCTCCTCTGGATTACAGTACAGAGGTTGAGGTTCCTGTGATGCTGAGACTTGCACAGGAACCGTGTAGCTAGTGTGGGAACTGGGAGACACAGCCTGTAAGACTTGCAAAATCTGTAAAGCCTTTTTGCAATGTCCTCAGCTGAGGCATATTTCGTTTGTCTGCTAGGAGCTCTTTAGCCTTTTGGCCAGAGGTGAAACAACATGTTTTCTTTGTATTTTGTCTTCATTGGGACAGTTTCAGCTACTGTCTCAACAGCGCCTTTAGATTGACCTTGCTCCAGTCTCATCTGACCCTTTGTCAGTATCCTTGGCTTATTCCTGCCCTTATTAGGGACAGAGGGAGAGGGGTTTTCTTTGCAATACTAGCAGAGGAAAAACCATTTCCTCTAATTTTGTAGATCTCTTTTTCAAAGTCTTGGGACAGAAAGTTTTACAAATTTCACAGTTTGAAAAATTATGACTAGTTCCCAAACAAAACACACAAAGAGAATGTTTGTCTGCTTTTTGCTATAACCTGACCACAAGACTCACAATATTTAAACCCAGTGGGTCCTGTGTGTTTTCAGGTTTATCAGCAGGGACCTTTGATATTGAGCAAAGTACAGATGTAACCCCTAGGTGGCGCTATCCCAAGAGCTACTACCCTGCCGGTTGACTAGTACCAGGTTAAGGGGCCTGGGTAATGAAACAGGTGCCTCCACCGGAGGTCAGGGTTGTTAGTGGTCAAGCTAACCTGGGCACAGCCCTCTGGGACACTGTAACCCCCTCTTTCCTTCTAATCGCCTGAACAATATACAATAATTACTTTCAATGACCCTTATTCACCAGGCAATTACCCACACGTTTGCACTTACCATCAGGGCTGGCTCCTCTACTTGACCCTGGGGACCCCTGTAAAACAAGGTTAAGCACAGCAAATAGCAACAGTACAATATTTTGGCACAAACTGGAACCACAGTCAGGTTAAATGTAAACAAAGTTAAATCTGATTTATTCAGGGACTTGAACAAGGAGGCATGTAATCAGGTTGATTTGCTTAAAAGCTGTATTAATCAGACAGTTATGCATGCAGTTCAGAGTCCCTACACAGTCACACACTCTGGGTACCCAAGTAGGAAAACATTGGGCTAGCAGGAACGCTTGCAGCTGGTTGGGGCCCTGTGATGAAAAAAATCATGCACAACACACACTATTTGTAATCCAGAGCGGAGGGCTCAGTTTGTGAAAGAAAAGGCAACAAAACAATGAGATGACAACACTTTTAGATTTAGCTGTTGTTGCAGGGAGCTACCCTGGTGTTTACTCCCGATACCCAATACTGGATACAGGCAGGATGAAATTGAGACTGCAAGTTGTTGAGCTGGAGAGCCGGAGAAGCAGGGCCCACACAAATCACCAAGGCGTTGTTCCTGTTCAAGGCATTGAGCAGGGCTGATCCCAGGCCAGTCTCTCGTTGATGACTTTCTCTGCGTAGCAGATATTCTGGCTGGGTCAGTGTAGCAGGCCCAGGCAAATGGAAATGGATATGTATTCAGTCTGTGGAGCTGGATACAGCCTCCAGCAAGCAAAACACAGTTCAGACACACAGTGGGGAACCAAATCCACGACCCATTATAAGCACACAGCACATTCACATGTAAAGAAATTCCACTGTACCAGGCAAATGGCTCTCCGGTCGGAATTACAGAGTCTCTGCACAATCCGAGAGTTCAGAGGTAGCTGGAAGTCCTGACAGGCCGATCACATTCAGCAAATCTTCGGTCTCCTTCAGGTTAAAGCCTGGTAACAATTCAGTGGCTTAATTCACTCTCCAAATTCGGATTCAGTCCCAAAAAACAACAACTTCCTCTCAGGAACAGCAGGCAGGCATGCAGGCCAAATGCAGGCATTTCCACAGTTCTCCCATGCGAATCCACTATGGATTGCTGCTCGAACTATCTCAAGCTGTTACTTCTTCACTCCCAACTCAGACCTAACTGAAACTGCAAGCGGTGTGGGACTTTCCCAAGATCCAAAAGGTTTGGTTGGTTGATCTGTCTGTCAGTCACAAGAAGGGCTCCTCCTCCAGGTTATTTTAGGTGTCAAAAGCCCAAAACTACAATTCCTACAAGTTTTGGCCCCTTCCAAACCCCTGTAGGCAGGCTCCATTTTACAGTACAAATGTACTGATTGGCCCATTCTGCAGTCCAGGACCAAGATGATGGAAACAAACAGAACTGTCCATGCTACAAAGAAGACAGGTTAGAACAAACTGCAATATTATTACTACTCTAACAAATGATCAGCAAACAAGTACATCTTCTAACAGAGCTCCCTCTCAGATTAATTATGACTGCAATCCAGGCAGCTCTTAAAGAGACAGTACACAGAGGCTATACAGGCACTTTCTGGTAATACATTTAAACTGCTGTAACTCCCTGCAAATGGGAGTTCCCAAAAGTCTTCAGGAGCTTGCCTGAATGCTCCAAGTCTGGGCGTTAGGTGTCTGAACTGTTTAAATGTGGTTCGAGTGAGTGCTATTTGAGCCTCCACGTACTGTCTCTTTAAGAGCTGTCTGCTCTGCAGACTTAATTAATTTGTATGGGGGGACTGTGTATTTAATGCTCGAATCCTGCCTGAGCTGCTGCCAATTCGCTCCATTTCTGCCGTTGCTACATGTGCAGAGGGAGCCTTGTTGAACGATATAACTGTTTGCCAGAAATTTAGAGTGACTGAGAAAATGTAGTTTATCTAACCTGTCTTTATTTTAACACAAACTGTTTCAGTGTAGCTCTTTCATTTTGGTCCTGAACTGCTGTGCTGGGCCAGTTGAGTTAAGGGAGCCCTAAAATGGAGCCTGTGGACGAATCAGAACTTGGACTCTTAATTTTGAGCCAACCACAAGGGGATTGTATGGGCAGTGACTCTGGGAAATGTAGTTTTGACCTTGGCGCCTTTTTCCACCAACAGAGGGAGTCTTATTGTGAGTGACAGCTGAACCAACAGAATGGTGTGGCGCTAAAGGAAATGCCCTGCTCTGTGACTGGAAAGCTCAGATCAGTTGTGACAGTGAAGAGAGAGGGCTCTGTGCTTCTGCTGTGTATAGTTTCAGCGAGGAAGTGTGTGAGGCCCTGAGGTTTGGCCTGCAGCCGTTGCAAGTGCCAGTTTGGACTGAATCAATTGTGAGCAGAAAGAAGGAAGTCTGAAGAGTGGAAACCAGGCTCACCCTGTAGAAGACTGGAGAAATTGCTGAATCACGCTCGGTCTGTCAGGAAGTGAAGCTGCTGTGTGTGCTCCAGGTATTTTGCAGTAATTGCGATCGGGATCGAGGAACAGCCTGCCTGGTATAGTACTTTCCTTTACATATGAATATGCGTAGTGTTTGTGGAGAATCGCTATTTCCAATCCCCGTGCTGTGTGCTAAAGCTGGAAGCAAACCCCAGCTTAGCTTGGACTAAATCGTTTGCTATCAACTGCAATGGGTCCAGTCACAGGACACTCGTCTCCATGCCCTGTTGTTCTGGCAATCCAGAAGAACATCTACCATCGGTCTCAGCTTGGTATTGGAGTACAAATCAGGGTATTCCTGCAGTCTGTTTTCAGTCACAAGTGTGTCATCTAACTCTTGTTGTTTCCTGCTTCATGGACTGAGCCATCCGACTCCAGATTACAATTGGGTGTTGTGCATATATTTTCTTCTACAGGGGCCCCATCCATCTGCACCTGCAGGCAACCCGAACATGGACCTGGCTAGCCCCCAACCTGGGTACCCAAGTGTGACTTTTCAGACCCTGTATGTGTGCACAGTACTGTGATTTAATGCCACCAATTAACCTGATTTCCCCCTCCGTGTTACTGCCCCTAAATAAATCAGATTTTTGTTGTTATACTGTATACTGTCTGTGGTGTGGTACTTATGGAAACAGTATTGTGTTTTTGCGTGTGTTTTGTTTAACCTCATTTTACAGGGGTCCTCAGGGACGTGCTGCAGAATCAGTCTCGGTGAGGTGGTATCTATATGAGTGAACAGTGTGTATACGTGGGGTATTGGGGCTGTAACTCTGGTATACTACTGTGAGCCACTAGAGGGAATAAAGGGGTCTCAGTGTCCCATAGGGTTGTGACCAAGCTAGTCTAGCCACTACAAACCCTGACCTCTGGGTGGAGGCACCTACCATAGGACCTAGGCCCCTCAACCTGTCCGTAGTCAAACAGGCGGGGTTGTAGCCCTTGGGATAGCGCCACCTAGGGGTTACATCTTGGAGGCTCACCGCTGGGATTTTGTGTCCTCTAGTGGATTCACGGACTTGAGGTTCACAAATAATACTCAACAGAGAGTCATGAGTTTTCCATTTGATGGAGTTTATCTCTTTGGCCCACAATAGGAGCAAGCACTGGAGGCCACCAAGAAAACTAGGACTGCTATTAAGATGGCCAGGCTGGCCCTCGCTGCCCTTCAGCGGGGCAGACATTGTCAACAGTTTCATAACCGTCAGTCCTTTTGTGGCAAGGTCAAGGAGCCTTTAACAAGAATCAAGCCCCCAGCTGCAAAAAAAATGCAGCAGAAAGCACAGTGCCGGAAGCGCCCTACGCCACCCTTTGAAGACTTGGCCATGTCTCACCTCCAGCTGCCCGAGGGACTTGACAGTAGGTGGCCGTCTGACTCAGTTTTCAACCAGTGGAGTCAGTCACCTCGGTCAAGTGAGTCCTAAGGACAATTTGTGAGGTTATTTCTAAATTTTTTTGATTCCCTCCAGATCATCCACCCAAACGACAGCCCAAACTGTCTGTCACTCAGTCAGACCTCCTTGCTTCCGAGGTTCAGGGCCTTCTGAACAACAGGGCAGTAGAAGTGGTTCAAGAAAGAAAGGGACACAGGATTCTTCTCCCATTACTTCCTAGTTCCAAAGAAAACAGGCAGTATGCACCCTATTCTAGACTTAAGGAAGTTAAATTCTATTCAAAGAAATTCAAGATGATACCACTGCATGCGCTTCTACCTCTGATTCATCAAAGCGATTGGTTGGCTTCCTAGACATGCAGGACGCCTACCAACATCTCCGCACACACAAGCCACCACAAGTATCTCCGATTTGTGGCTCTGGGCCAACACTACCAATTCGAGTCCTGCTCTTTGGGCTGTCCTCGGTGCCTCAAGTCTTTACAAAGTGCCCTGCAGTACTTGCAGTGTATCTCAGGAAACTTGGAATTCAAGTATTTCCATATCTGGACAACAGGCTCCTAGCAAGCTCCTCCAGACAAGGGATGCAGGAAGCGGTGGCCACAGCTTCCAAGTTCCTCACATCCATGGGAGTTCTGTTGAATCTGGAAAAATCACAGCTACAGCCCTCCCAACAACTCCTCTTCATAGGTGCTCTCCTGGACACCTCAAGGGAAGGGCCTTCATTCCGAGGACAGGAGAAACTACATTCTCTAGATGGCTCGCTTCATCAAGGAGAACAACTCAGTTCGAGCTCTCTCAATGCAGCAGATGCTGGGCCTCATGGCATCAGCAGTGTTCACGATGCCTCTGGCTTACCTGCACATGAGAATCACTCAGTGGTCCCCAACCACACATCCACAGTCCTTTCACATCAAGGTGATGGAACCTCTAAGGAGGTCACTCACCTAGTGGACCCAGGAGGTAATCTTCTTCAAGGCTTTCCCTTTGCCCACTGGAGACACAGATCACTGTCACACCAGATGCATCTCTAATCAGCTGGGGAGCTCATTGTCATGATCTCCACCCAATGTATGTGGAGTCAGGATAAGTCTCAACTCACATAAATGTGCTGGAGATGAAAGCTATCCTGTAAGCTGTCCGGGCCCTGAAGGCTATCCTCTATCACAAAGTAATTCTCCTTCAAATGGACAACAAGGTGGTGATGTATTACATCAACAAGCAGGGTGAAACACACTCATACCCTCTGTGCAGGGAAGCAATGAGGTGTGGGAATGGTGCCTATAGAGTACAAAGTCCTGATCTAGGCAGTCTACCTGCCAGGAGTCCAAAATGATCTAGCAGATTGCCTCAGCAGAGCGGAGGTGGATCCACAGAGTGATCTCTTGACTCAAACATCATGCAGTCACTCTTGAAGAGTGGGGCACTCCGGACTGGGACCCTTTTGTGTCCCCAGTAAACCCAAAACTGCCTCTGTTCTGCTCCAGAAATCAGAACCTGGCATTTTCTGTCAGGATGCATTCAGACTGCGGTGGACAAGATGCTTTCTGCCCGCATTTCCTCCTCTTCCTTTAATTTGGAGCGCTGCTCAAGCTGAAGGCAAGGGGAGAATGATTCTCCCGCCACATACTGGTCTTGTCAGATGTGGTTTCTGTTAATCAACAGATTATCGGAAGTTCCACCAAGACAACTCCCACTTCAAACGGACCTTCTGACCCAGGACCCAGTGGTCCATTCCAACCTGAGGTCCCTCCATCTCCATGCCTGGCACCTGAGGAGATAGAAGTAGGTAGATTTAACGTCTCCCTTAGAGTCTCAGACATTCTCTAGCAGCCCACAAACCAGTCACTGGGAAAACATACAAGCAAAGTGGAGCGATTCTCTATCAGTTGATAGAAGTCCTCCTGGACCCCTTTTCTTGCCCACTACACAAAATCTTAGAGTATCTGCTAGACCTGTCAAATGCAGGGCTACAATACACGGTGAAAAGAACACCATCTGCGATTTCAGCTACCACAAGCCTATCCGTAATCTGTCAGTGGCTCAGCTGCCTTGGTTAAAAGGTTCCTTAAGGGTATCCTCCACACTAAGCCACCAGTCAGGAGACCGGTAGCCGCTTGGGATGTCAACCTTCTGCTAGACATGTTTACTCATAAACCTTTCGAGCCTCTAGCAACCTGTGAGTTGAAGTTCCTGACATGGAAGGCTGCCTTCCTTGTAGCCATTACTTCCACTCGTAGAGTGTCAAAATACATGCACTGGTCACAGACCCCCATACACAGTATTTCACAAGGACAAGGTGGTTCTCAGGACCCCCCTAAATTTCTTCCAAAAATAGTCTCAGAATTCCATCTGAACCAGCCCTTGGTCCTTCCGACCTACTTTGTGAACTTTCAGAATGAAGGGAATGTACCCACATTCTCTGGATGTAAAACAAGTTTTGCGGTTCTACATCGATAGAACAAAAGAGATCCACAAATCCAAGCAACTCTTTGTCTCATTCAGCATGGCCGGCTGAGGTCATCCTGTTGCCATCTGGTGTATTTCAGCATGGCTGGTAGCATGTCTCCGCCATTGCTATTCGATGATGCAGGTCAAGCTGGAAGGCAGGTTGTACACCCACTCTGCCAGAGCAGTCGCGGCATCTCTGGCTGATAGAAACATGTTCATTGCAGATATCTGCAGTGCAGCTACTTGAGCTCTGTGCACACCTTTGTGAAGCACTCACGCCTTGGATGTCCATGCCAGACAGCATCCATCCTTGACCAGATAATTCTCAATGGACTTCTGTCTTAAGTGAGCTCTTTGCTCTCCTGCCACCCTTCTCTGGGATTATTTTGGCTCGGTACTCTCCCACTAGTGTGAATGAGGGGTGGAGACTTTATGTCCAGGAAAATATGTAAATTCGTACCTCCGTAATTCTTGATCTTCTTGGACAAAGTCTCCACCACTCATTCACACTCCCTCCCATCCCCGAGCTCACTTGTCTTGTTTTGGTCTTTACTCCCTCGTTGACTGGGCTATGAAGACACTGTTGTAGTGACCCTTCTTACACGTGTCATATGGACTGTCTTATGTCCAACATAGGTTAGTTTTACTAGGTTGGTTTATCTGCACCTCCTCACTAAAAAAGGTACTGAGGCGGTTGGAGTGTTGATGCTGAGATAGCCTATATGGCGTGAGCCAGTCTTGTGGCGCTACACATACGCAGTCCTGCCCGACACCAGCCCATCTGAAGATTTTGGCTCTACTTGGGTCCTAGTGCTCTGGCGTGGTCCCACTAGTGTGAATGAGTGGTGGAGAATTCCTCCAAGAAAATCAAGAATTACAGTAGGTATGTAATTTACATTTCCAATTCATGTAGCTAGAAGGAGAAATTACCATAGTAACAGCTTTCCTTCTAATATATTAGAACAGCTGGTGAAACTAACACTTGCCTACCTCCTTTTGGGATAAGATGAATGAGGTCTTCAGAACCATTTATTACTTAAACTTTGAGCTTTTAATGACTACTGTTGCTTGTGCTGTCTCATTTTTAACTAATTCAATCTTGTGCGGCCATTTTGGGTTGGGTTAAGTAATGGATGGTTCCAACACCATATGGCCCCAGTAAGAATGGGTTGAATTTTATTGATGTAAAAGGATTATTTTTTAATTATGTCTGAGTCTCTGGCCTCATCTCAAACATTTACCATTGGAATGCTGGGAGGCTCAAGACCAGCACAGTGACAGAGTATCTTTATAAATGATTTTAAGTTCCAGGGCACCATGTCGTCACAGGGATAATACACAGGTTTGACTGGCTGTGCCACTGCATTAGAAGAATAGCAGTCACTATAGTGAGTTAACTTCCTTTTCGCTGTTCTAGCTTGTGGCAGAACTTCTGCTTAGTTCCTGCAAACCGCTGTCCTTTTGGATATCCACCACTGTTGGTCTAGTGGACGAGGTGACAGGACAGGGCTATCTCTTTTGGGATCCATACAAAAGAAACCATCTAAGCGTAAAATACTTTCCTGATGTTTTTATGGTGTCCAGTTGCAAGATGGTAGAGAGACTCACTTTTAGGATTACCACCTTTTAAGAAGCCCAAAGCGGGGCATTTCTTACTGAAACATGATTCTTTGCAGGACAATATGTAACCTCAACCAATGCAACAGATTTGTTTACTCTAAATAATCAGAATTAAAACTAATTGTTGTCGTTTTTTAGTTGTTTCTATTTGTTTCTTATAATTTTAAGGTACTTTTAGTTAAGGTATTATAGTTTTCAGCAACATTTAGAGGAAAGTTAGAAAAAAATTTTTGTACTATGATGTCAGGACATGCAGTATTTTCATGGTTTTTGCAGGACACAGCTTCCCAAATCAGGACTGTCCTGCGAAATCAGGACAGTGGTAACCCTACTTTCTTACTGAAGAGAAAGTAGCCAGTGTGGTTACATGAGCTGCTGTTTAAATGTTTCCTTTCATAATGTACTCAGTAACCATGTCTGTCACCATTAATCTAAGCCATAAGATGAAAATTGATTTTAACTCAAGTCTGGGAAATGTATTTTACATTTCAATGCATTCTTTATTGTTTTGCTTTTCTTTTAGGAGTTTTGTTATGAAATCAAGCACGGTGACCCGCTGAAAAAACCTTGGAAATCACGGTCTGGGATTATGATATTGGAAAATCAAATGATTTCATTGGTGAGTAGCACTGAGAAGTTGAAATCTAGATTCCTTTAACGGCTAGACAGTTTTCAAGAACAGAATAATAGATCACTCGGTTGAGGCGTGGATCTTACCCCTCTCAGCATGGCTATATGAGGGGAAGTCATGCCAAACCAATCGATTAGCATCTTCAAGGTAGTTACCACAGAGGTGGACAGGGCAGAACTGTAGGTTTACACTGTAGGCGCATGAGAAGTTTGTGGTCAAAGCACAACCATGTAAAGAAGAATTTATATTTATATACTATGCGCTTTTCATATTTGTATCCCAAAAGCTATGAGAAGTGACTGTAAATATGTTGTGACTTCCATTAGCTCAACAAAACCCATACAAACCATGGACAGTTGCCAATCTGGTTTTATGGGAAGGGAACACTGGCCAAGACTGCAAAATCTGCTTCTTTTATGAAAAGTGCCATACTGCATTTTACTTCCAGGTGGACAGCACCAGTAATGGGCAGAAGGGACCTTGGTTTAATTTTTCATTTGAAGGACAGTGGAGTCTGGCAGTACAGAACCCCCTTAGCACTGAGTTACCAACGTTTGGGGAACAAGTCCAAGTCCCAGTGTGAGATACAGAGGTGACAATGTTACCAACTGAGCTTGCTGGTGCCTGTGTGATATGGACATTCCCTTCACAATATGGTAGCAGGAGTCAATCTGATTGAGATGTAGCCTCTCAATTATATGGTAGTCCGGGATTAGTTTCAGATGACTCCAGTCATTCCTTAGTCACTTGTGTATTTTGATCATAAGGGTGGTAACACTGAAGCAAACGAAGAGCCAACAATATCAAAATAAGACACAGTTGGGGTTCTGTGGAGCCTGAGCAAGATGGCCGCTTGTGATTAGAGCTCTGAATATCTTGCACTAACAAAGTCTTTTAAACCTGCTTTGAATAGTTTGGTGAACAGAATAGGAAATCCAAGAAGGGTAAGTCACAAAAGAGAGGCGAAAGCAAATCTCATCTTCAGGAGTAACTCTGCACCACTGATTCACACTAATGGGTTGTGAGCTGAAGGCGCTAGGACCCTGCAGGAGCCAGAACTTTCATGAGGGTTGGCACTGTGGTAAGCTGCGTGTATATGCAGCAACATGAGACGACTTACACTGCATGGCTTACTGCAGCACCAGCTCTCAACCACCTCATTTTCATTTTCTTGCCACAGAGTGTGCTTCAGTGTGAATGTCGCTTGCCCACTGGAGTCAGAACTTTACGACTATACGATAACAACATTCAGTTCTTCTCAGGTTTTAGCGTTTAGAGTTTGACATTTTTGTGTCGGTTTAGTGAATCTAACAAAATTTGTGTTGTAACCCTACCGAGTCAGCGGTCGAGTGGCCATGTATGATGATGATAGGAAGGCTCCCAGGTAGCTGCTCCAGCAGCAGGGCTGTGTCTGGTCTGCTTCCGCCCTTTGGGGTAGGGTACTGATGACTGGTGGTCCTGCCCAGGAGGAAGGACAATCATCTCGGAAGCACAAAAAGAAGTGGTTCCATTCCAGATCCTGGTTGGGGTCACGCACTGCTCAGCCTCAGGCACTTCCTGTTCTCGTAGTAAGGGAAGAAATGATACTTCTGGAAGTTACCCTCTGCAAGATCTGCTGCAAGATCTTCAGTGTCCCAGAGCAGAAGACCCTCACCGGCACCATCACCATGGGCTTCTGTTCACAGAAGGTCAACGTCTTGGGCCTAGAGTCCCTCCCTGGGCAGCTCTTTTTATGGAGTAGTGGGTGCAGCATCTGGCTTGTTACCTTTGCCTTGAACTGGTCCCTGGTCCTTGGGACTGGTGGCACTGGAGTGCATGAGTAGGGCCTTCAAGCTGTGTACAGTGTATGGCTGCGACAACAGCCACAGGGCCTTGTTGGTGACTGCTGCATCACCAACTCCTGTCCCACTGGCCATACCCCATTCAGTGTCACTGTGATGGGACTGGCTGTGGTGTCTTTGCTGGTCACTTTGGTGCCAGGTTTAGGACTCTTGGGGCCTTTCCTAGTGCCGGTGTCACCCTCGATGCCCAGAGACCTTCTAGCACCAGATTCAGTTCTGGAGCAGTGCTACCTCTGATGCCAGCTCCTCGTAAACTGGGGCCTCATGCTGGATTGGAGCACTTGCAGTCCACACCCTGTCTAATACTCCTTGGGTGGTGATGGAAGGGGATAAGTCTGCCCCTGAACTCATTATTTCTGAGGCGGTAACAGTGACTCTTTCTGTAGTCTGGACAATAGTCATCTGCTTAAAGCAGCTGTGGATGCCTTTGACACTGCTTCTCACTCTGCTGCCGTGGGCATTTGTATCAGAAGGCACTCCTGGCTTTGTACTTCCAGATTTTCCCAATATGTCCAACAGCGGGTTATGAATTTTCCATTCAGTGCACTTACCTGTTTGGACAGCAAGTGGAGAAGTCTCTTGAAGCCTCTCAGAAGACTAGAATGGCTGTAAAGACTTCTAGGCCAACCCTACTAATTCTCAGTGAGGGAATGGCTGAAGTTTCTTACAGGACAGGCAGTCCTTTTGAGGAAAAGGTAGGTGAGCTCAAACAAATCTCAACCTCCCCAATTACAAAAGAAGGCACAGCTGAAGGCACAAGTACCGAAAGCACCTAGTGCCACCCTTTGAAGCCCCCCGCCCTGCTACAGTTGCCCATGGCAGACCATGTCTTTCCACTCTGAAGGTGCCTGGCCTAGTTTTACCATCAGTGGGAGTCCATCACGATGGACAAGTGGAGTCCTCAGGATCATCCAAGAGGATACTCTCTGAACTTTACAGAAACCCTTCTGGACTATCCACCCAGAAGACAAAGTACAGTTATGTAAGAACTTACCGTAACAGTAGATCTTCTAAAGAGGCTCTTGCAGTAGGTAATTACATATAGGACTGATGCACGGCTGTGAGACCCAGGAAAAAATTTCTAGCCAACAGTCTCTGGCGGGGGACCGCCCCACGTCAGGTGACCGGCGTCATGCGACATCAGTATAAAGGCGCGTCCCCCGCCCCTTCCATTTCTTTCCTGCCAAAGGCCAAAGGTGAGAGAGAGAGAAGCAGATATTTCCATCCTGGAAAAGGAGCTGAAAAAGCTTAGGGGATTCAGGGGCAGGAAGGTGTACCTGCAGGAGCCTCTCGAATATCTACTGTTACAGTAAGTTCTTGCGTAACTGTACTGTCTTACTTGAGAGGGCTCTTGCAGTAGCTAATCTATATAGGACTGAGTCCCAAGCAGTCTGGAACAAGGAGAAGCATACGGGAGGAGAAAGCTACTCAGTAGTAGACCCTCTGGCTGTGAAGGTCCTAGGAAAGAAGACCTTGCAGAACAGCCAACCCGAAGCCTGCTCTATGGCGAGAGGCAATATCCAAACTGTAATGCTTTGTAAAGGTATGGACAGAAGTCCAGGTGGCGGCTTCACAGATGTCAGCCGTGGACACATTCTTGAAACAAGCAGCAGGGCAGCGACCCCTCTAGTAAGTGGCCTCTGACCTGACCTGGCAGGGTCTTGTACTTGTCATAACAGAAAGTGATACAGTAAGCCAACCATTTAGATAGGCATTGCTTGGAAACAGCATTGCCTTCTCTTTTAGGAGCAAAGAGACAAACAGTTGGTCGGTCTTTGTGAGATCCTTTGTCCTGTTGGTATAGTATCTCAGAACTCTGTGGACATCCAAAGTATGTAGGAGGTACTCTCCATGATTAGAGTGCTGCATAAAAAGTTAGGCAACTCTATGGATTGATTCAGCATAGATTCGCTACCACCTTAGGGAGAAACTTAGGGTTATGCATGAGAGCCACATTCCTTGTGAAAAATCAGATATGGGATTTTACACATCAGGATCTGGAGCTCGGAAATCCTTGACGGAAGTAATGGCCACTAGGAAGAGAGTCTTCCAAGAGAGGAACTTTAGGTCTGCTGAGGCTGCTGGCTCATAAGGGGCAGAGTAAGCTTCTCCAGAATAAAATTTAGATCCCAAGGAGGGCAGAAACCCGGATGGGGGGTGCATGAGTGGAGGACCCCTCTAAGGAAGGTCTTGGAGACCTCCAGCTGAGCAAACGTCCTGTCTACAAGAGGGACATGGTAGGCTGAAATAGCCACAATGTGCACCTTTAAGGATGAATGACTGAGACCCAGATCAAAGAGGTGTAGAAGGTAATCCAAAACCACCCAACAGAGCCGAGAAAGTTTTGAAATCTTTGGATGTGACCCAAATAGTGAACGTTTCCATTTCATAGCATAAGTTGATCTGGTGGAGGGTTTCCTGGCCTCCACCAGGATCTCGGCTACTTGGGGAATGCTGAATTGGGCCTGAGCTATGCTGCAGGAGCCACGTGTGCAACTGAAGGGACTTGAGGCCTGGATGGACCAGGGTCCCCAATCCTGGGTCAGCAAAAGTTGTGACAGAGGAAGAGGAGGTTCCTCTGAGTGCTGTTGCAGACAAGAGAACCAAACTTGCCTGGGCCAGAAAGTAGAGATCAGAATCATTCAAGCTCCTTCTGAACTGAGTTTCTGTAAGACCCTCGGAATCAATAGGATTGGGAAAGCATAGACGAATCTGCCCTTCCAATCGAGAGACAGAGTGTCTCTCCAAAAATGCCACGCCCTGGGCGGCGAGCAGAAGTCTGGAAGTTTTGCATTTTGAGGGGATGTGAACAGGTCTACCTGTGGTGTTCCCCAGTGTGGGGCGATGCTGTCTGCGACCTCTGATCAGTTCCCACTCATGAGCTTGAGCAGGCGACGACTGAGTCTGTCTGCCGAAGGTATTCTCGACCCGGGGCGTGAATCGCCATGAGGTGAAGGTTGTGCTGCACTGCCCAATCCCAAACCGCATCACCTCCTACTGCAAAGAGGGTGAACGAGTTCCTCCCTTTTGTTGATGTACCAGACTACACAATATTGCCCATCTGTACAGCCAAGTGACCGGGAAGCAGATACAGATGCAGAGCCTGAAAGAGCATACAGCACTGCCCAAGCTCTAGCACATTGATGTGAAGAGATTTCTCGAGCTTGGACCAGGAGCCCTAGGTCCCGTGAGGGCCCAAGATGGGCTCCCAACCCTCGCCCAAGGTGTCTGTAGTCAGTGTCTGGGATGGGGAGAAAGACAGAAGGAACTCCCCAGCAAGGTTCTCCTGAACCATCCACCACTGCAAGTCCCGAGCCATAGGAGTGGAGACTAGAAACGAGCTGTTCTAGGCCATCGTCAACTGATCCCATTGAGACCAAAGCATCCACTGAGAGATCCTCATTTGGAGCTGAGCGCAAGGAATGACAGGATTGCAGCAGCCATGAGCCCAAGGAAGCCGAAGGACCTACCTTTGGCGTTGTCCGCTTTATGCCAGACAACAGGCTGACCTGTGCCTGGAGTGTGGCCTCCTGTCGGTGGCAGGAAGGCCCTACCAGAGGTCATGTCCAGGATCGCCCAATGAACTGGAGCCTCTGGGACGGGATCAAGTGGGACTTGAGTGGTTGATGCTAATACCCAGGCAGGAAAAAACCCTGGGTAAGGGAAAGGAAGCGCAGGAGTTCCTCCCTGGACAGGGCCGCCAGGAGCCAATTGTCTAGGTACGGAAATCCTGCACCCCTGAGCACGCAGGTAGGCCTCAGCCACTGAAAGGCATTTGGTGAACACTCGGGTAGCCGAGGAAAGACCAGATGGGGAAGGCCTTGAACTGGTAGTGGTCCCCTGGAGCATAAGCACAGGTATTTGTGGTGGGAAGGGTGGATAGGGATGTGCAGGTAAGCATCCTGCATATCCAGAGCACAACCACTGTCCGCCAAAGAAGGGCAGGAGGCCCTGAAGGAGAGCATCCTGAACCTCTTGTACTCCACGAACAAGTTCGAGGGAACTGAGGTCGAGAATCTGCCTTACATCCCTGACTTCTTGGGACCAGGAAGAAATGTGAATAATGCCCATTCCTGAAGAGGAAGGGGAACAGGCTCTATCGCCTCCTTCAACTGAAGTGCAGAATTCTCTCTGAACCAGAAGAAGATGCTCCTGAGAGCACGATGAACTTGGGGGTTTCGAGGGGTTTCCAAAGAAACTCTATTGAGTGTCCTTCTGTAATCAGCTGGAGCACCCAGGAATCTGAAGTTATCCTCTCCCAACCCAGGAGGTGGAGGAAACCTCCCTCCTACCAGTTCCTCTGGGGACCCCAGAGGCTGTGGGAGAGGAAAGGAGTCAGGTGGTGTGGGGCGCGCAGCTGAAGTCCCGCTGCTTCTTTGGGCCGTGGGGCTTGGCAGCCAGAGGGGCCCGGCATTTATTGGCCGCTTCCCTAGGGTTTCGCTCTTTGCCAATTCCGCCTGGAAAGGGCGATGCTATGTTTGAGGGGGATTGTACATGGAGTCCACAGACTTTAGAGCAGTCCCTTCTCCTGCAGAACAGTGATAATGTCCTTGACATCACCACGAACAACACCAAACTCTGGAAGGGCGCTTCTGAATAGCGTACTGCACTTCCGGGACCAACCCTGACACACTGGAGTCAGACATGCGCGCAAACCCACGGCGGCCCGAGCCTCCTACCCGCAGTGTCCACTGCATTGTAGTGCAAGCATGTGCCGACTGACCAAACGTGCAGAGTGGACGAGGTCAGCCACTTCCTGTTTAACCTGAGAGTCAGGAGAGGAGTCCAGTTGGATTCCACCTCACTAAGAATTGCCTTCTGGTAATTCCCCATGTGACCGACATAGTTCAGGGCCCTAATACCCAGAGTGGAAGAAGCAAAGATCTTCTTGCCATACTGGTCCAGAAGACAGGATTCTTTGTCAGATGGAGATGAGCTCAAATGCTTCGGGTTAGCTGACCGGCCGTGAGTGGCGCTAATCATGACCGAGTCAGCTTGAGGTGAGAATCAAGAAAGTCAACACCTTCAGGAGCCTGATATTGCCTGTTCGACTTCCTAGGAAGAGGGGCTACAGCCGACGCTGTTTCAAATAGTGGAAACAAGATCAGCATGAGGCTCAATCCAGGGTGGCACCAAGGTTGGAGCGGTCTCGGGCAGGTCCAGGTGCTCAGCAAGCTTTTACGCTGTGGATTCTACCCAAGGAGCGCCACTTATGAACCTCCTGCATTTTGCGCAGCAACTCTATGAAGGAAGGATCCTCGGAGGAGACTTCAGAGGAGTCCTAGGCCTGGGCTTAGTCGGAGAGCGTGGCTCGTCGTCCAGGTCGGAACAACCCTCGGAGTCATCTGAGGCGCCGAGGAGGAAGAAGAGGAAGAAGAAGACTCCCTCTCGGCGTGGGAGGAACGGACCCTTGGGAAGCCCTCGGGGAACTATGTCCTGCTCCTGCCCTGGAACCAGAGGGCTCACCCCTGGTATCTGGAGGTGGGAGGAGTCTATCGCCTTGGACGTATGGGAACTGGAACTGGCACCATCGTCGGGAGCGACTCTCCACCTCCCTGGTGAGCTAAGCCTTGGCCTCAGCCCACCAGGAGGCCAGAGTCTCCTTCAGATCCACCGGCTGAGGAGGAGGAGTGGTGGGGAAGCGGATACTGAATGTACCGTGGGCTCATATCCATAACCCAACAGCGGGTAACCCAGCGCGGGTAGTGAGGCACCGTGTACTGTGGCGCCGGATAGGCCGCATCGAGTACTGGGCGCCAGATACTCGCGGACTAAGTAAGACAGCGCCAGATACGACGGGGTTGGATACCCAGGAACCGGGGGTCTGACAGAGCAGACAGCTTTGCCGGAGGCCCAACAGGTGGGCCTGGAGCAGAAGGCTCGGTGGGTGGAGGGCCAGCCTTGGGCAGCATCCGAGAGGAGTCGCCCAAGCGTTGGCATGACCGGCATTGGGGCGGCGTCCGGGGAACCGACGTCAGGCCATCCAGCCCAGCGGAAGGAGCGCCTGACGGAGGTGCAGCAGGAACCTTGGCATCGCCTTGGGACGGAGGAGAAAATCCCGGGGTCAGGCTGAGGAGACCCAGGGTCCCGGAGGGCAGTGAAGGCTTGGGGAGCTGGGAACGGCAGATGTAAGAGGGTCCAGCGTTGGCTCAGGCATCGGGCAAGCCGACACCCGACTTACCAGTGGAGTCAGGGCGGACGTCAGAGAACCTAGCAGCAATTAGTGGGCCCATGGGCGAAGCAGGCCGCAAAGGGGAGCAGTGTGGTCGGCCGGGAGAGTGGCTGTGCCACCGAAGGTCGAGCGACTTATGGACTGTCTCCTGCAGGGCATCAGAGGAGCTGACGCTCGCTTGCTGGAGTCACTAACCAGTAGGCCACACGGTGACGGCCTTACCGGGAGAGGAGGCCTCCACAGCCCGGGAGGCACCAGAGGGGCCTGAGTGCAAGCCAGACGGGTGGGCCACCACCGCCTTGGATGCCTCCAAGATGGCCGTCGCTGAGCAGTCCCCTGGAGGAGATGTTACCTGGACCACGGCGACTCCAGCCAAAGTCGCAGTGGATGAGGAGCCGGTGCTTCCCTTTGTCCTTCCTCTTATGATGGCCTTCAGGGAAGTGGACACCTGCAGAGCTTTTCAACTCCTTCATTTTCTTCTTGAGGATGTGGGCCTCCAGGGACTGCTGCCTCCATCTCGGGTGGCGGCGCTTGAATTTAAGGCAGTGCTGACACTTTTCCACCTGATGGTCCGGCCCAGACAGAATAGGCACTGGAAATGGCGGTCCTTGTGTGGGAGTTGGGCACCGCACATGTCGCACTTATTTTTGTGCTCGGAGGGTGTGAGGGGATGACATACACCAACGAAAACCTGACACTTTGGTCGAATAAACTGAAAAAAGTAGCGGTAAAACTACCGGCGACAGAGCTGACGTAGCGTTGAACTTTACCGCTGTAGCGCCTGACACGAGCTAACGGGCGAAAGAACTGGAAGGTGGTGTGGGGACCACCCTTTATACTGACGCCGCTTGATGTTGGTCACCTGACGGGGCAGTCCCCGCCAGAGACTGCTGGCTAGAAATGCTTGTAGTCCTGACGCCCCAAGCGCCAGTCCTATATGAAATTACCTACTGCAAGAGCCTCAAGTAAGAAGATCCCCTGTTATCAGTTCACATGTCAGAGCTTCTGGTGCAGGAAATTGCAGGCCTTCTGAGCAACAAGGCAATGGAGGTAGTGCCAGAGTCCGAGCACAGCACAGGCTTCTACTTCCTGGTAATAAAGAAATCAGGACATGTCCCATTCTCAACCTCAGAAATCTGAACAAATTCATGAATTGAGAGGAATTCAAGATGGTGTCTCTGGGATCTCTGCCTCCTTCTTGAAGCCCTCAAGATTGTTAGCCTTCTTAGATATGCAGGATACATACCAGCATATTCTAGTGACCCAGCCACCACAGATACCTCCAGTTCTTTGTGTTGGGACAGCATTATCAGTTCAGAGTCCTGCCCTTTGGGCTGTCCTCAGTGCTTTGCCATATTCACAGTGCACCTGAGAAGACTATGACTCTAAGTTTACTCTTATCTGAATGACTGGTGGCTAGCCAGTTCATCCAAGCAAGAGATGGAACTAGCAGCGGTCACAGCCTCTCACTTCCTTATCTCCACGGGTGTTTTGCTGAACCTGAGAAGTGTCAGCTTCGTGATTCTCCTAGCATACCTTTCCACTCTATCTCCTGATCTCCGACTAAAAAAAAAAAAAAATACTGTAAATGATGTCTGTACATTAGGTTTTGTTGACTGTACTGTACCTTGCTTATTTTGCATAGCTGAATGTAATTGATGTTCTCTCTTACTTGTCCTTGTCTAACTTCTTGTATCAATAAATGCACTATCAATGTACTGCACTTCCTGGTTGCCCCTGAAAAAGGACTGGCTTGTCTCAGAGGGTCTACCTGGTTACCAAAATTCAATAAATAAATAAATAGCTTCCAGCCTTCTCAGCAACTCCAATGTATAGGAGCTCTTTTGGATACTGTTAAGTCCCTGGGCTTTCCTTCCAAAGAGCAGGAGATAGGCATCCTACAGAGGCATGCTACATTAAAGGGCACAAATCTGTTCCGTACACTCTGTGCAGTGCATGCTGGTCTGATAGGCTCCTCAGCGTTCACAGTGCCCCTGGTGTGGTTATATATGTAAATGACTCAGTGGATGTTCAGTGTCAGTGGTCACAGTATCACATCCTCAAACTTACCCCATTCAGATGACCAAGCTCCTAGTTTGGTCACTTTCATAGTGGACAGAGGAGGCTACCTCCTCCAGGGCTTTCCTTCTCCCAGCTGGATCCTTGGGTGACTATCACAATGGATGCCTCCCTGATGGGAGGGGCACCACTATCAAGATCTCCAAACCCAAGGTGTCTGGAACCCCTCAGAGATTCATCTGCATGTGAATGTGCTGGAAATGATAGCTGTATTGTATGGCTTCTAACAAGCAAGGAGGAGCACACACTTACCCTCTCTGCAGGAGGCACTAGGAGTGTGGGAATGGTGCCTGTAGCAGGGGATCCTGCTCCATGCTGTTTACCTGCCAGAAACACAAAATGCTCTGGCAGGCGAGACAAGCTCAGCCAAATGCAGGCCAATCCTCAGTGATGGTCACTAGCTTCAGACTTCATGAGATCGCGGTTGGTGGAAAACGCCAGATGTGGACCTTTTGCATCCCCACTCAATGCCAAATTGCCTCGATTCTGCTCCAGAAATCCAAGACATGGCATTTTCTGTCAGGATGCATTCAGACTGCAATGGCAAAATCTATTTGTGTATGCTTTTCCTCCAGTCCTCTGCTGCAGAATGTTCTGCAAACTGAAGTGACGGAGGCAAGCTGGTTGTAATTGCCCCCTACTGGCCTCGACAGATATGGTTTCTTCTGTTGGTATCAGCCAGCGCACTGAGGAGCCTTCCACTCTGTACAGACACATACTTTCCCTACAACCCATGGCCTAGGCTCCGTTGCGAGGGACACAGTCACCCCTGCCCAGAGTTATCTCACCCAGTGTGTTATGATAGATAGCTCCTTGTCAGATGTTAGGAATGTATCCATTGGGAGACTTCCGTGACTTCATGGAGCCTAGAGGAGCAAGTGAAGCGAGCTCCCACCCCATGCACTCGGAAAGACAAAATACCTGCTAAGTGGACATAAAAACAGGAATAATGGTGAATACAAATCGAGCTAAAGACAAGCCAAGCAAAGACAAGGTGAAACTGAAGCTAAATTCACAAGATGAGAAGGGATTGCATTCGTCCTCCAGAAGATCGAGTCATAGCCCTTCCCTATCCAGCATAGGCCGACACTGAAGAAGAGACGAGCAATTATTTCGCCTCGCTTTGAGCAACTTTTCAGGGAACTAAGAGAGATGAGGGACGGAAATGAAGCTGGAATTCAGAAATTTGAATCAAAAACTTTCTGGGCTTGAGCAGCGTGTGGAGGGAGCAGAGAAACAGATTGCACAGACCGAGGCGGCATATTTCAAAATGGGAGGATTTTGCAGGCTCTAATCATCCAAACAGAGAAACTACAAGAGAAATGTATAGATCTCGAGAGTCGCCGCGAGAGAGAACATCAGACTGTATGGCTTGCCTGAAGGCTCGGAAACGGGCTCATGCACAAATTTATTCCACCTCTGACAGATGTTTTACAACTGCCTGTTGGGTACCAGTTGAATATTGAGAGAGCACAGGCGCTTCAGCCAAATTCCACTGAGGAAAGTGCTAGACCACGCCGATAATAATTAAGTTCAACAGCTACAAGATAAAGGAAGACATCTTAATTGGGCCTGGAGATTGAAGGAGGTCACATACCTAAACCATAGACTTTACTTTGACCACGACTACCCGCAGGAAACTAGAGACAACGCTCTCATGCAGATATAATTAAACTTTAAAACCAAGGGATATCGCTTCCATACTCCTTTTCCTGCAAGGTTGAGGGTATTTTGGCCGGATGGTATTAAAATCTATAACTCACCCAAGAAGCCAAAGATGCACTTATAGAATAGGCCTAATGGAACCGCAGCGCTGGGAACAAAACTCATCTTCCCAGAAGACCCCAGAAGGGTCCCTTGAATGGACAACCTCATTGGGTAAGAGGAAGAGCGGCAGTAGCAAAGAGATGTTATCACTATGCCCCTCCTCGCGATGAAGAAGTTACTCCAGAAGCTTCAGGAGGGTCGTCATGGCTTACAAAAGGACTCACAGGACTGAGTGGAGCTGTGGAAACTGAAGATGGAATGCAAGTATAGCAGAAAATAAAAGAGCCATGCTTACGTTAAGCCAGCGTTTTATATGGTAGCTTATAATAGAATAAAAAGCTCACCGGAGGTGAACTTGGATCAGCTGAGCAATGTAGTTGTGCATTGTGCTTTCTGACTAATTGCCTATTTTGGACAAAGTAATGATTAGTGCGGGGGTATTTGACTCCATCCTGACTGCACCTACCCAGCTTTAAAATGACTGGAGTAATTTTTTGAACTCACGATTCAAGTCGAGTCCGATTTTGTTGCGCTTATGGGCCCTGTTTAACAAATTAATATAGAAACTGTGACAATATAACGGGTTTGAATATTTCATGATTAAAGAAGCAAATCATTTAGTCTTCTTGGGGGAATAAATGGCTCACGAACGTTTAAAGGGGCAGCCAACGGCTGAGTGACATCACATCCTAAAGTATATTGGAGCCCGTAATTCAATCTACCAGGCTCATGAGGAACACCACACTTGGTGTGTGGTAAGACCATTCCTCGTACACAGTGGAGGGAGGCTACTGGCATTAAGAGACCCCTGGTGTTGCTAAGGGGTTTCCATTTGTGGAAGTTCAAACTTAAAACAAACTCAAATTTGTTATAGTTGTCTCCACATCTAACGATGTGGTTTTGTTTATTACAATTTAGGAGTTCAAGTGTTTATGGGGACTTGATGCAGTTGGGTTGGCAGGGTGGGGTGAAACAAGGGGAAGGAGTACTCTGTGGGATACATGTAAGATATAAGCTAATATCTTGGGAAAATGGATAAATCTGAGTCAATAATATTGTCCGTTAATGTAAATGGACTAACGATCCGATTAAGAGAAGTAGAGTGATGGCCTTTTATGCAAATCACAAGCTTCATTTATAATGTTACAAGAGACACATTTAAATCAGGCAGAACACAGAAGCTTAAGAAATTTGGCTTTCAGTTAGTCCAATATACATCATATAAGAAGGGCAGGTGAAAGGGTGCTGCTATTTAGTCCCCAACAAATGCCCCTTGAGGTGCAGGATACTATCAAAGATAAGGAGGGTTGTTTTGTGGGGTTAAAGGACAAATATAACGGAATGTAATTTCCTGGTTTCGATGTATGTTCTCCGGATCAGACTTCTCTTTTATAGAGAGTTTTTATGAAAGTATCTGAGTGGGCAGAAGGTCATTTAGTTAGAGGAGGGACCTAAATCTTCGCCTTAATGTACATAAAGACACATCTGGTGGGTGGTCGACAAGAGAGGGGACAGTAAACAAGGTAGTGAAGTTAATGGGTGAGTTAGGACTAATTGATGTTTGGAGGCAGATGCATAAAAATAATAGACAATACACTTTCTTTTCTGCAGCACACCAAACGTACTCGAGGCTGGACTATTTCTTAATGTTTAAAGATTCAATATCTTTGTGCACTGAGTCATGGATCGGAGACATAATACAATCAGACCACGCCCCAATATATATGAAACTTAGGCTTGGCCCCCTTAAACATAATACATTCTGAAGATTGAATCTCTCCTGCTGCATAACCAAGAGGTCAAGGAGACAATAGAAAGGGTAATAGAACAAACGGTTAAAGAAAATAAAGACCCGGACATATCAGCAGGTATATTATGGGACACAGTAAAGGCTTTAGTTAGGGGGCAAACTTATAGAGATCTCCTCCAGAAACAAAAAGCTGAGAGAGAAAAAAGTCCGCTTACAAAATCAAATAACCTCCTTGGAGCATCAACAACAGCAACAATTAAGTACAGAGAGGAAAACTATTGAGAAAGCTGAAGAGGAGCTTATAGAGATGCTTGACTATCAGGTGGAACAAAAATGATATATTTAAGGCAAAGGTATTATGAGGAGGCCGAGAGCATTAAAATTCTTGTCAAGTAGGTTTCAAAAGTGGAAGGCCAAAGCATGCATACCAAAAATATGGGATTCAAGGGATAAGACTTGAAATATAGTGTGGAAGGCATAGCTGATGCCTTCAAGTCTTTTATCAAACATTATATGCTAAAAAAGCGAACCCGTCCCCTGAGGTCATAGAGAAATATTTGTCCCTCTTCAGCTACCTAAAATAACTGTTTAACAGCAAAAATTTAATTTCTCCTTTTTCAGTGGGTGAAATACAAGCAGAAATATCTCGATTGAAGGCAGGCAAATGTGCTGGAACAGACGGTCTTCCAAACGAGTTTTATAAACATTTCGAGAGGCAATTGTGCCTTTGTTAAAGAGGCCTATAACTCACTGTGGAGGGAGGAAGATGAGTGCCCTCTTGGGCTCAGGCTATATTTCGTGTTGCAGCCGCCAGGGACCCCACATTATGTTCTTCGTACAGGCCAATCTCCATATTAAACACGGACTACAAGATAATAGCAGGGATAATGGCCAGAAGACTGGAAAACCTTTGCCAGAACTAACTAACCTAGATCAAACAGGTTTTGTGAAGGGAGGCAAACCTCAGATAACATAAGGAGGTCTGTAAATATAATTGAGCATTTGCATAAATCAAAGATTCTGGCCTGTGTGATGAGCCTAGATGCGGAGAAGGCTTTGATCAAGTCTCTTGGTCTTTTTGTGAGGCGCCCTGGCCGGTTTTGGCTTCCCTGCACCTTTCTTGAAATTTCTATCTAAATTATATGCCCATCCCTCAGCATACATATAGGGCTAACGCCATACTTCTGGACCTTTCAATTGGAAAGGGGACCGGCAGGGTGCCCTCTCACCATTACTTTTTTCCTTATATATAGAGCCCTTAGCTCAGAGTATCAGGATGGACAATGAGATAGAGGGTAAAAATAGGAAATGCTACTCACAAGATGGCTCTATATGCAGACGATGTTCTGCTGTATTTGACAAATTCCTCTGTATCTCTACCACAGGTTTTTAAACAAATTGAACTGTTCTCCGATATATCTGGCTACACCCTTTACTGGTCTAAGACCGAGTATTACTGCTGTCTGCAGCTGTAACAGAGGAGATTAAATCTAAATACCCTATGAAGTGGGAATGTGAGGCCATACAATATTTGGGAGTTATGTTTAGGTAAATCCCCAGCTACACTTTTTAGGATAATTTTCCCACACTATGCAGGCAAGTGCGAGAAGATCTCCAGAAATGAAGGTGCATACCCTTCCCATTTTACTCAAGATTGCAAATAGTCAAAACAAATATATTACTGAGATTTTTATACTTATTCCAAACGGTACCATGTATAATACCACAGAAAGAAATAAAAACTGGCAGGGTGGATCATGTCCTACATATGGGGTAACACTTTCCCAAGAATAGCCCAGAAAACCTTGTTCTCACGAAACAGGAAGGGGTAGAGCTTGCCCATCATTGGTGGATTACTGGATTGCAGTTCAGATGAAAACAGCACTACTATGGACACATAAGAATTATAGGGCCCATTGGCAACAATTAGAACTGAACCAGGTAGGGAGATCACAATTATGCTCCAAGATGTTTGACCCAAATTACAGAATACATGAGATAAAGGAGTCTATGACTTCTGTTGGAGTGACTCTATTGGATGGCTACAGGGAATAAGGCGAGGATATACAGTTAGAGATATATGGAGATACGTTTGGTGGACTGCAGATAAAAACTTTACCCAGCTAAGTTTTCAAACTGGTATAAGAGACAGGAGGAGGGGCATGTGTGCTGTGTGGCAGTTACTGCATGGGAACGACAATCTTATCTTTCGAAGAGCTCGGGTCCTATATAATTGGACAAGCAAAGATCTTTGTATTACTATCAATTGAGAAAATATATAAATGATAAACTACAAAAGAGTCTTCATTATGAGGACCAGAGACCTTATCCCAGAGCTTTTGAAACAATTTGGAGTTCAGAACACGGTAAAGGAGCTATAACAATGCTCTATTGGAATTCCATAGCGGACAGAGGCAGAGTACATGTTCTCTTCAGAAGAAGTGGGAGCAAGAGCTGGGGCTAAGACTCGGCCAAACACAATGGGGCCAGGTATTCAGGAGTAGTTGGCGCACCATCCTCACCTATGTGGCAAGAATTGCATGGAAAGTTAAAGTAAGATACTCTTGACCCCAGGTAGACAGGTGCGGATGGGCATGAGATCCAAGGCTGAATGCTGGAGAGGATGTGGTAATTTAGAGGCGGATATGGCACATATTTTTGGACATGCCCATTGCTTCAGGCATATTGGCAGACGGTCATATCCCATATCAGTAAACTTTTCAACTTAACAAGGGTATAGGCCCAGAAAATACTCTACTAGGATTATGTCCCATGGAAATTAAAGGTAAAGAAGGAGATATCTCTGGGCTGTGTTAAACATTGCTGGATTGAAAGCAATCACAAAAAGTGGCTGCAGTGATCTTTTCCAGGGCTCAGTGGCTGGTTGCAAATAATCTCTCAAATCCAAGCAATGGAAAGAATTACCTTTGCTGTTAATTATAATACAGAGTTATATACCAATAGATGGGCATGTTGGGATATATATAGAGATGAAGTGGAATGATCCCCCCTTTTTTCCCAACTACACGTTAGCTGAAATAAGCGGTTAATTTATCCCCATAATAGGTTTAATGAAGTGTTATAAGGTTGTAAAAAAGGCTGTTTTTGTTTTTTAGAAGCCTATGAAAAGAACTGAAAAGAACTGTATTGAATAAGACCGAAATGTATTAATATGATTGAGAGAATAGGACATTTCATATGTAATCAATGTAATGTAGTCGTTCTGTGTGCATGAAAATGAAATGTTAAGCAAATAAACAAAGTATAAAAAAAAAAAAGGAATGTATCCATTGGTGTCCCTAGGCTCCATTCTGGATCCCCTACTATTTATTTGGCTTATTCATAAACCACCTGCCTGATGCCTGTCAGTCTGCAAATGTACTTCACTGGGCTGACAATGCAGTTATCTATTCCACAGACCCTTGGCAGCCTTACCTCCATCCTGCAGGGTAATTTTGAGGCCCTTGAAAATGGTTCTTCCAAAACAAACTGGTTCTAAATTACAAAACAAAACAAAAAAAAATGAAGACAATGCTCTTTACAAGCCCTCGAATGAAGAAAAAGGTAACCCCCACCCTTACCATCTGCAATAACCTGGGACATGTACTTGAACAGGTGGAAACCTTTAAGTACCTCGGGGTGATCCTGGATGGTACCGTATCTTTGCTCCCCATGTTGATCACCTTATGTCCACAGTAAAGGGAAGACTGGGAGCCTTGTACTGTAAGCAGGTCAACCTCACTGCTGATGCTAGACACCTCACAGTGGCAAGCTCAGTACTGTCAGTAGTTGACTATGGCCTCCTGTCTACACAACTGCCTGCAACTCAATTCTCAGCAGAATAAATCTGTTCTGTAATAAGACTTGTTGCTTTGTGCTTGTGGCTGACCAGCGTGCCACAGCTGCACCTCTAAACCCACACAGATTGATTACCCCAGTCTTGCAGAATTAAGTTTCAGACATGTCTGCTAGCCAAGAAAGGTGCTACTGGGCCCCCCGCCTTAACTCACTGCTTAGCCCTGTTGCTTAGTCTCTGCATCACCAGGAGCATGGCTGGAATGCTCTTGAACTGCCTTTCTACCGCACTCAGTTGGACAAGCATTCATTCAGTAGTTAGGGCCATTGGCCGTTAAATGAGCTCCTGATGTCTTGCTCAGTCAGCCTAACTTTGACCAGTTTAGTAGAGCACTACAGGCAACCCGAGCAGTTCAATGCAACTGTAACTGCTAATCATCCTAACTGAAGTCCCTCCCAGTATACACTCTGAACTGTGTCAGACTGGCTCCGAGGCCGTGTACCATTACTGTACCTGTTCTACACTGATTCTGTCTACCTATAGTGAAATTGTATGCAGCTGATTCCAGCCATTTTATTTGTACTTGTTCAACTATATTTGTACTTGTTTGACTTCATTCACTGGAACTCACTTATTGTATTTGTTATGTTGCTTTGTAATCTCCTGGTGCTGATGCGGAACCTTTGTAAAAGTGCACTTGTGCTCAAAGTTACTCTACAAAATTTTCAATAAATAAGTCTGTATAAAATCTGCACTGTTCTGATGCTTACGACTATATGTATGGCTTCATATGATAAAGTGGACTTGCTTAGCATATGATAAACTCATGTAAACAGCCTCATAACTATTTCAATAAGCTTGGAAGTTTTGAAAAGAACATAAATCTCCGATTACTACAGTGTCTGGGCTGGCAGATAAATCTGACTGCCTTACTAACAGGGTAAACGTTCGGGAAAAGGACTTTGTCAGTATTAAACGGAGACTGTAGACTCAAAGAAATGCTTCGAGGCGACCCTGGGCAATGGCCAATCTAGTTAAAGAAAACCTCTAACTGAAATCATATCTGGAATCCTTAGAAAATCAGGCAAGGTCGACTAATGTAAGGGTAGTTGGTATGTTGGGAGAAGTGAAGGTGACCACCTACTGTTATTCCTGAAAGATTGGTTGGAGCAAAACTAGGGACCATAGCATCCAGAAACCACTCATTACTACAAAGTAATTGAGGCACTAACTAAATAACAGTCAATATACTTTAAATAAACTTATAAAATATATAAACCGCTGGAGAACCAGCGATACTAGAGCTGACTTCAGTGGTGGGGACTGCTCCTCCAGGTGGAGAAACAAATCTGACCAACTGCTAGAATGGAGCATGGCTGCAGAATTTGAGCCAAGATTCTAAATTCCATAGTTAGATAAAGTTCCATCTCTGGGGCATCTGTCTCCATGGAGCTGGGTGCATAGTGTAAACATTGAGTGAGGGATTCCTGGGGTTAGAAGCAGACATATTGCATGGCGGTCTTCCCCACCAGACTGCACATTGCTCACCAGGGAAGGTTTTGTTTTCTTCAACCCTGTAGGCGGCTCTGAAGTGGGCCCAGTGACATGCTCCACCACGACCTCAGCGGAAGACATCTCACTTTGAATCAAGTTTGAAAGTGTGATTTTTCCCCTTTCCTTTCCAGGAATCAGAGGCTTGAAAGACTTTTGAACTAAGTAATCTTTAAAAATTTCACGCTGCTCATGGACTCCGGTTTTGCAGTTTTACTACTGTTTAAATTTGAAGTATAGTATGCTTCATACAGAGTTTCCCCAAGATGTATTTTATAGACTTGGACGTTATTAAACTGAGTGTATTAAGAGGAGATGTAACCTCAACATACAGCTTATATTTTTATCCTTAAATACCATGTCAGGTATTTGTACTGTAAGTCGATTAAAAACTAATAAAAATGTAGTTAAGAAAGAAGACAGCAGCGGAGGGTGATGGTGCCGGAGAAATACCTCAGCAACTGCAAATTGTAAATGACCAATTGTCATCACTGCTCCTATGAATAAGTTAATATATTTATTTCTGAATTTAGAAGATCTTCCAAGAATGAATCTTTACCATTTGTTCCTGTTACGGGTCTGGGCCGTGTGGCACTAGGACCCCGTGTGAACAAAAGCTTTGTCAGTGGGCCAGCCATGGCTACTGGGCATGTTGCCTGCACATTCCCCACATGGTGCCACGTGCCAACCAGTAGCCCTTGCCACTTCCCTCATTAACCTCAGTTCTGCTCTTCCCGCCATCAAGTGCACACCCATGGGAGCATAGTACTTAGCTCACCTTGTTACTGCTCATTTTTCTACTGTGTCACATGTTGCCTGTCTTTGTTATTTTACCACAATACTGAAGTCCAGTAAAAGAAGGAGCTAAATTGTCTAAAGTCCGACAGCCACCCATTATGCATCGTTGCCCCTGTGAGAAACAGATGGATGTTTCAGACTGGCATCAGACCCATGCAGCCTGTCTGGTAATGGAGCACAATAGGATGCGTGTGATGCCTGTTTCTCAGTGGACTGCCATACCCTTAAGAACTGCGTGTTGAGGCAGGGTTGCCTGATCCCCACCTTTGGAGGCAGGCCTTCACACTTGCATCCAAACACGGGTCTCTGAGGCCTTTCCCCAGGGCCTCATCCTGGGACCTCTGGTTCCGTGGAAGCACGGAGTTCTTCTTGACTTCACTGCACTGAGGCATCAGAGACTCCAGTGGATGGGTCTGGTGGACGGTCAACTCCTTCTGGGCAGTCGACTGTGAACCTTCCACAGGCTCCCCTGTCTTTAACAGCAGACATCCCCAGTGGCAAGGCTGCAGCTGTACACTGTTTGTACACCAGTGGACACCTCGCTGTCATCCTCTGGCATTACCGTGCTGCTGTCATTGTTCATGAGTGGCGACATGGCAGTTGGCACTGAGGATGATGCCAGTTCCCTCCTGACACTGTTTGCAGTGTCAGGAAAGGGACTAGCACTGAGGCTGTTGTCTGCACTGTTGCCGATTCAGATGTTGTCACCACCTGTGGTGTTGCAAGTGACACAGAGGAAGGTGACAACTTCAGAGATGGTGACGGAGGTGCAGTGGCCATGGTATTGGTCCTGGGTCCAGCTCCAAGCAAGGTGCAGACTATGATCTTGTCTTGAAATTGTTTCCAACTCTGGTGTCATTCACAACACCGAGAAGGGTGATGGCTACTGCATGGCGTTGAAGTCCACAACAAGCACGGTGTTGAGGATGGTGCCTACCAAGGTGATGGGGAAGACTCTGTCTCGAGGCTGCCATCGATCCTGAGCCCAGTGCCAGAGGCAGACTGACTTGGGGTCGGATGGCAGCCTGAGAAGAAGTTGTCTCCGTAGCCACTGGATGTTACTGCCACTGGTGAGGACTGGGGTCTCCCTATGGGACCTGTATGGCATCACCCTCAGCTGGGTCTCCCCCATGGGCACTGATCAGGTCACTCCACACCATTCGGTGACTCTGCCAAGCCCTACCCTTGTATGAGCCCCCTGTGCATTTCTGCGGCCCAAGACAAGGCCTCAGAAACCTGGAGTCTCAACTCCTTTTAGAAGAGCCTCGTCGATTCCTTGAAAGGATGCCCTCATTGATAGGTCCCAAGGGGCCTCTAACATGGGAACAGCACTGGGTGTGGGTCAGTGCCTTATACGATTGGTACAAGGAGTCAGGGCCCAGTCCAGGACTTTTCTCCGGTACCAACCTTGCCTGGAGGCTCCACACCATGGGATTCAATCAGTGGTTGAAAAACTGGTGCAGAGCTCAGGGATTTGGCTTCATTGGGGATTGGGGGTCTATTTGAGTGATGCAGACCTATACTGGTGTGATGGTCTGCATCTGTCCAGGAGGGGAACCAGGATCCTAGGTGATAGGTTTAAATGCTTCATTGGCAAGCATTTAAACTAGCCAAGAGGAGGCATTGGAAAGAGCAGGAAATCCTAGTCCCCCCTCAAAAAAATCAGGGTAGTAAGTGAGGTAAACACCAAGATAGAGACGCCGATATGGAGAAGGGCAGGTGCAAATGGAGAAAATGACAAAGGCAATAAGGACAGGGATGGGGCAAAAGGGGAAAGGCCATCAAGAAATGGAGGGTAATGAGTACCAATGCTCAGAAGTCCTGGCAACAAGCTCCCTGAACTTGTGGCCTTGATGGAAGAGGGATGCCTGAATATCATAGCAGTCACAGAAACATGGTACACAGAGAACCATGACAGGGATGTTAACATGCCAGGGTACACAACCTACAGAAGAGACAAGGAGGGTAGAAGGGGAGGAGGAGTAGCCCTCTATAAGGAAGGATAAAGCGCAATGGAACAAAAGAAGTAAACAGGAGGAGAGGAGGCACTGTGGGTCACCTTAGAGACTGGAAATGGCACCACAGTCCGCACAGGGGTTGTATACAGACCCCCATGTCAGGAGAGGAATGGACAAGTGTAACCCCTAGGTGGCACTATCCCAAGGGCTACTACCCTGTCTGTTTGACTACGGACGGGTTGAGGGCCTAGGTCCTATGGTGGGTGCCTCCACCCAGAGGTCAGGGTTTGTAGTGGTTAGACTAGCTTGGTCACAGCCCTCTGAGACACTGAGACACCTTTTATTCCCTTTAGTGGCTCACACAGTACACGGAGTTACAGCCCCAATACCCCATTATACACACTGTTCACTCATATATATACCAGTTACCCTCAAGACTGATTCTGCAGCACGCTTCGAGGACCCCTGTAAAATAAGGTTAAACAACATACACAGCAAAACACAATACTGTACCAACACCACAGACAGTATATAGTATAACAACAACAAATCTGATTTATTTAGGGACAGTAACAAGGAGGGGGCAGTCGGGTTGATTTGGTTTGGAAATATTCAAATCACAGTACTGTGCACACATACAGGGTCTGAAAAGTCACACTCTGTGTACCCAGGTTGGAGGGCTAGCCAGGTCCGTTGCCGGGGGTTGGCTGGCAGGTGCAGATGGATGAGACCCTGTAGAGAAAATATATGCACAACACCCAATTGTAATCTGGAGCCGGAGGGCTCAGTCCATGAAACAGGAAACAACAAGAATTGGTGACACACTTGAGATTGAAAACAAGCTGCAGGAATACCCTGATTCAAACAACATGAAGTCTTGCTATATTATAGACATTAGCAGTTTGATCCAGCTGTAGGAACTGCCCGAGTGAAATGGTTAAAACCATTCCAAAATAGAATTTTGGCATGAGAGCAGCTCTATCTGTGTCATTCAAACTTGAACTGTCAGATTCTTTACTCCGCCTCAGTGAACAGATCGCTCCAAGATTTCTCCTTCTGCTCGGTTAATTTCTAGGTTTAAAGTGTTTTCTCAGTTGGATTTAACGAGAATAGTTTTATTTAACCGCAAACCGCTCAGTTCAAGCTCTATCTGTGGTGACCGTAAGTAAATGAAGGTTTTGTCTGTGTGGAACTTGTAAGTTATCGGTTTGGTTTTGAACCGATCAGTGGGTTTAAAACTCATTTAAAACTAAAAGTTACTATTTTAGAGTGCGGTTCTCGGTTCTTATCGGTTCTAAAAACCGGATTTATTACATTTTTTCCAATACCCGTGACACGGTTAGGAACCGATAAGGGTGTCTTGCCTGGCACTGCCGTTAAAGGGCAAGTTTTTGGTTAGGCTGGCATTATGTCTGAGAAACCCAAAGAAAACCGGCCCACTGGGTTTCAACACTGTGATGTTTGTGGAGAAGTCTTTGCCAAGGCTGACCCACACACATGTGTTTATTGTCTGGGGTTTGACCACCTCCAGTCAGACTGCCAGGTATGTAAAATTTCCTGCAGCCACCCTGGAAAAAGATTGGGCAGGCTCAGGGCAACGAGGCCAAAAAGTCCGCTGACCCGATGGCCAGCCCGTTCGGTGCCAACCGAACCAGAGGGAGTGCCCATGACCAGGGCCAGACTTCCTCGGCAAAGAAAAGCTGGTTCTGAGGAACCAATTCCAGTAAAGAAAACAAGAAAATCAGCAGGTCTGGAGTCCAAAATTCCTTCTCCAACTGCTGCAGAGATAGCAAAAGCCATACAGATTGTCCAGTCACTGTTCAGGGTCCGTCCTCAACCACCACTATCTGGTAAAGGTCGGTTCGTCCGGTCCCAGTGGTTCAGGATTATGATATTGAGGAATTTTATGAACCAGAGGAGGGGAGGAGGATTATGAACAGTATGAATGTGGCTGGGAAGGTCTGGGTGTGCCCATTGAACTGGACATCTCCCAGACAGACCTTTAGAATCTCCCCCTATGCTGTCTGAGTCCCCATCTCATTTTATGTTTTATAAAAAGTTGCTGAAACCCTCCAGCTTCCTTTAGAAGAGGCTGTGGATGAGCAAGAGGAGCCTGATTTTGTAGAAATGATGGATATTCCAGAGTCTAGGAGATTGTCTATTCCTTTACATAAGTCTTTTAGAAAACAAACAATTAAAATTTTAAAAGCTCCTAATTCTGTGCCTCCTGTAGATAAAAAGATGGACAGAAGGTATACATTGTCAGGCCCTGATACAGAATTCCTTTCTCAGCAATGCAGTCATGTTGAGGTAGTTCAGGCTGCTGCCTGTGATAAAGCTAATATTCCTTGGCTTCACATCCTCCTGACAAGGATTCCAGGAAGATTGATGCCATGGCAAAAAACAGTATATGGCAGCCTCTCTGGGACTCAGGCAAGCAAATTATATGGCTTATGTAGCTAGGTGTGTTTGCCTGGTGTTTGGTAAGAGCCTCCCACCCACCCTGTTTTGTAGGCTTACTAAATACTGAAAAGCCACTGGGGTTGGGATTGAAGGGCTGAGTATTTCTGTTTGGGACTGAAATTTTGAAGCAACAGGAGTTGGTGGGCCTGTGACATCATACGGTACCTGGAGTCTGCTTACACACACTGTTAGTGGGACTGAACACATACTGGACTGTATGTGTTTGTGAGAACTGGAACTTTGTTGGTGGGTTGAAATTGGGTTTGTAAATAACTACAGTCAGTATAGAGAAACTGTACTCCAGGGAAGGGACTGAGAAAGGGGGTGTGCTATATAAACAGAGGGGATAATCAGAATGTGGCATATTCCACCATAGGGAGGCATCTTCGGAAGGGTTGTAGGCTGACAGGCTGTGGGATGGCAATAATTCTAAATTGGGCCTGGAGAGGAGGCTGCCCACTCTGTGAGACAGCTATCTTGTATTAGGAGTGAGTATATTGGTTAAGGAGTAGCTGTGGGAGCTGGGGGTGTCCAAGGATAAGGGGTGTGGATATGGGCAGCAGAAGGGTGGGGCTGAGGGAGGCTGGGGCAGCGCTCTGAAATTACAGGACATTATGCTACAGCAAGCAGAAGGGGGATATTAGGGACAGAGGACCCTTAGATAGGAAGTTGATGCTAAGGGAAGCGTACAGGGTGAAATTCTGAATTCAAGGAGACTGGAGGGGAAAAGTCAGGAGGGCTGTTGTGCGGAAGCCTAAAACAGCAGACTGTGGGAAGGGAGCTCCTAAGATGAACAGTGCAAGAGAGGAAGAAGAGGGTCAGTTTAGAGATGCAGTCAGGGAAACTCGGTTACTTGATGGAGGCTGACATAGAGTGTCACAATAAATTTGAGATACTAAGCATCCTAGAGGGGAGGAAGGGTTGGTGGAAATGAGGAAACTTATACAGAGGCCGGGAGGGAGTCAGATACCCATAGGGCATCACAGAACAGCTATGGAAAGGATAGACATAGTCCCAGAGGAGAAGGGGAAACATATATGTTAAGCAAATGGGGAGATGCAACATATTCCAGACATGAGGGAGGAGAGCATGATTGGAGAGGAACTGGGAGACAAGGAGGTGGGAGAGAGAGCCCCTTCAGCAGGAAGGTCAGTACCAAGGATGGGGCCCTAGCTAAAGGGGACCCACAGAGAGCCTCTGGAGACAGGGGTACTATTACAAGGGGGGATGAGGGTGCGGGGAAGGGAAACCATCAGGGCCAGGATAAATGGTTCAGATAAGAGAGGGTTAAAGGGACACCTATTCAGAGGGGTTTGAGTTAAGTGGGCAAAATAGCAAGGAGGCAGAAGGGAGGGGTGACAAGGGGTCTCTAATAAGGCAGGAAGACTCCCATGAAATTGTGATCATGAATAAAGTGGGGAGGGGGCTGAGAGGGCATAGTGGAGGTAACCATAAGGATAATGGCGGTGATTAAAGTTCCCTGTTACTGGGAGACTCGATGATTAAGGGTATCCATTGGGAGGACAGGGGATGGATGCCATAGCCAGGTGAAGGTAGTGAGTATCTCTGGGCTGACAGTGCACAGAGCAAAGTTCATGGTGTAGTGAAATGGTTAGGGATTGTGGAGGGAAACCGGATTTCTGGTGCATTTGGGAACTAATGATCTAGAGGAAATAGCATTATGGAAATCCAAGCAAGTTCCAAGAACTTGCCAGAGTCTGTCGGATAATGGATGCAACATTCTTTTCGGAGATATTGCCAGTACCAAAGGCCTCAGTGGAGAAAAAATGAAGCTCACAGAGGTTAATGAATGGCTCAGGAAGTGGGGTGAAGAGAATGGGTTGGGGTGTTAGGGAACTGGAATGGAGTTTGGGAGGATAAGGGACTATATGCCAGGACAGGTTTCATCTTGCCCCATTAGGGAAGGAAGTCCTTAAACAGGGATGGCTGACTACATACAAGAAAGGTGGGGTTTAAACTTGTAAGGGAAGGGATAGGGAGGGAGCTGACAGAAGCCCTCCCCTCCAGATGAGGGGATAACCTTCAAGCCCAAGGGGAGGAAACAGACTGGAGGTGGAGGTTTCAGGAGGAGCAGGGGAGGATGGAAGTATAAGGAATCTGGGTGGGTTCGACAAAAAGGATCGGGATAAGGGTGGGGTTAGTGTTAGTAAATGCCAGGAGTTTGGGAAACAAGTTGCCAGAGTTCCAGGCCATGCTGTTCGGGGGGGGTGGATGTGGCGGCAGTCATGGAAACGTGGGCCAACAAAAACCATGACTGGGACCTAAATGCTGAGGGTACACTATGCTTAGGAAGGATAGAAAGGAGGGCAGAGGGGTGGAGTGGCTATGTTCATTAGAGATGACATAGAAATTGCTATGGTAGAAGAGGCAGAGGAAACGTGGAGGCCTTATGGGTCACCTTACGATCCCCAGCAGGAGATAAGGTCAAGCTGGGTGTAGCATATAGGCCCCCGGGATGAGTGATGTCTAGAGGATGGTTTGCTGGACAACATCATTGCCCAGTGTGGTCCAAAGGGAAGGAGTGGTGTTGATGGGGACCTTATTATGCCAGGTACTAACTGGGGAACCATGTCCTCTAAGGTGGCCAAGGAGCAGAGGCTGCTGGATGGCTTCCAGGATGTGTTCTTAACACAGCATGTGATGGAGCCCACAAGGGAGGGGCATGTCCTGGATGTGGTTCTGGCAGATGGGGATCTGGTAAGGGACATGGTTGTACAGGACCCCTGACTGGGAGTGACCACAATTCTGTCTGGTTTCAAATAAGCATTGGGGGAGTGGGGTGAGATCTAGGACACTGGCAGTGGACTTCAGGGGGCAGACTTTATGGGCATGGGAAATATTCTCAAGGATCACTTGAAGGGATTACCTCAACAACAAGTGTGGAAAGGAGATGGGAGGTCATAAAACGGGACTTCATGAGGCAGTCAGGATCTGCGTAAGTTGAAACGCAAAGAGGCAAGGTCACATAAACCATGCTGGTGGTCCAGTGAGGTCCAGGTAGCAGTCAGAGAAAAGAAGGCGGCTTACAAAAATATAAAACAACAAGAGGGATAGGGATAAGGAAATGTACCAGCTTGCATCTAGAAAAGTCACCCGTATGGTGAGGGAGCAAAGTCAGTAAAGAGCATCGGCTGGCACAGGGGATACATGGAGGGAAAAGGGTTCTTCCGGTACATTGGGGAGCGGAGAAAACAAAGGGCCATCTCAGCAGATTGAGATCAGAAGGAGGGTGGTGGAAAGGTGAGGACCAGGCAGAGGTATTTAACGAGTACTTTGCCTCTGTGTTCACTAGGGAGGGATGGGATATCTACAAAGCAAGGCACAAGGGGATAGAAGCGGCAGGGAGTGGGATCAGGGCAGGCAGAAATGGAGCAAAGGGAGGAAAGGTACCCCAGGGTGTCACATCTGGATAAGGATAAAAAGACCAGTAAGGTGGAGGGGACGGATGATGCCATCCCCACCAAAGGTGTGGTTTGCCCTCAAGGCCCTAAAGAAAGACAAATCTCCTGGCCGGATGGCATTCATCCGAGAGTACTATGGGAATTGGCGGACATACTGGCTGCACCCCTGGCGGAGCCAGCAGGTCACTTGAGACAGGGAGGGCACTTAGGATTGGCGAGAGGCACATGTGGTACCAATCCATAAAGGGGGTCGAAGGAAGTACCAGGAAACTATAGACCCATCAGTTTAACCTCGGTGGTGGGAAAATTAATGGAGAGTATACTAAAGGAACGATTGGGGGTTTACTTGAGGAGGTGGAGGTCTGGATAGTCGGCAGCATGGGTTTGTGCCAGGTAGATCATGTCAAACCAACCTTGTGGAGTTCTATGAATGGGTAACATCAGAACTGGATAGGGTAAGCCTGTGGATGTATTATTCTTGGACTTCAGCAAAGGCGTTGACTCTGTCCCCACAATGGTCTGGTGGAGAAACTGATGGGTTAGGAGTAGGCCCTTTGATGGTCAGATGGATTGAAAACTGGATAGCTGGACGCACTCAGAGAGTAGTGGTCTGTGGGAGCTCTGAACCCTACAGAGGTTGGTAGTGGGTACCACAGGGCTGGGTCAGATTCCAATCTGTTTAATGCATACATATCAGACATCAGGGATGGTATAGGGTGTGAAATGAGTCTCTTCATGATGACTCCAAGATGGGAGCAGTAGTTGAGGGAGAAGAGGAGGTTGGCCTGCAAAGGGACCTGGACACCCTGGAAAGCTGGGCTCACACATGGAAATTAAATTCAATATCACCAAGTGCAAGGTGTTGCATCTTGGTCGGGAAACCCTAAACACAGGTACACACCCTGGGAGGGGAGGGCTGGAAGCCTCAACAGGGAAAAGACCTAGGGGTCATGGTGGATACATGTATGAATAACACTGAGCAGTGCAGGAGAGCAGCTAGCAAGGCAAACAGGATGTTGGGATGCATCTAAGGGGGATCACCTCTAGGAGCAAGGAAGTGATTCTGCCACTGTACAATGGACTGGTTAGACCACACCTGAGTACTGTGTACAGTACTGAGACCCACTTGAAGAGGGACATACAGCTCCTGGAGAGGGTACAGAGGAGGGCAACAAAGATGAAATCGCGGCTAGGGGTTTGACTTACGAGGACAGACTTGAGAGCTCTGCCTGTTTTCATTGGAGGAGAGGAGACAGGGGACATGATTGAGGTCTTCAAGTACCTCAAGGAATAAATAGGGTAAACATGGAGGGGATCTTTAGACTAAAGCAGGGAGGCATCACCAGAGGGCATGGTTTGAAGTTGGAAGGTGGAAGGGTGAGGGAAAAGAGGAGAGGTTTTTCACTGAGAGGGTGGTGGACCCTTGGAATGCTCTGCCTGGTGAGCTGGTTCAGAGATCCACAGTGAAGCTTTAAGAGATGGGACAGACACAGAAAGTGGATGTATCAGATGATGGCCTGTCCGGGGGTGGGGATGGATGATAGGGTTTCTGGAGCACAAGGGATGGGAGGTCTCGCACCCAACTAAGGATCGAGGTTCGAGCAGACTTGATAGACCATAAGGCCTAATCTGCTGGCAAATAGTATGTTAGTATGTTAGTATGTATCAGAAATCTAGATGGGATACTGTTATGCAATGGCCAAGCAGGCCCATGGCCAGCTGGCTAGTGAACTAGAACAGGTGGCTGCTGATGGCATTGAAGCCTCTAAGGTTCAGTTTCATGCTGCTGTGGATGTTAATGATGTTTCCTCTAGGGTCATGGCCACATCTGTAGCTTTTAGTAGGTTGGCCTGGCTCCAGGTGTACTAAGTTTGTCACAGGATACCCAGACTAAGGCTATGGATTTTCCTGTGGTGGAAATTCTCTGTTTGGAGAGCAGACAGAGAACTACATGAAGAAGATGGCTGAATATAGGACTACTTACAAGAGTGCCCAGGCTAAGGAGCGGCAAGCCACTCTCAAAGGCATGCCCCAGGGCAGGGGTAGGCCTTTTCACAGGCCTTTCTACCAGACTCAGGCCTCCTCTGCCTATGTTCAGAGGGCTTCTTCAGAGGCAGGAGCAGACAAGGGGTGGGCAGACCTGCTCCCACCCCCAGCCTAAAGCTCCTTGAAACAGGCACCTGATGGGGTGCCCAGGCCGATTCTCCTGTACCAGTGGGGCAGGCTGGCTTACTTCAGTCAGAATTGGGCTTCTTTAACCTCAGACAAGTGGGTTCTGGAAGTAGTAAGCCGGGGTCTGGTTCTCAGCTTCAAAAGTTTCCCAAGTTGAGAAGCAGACTTTTTCCTTGCAAGTGCTTCAGAGACCCTCGCTCTGGAAACAGAGGTCTCATCCCTGTTAGCTCTCAGAGTAGTAGAAGGGTTCCTCCCTGCATCAGGGCAGGGGTCTGTATTCAGATACTTCCTTACCCAAAAAGACAGGAGAGTGGCGGCCCATTTTAGATCTCCGATATCTGAACAAGCATCTTTGAAACCAAAGTTCAAAATGGTAACTCTGGCAATAATTTTACCTTCCCTAAGGCCAGGGACTGGCTAGCCTCCTGGACCTCAAGGATGCCTATTTCCATGTCCTAATCAGAAGATCCCATCGAAAGTACCTCAGATTCTAACTGCCCTCAGGTCATTACCAGTTCAGAGCAATGCCCTTCGGCCTTACCTCTGCTCCAAGGTATTCACAAAGTGTCTAGCAGTGGCAGTGGCCCACTTAAGGAGGCAGAGGATTGCTCTTTTCCCTATCTAGACAACTAGCTCATTGTAGGCCAGTCCCCAGAACAGGTAAATCTCACCTGCAGGTCACCCAGCAGCTTCTCTCACCTCCCTGGGTTTTCTGCTAAACCTACAAAGTCGGTTCTGGAACCAGTCCAGGTACTCACCTTTATAGGGGCAGATTGGACACAAAGCTAGCCAGAGCCTTTCTTCCCCAGAAAGGGTAAGGAATTTAGTGGCTGTGGCCTCTTCCTTCACTCTGCAGGTCTCTCGACCAGCAAGACACTTTCTGCAGCTCCTGGGGCACATGGCTGCATCCACAGCTGTTGTGCAGGGAGCCAGATTTCAGATGAGAGACATTCAGTTTCACTTGAGAACCTTTGGTCTCAGAGAAGAGACCCCTTTCCAAGTTGGTCCCAGTGACTGAACCTGATCCTAGCCTCCAGTGGTGGCAGGATCAGAGCACTTAAGAGTGGGGTTCCCCTTCATTTCCCTTCTCACGACTTGACTCTCACTACAGATGCTTCCCTTCTGGGTTGGGAGCCCACATGGGCGACCTTTCCACCAGGGAGTTGGTCCCCCAGGAATCTCTGCTCCACATCAATTTACTGGAACTCAGAGCTGTCTTTTTAGCTCTTCAAGCTTTTTCTGCATCTGTCCACGACAAGGTGATACAAGTCAGAACAGACAACACCACAACAATGTGGTACATCAACAAACAGGGGCACTCGGTCTTTGGCCTTGTGCACGAGGCAATGAAGTTGTGGTCTCGGCCTATTCCTGAACACTTCCCTCATAGCAGTTCATCTTCCAGGAAGGACAATGTCCTAGCGGATGCCCTCAGTAGGATTTCCCAGGGCCATCACAAATGGTCCTGGATCCTCAAATGCTGGGATAGTTTTTGCCAGGTGGGGCATCCCTCAGATAGATCTTTGCAGCCCCAGACAATCACAAACTTCCTCTGTTCTGTTGCAGGCCTCCAGTGCTGGGCTCAGTTCCCCTGGATGCCCTTCTTCTGGATTGGGAGGGAAGTTCCTCTATGCTTTCCCCTTTCCTCTCCTATTCAAAGTACTAGTCAGAATCAGATCTCAGCCTTGCAGGGTGATTCTGATTGCCCCGGATTGGCCAGGCAGCCCTGGTACCCACTCCTTCTGTCTCTGACAGTCCATCTTCCCCTGTGCCTCCCCCAGGAATCACAACTGTTGACTTGTGCCCAGGGAAGGGTTTGGTATCCGGACCTCAATCCCTCAACCTCAAGGCCTGGCTCTTGAGGAGTTAGTTTGCTGATTTACACCTCTCTCAGGGTGTTCTTGAGATCTCTAAAGGCTTCCAGAAAGCCTTCCACTAGGGCTACTTATAGTTCTAAATGGAAAGGGTTTTCCATTTGGTGTGCTGGAAAAATATTTCCTAGAATCTGCTGAATTGCCCATTTTGTTAGATTACATGGTACATCTTAATTCCTTGGGTCTCAGACCAGCTACCCTGAGAGTTCATTTGGCAGCTGTGTCTGCTTTTGTGTCAGCAGGAAAGTCATCCCTCTTTCCTCTCATCCTGTGTTTTCCAAGTTTTTAAGGATTACTCCATACTAATCCTCCCTTTGAGAACCGGCCCCTGCTTGGGACCTTAATGTTTGCATTGCCCAGTTAATGCAACCCCTTTTGAACCTCTGTCTTCTGCAGAGCTTAAGTACCTAACTTGGAAAACTGTTTTCTAGTGGTTATCACTTCTGCCAGACGATAAGTGAATTGCAAGCCTTGTCAGTGGAGACTGACTTTATTTCTTTCCACAGGGATAAGGTAGTCCTTAGGACTAATAGGAAGTTTTGCCTAAGGTGGTTTCAGATTTCCATCTTAATCAATCTATCTCCCTTCCAGTATTTTCACTGATCATCCTCTTCGGTGAGAGGAGGTTGCACAGCCTGGATGTTAAGAGAGCTGTTAGTTATTATATAGGCGTACCAAAGGTCACAGGTTGAATCCCTCCAACTTTTCCTTACCTATGGTGAAGTTGGGAAAAGCAAACCTGCCACTAAGAGATCAATAGCCAGGTGGATTGTCTCTTGTATCCAACTTGTTATCAGAAAGTGGGCAGAGCCCCCCGGTTTGAGGGCTCATTCTACCAGGGTACAGCTGCGCTCTAGCTGCTGCCAGAGATATCCTTTATTAGAGATTTGCCAGGCTGCTACTTGGAAAACGGTACACACTTTTACCAAGCATTACTCCCTGGATGTCCAGGCCAGGAGAGATGCTCGGTTTGCACAGCTGTTCTTCAGAGCCTATTCCCTAAGTAGGTTCTGCCCTCCTCCATGGAGGTTCTGCTGTGTATTATGCTAATGTCTATAATATAGCAAGACTTCATGTTGTTTGAAGAAAAATTACTCACCTTAGTAATGTTGTTTCTTCTAATGGAGTCTTGCTATATTATGACCTCCCCAACCTGCCCCTCTCAGAACCTCTACTTGATGGGGTGCGGGCAACTTAGTGTGGCACTACTTATGTCCTGTTAGCATTTTGTCCCCTTTGGGACTTTGGGGGGTGTGTATGTGTATGGCGTGTGTGTGTTTTATTATACTTATGTTCCATTTTCATATTATTAGAATGGTGTTAGTATTTCTGGTCCCCTGACTTGAGTCTTGGGTGTTGGGACCATCAATGGTTGTTATTATTTAGGTAGCCATTTGGCTAGTGTGAGTTACAGCTTCCACACAGACCTTAGTGAGTTTGGCTCATAAAGATCTGACAGTTCAAGTTTGAAATGACACAGATGGAGCTGCTCTCATGCCAAAATTCTATTTTGGAATGGTTTAACCATTTCACTCGGGGCAGTTCTAGAGCTGGATCAAACTGCTAATGTCTATAATATAGCAAGACTCCATTAGAAGAAACAACATTACTAAGGTGAGTAATTTTTTCTTTGTACTCACAACACCCAAGCTGAGGATCGGATGGAGAATGTCCCTCTGGATTGCCAGAAGAGCAGGCATGAGGACAAGGTCCTTGTGACTGGACCCCAATGCAGTTGATAGCAAGCGGATGTAGTCCAAATTAAGCTGGGGTTTACTTCCAGCTTCAGCAGACAATTCACTGTACAGGGATTTGAAATAGCGATTCCCCACAAGCACTACACGACCGCTTATATGTAAAAAAGAAAGTACTATACCAGGCAGGCTGCTCCTCGATCCTGATTGCAGTTACTGCAAAATACCTAGGAGCACACACAGCAGCTTCAGTTCCTGACAGACCAAGCGCAATTCAGCAATTTCTACAGGGTGAGCCTGGTTCCACACTTCTAGTGCTTCTTTCTCCTCACAACTCAGATTCAGTCCAAACTGGCACTCACAAAGGCTGCAGACCAAAACTCAGGACCTCACACGCTCTTCCCCAACAAAATTATACACCACAGAAGCACACAACTCCTTCTCTTCACTGCCACAACTGATCTGATCTTTCCAGTCACAGAGCAGGGCATTTCTTTAGTCTCACACTATTCTGTTGGCTGATTCAGCTGTCACTCATAATAAGGCTCCCTTTGTTGGAGAAAAAGGCACCAAGGTCAAAACTACATTTTCCAGAGTCACTACCCATACAATCCCCTTGTGGCTGGCTCAAAATTAAGAGTCCAAGTTCTGATTCGTCCACAGGCTCCATTTTAGGGAACCCTTAACCCAGTTGGCCCAGCACAGCAGTTTAGGTCCAAAATGGAGGGGTAACACACACAGAGTCCCAGCTACAAGAAAGGCAGGTTAGACAAACTGCATTTTACTTAACACTCTAACTGGTTTCAGGCAAACAGTTACATCTTTCATTTAGGCTCCCTCTGTGCTCTTAGCGACTGCAGAAATGGAGCGATTTCTCTGCAGCTCGGCAGGATTCAAACATTAAATACACAGTCCCCCATACAAATCCAATTAAGTCTGCAAGCAGACAGCTCTTAAAGAGACAGTACGCTGGAGGCTCAAATGGCACTCACTTGGAGCCACATTTAAACAGCTCAGACGCCTGAACACCGCCCAGACTTAGAGCATTCAGGCAAGCTCCTGGAAGACTTTTGGAAACCCCATTTGCAGGGGGGTTACATCAGGATATGATAGAAGGCATCCTTAGGATGGCAGAGAAGGGGAGATACTGTTGATGGGGATCTGAATATGCCAGATGTTAACTGGAGCACCTTTTCTGCAGCCACATCCAAGAGCAGGGCCATTCTCAATGCCCTACAGGTGGCATGCCTCAGACAGCTAGTTTTGGAACCCACCATGAGGGAGCAATCTTAGACCTCATACTCCTCAAATGGGAACAGTGAGAGGACTCTCAGATCTAGAAGTGGGTCGCCATCTGGGAAACAAGTGACCAACAAACAGTGTGGTTCATGATAAACTCATTACAGAGTCAAGTCATACAAAAGTGAGGGTACTGGACTTCTGGAGGGCTGACTTGGCAAGATGGGAGGTGCCTTAGAAAAGCACTAGCAAACAGGCTAGAAGGAGGGGTGAAGCAACAATGGGAAACATCAGAACTGCCATCACAGAGGCAACAAGCCTTTGTGTGAAGCAAATAAACAAATCAAATGAAAGAAAAAGCCACTATGGTTCTCAAAAGAGGTGGCGGGGAAGGTTAGAGAGAAACAGATAGCATTTAGGAAGTATAAGGAAACACAGAAGGAGCAGGACAGAGAACTGTACCAGTTAAGGCAGAAGGAAGCAGGAGAGAGTCAGAATAGCAAAGGCCCAAACTGAGGAAAAGATAGCCAGCTCGGTTAAGATGGGGATAAAACCTTTATAGGTACATCCGGGACATAGAAAGACAAAGGGAGGATAGTGAGGCTGAATAGAAAGGACTGTGGGTGGGCAGAGAGAGAAGTGAAAAGCAAGGATACTGAACTAACACTTCTGCTCAGTATTCACAAAAGAGGAGGGCAGGTGCCTAATCCAATTAACAGAAGAACTCTGGGTGGTGGTGGGGGGGCTTCATCCCAGTTCTTTAACAGAAGAAATGGTTCTGAAAGAACTCCTAAAACTGAAGGTGGACAAAGCAATGGGGCCTGACGGAATTCATCCCAGAATTCTAAAAGAATTAAGGGAGAACTAGTGACACCACTGACTACCCTTTTAACAAATCATGGAGGATGGTGGTACCTGAGGACTGGAGGAAGGTGGATGTGATTCCCTTCACAAAACTGGGAGCAAGACAGAGGCAGGAAACTACAGACCTGTCAGTTTGACCTCTGTGGTAGGGAAAGTGATGGAGTCACTGCTGAAGAAAAGACTTGTTCAGTACCTAGAGGCCAGTGGGGCTGAGGACCCAAGGCAGCATGGGTGCACAGCAGGAAGGTCATGTCAGGCAGAATCTAATTGATTTCTTTCACTGGGTGACCAAAGTAGTAGATCAGGGAGGGCTGTGACTGGCTACCTAGTCTTTAGCAAGGCATTTGAGACAATCTCACACAAAAAAATTAATCAAAATCAAATTAACCAGCCTGGGAGTGGGTCCCGGGTGGTAGTCTGGGTAAAACATTGGCTGGACAACAGGACACAGAAGGTAATTGTAAATGGAGTCCACTCTGAAGAAAGAGGGGTTGCTAATGGGTACCGCACGGTTCAGTACTGGGTCCAGTCCTTGTTAATGTCTTGTAAGTGACATTGCAGAGGATTGAAGGAAAAGTATGCCTCTTTGCAGATGATACAAAGATCTGCAACGGGGTTGATAGACAAGGAGGCGTGGAAAGGATGAGAAGGGACTTGGCAAGGTTGGAGGAATGGTCAGAAGTATGGCAGCTTGGATTCAGTGCAAAGAAGTGCAAAATAATGCACCTGGGAAACAACACCCCAGGGAAGATTGCACAGTGGGGGGGTTAGTAACAACAACAAAATGGAAAGGGACCTGGGGTAATCATATCAGATGACCTTAAGTTTAGCAAGTAATGTGAGAAGGCAGTAGGGAGGGCTGGGGGGGCTGGATGTATAGGAGAGGCATCAACAGCAGAAAACAGGAAGTTGTTATTCTCTGTACAGGCAGTTGGTGAGACCCCATCTGGAGTACTGTGTCCAGTTCTGGAGACCCCATCTCCACAAGGACATAGACAGGATGGAGGCAGTCCAGAGGAGGGCAACTAAATGGTGCAGGGTCTGCAAGAAAAGCCATACGAGGAGAGACTATAGGAGCTTAACATGTATACCCTTGAGGAAAGGAGGGAGAGGGGGACATGATAAAACTTTAAGCACCTCAGTGGAATCAACAAAGTCCAAGAGGGTAGCATCTTTCAGAAAAAGAGATGTGCAAGAACAGGGGAAACAATTTGAAGATAGAGGGGACAGCTCAGGGTCAATGTGAGGAAGTATTTTTCACAGAGAGAGTGGTGGATGCATGGAATAGCCTTCCTGAGGAAGTTGTGGGGTCTAAAACTGTGGGAGAATTTAAGAATGCATGGGACAGACATAAGGCAATTCTTGTGGGGAGGTAGGAAGAAATAGGCTGCTGGTTAACTAGGATCTGCAGCTTATCCTGTAGGTAGGAAATGGGCAGACTAGGTGGGCCAAGCAGTCCTTATCTGCCGTCAAAGTCTATGTTTCTATGAGGCAGCTCGCTTACATCAGCGTCCTCCAGTGAGGACAAGGAATCATCTGCCCACCTCCCTTCTGCTGCTGAATAAGCCCTCTGCCACCAATTCCTGGTGGAGGTAATTCAGGCGATTGACCTTGATGCTCATAGAAGCCACGATCCAGTAGCCTTGCCATTGGGATTCCTTGGAATTCCCAACATCAACAATGTAGTTTCTTCTTGGCCTGGAGGCCATGGTGGAGGCATCTGGGCAGTGTGGACAATCCAGCCATTCCCAGGGACCTCCTGACGTGGTATCAGGCGCCTGGGCTTGAAGTACTGCAGATGCTGTCAGGACAGTGGCACCTCATGCATGTCCAACCTCCAGAGGCAGATTCTGCTCAGATGGACACTCTTGGGAGGAAGGCTTTTGCTCAGCACAAGCCCTAATGTGCATCTCCACATCAGGCACATATGGCGTAACTATAACCATCGCTGTGACAAGGTTGAATAAGACCCTGTCCCTTTGACACCCTGGGCTCACATTGCAAGCACAGATCATTGGCCGCATCCGTAGCTCCACTGCTGCACCAACAGGCCGGCCACCACTGCTGCACCATTCTCCCCACAGTGACACTGAGCCTGACATAGATGTATCTTTCCCATGCCCTGACATTGAGCCTTCCACGACTGCACCCTTCCTCCACCCTGACTTTGAGGCCACCACTGCTGCCTCTTCCCCACCCTGACATTGAGTCTACCACCACTGCACCTTTCCCCACCCCAACATTGAGCCTGTCACGGCTGCACCTTTCCCACTCCTAATATTGAGGGTACCAACATTGCACCCTTCTCCCACACTATTGAGTCTACCACCGCTGCCCCTTCCCCATCCCAGCATTGAGACTGCAATGGCTGCACCTTCCCCACCCCAGTATTGAGGCTACCACAGCTGCACGCTTCCTCACCCTGCTATTGAATCTGTCATGCTGTGCTATTTCCACACCCTGACATTGATGTCACCACTGCTGCACCCTTCCCCATGCCAATGTTAGAGCCACCACAACTGCACCTTTCCCCCAACCAACATTGAACCTATCACAGCTGCACCCTTCCCCACCACAATATTGAGACCACCATGGCTTCACCCTTCCCCACACAGGCATTGAGGCTGCCATGGTATAGTAACACTTTCCACCACCCTGAATATTGGGACCGTGAACAGCTGCACTGTTCTTATACCCTAATATTGAGGCTATCATAGCTTCACCCATCCCTCCCTGAGGTTGAGGTTGCCACAGTTGCAATGTTTCCACCAGGCTAGGTCACCATAACTGCACCCTTTCCCTCCCTAATGGAGCTCTCTCAGCTGTACTCTTTGCCGACCCTGACATTGAGGCCACCTCAGCTACACCCTCCCTCCACGGCACTGAGACCACCACTATTGCACCCTTCCCCTACCCCGATGTTGGAACAGCCTTGGCTACACCCTTCCTCCACTCTGACAGTGAGAATGCCAGCATTACCATACCCCCACCCTGATGTTGGGGCCACCAGGGCTGCACCCTTCCCCTACTCCCAACATTGGGGCAGCCTCGCTACACCTCACTCCACCCTGACACTGGAACCACCCTTGACAGCACTGATGTTGGGCCACCATAGCTGTGGCTGCACCCTTTCCCTACTCTGATGTTGGATCGGCCTCAACTACACCCTCTGCCCCACCCCACCCCCAACATCAGGGCCAACTTTAAACAGCACCATTCCTCTGGTTGGGAGGGCAAGCACCAGCATTCACATTTGTTACCAGTGTTGCTCCAGAGTCAGGCAGCAGGGGTGCATTCATGCCAGGTGGCCCACTCCCACCCTCTCCAGGAGCAGAGTGTCTCACCTCCACATTGCTTCTCGCCCTTCTTCAATACATGCTTCATTTATATAGGTTTTGGGGATGGGACAATCTACCCCAATAAAGAATTCACCCATTCAGAATACAGTTCTGTAATTTATGAAGAAACTTTTATAGTTGTGTATAAAATCCAGCTCGACTTATACTGTTACAAGTGAGCATATTGGCATTTTTTATTTCCCAAGCAATGCTAATGAAAAACAGGCCTGTGGGTCTGCATATTTCTGATGTAACCTTTAACTATTTCATGTCTTGAAGGTGGAGTAACACTAGAATTAATGCCAAGGGTGACCGCTTGAAGCACTGGTCTCGACTGTCTGAAAACAAGGACAAGAAGATTGAACGCTGGCACACACTGACCAATGAGCTACCAGGATCTGGCCTTAGTGACTGAATTCAGATGCCATCGAGTATTCCATTCCGAACTACAACACAGAAATGTCATGTGTAAGAACTGAAAGCCAGGGCTATGGCTGAAGTTGCACACTTTTGCACTTTTGGTTTCACTATGTTAAAGGGCATTGCTGTGTTTGTCAGTTTATACTACCACTGCCAAAAAGACTGCATTTGCTATATATATGGCCCTACTTACAGAAACACTGTCATCTGCCAACAAGCTCGATTTCTGATACTTTACAACTAATGTGGAGATGGATAGTGTCATAAACACAGAATTTAACCTTTGCTGAATACCTCTCACATGGGTTCAGTTTTAAAATAAATGAAAAAAGGCATGATACTGCCCAAACACTTGTACAGAACACACTCCCAGAATGCAAGCAGTGCCACTATCACACTGTAACACAAACACCCTGAGAATGTTTTTGTTATTGTTGTTGTGAAAACAGACCTACGAGGCCTTGACACAATACATGTTTTTAAAGATAGTCTGAACCCCTATATCTGGTTTGTAAAGGCCATAGACCTGTGTTGGTGGGCCAGTGGGGTTGACAATGTCCTTTTCAGGACTCTGGAACAATTAATGTAACTGGCATTCCCCTCAAATTCAATTTCTTGTGGCTCACACCCCTTATCCCAGCATGAATGTACTGAAGCATTTGCTGAACTGATGCATTAACCTTTCGACTGCCAGTGTTTTCAGATGTCGAGGAGCTTTCCACACATAACAGTACTTAGCAGTGTGAAGTGTAATATCAGGTGATAGCCTTTATCTCTGCCTTTTATTTCTATGGTACATGGAGAGTCTTGCTTCTATGGCTGCCATGAACTAAACACACTCAAATATGGAACCCAAAACACATTTGTCCACCACCAAAACTGTACTTAGGGACACTGCCTGACAACAAGAAGAGTTTCCATAAGCACTTCCCATAGAAAATAATAAGGCAGACTGAGCAAACGCAGTTGTTAGAGCTTGATGTAATTAGGCTAATCTTTGTTCCATTACCTAAGCAAAATAGACATGGCCTGTTCAAGCAGATTATGTTTTTGAGTGTAAATATCCAAACAAATTGGTCTTCGTTCCTAATACAAGAAATATGCTGTTTGATGTTACCATAGAGGGGACATTGCAAGTAAACTACAGGGCTATACATTTATTTATTGCTTAAACCTTGCAACCATCAGGCTCAACAGAAAGTCACATAAGGAAAAAAAAAACACTGGAAGGTGGATCGTCTGGTTAATGTGAACTCGGAAACTGCTTTGAAGGAACCTAAGATGACAATGTAATGAAACCCCACCTGGTGAAAAAGAGTATGGGGATCACAACTAAATCCTGCAACTCTACAAACTCCTTTAGCAGTACTGATTGCCACCAGAAAAGCATTTTTCATGAAAGGAACATTTCACAAGTGGCAGCAGGTTCAAAAGAAGTCTGTGGTAGAGACTTCAGAACCAAGTGAAGGTCCCACACTGGAACCGACCTACAGACCAGGGGACAGAGAAGCCCTTTAAAGAACCTATGGATACCTCATCTGGGCAGAGATGTCCTCAGGAGCCAGGTGTGAAGTTTCAGGAACTGAATCGGTGTGCAACAGATGCTGTTTTCCTGGGACAGCAGTCCCCATTCATAGGGTACAGGAAGTACCACTAATCTACCTGAGTAATGGAAACCAAATCTGGGCCAAAACAAGGCCCCATCCGCTCAAGCTTAACCAATACCCACTGAAGCAGAGGGGTTGGATAAAAGGTGTACAGAAACTTCCCCTTCCATGACAGGGACAAGTCTCATCAAAACTCCAGGCCCTGAGTGAATGAGCAGAAATGCAGCAGATCTTCTTTGAGGATATCTCCTCCATTAGGCCACACCTTTGGAACTATAGCTGTCAGCGTGGACCACACAAAAACTCTTTTTTTTTTTCTAGGGGGCTGCCCAAGATGACATCCCATGCCTACGTCTGTATAAAGGTGGTGGCCTCTTGACTCCTCAGTTCTTTTCCGCTGTCGATCATCCTCATCAGACCTGCTGAAGGAAAATGCTGTCAACATAGCCATTTATTTTTTCATTTTACAAAAGTGTTTATTTAAACATTGTCTCTACATGCTACCAAAATCAAAGAGCCTTTGTTTCGGTATTTTAAGTGCAGAGAAACATTTACAAAGACACACACATGGTTTGTGTGTGCTGTCTTAACCTGTCTCTAACATGAGGACTTCTAAGATTTGCGAGGCGTCAGTCAGGCTGCAAGATAATGATGCACGAAAGCTTAGAAAATGTTCTCCTTCTCAAAACTCTGAAAGCCATGGAGAAGGAACAAAGCCCAAAGTCTATGTCTCCCACACCACCGACTGGGAAGGGCCACTGAAGTTGAAAGATTGGGACAGGGAACAGTCATCATCACAGCCCTCCTTGTCATCTGGCCACAAGCATAAACACAGAGAGAAAGAAAGATCTGCTTCACCGTAGGGTCCCAGTCACCATTGCGACAAGGTAAATCTGTTGAGTCCTCATCTGCTCCAGTGGCATTGACAGCAGCCTCCACCCGACCATCGATAAGACATCAAGGTCAGGGCTTGGTTTAGGTGCTGCTGTACCTACCATGGATGGTAGGACGCCATTGTCATCAGGCTAAGGCCCATCGACACAAGCAGTCCTGGACCCTTTACAGGGTACTGTAGACTCTCAGACTGTGCAGGCACTGTTCTCAGAAATGATCAACACATTCTGCCTGGACTACCAGTACAGGCAGTTATTGTATTGATGGGGCCTCGTGATTCACAGCCCTTGTCAACGGCTTCTGCTAGCACACCACAGATTCCTTCCTTCAGCCACCACTGGCATCGCCAGTGCATTTGTGTCCTGTCATTGATAGAGATGTAAATGATGAGGCGAGTATCATCCTGACCTGACAGTTTTAGAGGAGGATCCAGAGGGAGGGGGAAAACCTGTTTTTTCTCTTTTAGATATTTTCTGAAGAAAACCTATAGTCAAAATGTCGATTCTGTTTTCTATTTACAGTGTGCATTTAACATTACCCTTTTGTTTTGTGTTTAGAGAGGAGTATGAGGGAGAACAATATGTTGCATCTCTCTCTGGTTCCACCATCTCATCCTGCAGTGAGGACTCAATGGTCTATATACCCCAAGAGCTCTTCCAAAGGATCCAACTTTTCAAGCCCTGATGCAGCAAATGCAGTCTGCCATGGGCTTTGCTGTGGAAGAGAAGATTCCACAAAAAGAAATCTAATGGCATTTTCAGAGGTGCACTGCTCTCCTTCCATTATAATTCCACCTGTATGTCCTGCATTAGAGGATGCTACCTTTGCTGCATGGTACAGACCTAATCACTGCCTGCAATTCCTAGAAAGGCTGATAAGCAGTATCTGCTATCATCTGCTAAGCCGTATTGTGCTAACCAGCCAGATACTGATTCTAGTCATCATGGCTGCTCATGATAAGTCTAAAGCACCTAGACACATAAGTACTTTGCCCCTTGATAAAAGAATCTAGGGAGGCTGGATGTGATGGGCAAGTGCACGGTGCTCTGCCTCACTGGGCCTTAGCATTGCAAACTACCAGGCCCACAGGCCAAAATATCAGAACAGTTCCAGTGCTTTGCCTGATAGCTCTGGCAAGGATGAATTACTTAATTTTTTCGGTGTGAGGTTGGTGAACATTTGCTGTACACAGGGGAGCAGAATGTGTCACAGAGGATGTACTGTTGCAGAATAGATTTGAGGTACCCACACAGATGAAACAGCAGAAAATTTAACAGCATCTAGCACTGTTAACAGCTGATAAGAAAACAAAGGTAATTGTGACTGGGACTCAATAGTAAGAAGGTGTAATACACTAATATGTGGCAAAGATACGGAAAATAGGACAGTAACCTGTCTTCCAGCAGCAAAGACAGGATATTAGTAAACAACTCCCGACTGCTAGCAAATAATGGTAACAATCCCACAGTAGCAGTCCATGTAGGTACAAATAACATTGGCAGAGACCATGAGAAAGATACCTGTGAGGAAATTCTGGAGATAGGCAAAACCTTTATAAATAAGTGAGGGACAGCAAAGAGGGCTCGGGAGATCGATTAGGATCTACCATAACACAGTAGGTAGGGACTCAGTAATTTCAGGTATTCTAACTGTCTTAAAGGGACTGGGGGCAGAGAGCAGTGATCGAGACAGGATAAGTTTTCCACTTGGCACACCCATTTGTAACAAACAATTGAAATTTAAACTGTCTTAGAGGTCACAAAATTTTAAACTTTTGGACTTCTGAAAGCTTGTGCCTTCTCCATCATTCAGTGAAAATTGCAGAGGATGATCATCAGAAAGAAGGCGGCTGGAGGCACGGCTCCAAAACTTGACTGCGCGGCAACCAGGCCCCTAACAGCGGACTTCAGCAACTGGCTAAAGCAGATGGGAAGTGACTATACACAATACTCCGGACGGTCAGAGGCGACTGATCAGAATGTCGAAAGCACAGTTAGAGTCATCCTGCCCATATAGACTCAATACAGATAAAAGTTGAAGCAGCAGACAAATGGTCCACTAAAGTCTTTGGCACTAGCGGAATTAATAAAAGAATACAGTCCTAAGAACGGATGGAGAACAGAAAACCAGATTCAATTATCAAACCTCAGAATCGTCAGATTACCTGAACAGGCTGAAGAGCCCACCTCATGCTATTAGTGCAGGATTGGTTGACAGAAAACTTACATCTGGAGTTTATACCTCAATTGAAAACTGTCTCTCGAATCTCTCCGATTGAAGCCTACAACTGCTAATTTCAACCGGACTGTATTGGCTGTAACGGAGAGTGTAACCACCAGAAATCAGCTTCTGTATGCAGCCAGGCAATATTATCCCTTCAGCATGACAGCCAGCCAATACATACTTCCAGATTAAAGTTCTGCTACATGTGCATAAAGGAAGCAGTTTGATGGAGTGAGACAACAGCTTAGAGCTGTTGCGATAGTAAATTTTTTTATTTTCGGCCAGGCTCCGCATTTAGTATGGAGGTAAGACTTTTCAATTTACAGATTCGAGCAGCAGTAGAAAAGTGGGCTGCAAAACAGCAAAGAAGTTTAAACAAAATCGGACAAGCTGGAACAAGATGAAAATTCGAACACTGACATTTATGTAGCTACTTTCTTCAAAAGTTAAAGTAACAGTTTTTGCAGCGTCGTCCGATATTTGTTTGCCTCCTTATATAGGTTGTTAAACTGGCAGATCATCAGGACACTTAGTCAGTATATTAATAGGGAGCATTACTGTTTAAAATATTAGTGTACTGTTGGATTTGTTTCATTAATGTATGCTCCTAAAATGGCACTGACTGCCTCCTCTTGGAATCTGTTGAGTTTCTTTTCCCACCACAATATTGGAGGACATGCGCTGTTCTGTGCTTGTTAGTTTTAAAAAAAAATGTTTTGGTGCAGAGCGCATAATTTGTTGCTTATGCCATATCACAGTTGTGACCCTATAACATAAGCATAAGCTTATACCTCCTACTCAGACAGTTTTACATTTTAACAATTAGACTTCCCAAGGTTAGTGGCGGAAATAGTACAGATTATTAGACAAATGTTAGTTATATTTGGAAGCCACGAAAACCAGTATATAGGTTTTAGTTAAAGTAAGGGCAATACCACTTACCACTGGTGGGCTGATAAGGAAATACGTTTAACTTCTATTATTTTAATTTTTTGCCCCTCGCTTGGCTGCTGGTTGACTCATTTAATAAATATAACATGTAAAGTTTATATTACATCTCTCCCAAAAGAGACAACACCAGAAGGAGACTGGCGTCTACTATATTGCTAATATAGGTCAGTATATTGTACCGATTGACTCCCTGAGATGATATGTTTGTATTGCATTATCTAAAATAATAAAATACAAAGTTAAAGTGATTTTCCGATGTAGCTGAGGGCAGCTACCACTCACATACTGTGGTAGCTGCCCTCAGTGCTAATAATCCAGCCTGGTTTAAATAATAAATTCCTGGTAATCGTGACATGCCCTCGTGCTCAAGCAGTAATGATGTGTGACCAGGAGAGCATGAGGGACACGCCCCATTCAAATGTATGGGGCTGGATTTTTCATTCAGTTTTAAGCTCAAGATGACCACCTAAAGATTAATGAAGGACACCTCTTGACTAACATGACCCTTGTTGGTTGGCGGTGTCCTTCATTATCTTAAATGGTCATGCGGCTTAAACTGAAATAAAAATCCGTCCCCATTAATTTCAATGGGCGCACTCCATCGCTCTCCCTGGTCACACATCATTACGCGTTTGAGCGTGAGGGTGTGTCACGATTATCAGGAACTTCAGAACCGGCTCGGGCTGCATTGCTAAATATAAAATTATGAATAAAAATACAAAGTACGGAGCAGAAATTATTATTTAAACCAGGCTGGATTAACTAGCGTTGAGGCAGCTACGACAACGTGTGGTAGCTGCCCTAAATCAGAAAATTCCTTTAAAAAAAAGGGACATCCAGAAAATAACAGAACGATACAGCGCATGAACACAAGCTTACAAAACTGGTGTATAAAGGATAGAATGACCTTCTTAAACACCTGAGATGCCTTTTATGGGAAGAGCTACCTGTATGCCAAAGATGGGCTCCATTTAAGCTGTACAGAAAAGATTTAAACTGATATGAAGGGGAGGGGACAATTATGAAAACATGAAAAAAGGAATCAATGGAAGCAAAGTATAAAATATTAAACCACGCCAAATGTTATACGTGCTACATGTGCAGTGCTAGAAGCCTCAATAACAAAAGAAGAACTAGAAACAGTACTCAGCTTTGAGGGCAAAATAGATGCAGCAGTTATAACAGAATTATGGTGGGCAAGGAAGATACAGTACCTGGGACAAAGGGATACGTGGATACCAATTGTATAGGTTAAGCGAGAGGAAAAGAAAGGTGGGGTGCTATTACATTTCGACAAAATATCCATAACTAACATTTCTGAGAAGATTAAAAGATGGAGGGCATAACAGAAACAATATGGCTCAAATGAACTAACAATGCTTGCAAAAGTAAAATAATAGGTTTATGTTACAGGCCCCTAATGCCAATAATTATACAAATGAGGCCATTAACCAGGAATTAGAACTAGCCTGTGATCTTAGAGATGTATTCAAACACCATGAAGTCTTGCTATATTATAACATTAGCAGTCAGCGCTGCAGCTGAACTGCCCGGAGAAGAAGAGTTAACTCAGAGGATCTGAGTTCTACAATATGAAGAACTTTGTGCCCAAAAGCTCTATCTGGCAGTTTCAAATGAAACTGTCAGATTCTTTACTCGCTTCACTGAACAGTCGCTCCGAGATCAGCTCCTTCAGCTCGGTTCATTCTCGGTTCAAGCGGTATTTTTCGGTCATTTGAACGGCAAAAGTCATTATTTTTACCGCATTTCGGTTTAAAGCTCTATCTGGTAACCGTAAGTACTAAATTTTAAGTCTGTGAGGAAAATTAATTATCGGTTCGGTTTTGAACTGATCGGTTTGTTATTTCTACATTTTAAAAGTGTACAGTGGGTTTTAGAGTGCGGTTCCGGTTCTTATCGGTTCTAAAAAAACAGAATTATAACGTTTTTCAAATACCGTGTTACGGTTAGGAACCGATAAGGTGTCTTGCCTAGCATTGCCATCAAAGGGCAAGTTTGGTTAGGCTGGCATTATGTCTGAGAAACCCAAAAGAAAAACCGGGCCCACTGGGTTTCAACACTGTGATGTCTGTGGGGAGGCCTTTGCCAAGGCTGACCCACACACCACTGTGTTTATTGTCTGAGGGCTGACCACCTCCTGTCAGACTGCCAGGTGTGTAAAAATTTCCCTGCAGCCACCCTGGAAAGAGATTGGGCGGCTCAGGGGCAGAGGCCAAAATGTCCGCTGACCCGGATGGCCAGCCCGGTCCAGTACCCACTGGACCAGAGAGAGTGCCCTCTGACCAGGCGAGACTTCCTCGGCAAAAGGAAGGCTGGTTCAGGGAACCAGTCCCGAGTAAAAGACAAGGAAATCAGTAGGTTTGGGGTCCAAAATTGTGTCTCCAACTGCTGCAGAGATAGCTAAAGCCATTCAGATTGTCCAGTCACTGTCTTAGGGATCTGTAGAACCACCAACAGTTGGTAAAGGTTGGTTGCTCAGTCCCAGTGGTTCAGGATTTTGAAGTTGAGGATTTTATGAACCACAGGAGGGAGAAGGAATTTGATCAATATATGTGGCTGGGGGGTCTGGCGTGCCCATTGAACCGGACATTTCTCCAGACAGACCTTTAGAATCTCCTCCTATTCTGTCTGAGTCCCTTCTTTCTTTATTTTTACAAAAGGTTGCAGAAACCCTCCAGCTTCCTTTAGAGGAGGCTGTGGATGAGCAAGAGGAGCCTGATTATGTGGAAATGATGGATATTCCAGAGTCTAGGAGGTTGTCTATTCCTTTGCATAAGTCATTTAGGAAGCAAACAACAAAGATTTTAAAAATCCTCATTCTGTCCCTCCTGTAGATAAAAAATGGACAGAAGGTATACTTTGTCAGGCTCGGATACAGACTTCCTTACTGAACAGTGTAGTCATGTAGGTGTGGTTCAAGCTGCAGCCTGTGACAAGGCTAATATTCCTCTGGCCTCACATCCTCCTGATAAGGATTCAGGAAGATTGATGCCATGGCGAAGAAACAGTATATAGCAGCTTCTTTGGGACTCAGGCAGGCAAATTATATGGCTTATGTGGCTAGATATCAGAAATCTAGGTGGGACACAGTATTGCAGTTAGCTAACAGGCCCATGGCCAGCTGGCTAGTGAGTTGAACAGGTGGCTGCTGATGGCATTGAAGCTCTAAAGTTCAATTTCATACTGCTGTTGATGTTAATGATGTTTCCTCTAGGGTCATGGCCACTTCTAGTAGCTTTCCGTGGGTTGGCATGGCTCAGATGCACTAATCTGTCCCAAGATACCCAGTCAAAGGCTATGGATTTTCCTGTAGTGGGAAATTCTCTGTTTGAGAGCAAACAGAAAACTATATGAAAGATGGATGAATACAGAACTACCTACAAAAGTGCCCAGGCTAAGGAGAAGCATGCCATGCCACAAAGGCATGCTCCCAGAGGTAGGGCAGGCCTTTTCCAGGCCTTTTACCAATTTCAAGCCTCCTCTGCTGTCTCGCAGAAGGGTTTCTTCAGAGGCAGGGGTAGACGAGGCACAAGTAGACCGTCCCTCCCCTCAGCCTAAGGCTGCTGCTAAGCAGGCACCCTGATGGGGTGCCCAGGGCTGATTCTCCTGTACCAGTGGGGGCAGGTTGGCTCTATTTCAGCCAGAACTGGCTGTCCCTAACCACGGACAGATGGGTTCTGGAGGTAATAGGCCAGGGTCTGATTCTCAGCTTCAAACACTTTCCAAAGATGAGACCAGACATTTTCCCTACAAATCCTTCAGAGCCCTTGCTTTGGAAGCAGAGGTTTCTTCTCTTCTGGACTGCAAAGCAGTGGAAGGTTCCTCCTTGCCATCAGGGCAAGGGCTTTATTCAAGATACTTTCTTACCCAAAAGACAGGAGAATGGAGGCCCATTCTAGATTTAAGGTACCTGAACAAGCATCTTTTGAAACCAAAGTTCAAAATGTTGACTCTGGCAATGATATTGCCTTCCCTAAGAGCCAGGGGACTGGCTAGCTTCCCTGGACCTCAAGGATGCCTATTTTCATGTTCTGATCAGGCCTTCTCACGAAAGTACCTCAGGTTGAACTGCCCTCAGGCCACTACCAGTTCAGGGCAATGCCCTTGGCCTGACCTCTGCGCCAAGGTATTCACAAAATGTCTCGCTGTAGTAGTGGCTCACTTAAGAAGGCAAGGGTTGCTGTGTTTCCCTACCTGGACGACTGGCTCATTGTGGGTCAGTCTCCAGGTCAGGTGAACTCCATTTGCAAGTCACCCAGCAGCTTCTCACTTCCTGGGATTCCTGCTAAACTTACCAAAGTCAGTTCTGGAACGGTTCAGGTCCTAACTTTCATAGGCAGAATTGAACTCAAGGTTAGCCAGGGCTTTCTTCCCTCGAAAGGGTGGACAGACTCACGCCCTGGCATCCTCCTTCCCGCGGGTCTCTCGACCAGCAAGGCATTTTCTGCAACTCCTGGGCACATGGCTGCTTCCACAGCTGTCGAGCAGGAGCAAGATTCCAGATGAGGGACATTCAGTTCCATTTGAGGGCCTATTGGTTTCAAAGGAAGGACCCCTTACCAAGCTGGTTCCAGTTACTCAAACTCTGATCCTAGCCCTCCACTGGTGGCAGGTCCAGAGCAATTTAAGACAGGGGTTCCCTTCATTCCCATTTCTCACTCCTCACCCTCACCACGGATGCCTCCTCTTAGGGTGGGGGCTCACCTGGGCGATCTTGCACCCAGGGGTGTGGTCTCCTCAGGAATCTCTGGTCCACATCAATCTGTTGGAACTCAGAGCTGTCTTTTAGCTCTTGGGTCTTTTCAGATTCTGTCCAGAACAAAGTGGTTCAAGTCAGGACAGACAATACCACCACAATGTGGTACATCAACAAGCAAGGGGCACTCGGTCTTCAGCCTTGTGCACCGAAGCAATGAAGTTGTGGTCTCTGGCCTACTCCTGAACACCTCCCTGATAGCGGTTCACCTCCCAGGGAAGGACAATGTCCTGGGACGCCCTCAGCAGAATTTCTCAGGGCCATCACGAATGGGCTCTGAATCCACAAGTGCTGGGGTCCGTCTTTGCCAGATGGGGCACTCCTCAGATAGATCTTTTGCAGCCCCAGACAACCATCAACTTCCTCTTTTCTGTTGCAGGCCTCCAGTACTGGGCTCAGTCCCTCTGGACGCCTTTCTGTTGGACTGGAAAGGAAGTTCCTGTATGCCTTTCCTCTTCTTTTCAGGGTACTAGTAAAATCAGATCTCAACCTTGCAGAGTGATTCTGATTGTCCCAGATTGGGCCAGACAGCCCTGGTACCCTCTGCTTCTGTCCTTGGCAGTCCACCCTGCCCTGAGCCTACCAGAGTCCACGACTTACTGGCCTGTGCACGGGGAGAGTGTGGTATCGGACCTCAAATCCCTCCACCTCAAGGCTTGGCTGTTGAGGGCTAGAATTTGCTGACTTACACCTTTCTCAAGGTGTCATGGATATTTTAAAGGCTAGGAAGCCTTCCACTAAGCCACTTATAATTCTAAGTGGAAGAGGTTTTCCATCTGGTGCTCTGAGAGGCAGATTATCCCAGAATCTGCTGATCTTCCCATTCTTCTGGAATATTTGGTCCATCTGAATTCCCTAGGCCTTAGACCAGCTACCCTGAAGGTTCATCTGGCAGCTGTCTCTGCTTTTGTGTCAGCAGGAAGCCTGCCTCCTTTCTTCTCACCCTGTGTTCTCCAGGTTTTTAAAGGTTACTTCATACTAACCCTCCTTTTGGGAACCAGCTCCGCCTGGGACCTGAATATTGCATTGCTCAGTTAATGCAACCCCTTTGAGCCTCTGTCTTCAGCAGAGCTCAAGTATTTAACCTGGAAAACCGTTTTCCTAGTAGCTATCACCTCTGCCAGACGCATAAGTGAGTTACAGGCCCTGTCAGTGGAAGAAGATTTTATCTCTTTCCACAGAGATAAGAGTAGTCCTTAGGACTAATAGAAAGTTTTGCCTAAGGTGGTTTCTGATTTCCACCTGAATCAATCTATCTCTCTCCCCAGTATTTTCACTGAGCATTCTTCCTCAGGTGAGAGGAGACTGCACAGCTTGGATGTCAAAAGAGCCTTAGCTACTATTTAGAGCGCACCAGAGGTCATGAGGTTCGAATCCCTCCAACTGTTTCTTACCTATGGCGAGGTTGGTAAAGGAAAACCTGCCACTAAGAGAACAATTGCAAGGTGGATTGTTTCTTGTATCAATTCTGTTATCAGAAGCTGGGTAGAGTACCCCCTCAGGATTGAGGCCCCACTCCACCAGGGGTACAGCTGCGTCTCTAGCGGCTGCTAGGGACATTCCCATTCTGGAGATTTGTCAAGCTGCTACCTGGAAGACAGTTCACAATTTACCAAGCATTATTCCCTGGATGTCCAGTCCAGGAGAGATGCTCGTTTAGCACAGCTGTGCTTCCAGAGCCTATTTCCTAAGTAGGTTCTGACCCTCCTCCATGGAGGTACTGCTGTGTAATCTGCTAATGTTATAATATAGCAAGACTTCATGGTGTTTGAAGAAAAAATTACTCACCTTAGTAATTGCTTTTCTTCTCATGGAGTCTTCTATATATATCACCACCTCCCTCCTGCCCCTCTCAGAACCTCTACTTGGGTAGGGGTGGCCAATTGGTGCAAGCACTGTGTCATGCCATTGTAGTTATCCCTTTACCCTCTTTCCCTTGGGTTAGGGATCTGGTTGCTTTCATTTTAGGTTATTTATATTGCCCCTTCCTGGACTTGAGTCTTGGGGGAAGGGGGTTCATAATGTGCTTGTCAAGGGTGGTAAAGCGAACCATAATACCATCAATTTTGTTATTATGGTTCTGGGTGTTTTTCTTTGTTGTTTATATTGTTGTTACTACTACTAGTAGGTAGCCATGGGCTAGTGTAGTTTTTCCACACAGACTTTCTGTTCTTTGATGTTAGCTCGTAAGATCTGACAGTTTCATTTGAAACTGCCAGATGAAACTTTGGGCACAGCGCCTCGGCTGGCTGTAGAACTCAGGATCCTCTGGAGTTAACTCCTTCCTCTCTGGGGCAGTTCAGCTGCAGTGGCTGACTGCTAATGTTATAATATAGCAAGACTCCATGAGAAGAAAGCAATTACTAAGGTGAGTAATTTTTCATATGGTTAGGTGACTTAGCTATGGAGATATATGCTGGGAAACCAAACAAGCATCTCACCTTATAGTAAAGAGTTCATTAGGCTGGCTGACTGACTCAATTTAATACAAAACATAAAAATCCTACCAGTGGCCGGTGGTGCTGAGGTTGAGGCACTGGACACCACACCTCGCACCGCGCGGTGACCCAGGTTCAGGAGGCGAGCTCGGATCGTCGGAGGTTGGCGAGGGAGAGACTGGGCGTCCGGGGACAGCTCACCTTCTCCGGGGAGGGGTGCTTCCATACCGGTAATGGCGACCCTGGCGGAGGCTGGGGAAGCAGCAACGCTGAGTCTCAGGGGCATGATTGGTTGCAGGTAGACCGGGCAGCCTTATCAGCCATGGAGGCTGCTCCTTCGCAGAAGGAGGGGTGTTGCAGATACCAGCAGATGCCTTGACCTCAGACACGTAGCGTCCTAAAGAGGAACATGGAAAAAAAAAACACGGAGCCAGGATGATGGAGCACCGAGCGGGTCGATGTGCCAGCGCCTGCCTGCGAACCAGGACCTGACAAGATTTCCAAGATTCGGGGTTGCCCAATCCGCCCGAGTTTCAGTGGCTTGATGGAGGGACCGTAGGGTGCAGGTAGGTGCTGGCGAGGCAAACTTCTTGGGTGCTCCAGATGGAACAAACTCTGTGGGGCAGTGGGGGCAGGAAAATAGAAATTTCAAAAAAATCCCTACCAGGCGAGAATATGTAGTAACCCATGACAGGGTGTGCATTATAGGATTTTAATGCACACCCCAGGACTATAATAAGGCACAAGGCTGAAGGTTGAGTGTCCTTATGCCTAGGGAATGCATTAAAATCCTATGATGCACACCCTGGAGAAGCTTATTACACTTATAAAATTACTCTAAGTATTTTTTTTTGGGTTGAGAGAAATGAGATCACCACCTGACTGTACATTTATAGAGATTTAATGCACAGTCAGGTGACATCTCTTGGCCAGTGAAATTTCTAGATTTTTCTTGTTATTTTATAAATTGGATGTATTACTAAGTTCTAATAATATAAATATCTCAGATTATGAGGTAGGAAGTCCACTAGTGATCATAACAGTGTTTATTTTTGCATCAACGACTTTTATGTCAAAGTAAAGGATGTAAAGGAAATCTACCTTTAACAAACTGCCAATGTTCAAGCCATACATGAAGACCTAAATAACATAAGCTGGGAACAATTTTTAGAGAACAAATCAGTCAAGGAAATGTAGTTGATAATACAGGAAATCTTATCAATATGTGACATATTAAAATAAAAAAATACAATAAGCAGGATGTCAAACCAAAATAAAAAATTAATAAGAAAGAAAATAAAACTATAAAATATATGTCAAAGACAGATCAGATAAAACCTGGAATGATTACAAGACTGTATTGAAACAATGCAAAAATAAAATCAAGAGATCGAAACAAAATTTTGAATTAAAAATGGCAACTAACACAACAAAAATAACATGAAAGATTTCTACACCTATATTAATTCCTTAAAAACTCTGTTATCTCTGTTATCAAGGCTGCATCAAGGAGAACAATTTAATAATCAATGATCCAAGTAACATAGAGGATGTTTTCAATAAAATAGTTATGTTCAGCGTTTTCCAAATCTGTCCAATATACTGATAATGTTCGATACGGACCAATATCCATAGAGATATCTGATGAAGACATAATCAAGAAAATTCACAATTTAAAAACATAACTCTGCAGGCCCGATAATATTGCAGCTAGGATGCTAAAAGATATCACCAATTATAGCAAGATCTCTAAAATACCTTTTTGGGAATCCATGGCAAATAACTAACGTCCTAAAGGCAGTCAGCCATTGTGGTACCCATACATAAAAGGAATACAAATGAATGTAAAAATTATAGGACAATAAGTGTAACTCAGTACCTGGTAAGCTCCTTGAATCTATTATTAATGATAGTATAATTGCCCATTTAAAAGCAAATGATCAGGTTGATACAGAACAGCATGGTTTTACCGTCGGAAGAGCTTGTATAACTAACTTGTGTTGTTTTGATGAGAAAATGTCGCTAGCACTTGACAAAGAGAAACCAATAGACTGTATTTGCCTGGATTTTCTAAAGCCTTAGACTCAGTTCCGCACTGGGCAGTTGTTTGGAAGATGGTCAATTTAAATATCAGTTTAGCATTATAAAATGGACTCATAGATGGCTCAGTAATATTAGAACACAAAGAGTCTGTATAAATGGGTATTACTTGATATAATTAATATTCATGAGTGGAGTACCACAGGGATCTGTGCTGTGTCCAATATTGTTTCAGATTTTTATCGCTGATACGTGTTAGCAAGTAGAGAACTGGACCAGTAGGTATGCTGATGATACCAAATTAGCTGCTATAGAATGTACAGTTGAAGACAAGGAGTAATACAGGCTGACTTAGATACCATTCAGAATGGACAAACACATGGGGAATGACGTTTAATCCTTGAACAATGAAGGAAATCAAACAAAACATATTTATATACTAGGGAATAATGTTATTAAGGAGGTTCAGTACAAACAAGATCCGAGGGTTATCATCAATAAACTAAACTCAACCACCCACTGCAATACACTAATAGCCAAAGCAAATCAAATATAGGCAATTAAACAAAACTTTACAAGCAGAAGGGCTGAGGTCATTATGCCACTTTATAAAAGGCATACATCAGGCCAATTCTTGATTATAGGAGCCAGATATGGTGTCCACTTAACAGGGGAGATAGAGTGGAGATGATACAGTATCGGGCCACAAAAATGGTACATAACATCAGAAATCTTAGTTATCCAGATTGTCTTAAACATCTTAATTTAATGTCACTTGAAACTAGAAAGAAACAGGGTGACTTCATGTTGTGTTATGATATAATGCAGGATGCTAAAGCCGGCCCGGTGGTGCAGAGGGCTGAGGCAGTGGCGCATGTACCTCACACACCATGCTGGTGACCGGGGTGGGAACAGCTCAGGTTGCTGAGGGTTGGCCGTGGGAGAGAGGATTGAGGCGTCTGACGGACAGCTCTTCTCTCTCGAGGGAGTGGGTTGTACTTCCCTGGCAGCAGCGACACCACGCAGAGGCGTGCAGTGCAACAGCCAGGGCCATGCAGAAGAATCGGGGAGGCGGTGAATGTCTGGGAGGCGTCTTGGAACATGATTAAGCCCTTGCTAGACATCAATGCATGTCCCGTGCCTCGGGGGACCAGGAAACACCCCACTCACAGGGAGGAAGATGTAACTCCCGCCACACACACACCCACACTGGATCCGCCTCTCTGGGACCTGATCACTGCCCTCCTTCACCTCCATCTGCCTTGGTACTGCAGAAGAAGAACGGTCACCTTGGCGCGAAGGCGGCCCGCCTTTGGGGGCAGTGACCAGGGTGCCAGGCAGGTGAGTAGTGGGCTGGAGGAACAGGATTTCAGCAGAGGGATTACAGCAGGGTGGGGTGGTGTGATTGATGGGGCCCCTGCAAGTGGCGACAGGAGCAAAGAGAGTGTAAAAAAAAAAAAAAAAAAAAAATTATGTAAGATGCTTATTTAAATAAGTCAACTAGGCCTGCAGTTTAAAAATAATTTGGGCACAAGGGGTTATCTACACAAATAAAATGACTAAAATTTCATACTAATGCTGGCCGGTGGCACAGAGGGTTGGCGCTGGCGCCTGCCTAACACCAAACGGCGACCTGGGTTAGAGCGGAGTTGGGTTGTCGGGGCCGGCAGGGAAGGAGAAGACTGAGCGTCTGCAGGACTGCTCTCCTGTCCTGGGGTGGGGTTCCAGGGTGGTTTAAGCTGTGCAGCAGCCCCTGGTGGAGACAGGGCACTGCACAAAGCGTCTACAATGTGGTGCAATCCTAGAACACAAAAAAACACTCTGGATTGGCCGGATGGACGGCATCCGGTCTAACAGCACACCCAAAAGACTTCCTGTGGGCAGCGTCCCCAGCAGCACCCGAGGCTGCGGAAAAATATAGTGTACTGGGCTGCCCCCACCATGCCTTCCCTGGAGGAGAGGGACCCACTCAGCAACGGGTAATGCTAAGCTACCTTGAGGTAGGCTGCAGTGTGAGGTGAAGGAGCTTGGAGGGTTGGAAGGGGTGCTGGTGACCTTGGATGCCCGAAGGAGAGGCGGATTCGGGGCATGGAGGGCAGAAAAATAGATCACTGAAAAAAAATTTCATACTAACAAGAGGAAGGGCTTTATACACAACGTGTCATTAACCTCTGGAACAGATTACCAACTGAGATAATAATCAGCAAGATAAGATGGAATTTAAAACGACTAGATACACACTGGAAGGACACGATCTACCATATTATGGGTGAAGAACAGGAGTACAAACGGGCAAAACGTTTTGCTATGTAACCTCTTTAGTATGACCTTTAATACAGCTAATGATGCCCGTAATGCTTCAGCAAGAGCTGCCGCTAGTGGCATTTGCATGAGGAGATATTCTTGGCCGAGGAGTTGCTGGCTTTGTCAATGATGTGCAACAGGCAGTTTTGAATGCCCCATTTTAAATATACAAAACTGTTTGGCTATGATATTGAAGAGCCATACGTGGCTTTCAGACCTCAAAAATGACTCTGAGGTCTGTAACATCCTGTATCCCACGCTGCTTGAGGTTGTGGGAGGAGCTTTCTTATCAACCTGCTGCCCAAGGTGGCCATGCCTGTCGTCAGCAAGGCCGTGGTAAGAGAGTCCCCTGCGGGTCCCCTCCCCATAGTGCCCATACAAAAAGCACTTCAGCAATCAGTTCTGGTGGCACTGCCTCACCCAGTTTCACCTGACTCTGTGCTGGCTACACCCCCACTTTTACCTCCGGGGTGGTTGTAGTGGGCAGGATCTCCCTACATCTGAAACAGTGGTAAGAGATCATCACAGACAAGTGGGTTATGGAAATAGTTGCAAGGGGGTATGTACTGGAGCTGTTAGAAATCACTCCAGATCATCGTCCGCCTCCTTCCTGCTATCCTCTGGGACACTTGTCCCTTCTGAAGGAAGAAGTTCAGTCATCATTCCAGAAAGCATTCTTAGACTCGGTTCTTCCTCCACAGAGAAACAAAGGGTTCTAATTCCAGATACTTCCTCGTCAAAAATGGGACAGGAGATCTGCATCCTGTGTTGGATCTTAGGGATCTCAACTTCTGTATTCAATACAGAAAGTTTCGAATGGTGTTCCGCAAGCCCTGATTCACCTTCTGGAAACTGGGGACTGGCTTTGACCTCTGGACATGCAAGATGCACACCTTCATGTCAAGATTAGAAAACAATTCCTCCACTTTAGGAGGAGAAAACTACCAGTTCAGAGTATTTCCCTTTGTCTTGTCTTCTGCCCCATAGAGTCTTTACAAATGCTTGGCAGTAGTGGCAGCAACCCTTGCAGGAAGGCCTGTATGTTCCCCTATCGGGACGACGGCTTTCTAAAGGCAAGCCCCAGGGCTACTGTACACATACTCTGTCTCAAACATGTCAGTTGTTCAATGACTTAAGAATCACAGTGAAAGTGCCAAAGTCGGTCTTGACTCCGTCACAGACTGCAGTACATTGGGGAACTCTTGGGCATAGAGAAGGGATATGCTGTCCTGTCTCCAGACAGAGCAGACGATCTGACTGTATAGGCGCAGTTGGTATACAGGAGCCATTATATCTCTGTGAGACTAATACATATAAATGTCCTGGAAATGAGAGATGTCCATTACAGCCTCAAGGCATTTCATAAACATCTGTGTCCCAGTTCTCTGTTGATCTGGATGGACAACACCAGTGTGATATATTGCTTCAACAACAAGAGGCTACTCATTCCTATCCTCTATGCAGGTAAGAAATGAGAGTATGGTACTGGGCTCTGTCCCACAGCCATCTGTGATGCATTTCCAGATCTCAAAATGTCTTGGCAGACAAGCTAAGCAGGTCACAGTCCAGGGATTAATGAATGGGAGTTGCTGACCTCCATAGTAAACGATCTGTTCGCAAGATGTGGTCATCAAGAGTTGGACCTTTTGCATCCCCACACAAAACAAAATTGCCACATTTCTGTTGGCTTGCTCCAGGGCCTGGAGTTTTTGGTGAGACATGTCCCTCTCTTGAAATGGAAATGCCTGTACACATTTCCCCAACTCTTCTTAATAGATAGGATGCTGCGTGACACTGTCATCCTCATTTTGTCTGTTACAGCCTCACCAGCTATGGTTTCTTCTACAACAGATGGCAGTGAAACCTTTTGTCCCCTACCACTGTATCAGGATCTGTTGTCACAGGACAAAGGGTCCCTGTTCGATCAGATCTGAAGTTCATACATCTGCAGGCTTGGCTGCTAAAAGAGACATAACCATTGCATGTTTGGGGTATCCCTAAAGTTGCTGATGAGCTGACTGCGGCTAGAAAGCCTTCTACCAGACATACTTACTAGCTGAAATGGAGGCGGTTCACTCTGTGGGCTGCTTCCATGAATTTGGACTATTACATGTTCTGAAAATGCTGTCTTGGAATACTTGCCGCCCTTGTCAGACTCAGTATTCCTTACTTAAGAGTGCATTTGGCCACTGCAACAGCTTTCCATGACCCTATTGATGGTCGACATTTGCTCAATTAGAAGTATCCGTACATTTCTGAGAGGTATTCTCCTTATGAAACGTAGCCAATCCAGTCCCACCTTGGGACTTGCATTTTGTGCTTGAGAAACTGACATTAGATCCTTCTGAGCCAGCTGCAAGTTGTGGCTCATATTCTATCATGGAAAACATTTTTTACTTGTAATCACGTCTGCTCAAAGATTTCTGAGCTTCAGGCTCTAATGTGTGACCTCCTTATCTGATTTTTCACAGTTTGTTTGCATATAAATCCTGAATTTCTGCGAAGGTATGTATCAATTTATACCAAATCAAACTATACACCTTCCTATTTATTACCCTGAGCACGCCAGTCAGGGGTTAGGCACTACTCCGTACTTTGGATGTACATAGAATACTCAGATACTATGTTACTCGCACCAAGGACTGCAGAAAGTCCTCTCAGCAGGATCGTCTTGATGTGTGATTCACGGGCATTCCACAAGGGGGATGGCCACTTCTATTCTTGAGTTTCAAAAATGTTTAGTCTGCTGACATTTGTGCTACTGCCACAGGAGCATTGATAACACCTTCACTAAACATTACAATCTGGACATAATTTCTCATAGACTTGCTGGCTTCAAAGCCTCCTGTCCTCTATATATATATATCAGACTGTACCATCCTCCCAGTTTTACTTGGGACTGTTTGTGAATCGTTCCAAAGGTGTGGCCTAATGGAAGAGATGTCCTTGAAGAAGACAAAACAGTTACATAAGAATTTACCTTAACAGTAGATCTTTGAGAGAATCACCTCCATTTGGCCTGCCATATTGCCATTCTTCCCCCTTCTGCTTCAATAGGGATACTTCAGATGCTGTGCCTAAAACTGACTCCATGCACCTATATCCAGCTCCATGTCTCCTTGTATGCCTGGTACTGGTCTTATCTCCGGCTCCCCACTGTTGGAGGTTGTCCGAGGTTACCTCCAGCAGGAACTGAGGAGTGATGGGGCCCCATGCTTATGTACTTGCAGACACGGGACGTCATTGTGGCAACCCCTGGCTAGCAAAGCTTCTGTGTGGTCCCAGCGCTGATGGCTATAGTTCCAAAGGTGTGACCTAATGGATGAGATTCTCTGAAAGATCTGCTGTACCTGTAAGTTCTTACGTAACTGTTCCGTTCTAAACAATCTCAAGCTTCAAAGGGCAAAGAGATCTGCAGCCATCATCCAGGAGTTCTCCAGTTGTGGAACTAAGCAACTAACCTTCTGAGAAAGTCTGCCAAGAAGTTCAGAATGTCAGGCAGGAATGTTGCAACAGTGTATGCGTCGTGTGTCAGAGCCATTCTCACACTTGCCGCGGCTTCTGTGCAGAGGGGTGCTAGTGGGTAACATCTTATTTGTTAAGGTAGTGCATGACACAAAGTTTGTCTGTGTGTACCATCAGAGGATGTCCCAAAGGGTGACAAATGAAAGCTCACAGGCCAAGAATAGCCCTCATTTCCAGAATGTTAATCTGGAGGGTGGTCCAAGGCAGACAATACACCTGTGGTCTTGACTGCAGCTAGAATAGCCTCCATCCCATCCCAGAGGTATCAGTGGTGAGGACCTCCCACAGAAATAGAGAAATGCAGGACTTGGGTGCAGTAAAGAAAAAGCGTAACTTAACAACAGAAACTGACAACGGCATTTCCTTTATCTGATGAATGGTTAACAGCAAAGGCAAAAACTAAAGAAGGCATGGGGCTACCCATGGTACTGTATGCAATAGGCAGCACTGACATGTGCAACTCCACCTAGGCAGAAATTTCTGAATGGGCCTGATCCTGATGGCTTTCAGTTCCAAAAGTGTGGCTCTGTGAAGGAGAGGTCCTCAAAGCAGATCGGTAGCACATCTGTATACAGATGTATGTGGTTACTATGCTTTTAAAACTAAATATAACATTGAATTTCAATTAATAAACTGAACTAAGTGGAATGATAATATGTTTAAGTTTTAGGTGCAGTCTGTGGTCATTCCTTTTGTTGTTTTTTATTTTTGTTAATTTATAGTTTTGCAGTTTGGCCTGAGCCGCCCCTCCCCTCAGCAAACTCAGCCCCATCCCCAGCATCCCTGCCACCTAACCTCAGGGACTTTCAACCCCACAGCTTACCCCCTCAGGGTGGGGACCAGCCGAACTGGTACCAACTCTCCAAATCCTCCAGTGCTGTGGGCAGTAGTTCCATGGGTGTCTCGGGGCGGAGGGTGGCTGGGGTTTGGGCTTGAGTGCACCAGAGGTTCATGGAGCACAGTCATTTTTCCCCTGAAGCTCTGCCCACTGGATGCCGCCACATTAGGAGGTCCAAGCATGTGCGGTCCTCGGCCAATGCCTGACCTCCCACATCCACTACTTGACTGCACTGCCACCTGTGGGTAGCACTTCCTCTGCCAGGCGGCACTGGTGGCTCAAGCTTGTTCTCCAGCTCCGCCGCTGGTACTGTGGCTGGTAGCGCTGCTGTTGTGCAGTGGGTCGCCAGTCTGTGGGTTTTGATGCATACATACCCTCAAGGTATGCTAGATGCATTTCATATGTGCATGTTTCAGTTTTCTTCCAGCCTTTGATATGCTTGCTGTATGGTTCACCACTATACACTACTAGTAATTCACTCCTGATGCAGTCTGTCTATGTTAAAGTTTATCTTTAAAGGGATACTGTCATTCTTGTTGCATACTATTCCTTGTTGAAAACCCACATTTTATGATTGCTTAACTTCTCTTAAATTCATTGATGTTGCTGGTTGTTTTAGCTGCTTTTCTTCTTAACAGAACTGAAATGTATGCTAATGGTGTAATTATACTCAGCCTTGTTTTGTTTTGAATCTTTGACCTACTCTTACTGCATACTTCCTGAACATTAAGACCCTCAAAACGACTAAGTATAAAAAAAAAAAAAAGACCCTGCAAAACAGTGCAGCCACTCCTGATGCAGTAGTCTCCTCCATCCTACTGCATCATGAATAACTAGGCTGTGTTGGGGTGTTCCCAAGTCCAGAAAAGTTGCAGTGGGAGTTGATCACAGGATGTAAACAAACACATTTTTGTGTGGTAACACCAGTGTGGTGCACAGTCTGGGTTTTATGTTTAAAAGAAAATAGGAATCAGAATCAAACTACCTGCTACATTGGCACATTGTACAGGCGATGAGTAATCACAAAATCTGTTTTTTTTAAACTAGGGACATTTTGAGGCCAAAGGAGGTGAGGGTTGACAGTGTCCTTTAATTACTTTTCATGTGACTGACTAATAATGATGTAAACACACGGGAAAGAAAAACAGGCAACCACGTTTGGGGTTGACACACTTTTTTTGGGAAACAGTGGGACCTTATCACAGACATTTTTTTTTTTTTTCGCTATTATTTCTCCCTTCCTGGCCCCAGTCCGCTCCTCGTCGGCCGCCATCCGATCACTCCGCTCCTTCAGGCCCTCACCCCTGTAACCCATAAGGCACACCTCCCCAGCGTGCTGGGGCATCAGAGTCCCCTTACTCACCCATCAGGTACAGATCCAGTTTGGCGTTACCTCCGGAGGCGAGCACAGGGCAGGCCATCAAGCAGCAACGACCAGCCACCAATGACTCTCTGTTTCGATTTTTTTCCCCCAGGGCATGGCGTGCAATGACACCTGCAGCAGGCCGTGCACACACACCCGCATGCGGTTCGCCAAGCATCTGCTCTGCACCAGCCCCATGTTCTTTTACGGCGATGTATTGTCGAGCCCCAGCCTCCGCTAGAGGTCAGGCATGCACCGATCGCTTGTCACCCCTCCCTGGAAATGGATAGCAGTCCGGACAGACGCTGATCCATCTCCTCCTGCCGACCCCCGCAGCCCGTGCTTGTTCCCGAACGCAGGTCACGGCATGGCGCCAGGTGTGGCGCCCAGCACCTCAACCTCAGCACCACCGGGCCAGCCCCAGACATTATATTTTAATTGGAAATACTTCAAGAACAAAAACAAATCTTCCTTAAACTAATGCATTCTATTTGCTGGCCACCAACCTTTGCAATACCATTTGATTTATACAGTGCCACTTCCTAGTGCTCAGGGTGCTTTACTGGTAAACACACCTCAAGTAACACAATAGCAAAACAAATAATGCCAGTTTAGTCAGAATAAATACATTGGTGAACAACTCTGTTCTGGTGTTGTTCTGGGCTGGTCAACTCTGGAAAATTGCATGAAGGATTTATCCAAAGCCTTAATTTACAATAAAGCTTTATCTTAAATGTTTTGTGTGTTGAAACGTTGAATATGCAGTTCTGCCTTAGGCACAAAAGGCACTACATCAGCTTTGCTGTTTTATTCTCATTTTTTTATAAAATATATGAAACAGGCAAGCTAACGAGCAGGAACACCCCAGAAAGTACTGGTAATTTTTTAATCTAGCCAGTTCTTTATTTTTATTGTTTTATAGTGTATGGTGGAATGCTGTTATGCATGGAATTCTATACTTGGAATATGCTTGTTCTGCTGCAGTAGTGACATCATTATGTTATTCTGCTGCAGTAGTGATGTCACTACTGCAGCAGAACAACTTGGAATGCTGCCACATACTTGATTTCTTCTATCCAATTAAGCTGGAAGTTGTTTTAAACTTGAACTTACAAAACATTTGCAGCACACTGTGTCAGTAATTTGAGCCTCCCACCAACCCTCAAGTGCCCCACCCCAACCACCAGTTCACTGAAATAAAGTGCAATGTCCGAAATAGGCATGGATGCCCTTACACTATAAAGAATAGCGGATGGGCAATTCTGCTTACACAACCAGTGTGTTGTTGCCGCCTGGGATCTGATCCATAGCCCTCTCAAGCTTCGCTCTCGGGTCACGGGGGAATCAGAACACCTCGTGGCACAATACACTGGTTGTGTACAGTTGCCCATCCACCATCTAATACACAGTGTGTGATGGAATGCTGTTATGCATGGAATTCCATGCCTGGAATATGTTTGTTCTGCTGCAGTAGTGACATTATGTTGTTCTTGCTGCAGTAGTGATCACTACTGCATCAGGACAACTTGGAATGCTGCCACATACTTAATTTCCCTATCCAATTAAGCTGGAAGTTGTTGTTTTTAAACTTGAACTTGCAGAAAGATCTGCAGCACACTGTGTCAGTATTTGAGCCTACCACCAACCTCAAGTACCCCCAAAAACACCAGTTCACTGATGCAAAGTGTAGTGTCCAAATAGGCATTGATGCCGATACACTATATGAATAGCAGATGAGCAACTCTCGCCTCGGTTACAGGGAATCAGATCCCAATGTGGCACAACACACTGGTTGTGCATAGTTGCTCATCCGCTATCCGATATATTCACCATTTTCCACTGGTTACATCACCCACCATATTATGGTCACCAAGGCTGTGCCCTTCATCTGTCAGGCGAAATGCGGCTCCTTGGTTGACTAGCCAGGTGTGAACAAATGACTGGTGGCTAGCACCCTTTCTCCCCATGAAATGAATGTCTCAACTCTGAGGCGTACTCTCACTGCTTTCACTGGGCCAGACTTCCTCTGGCTAGATGTGTTATACTTGGCTGCACTAGGTGTGATGTGTGGAACAGAACTCATGTAGAGGCCTGCAAATCTAGATCTTGTAGAATCAGCTGCTCCATGTCTGTGCTGGAGGTGCTAGGGTCCTAATGCACAGGAACCAGAATTTTTCTGAAGGGCTGGCGTGCAAGTAGGCCCACACACACATCACCGCATGCAACCACTGGCATACAGCTGCTTCAGCCCCCAACTGCTTCAGTTCCTTTTATCCCATTGTTGAGTGCACAGCTCTCTTCATGTCAGAGGTCAGAACCTTACCGTCTATATGATAACAGCATTCAGTTCTTTGATTTTAGTTTAAAATACACTAGAGTTTTTTTATGTCAGGAGACGGAGAAGGTAGTGGCCATTGCTTTTCAGTTCCTAGTGTCCTATTGGGAGTCCTGCCTGCTAAACCCTTCAAACTTCCAACTTGAGCTCTCCCAGGAACTGCTGTTCATAGTACAGTTCTGGACATGACCTGGGCTTTGGTCTTCCTCCCAGACAGCAGACTACGGGCAGTTTGCAGATGGCATGTTACAGCATTATACGCAGATTGTGCCAAGACCACTCCATACAATGCCACGCTGGGCCTGTTAGCCTGTAGTCTTCACAGTGCCTCTAGCAAGGCTGCACATGAGGACAACTCAGTGGCTTCCCAGTGTCCAGTGAGCACAGGCACTGCACCCTTGAAACTGTTCCATTCAGGTGAAAAATCCTGCTAAGGTTCCCAGTGTGCTGGCCGTGGAGGACAACCTCCTCTACAACTTACCATGCTCCCCACTGGAACTAGAGGTGACTCTCTTCATGGATGCCTCCCTGCTGAGTGGGGAGCCAACTGCCAGGATCTCCAAACACAAGGTTCCTGGGACTTAGGAGAAACACATCTCCACATCAGTGTGCTGGAGATGCATGCAGATCTTCCAGGAATCAATCTTCACCATTGATTCACTAGCAGTCTTACCCAGAGCGCTAGAACCCTGCGAGGCCAGGCTTTTCAGGAGGGCTGGGCGCGAGGCAAGCTGCATGCATCCATGCCACCGCAAGAGTGACTCGCAGACCAGGCTTAACGCGGTTCAGCCTCAACTGCCCCTGCTTTGTTTCTCCAACCATCGAGTATATCAGTGACGACGCTGTTTCACTCTGCCAGGAGTCAGAACTTCATATCTGTATGACAGCAGTATTCAGCTCTTCTCAGTTCTAGTGCATAAAGCTAGAGGTTTTTTGCGGAAGTTTTGTGATTCTACAAAATATTTCTGCCAGTTTTCTCTCAGCTCTGCCAGGTCTATGGTCAACAGTCTTGGAGGATGACAAAAGAAGCTTTTCAGGCAAGCTGCTGTGGCACAGGGCCATGGCACTCTACTCTCCTTGTCGAGGAAGGGTTTTGACCATGGGTCTTGTGTTCAGGAGGAAGGAAAGTCCAAGAAAATCACAAAGGAGCAGGCCCATTCCCAATTCAGTTCTGGTTCTCAGCACTTGACCTTGAGTTTTCCTCTTCCATTCAAAGGAGGAAGCGGTACCACTCAAGGTCACCCTCTGGGATGTCTGCCATGAGACTTACTAACATACTAACATACTAAAATGCCAGCAGAATGGGCCCTAATGGTCTTTTCATGTCTGCTCGTTGGTCAGCCCCCACCCTGGGTGCTGACCTTGCTATCTCGCCTTCTCTGGCTTCTCCCTTCGAGTTCGGATATTCTTGCTGCATTGGATTTTGCTTCCTGAACCCTTCCCTGTACCTGTCCCACCCCTCTTGAACCCTCCACTGTCTCTGCCTCCACCAGCCCCTAGGTAGTGCATTCCATGGCTCTACCACCCTCTCAGTGAATAGCACTCCTCCTTTCTCCCTAGATCTCCCCCTCCAGCTTCCACCCATGCCCTCTAGTGGCCCCTTCCTCCTTCCCTTCAAAGCACCCTCACTGTTCCTCCCTATTTACCCTCTTCATGTACCTGAAGACCTCTATCATGTCCCCGGTCCCTTCTTTCTTCCAAAGTGTACATATTTAGCTCTTGAGCCTCTCCTCATAGGTCCTGTCCCCAAGCCCCAAATCATTTGGTTCCCTCCTCTGGACCCTCTCCAGGAGGTTAATGTCCCTCTTTAAGTGTGGCCTCCAAAACTGCACGCAGTACTCCAGGTGCGGCCTCACCAAGCAGTTATACAGAGGGAGTATCACTTCCTCCTTCTGGAGGTGATCCCCTAGCGATGCATCCCAGCATCCTGTTGGCCTTGGCTGCTGCCCTCCTACAAGTCTCAGAGTTGTTCATCTTGACATCCACCACCACCCCAGGTCCCTCTCAGCCATTGAGACTTGTAGTATTTCCCAGAGTGTACACTTGGCCTGGGTTTCTGCCCCCAGGTGGGTACCTTGCATTTCCCTGCATTAAACCTCAGCTTCCACTTTCTAGACCATCTTTCCAGAGCCTCCAGGTCCCCTGCAGGCCACCTCCCCTCCTCCCCATCCACCACTGCCCCCAGTTTGGTCATCTGCAAAGAGACTCATCTCCTCCTGATTCCTGTCCTTATGTCAGATACGTGGCGTTGAACAGAAGGGCCCAGGACTGATCCTGTGGGACCCCACTAATGACCCTCCTTGGGAAGAGATTATCCCACCAACTCACGACCCTCTGGGTCCGGTCCTGGAGCCAATGCCTATCCATCGGATCATCTGGTTTCCCACCCCATTTCTCCAGTTTATCCAACAGGCCCCGTGAGGAACAGAGTCAAATGCCTTGCTGAAGTCCAGAAGAGGACATCCACTGGTCTACCCAGGTCCAAGGCACTTGTCACCCAGTCATAGAACTCCACCAGGTTTGTCTGACCGATTTCCAGGATGAATCCATGCTGTCTATCGTCCAGGCACCCTGACTTATCCAGGGCCCCCTAGCCACTGCTTGACAATACCCTCCATCACCTTGCCCACCACTGATGTCAGGCTGACAGGCCTGTGGTTCCCCTACCACTCCTTTGATCCCCCTTGTGATGGGCACTACGTAAGCCACCTTCCAGTCTTGAGGCACCCACCTGTCCTCAGAGAGATGGTGAAAAGCTCTCCAGGGGTTTGCCAGGACATCTGCAAGTTCCTTCAGCACTCTGGGATGTAATTTATCCGGCCAGTGCTTTCTCCGTCTTAAGGGAGCTGAGGGCTTCCTCACTCTCTCTGCTGTGATTTACTTCCAGTACCTCTTCTCCTGCTTAGCCCTCCCCCACCTGCCAGTGATGCCCCCTCTCCCCAGACCTGCCACTTGGTGAGGGCCCCCTCCTCATTATCTCTGTCTCCTCCCATGTATGATGCAGCATCCCCATTTTCCCTGGTGAAAACTGAGGTGAAGTACTCATTTAGTACCTCAGCCTGCTCCTCTGGGTCTTGTGCCCATCTCCCCTGATTTAATCCTGCTAATCTGCCCTTCACCCTTCGTCTTTCCCCAATGTATCTAAAGAACCCTTTTTACCTCTCCTAATTTCCCTGGCCAGGTTCTGCTCCTTCCTTGCCTTGGCAGCCTCACCACTCTAGTGGCCCTTCTAAAACAGCTCATACTCCCTCGATCCCTTTCCTCCTTGAGCACTGATTTCTTATAGGCTGCTTTTCTTTCCAGACCACCTCCTGGACCTCCTGGTCCACCAACAGGGTTTTATTCCTCCTACCGCATTGCCTCTTACTCTGCACAGGTGCTGGTAGCATCCTGCACCCCTCTCCTGATGATTTCCCACCTACTATCAGCGTCCATGTCTGACCCAATCCCATCAAATGCTCCATAGGATCCTTCCCATTTCCTTAAAATCCACCCCTGAAGTCGGTTACTTCTGTCTTGTGCAGCCATCTACCCCTCCTAGGTCCAGGCAGAACCAGACTGTGGCATGGTCACTCCCCGCCAATGGGTCCCTTACCTCCAGGCCCCCAATCTGGTCACTGTCTGCTAGGACCACATCCAGTACCCATGCCTCCCTGGTCGGTTCCCTCACCTGCTGAGTTAGGGAGCGTCTTGAAAGACATCCAACAACCTCTGTTCCTGGTCACAGAGGATGTCATAGTCTCCCAGTCTGTTCCTGGCATGTTTAAGTCCCCTAACACCACCACCTTTCCTCTGCCCAGTCTGCAGTGTCTCCTAACATCTGCCACCAGACTGTCCTCCAGCTCCTCTGCAGGGCAGGGGTCTATCACCACTCCTATTTTTGCTCTCTTGCCCCCCTTGTTATCAAGGTGACCCAAATCGCCTCCACGGTTCCTCCGCCTCCTCAACGCCCCTATGCCAATGCAGTTTTTACTATCATTGCTACCCTCCTCCCTTCCTCCCCTGTCCTTCCTGAACATAGTGTAACCCTCAGGTTCAGGTCCCAGTCATGTCTTGCAGTGGCCAAGTCTCAGTGACGCTGCCACATCCACTGCTCCCTCAGTTAACATCGCCTGGAGCTCAGGCATTTTATTGCCAAGCTCCTGGCATTTAGCAGACTACCTCCACCCTTTCCTATAGTTTCATTTCCCTGCTCGTGTTCCTTGGGGATTCTGTTTTCTCTGGTCTGCACTTTGCCAGTTGGTCTTTTCCTGCAATCCTCCTGGTCCCCAGGGGTGGAGACAGAGTCCCTCCTTCGCATCCCTTGATGCCTTTTCTCCCATCCACCCCCTTCACAAGTTTAAACCCCACTTTTCACCGATGAACTCCTCCATTTTCAACTTAGGATTCCCTCCCTCCAAATTGAGATGTAGTTCATCTCCCACACAGCTCCTATCCTCCCAGGTCTCCCCAATCCCCATCAACCCATACCTCTGGCTTCACACCACTCCCTGAGCCACTGGTTTATCTCCTAATTTTTCTTTGTGTTCCCACTAGCCCTTGGCACTGGCAGGATTTCTGAGAAGGAAACTGTGCATCCTATGTCATGACAGACCTGCGAGCTCCTGAATCTTGCCTGTATCTCTAGCTGTTTCCCTCAATGTCATTTGTGCCAGGTGGACCAGTATGTCTGGGAACCCCCACAGTCCTTGCCAGCTGATATACCTCGTGCTTAGCCCTGTGCACCGTTAGTCCAGGGAAGCATCTTTGTTCTAACTGGCCAGGCTTCTCCTCCCTATCCCATTTGATACCCCTGATCATAGAATCCCAGCAGGAGCACCTCTGACCACTCCTTTTCCTCCATTTCCCCCCTTCCATGTCCCTCATCCTTTCTACCGGCCCCCACCCAGCTGGCTCCTTGTTCCTCCCCTATCTGGGTGCCACATGCCACCCGTCCTTATTTACCATGGCCACTCCTCCCTCCAATCCTATCCCTCCTCCTCCTGAGTATCCTTCTGTACCTTGTTAATTCCCCTCACTGCTCGCAACTGGTCCTTCTCCCCATCTGCTAAACTAGCCTGGCTCATCCTCCCTTCCTTCCTGTCTCCATTTAGTTCCTCCTTGCTCATCGTGCTCCCTGGCCTAACCCTCAGCTCTCTTTACTGAATCATCCTTGTACTTCTGGTCCTTCTTACCTTCCTCCCAACTGGTCCTTCTCCTTGCGCTTCCTCCTCTTCCCCTGCTCTGATTTACTACTCCCCATTCTCCTGCATTCCAGGTCCCCCTGTTCTTCCTGCTATCTGGCCCCTGCCTCCTGCCCCCACTCCCACACCTTTCCGTCTCTAACCACCTCTGTCATGGCTACACCCCCTCATCCTTGAGGCAGAAGAAGAGAATTGAAGCGGTTACTAAGTATAAGGTCTGATCCACCTCCTGCCTTGCTTCCTTCTGTCCAGCACTGGCTATCCGCCTACTTCCCTGAGAATGTTGTCCCTCCGTCCCCCTTGTGGGGTCCCCAGTTACCTGCCTGCTTCCTTGGTAGTGTCCTTTTGGGCCCCTCTGCCAGGGTCCCTGTGTGACCCTGAGTATTCTCCTGCACTCCTTTCCCTATACCCCCCCCCAGTGCTTGGGTGCAACCCTGTGGGAGATTTCCAGCCCCTTCCCCAACCATACCACCCCCTTCCCCCAGCTTTCTCCTCATCCCGCAACCTCCTCCCTAAGCTGTGCCAGCTGGTAGCACACTGGGCAACCACCCAAACTCCAGTAGCCCAGTCCAGTATCATGGCTGCTCCACACCCTGTGCACCCCACCACCTCCCAAAGATGCCGGCCCTAATGATGTGTGGTTCCATCCCTTTCAAATAGTTTTCCTTGGGTGAGCCACCAGGTTCCCCTATTCAAGATACCCCTACTGCCTAATCAGGTCACCCACTAATCCTAGAGACAGTCCCACTGTACACCAGTAACTCTGTTACTAGGTGCAGTACAACACATTAAACATGTAAGGAAAATGAACAACTCCCTAAGCTCCTCTCTCCCGGCCTTTAAATCCAACCCCCAGTGGCTAGAACTACATGAGCTGCACCAGCAGCCTTTTCCTCAATTGCAGGGCAGGTCTTCCCCTATAAATTTGCAGACTTCTGGGGAGGGAGGGTGGGGAGGGCAGGTCTGGGCAGACACCTGACAAGAGAGAGTGTATCAGCCCTGTGTCTCCCCCCAAGCCCTGCAGCTAAGAACCATCTCCAAGCAAATCCCACCAAACAGGTTTTAAATCAGAAGAAATAGGCCTCTACCAGCGCAGCCTGTTACAAAGTGAAACATCCACAAAAGAGCCCACTTACAGCCACTAAATCAGTTTACAAACATCCAGGATCCCCAGAACAATACCTCTAGCCCTTAGAAGCAAGAAAGAAAGAAGCTAACCTACCAAGTAATATCCACAAGAACCTGTGAAAACAGCAGCAGCTACTGTCCTGGAACACAACTGATTCTGCCCCCTTCCAGTTCTTTCTTCTGGTCTCCCAGAGCCAGAGGCCCTCACTGTTGGCATTGTCCAGGGGCCTCTGGTACTGGGATATGCTGACTGACAGCTTTGGGCTGTGCCACTACCCCAGCAGGGGGGTGTTCATTACTCATATGTAGTAACTCCCCACTGACAGTGCAGAGAGATAGAGAATACTTCTGACTACGCACAAACCTTCCACCAGGAAGACAAACATAGCCAAGTGGAAAAGAATTTCATAAAAACATAACATAGAAACATAGACTTTGAGCAGATAAAGACCACTTGGCCCACCCAATCTGCCCATTTCCTCACCTACTGGATAAGCTGCAGATTTTAGTTAACCAACAGTCTACTTCTGCCACCCCCAATATAATTGCCTTATGTCTGTCCCATGCATGTTTGAGATTCCTCCACTCTTTTAGACCCATGAGCCTCTCCTGGGCGGTTCCATCGTCCACCACTCTTTCCGTGAAAAAAAATTACTCCATTACCCTGAAACCGTCCCCCTTTATTTTAAATTGTGCCCTTGTTCTTACATCTTTTCTGAAAGATGCTACCCTCCTGGACTTTGTTGATTCCTTGAGGTACTTGAACATTTCTATCATGTCCCCCGTCCCTCCTTTCATCAAGGGTATACATATTAAGCTCTCTCAGTCTCTCTTCATATGGTTTCTGATGCAGACCCTGCACCATTTTAGTTGCCCTCCTCTGGACTGCTTCCATCCTGTCTATGTCCTTGCGTAGATGAGGTCTCCAAAACTGCACACAGTACTCCAGATGGGGTCTCGCCAACTGTCTGTACAGAGGATAACCACTTCCCTTTTCTACTTGTGATGCCCTTCCTGTGCATCCCAGACTACCCCAGGCCCCTTTCCATTTTTGTTGTTGTTAGTACCTCCTGCTATTGTCTACTCTTCTCCTGGTTTTTGTTTCCCAGGTGCATTACTTTGCACTTCTATGCATTGAATCTAAGTTGCCTGTGTCTGACCATTCCTCCAACCTTGCAAGTCCCTTCTCATCCTTTCTGCCCCTTGTGTATCAACTCTGTTACAGATCTTGTGTCATATGCAAAGAGGCATACCTTTCCCTCAGACCCTCTGCAATGTCACCTATAAAGATGTTAGATTTCCATCTAGTACTCCAGAACCCCCATGGACCCTTTCAGGTGTCCACCTGAAAAGGTTTTGGACTATTTATTGGACCATTCTGTGCTTGCCTGCAATATTCCACAGTTAAGGTCCACCTTTGTGCTATATCAGCATGCCACAAACCTGTGGCGCCCTCTGTGCTTTAGCAGCTGCCACTGTTTAAGAAAGGATCCTCAAGTGTTCAGTACACAAGGCCTCCCATCAGGAAGCCAGTGGCTCCCTGGGATCTCAGCCTTGTGTTGATATGCTCAGTTACAAGCCCTTCAAGCTTACTGCCGACTTGTGACTTGAAAGTTCTAACTTGAAAGCAGCATTTCCAGTAGCTGTCACCTCTGCATCCACAGTATCTGAAATCCATGCTTTGGTCACGGATCCTCCAAATATTATTTTCCATAAAAGTAGTATTCCATTCATATCCCAAGTTTCTGCCTAAGGAGGTGTTGGAGTTCCATCTTAATCAGGCTGTAATCCTGCCTACCTACTTTGTCAACCTCCAAAATGAGGGAGAATGGACTCTCTACTCACCGGATGTTACAAGGGCCCTTAGGTTTTACCTAGACAGGATTAAGGACTACAGACAGTCAAAACAACTCTTTGTCTCTTTCGACTCTAATTGAAAGGGACAATCTGCCAAAATCAACTGCATTTCAGCCTGGATTGTAAACTGCCCCTGCTTTGCTGTGGCTCAGAGTTAAAGTGGAGGGCAAGGTACTTGCCACTTCACCACAGCAATTGCCACTTCCCTGGCAGAGATAGACTCTGTGCCTGTTGGAGACATTTACAGAGCTGCAACTTGGGCACAATGGATACCTTTGCCAAGCAGGAAGCCCATGCCACCCAGCATGCCACTTTTGGCAGGACAATTCTGATTGGATTATTGTCCTGTGTGAGCCTGAGCTCCAGCCTTCCTAGTCAGGGGACTTTACCTGAGCTTAGTGCTCTGACCCATTAGTGTGAATCTATGGAGATCAGTTCTTGGAAGATATGAAGGTTATGTACTTACCATAACTGCTCATCTGCCTAAATATCTTTCCACAGATTACCACATGCTCACGATCCCTGGACTCACACAGTATTGTTGTGTTGGTCTTCACCCTTTGTACTTGGTTTGGGCTATAAAGACACAGAGTTAGTGGGTTTGGTGTCCCTTCTTACACGGGCCACCAGGGCTATCTTAAGTCGTTAGGTTAAGTGCATAGGTTACTTGTTAGATTCATGCTGCTCACTTCCTCAGCAAGAAAGGTACTGAGGTGGGGCTGGTACTGCTGTACACCAGCAGGGCGTGCAGGGCCTATTCACACCAAGCCCTCCAGAAGAGTTCTGACTTCTGCTGGGTTTTAGCACCTCCAGCAAAGACCCATTAATGGTAATCTATAAAGAAGATATTCAGGAAGATAAACAGTTATAGTAAGTACATTAACTTTCATAACTGTTCTACCTTCATGCCTTTGCAGCGCTATAACCTCACAGACTGTGACATCACAACTGACTCACCTTCTGCCAGACTGGCGGGTGTGAGGAACTGCACCACACAGGTTAGCGTTCAGGTGGATTACTGTTCTACACGTCACACCTAATACTATCAGGTAGAAAATCCTCTTTCATAGGCAAGATGACATGAAAAGTAACAGCTGGCTAGTTTTAAAACTGATCAGAATTTTCTGTCTAGTTTGTTGCAGCTCTTTGTCAGAATATGTAAAGTATTGGTGACTAAAGCCCTTACATGTTACAGAGGGCCGACATGTTATACTATCTCTGTTACTGCCTACACAAGCCAGTCTTTAAACTCAGATCATTTGTGGGTATCTTCATAATCTGTAGGAAATGCTGCTGATGTCATATAAACACTAAAGCACTCACTTTGGTGACTTCCAACAGTATGAGGATAAAGCTCAGGGCTTTTAAAGCGATTATCCAGTGAGCTATTGTGCAATATAGTGTAGTTCTGCAGTACAGGCATTACCTATTAAGTGACTGTACAATTGTCTCTTACACTAATAAAGGCCAGACAATATACAGTGTGCCAGACTCCTGGGACTTAAATAGTTCAACTGAATAATTTTTATTAAACTCCTGAATGCATGATTGAAGCAGCATTCAGTTAAGATATACAAAATGGTACAATGGAGAAGCAGCTCAAGTATCATACCTTGTTTTCACTTTCTATTTGGAATGTTTTAACTGGATTGTATATAAAATGCATGCAAATAGCTGTTGTACTGCAGTGACTCGCTACATGTTTGATACTAATGTTTTGTTACTGTGTAGGGGCTGCAGAAATGTTAACAGTTGTCTCTTTGCTGCATCCAATGCACGATGTTTTGTAACCCACAGTTCTGAACCTGCAGTGTACCTTTTTACCCAACCTGTTTTTGTTAAAAATGGGAAAAGTCTACTAATAAAGCCAAAGTCAGAAACAACGAGTAGTTCTAAATAAAGTACATTGAAAGGCTGTATTGTGTGACAAGCTTAATCCTGGACACGCTGACCTCTTTTGTTTGAATTGTTTTGTAATGTAACTGTGTTTCAGACCTATTTCAGGGCAGAGCTCGGTTTCCAGTAACAACAAGCTGGTTAGTTCCAAAACCTTGTCGATTAGCTCTGTCTGTATAAACTGCCTTTGTCTGTCAGAGAGTTCCACTGAACTGAGACCTAGTTTTGTAAAGAGCTATCTTTGAAAAGGTGCACTTTTAATATAAAAATCTCAGATGTATAGCTTTTTTTTTTACAAATTTGAGCAGTCACTTCATCAATTCCCTCAACTGACTTACATCAGTTAATTGCAGAAGAAATGCTGTTTTATAAAGGGACGTCACTACGGACTAAGTATATGCAGGCAGAAGTAATCCCATAGAACACCTAAAAGGAATGCTGCAGCTTTATTCAAGTGTTGAATCTGTGACCTTTCAAATAGGGATGCAACATGCTACACTTTCAAATAGCTAAACTTATCCTTCACAACAGGCAATGAAACGGTGATGTGTACATGCATTTGCATTTTAAATTATCTTTCAGGAGATGTATGTTTAGCTATGCAATGTAATTCAGGGACATAGAGTTTGGGGCCTCAGTACAGGATCCAAGTGGCAGGGCTTGATGCAAGATGATGTCCTGATTGAAAACAATGGTGGTGGGAACTGGGGGTTCTGTAAGTGACTGTTGGGTTTCTAGGCAACCTGCAAAGATGTAAATGACACTCTGCAGAGTGTATATATATGTCAACAATACGCATGACAGTGTGTGCGGTTATGCTATAACTCGCCTTAGGATCTGTTTCAGATTTCTGGGAGGTGTGACGATATATCACAGCTGAATACGCTGGAGTGTGTTACTGCAGCTGGAAAATGATGGGGGAAAACAAATGCTCAAGAGAGGTATGGTTATGCTGTGATAACCAAAAGATCATGTGATTGTACTCCACCTAGTACAGTGGTGCTCCATGTAAAGAGCAAGGGAAGGTCACCATGCTGTTTGAGGTGTAGCTGTGATTGGTTTAGTGAGAGAGAGAGAAGGAAGGTTGCTGTGCCATTCAACCTGTCATTCCATGCTAACAGCTGAGGTACAGCAGTGCTCAGTTGGGAGGTCACCATGCCCTGGAATCTGTGTGATTCCATGCTAACAGCTGAGGTACACTGGTGCTCAGTTGGGAGGTCAGTGTGCTGTTCGAATCTGTGTGATTCCATGCTATCAGCTGAGGTACACTGGTGTTCAGTTGGGGAGGGTGTCACCATGCTGTTGGAATCTATGTGATTCCATGCTAACAGTTGAAGTACGGTGCTCAGTTAGGGGGTCACCATGCTCTTGGAATCTCGTGATTCCGTGCTAACAACTAGCGTACACTGGTGCTCAGTTGAGGGGTCACCATGCTCTTGGAATCTGCGTGATTCCGTGCTAACAACTGAGGTGCTCAGTTGGGGTCACAGTGCTGTTGGAATCTGTGTAATTCCATGGTAACAGTTGAGGTACACTAGTGCTCAGTTGGGTGGGGTCACCATGCTCTTGGAATCTGGGTGATTCCATGCTAACAGTTGAGGTACACGGTGCTCAGTTGGGGGTCACCATGCTCTTGGAATCTGCGTGATTCCGTGCTAACAGCTAGCGTACACTGGTGCTCAGTTGGGGATCACCATGCTCTTGGAATCTGCGTGATTCCGTGCTAACAACTGAGGTGCTTAGTTGGGGGTCACAGTGCTGTTGGAATCTGTGTAATTCCATGGTAACAGCTGAGGTACACTAGTGCTCAGTTGGGTGGGGTCACCATGCTCTTGGAATCTGGGTGATTCCACATACTAACAGCTGAGGTACACTGGTGCTCAGTTGTGGAAGTCACTATGCTCTTGGAATCTGTGTGATTCCATGCTAACAGCTAGTACACAGGTGATCAGTTTGTGAGGAGATCAGCGTGCTGTTGGAATCTGTGATTCCATGCTAACAGCTGAGGTACACGGTGCTCAGTCTAGAGAAAAAGAGAGAAGAGGAGGGTCACCATGTTGTTGGAACCTGTGTGATCCCATGCTAATAGTTGAGGTACACTGGTGCTTACTTTAGAGACAGAGAAAATGGGAGGATAGGGTCACCGTGGCGTTGAAGCCTGTGAATTCTATCTAACAGCTGGTACAGTGGTGCTCAGTTTGGGAGGAGGGAGGTCACCCTGCTGTTGGAACCTGTGTAATTCTACTAACAGCTCAGCTAATGTGGTGCTCAGTGAGGTTTTTCCCTGCAGCAGTGAATTATGTCAAGTAACTCTGTGGCCACATTTTGCAACCTATAGCTGAAGACCACCCCACCCACATGCACACACACAGCAGTTTAAAACCAGTATACGTCATGACTAAGAATTTACCAAAAAGTTAAACAAGTGCTAGCCCAGCAAGAACAAAATTCATATCCTTTTTATTGGAGAAATATTTTTCATTCTAAATCATATGACTGTGTCAGGAAAGTGTTGCACCCTACTTTGAGCCCAAACTTGGTGACCTTGAGTAAGCGCATACCTCTTGGCCTTCACAGTGTAAGTGCTGGCGGCTGCAGACATGGCTCGGTGCAGGTACCTTCCACTGATTTCTCTGTGGCTGTGTCCGTAATTGGCTGTAGTGTTGGAAACTTGATAACTGGTATTTCTTTTGAACATGGATTTTAAGACAAAGAGTTAAATCTTAGCATGAACTGTATTTAATTTTATTTAATAGTCTTCCTTTTGTGAACAATTTCTCAATAAAATTTTAAAAGCTTATTTAAGTTCACTTGCTTTTTTGTGTAGGACTTCTTTGGTTGTATCCATTTTTATTAACATCTGAACACTGGATAGAAGAAGGCTTTTGATCCATTGAGCCACTCCCCGGCAAGTAAAGCAAATAACTATAAGAGAGGTAGGCTAAGGCTGTGTAAATCTGCTCTATGGATGCACTGGAGCTGTGAGACAAGCCCACAACTTCTTGTGAGTCATCTGTTGTGCTTATAAAATGGAGCATTGCCTGGTTAAAAAACAAGCATTTGTCAATGCCAAATGTTTGCTTGCTGGCATTAGCATTGGTAGTGTAGGAGTTAGAGAGCTGCATAATAGGAATGGCAGTGAGTGAACTGAAGTAACCCCACCACCACCCTGCAGAGGTGACAGGCATTGGGGTGTGCCTTTGGGGGCGTCAGGCATAGCCATGCCATTTCACCACACCTACCCTGCAGACACTGTCAACTGTCACGGTGTACCTTGGGTCTTTGGGTCTTATGCTCACCCCATTCCATAAGGAAATGCAGTGAGATGGGTGCAGTATAGGAGAATGGGGTGAACTTTGGGGCGAAGAATCCAGGCACACCTCCATGCCTGTCACTGGCTGCAAGGTATGGGTGGGAATTTGAATGGTATGAACGTATAGGCGACAATCCCAGTCACACCTCTGATGCCTGTCAGTCTCTACAGAGGGTGGAAGCGTTATGGCTGAAACCCTAATGCCCCAAGTGTTCATTGATATTTTCACTCCAATTTTTCAACATAGGTTTTGTGACCCGACCTCATGAACAGTGGCAATATCAGTTCGTTAGCAAAAGCTGATTTTGCACAGCGACTTCGCCACTGGACACATGTGCGAAAACACATTTCGAGCAGGATGTGAAAAATGACAGCTCTACTCTTCATGAGGAGGTGTAAAAATGGCAATGTTGAAAATCTGGAGTGAAAATATAAAAAAACTGGTGAAGTCAGGACATGCGTAGAAACTGTAATTAGTTTGGGGACTGTTTACAGCAGATTGTCAACACGGGCATTTGGGACCTCCGCTCATGAACAGTGTCACTGTGATTTTTCGTAATCTGTCCGAACACTGATTTCCCACAGCGACCCACGCATTTCTGCGCGGAAGTGAGAAAACACATTTGGCCAGGGTGTGAAAAATGACAGCTGTACTGTTCATAAGGAGGTGTGGAAAAATGCCACTGTAGAAAATCTGGACTGAAAATATTACAAATTCGTGAACTTACGGTGCGTGGAAACTACGTAATGCACACTCATAACACAGTCATTTATGGACTTTTGTCACCAAATTTTCAAAATAGCCATTTAAGACCTCTGCTCATGAACAGTGTCACTGTAATTTTCTTAATCTGTCGAACATTGATTTAGCACACTGGCCGCACCATTATAGCTACATATCTCGAAAACACATTTAGGCAAGATGTGAAAAATGACAGCTGCACTGCTCATAAGGAGGTAGTGGTAAAATAGCAATGTTGAAAATCTGGAATGAAAATATTAACAATTTGTGAAGTTATGAGTATGTGTAGGAACTGCTAGCATAGCGCTAAATAAAACAGTCATTTTTAGAATTTTTCACCAAATTGTCAACATAGGGTTTTAGGGGGACCTACCTCATGAACTGTAACACTGTTGTTTAGATTACTCAGTCTCGAAGGTGGTTCTGCACAGTGATCGCAAAATCACCTTTAGGGATCGGATAACAAAATGACAGTGACTGAGTTCATGGTGGGATCCCAAGAACCCTGTATTGAAAATGTGGTGAAAAATTCCCAAAATGGTTGAGATATGCACCAAAGTTGAACCCCCATTTATGCCATTATACAGCTTACCGGCATTCTTTCAGTTCGCAATTGGCTTTCCAAGTGCAGACTTGTGCCGTCCATGAAGATAGCCGTGCTGTGCCTCCGGAGTAGGAAGTATGGGTGAGGGTGTGGGGAAGAGGTGCACGAGAGGTGGGCGTGGATTGGGGAGGGGTGAGACAGGACCGTTTTCTTACTGGTTGTTTTTGTTTTTTTCTTTTCAGGAAGGCGGCGGGACTTTTTGCCATGCTGGCATCTGGAAGGTTGTTTGGGGGCCAGTGGAGCAGCAGGGGATTAGGCACCCGTTAGCCATACGGGACGTGTTGCCACGCTGGGGTAGGCTCCCAGCGTGGCAGTTAGAAGTTGTTTTGGGGGGGCAGTGGGGCCGACAGAGTTGAGCACCTCCACCGGCCATCTGAGTGTGCGGTGGGGAGTGCATGAGCATGCTGGGGTGGGCTCCCAGCATGCTAGTAGGTGTTCGGGGGAGAAGAAGAACTGTCTATGACAGACAGTTCAAGGTGCAGTATGACGTGCAGCGGTTTTCACTTTCAACTGTACGCCACTGCATCTGAACTGCTGTCACAGACAGCTCCAACATGTATTGGTGTGGTGAGACAGCACCTGCAAAGGGCACAGCATTGGAAGCTGAGTGGCGCACCTAGGAAAATTCATATGGTGGCACTATGTTTCTTGCACATGCATGCAAGCAAACATAAAAATAGAAAAGTGCGCACTCAGCATAACTGGTTGTAGTGGTGTTGGCAGCTGCAAGTTGAGGGCTAGTTACTGTCGGGCAGATTTTATTATGTTCGTATTGTTGATCTTCCAAAATATCTTCACCGTTCATTCACACTAATGGGTCTGGGCGGGCAGCACAAGACCCAGTAGAACAAAGTATTTGCAGCCTGGGGGACCGATGTCGTGCCTTCATATCCACAAAGCACCACGTCGTGATGTCACACTTGTGGGTTGGCAAGTAACCAATGCTAGCCCTCACCTTCCTCGGTTCTGTTAGCCAGGAGAAGAACAAGTGGGTGAGAAAAAGAGGGTTATAGACTCCTAGCCCAAAAAGGATAGGAAAAGGATATAGGACATAAAATCATAAAAGTAAAAAAAAAAAAAAAAAATAATAGAACTCAGAGACTAAGGAATGGGCCTAAGTGGCTTGGGGTAGCAGGTGCAAGAGCCAGAGCCTACTAGCCACCTGCACAGGAAGGTAAAGAAGGGTAGCAGCCCTGGCATGTAGCTCTGGCTGGCCTCAGAGAGACCTGACGGAATCTCCTGAGGGTTAGGATGGCAGAAGTCAATTTAGGAAGGGCCTTGTACTCCAGGAAGACAAGGACCAAAGATTAACTAAGAGCATAAGATTATTGCTGCTATCCACTTGCTATTCCAAACAGTGTGGTTCACGATTAACTCAGCTGTAGCAGTAAGCCATTCAAAACTGAAGGTACTGGACTTCAAGTGGGCTGATTTTGTCAAAATGGGATAGTGCCTCAGAAAAGCACTAGCAAACAGGCAAGAAGGAGGGTGGAGCAACAATGGGAAACATCAAAACTGCCATCACAGAGGCAACAAGCCATTGTGTGAAGTAAATAAATCAAACGAAGAAAAACCACTATGGTTTTCAAAAGAGTGGCAGGGAAGGTTAGGAAAAAAGATAGCATTCAGGAGTATAAGAAGCAAGAAGGAGCAGGACAGAGAACTGTACCATTTAAAGCAGAAGGAAGCGGGAAGGCAGACAGAATAGCAAGGCCCAAACTGAGGAAAAGATAGCCAACTCCAGTTAAGAAGGGATAAAACCTTTATTGGTACATTAGGGAGCAAAGAAAGACAAAGGAGGGATACTTGAGGCTGAATAAAGAGGACGGTGGATGGGTAGAGAGGGACAGTGAAAAGCAGGGATACTGAACAAATACTTCTGCTCAGTATTCACAAAGGAAGAGAAGGGGAGGTACCTAATCCAATCAATAGAAGCACTCTGGATGGGGGTCGATATCAGTCCTTTCACAGAAGAAGGGTTCTGAAAGAACTCCTAAATCTGAAGGTGGACAAAGCAAAGGGACCTGATGGGAGTCACTCCAGAATTCTAAAAGAACTAGGGAGAACTAGTTTCACCATTGACTACCCTTTTGACAAATCATGGGAGGATGGTGTGGTACCTGAGTACTGGAGGAGGCGGATGTGATTCCCTTCACAAAAGTGGGAGCAAGAGAGTCAGGAAACTACAGACCTGTCAATTTGACCTCAGTGATAGGAAAATGATGGAATCACTTCTGAAGGAAAGAATTGTCGAGTACCTAGAGGCCAGAGGGCACAGGACCCAAGGCAGCATGGATTCACAGCAGGAAGATTTTTTGACTGGGTGACCAAAGTAGTAGACCAGGAAGGGCTGTGGACATGGCGTACCTAGACTTTAGGAAGGCATTTGACACAGTCCCCAACAAAACATTAGCCAGCCTGGGAGGTCCTGGTGGCAGCCTGGGTAAAACACACTACAATAGGAGGCAGAGGGTACAGTAAACGGAGTCCACAGTGAAGAAAGAGGGAGTTACTAGTGGGTACCACAGGGTTCAGTACTGGGTCCGGTCCTTTAATGTCTTAATAAGTGACATTGCAAGGGACTGAAAGGAAAAGTATGTCTCTTTGCAGATGACACAAAGATCTGCAACAGGGTTGATACATGAGTGGGGTGGAAAGGATGAGAAGGGACTTGGCAAGGTTGGAGGAATGGTCAAATGTATGGCAGCTTAGATTCAGCGCAAAAGAAGTGCAAAGTAATGCACCTGGAAACAAAAACCCAGGGAAGAGTACACAATGGGGGTGACAACAACAAAATGGAAAGGAACCTGGGGGTAGTTATATCAGATAACCTAAAGGTGGGCAAGCAATGTGGAGAAGGCAGTAGGAGGTCTGGGGATACTGGGATGCATAGGAGAGGCATCACCAGTAGAAAACAAGAGTTGTTATGCCTCTGTACAGACAGCTGGTGAGACTCCATCTGAGTACTGTGGGCAGTTCTGGAGACCCATCTCCACAAAGACATAGACAGGGTGGAGGCTGTTCAGAGGAGGGCAACCAAAATGGTGCAGGGTCTGCACCAGAAGACATATGAAGAGAGACTAAGAGCTTAATATGTATACCCTTGAGGAAAGGAGGAGAGGGGGACATGATAGAAACTTTCAAGTACCTCAAGGGAATCAACAAAGTCCAAGAAGGTAGCATCTTTCAGAAAAGATGTGCGAGAACTAGGGGCACAATTTAAAGATAGAGGAGGGACGGCTCCAGAGGTAATGTGAGGAAGCATTTTTCACGGAGAGGGTTGTGGATACATGGAACAGCCTTCCTGAGGTGGTCATGGAGTCAAAAACAGTGTGGGAATTTAAGAATGCATGGGAGACATAAGGCAATTCTACTGGGGGTAGGAGGAAGTAGGCTGTTGGTTAACTAGGATCTGCAGCTTATCCATTAGGTGGGAAATGGGCAGACTAGGTGCACCAAGCAGTCCTTAGCTGTCATCAAATTCTATGTTTCTGTAAAGAGAGAAGGAGATAGACCCATCACGAGGCATCTGATGGGATACAGCTTAACAGGCTGAGAAGAACAAAAACAAGCCTGTGGTATCCACCTCTCCAAGGACCGGAGGTGGAGGCAGTATGATTTGAGGCTATGCTGCCAACTGGCAGTGGCTAGAAAAATGCAAGGTAGAGACATGGGTCACAGCAGCCCTGTGGGATAACCCAAACACCTCCTAGAAGAAAAGGAAATGAAGGGTTAAACTACAAAAAAATTATTTTTACAGTAGTGCTACCACTTGTTACTCCAGTAACCTGGATTAGGGGAATGAGCCTGGGAAGCTGGAGGGCCAGCCAGGGTGAGAAGGTTTGAGCATCCCAGGGACTGCTCGCCTTCCCAGAGGAGGGGGGAACCATGGCTCGGTGCTTGGCTGACCCTGGTGAGACCAGAGGTATGGAAAGCCCAGCTAAATAGTAAGAGCCGTGTGGTGGACATGGCGGCACTGCGTCTTGACGTCAGGGCACACACACACAGAAGAAAATGAGAAAGCGACCAGTGGCACTTCCGATAGATGGAGCGCCAGCCCCAATCCCCAAAGCCTCCTGCCTGCATCCGGGCAAAAGGGCCCTACCTTGACCCCACCTGGGGGTAGAACCAAGGCTCCATGGGGATGGACTGCTCGAGGTGAGGTAGGAGAGTGGGGACTGAAGGCAATGGCGACTCCTGAAGAGTGGAGTGCCACGGGCCTGAGGAGTATAAAGAGATAAAAAACAAGAGATGCTCATCATGGTGCAGGCTGCCACAAAGACCCTTCTGCCCAAGCATCAAACTTTGCAGAGCCAGTGTCAGGGCGGTTGTGCACACCAGTTGCTGAGGCCCAGAGAGGGTCTGCAGCACCAAAATTCCTGAAGGATAAGGATAGAACCTGGAGAACCCCGTGGGAGTACTGCATCTGTGCTGGACATCCCTAGAACTGGAGAGGGGCAGAGAAACAGAGCCAGACATTCCTGGACACCTCTGTAAATGGCTGGGGCGCGGAGGAATGGCAGTACTGTCACTGCTGTATTCTGCAAGGAATGACAGCACCAATGTAGCAGTACTCGACCTCACTTGTAACAGGGCTAGATAGTTCTGGAGAAATCTGGGCTCTGAAACGATGGGGCAACCCCTACCAGAGTTTCTACCACCTCTGGACAAGGGGTGAGCTGCAGGTCCAGTGCCCAGCCTCATCTTCTAACCAGTGCCAACCCTGCCCCATGTGCCAAGCTCCAGACTCCCCACGCCTCAGGGCAACCAGAAGGGTCAGCTCGGACTCAGCACTGTGAACAGCACCATCCCTTTCCTGTGAACCAAACTGGCACCACAAACAGCACCAGAAGGGACCCCAGTGTCATCCCAGAACCAGGACCAGGAAGACCTCCATCCTTGCTGTCCCCATCCACAGGCCCCAGGTCAGTGCCAACATCTTCCACTGAGTCATCTGACTACTGGGGAAGAAATGACAGTGACCCTCTAGGCCAAGAGAGGAACTGGCTCCAGAACCGATCCTCCTCTGGCACTGTGAATGATGCCAGAGGTGGGCCTGGTCTTGCGGGTTGGCACTGCCCACTCACCGGTACTGGCTTTAGTACCAGGAGCCACGGTGGCACCAGGCCATGGTGCCAAGGGTGCCCACCAGTGTAGACCCAGCAAATAATTTCAGTCTCCCACTGTTGGCATCTGCTGTCCTGAAGGGCTGACAGACTGGGAAGTTTACTCATCTGACCTCCTGGGGAAAGTCGGCTTCCATCTGAACCCTCCCCTGGAGCCTGCAGCGTCTTAGCAAGGCGAACAACATTGAGCCCTGGTCATCCTCAGTAAGTATAGTACAGGGTAAGGAATTGGGAAAGAGCCCAGTGATCTTACCATCCCTAATGGTATGCCTGCCTCTGAAGGTGGGAAGCTTGCAACCCCACTTTAACGTGCAGTTCGAGGATGTGATTGTAAAGTGAGAAGCAGATGTTCCACTTATCCATATCATGAGCAGTGCCAAGGCAGGTCAGACAGACGTCATGCCAGTCCTCAACAGCAATGTGGTCCCCACAGCAGCACTGAGGCATTGGGGGTCATCATGATTCTGCTGCTTCTTCTGTGTGGCTTTCTTGCCCTTTGCTCCCCAAGACTGGACATGACAACACAGACAAATAAACAAGAAATAGGAAAGAGAGTTCGATGCAGAACAAAAGCGACAGGAAAATGGTAAAAGGGCACTGAGAGAAACTGGTGCGAAGTAGCGATGAACTGTGGAAAGTATATGTGACAGAGTTACGGTGACAAAGCTCCCATGGTATACAGTCAACAACAAGGACAACAGAACTGAGGAAGATAAGAGCATCGGTTACTGGCCAACCCACAAGTGTGGCGATCATTATGTATGCCTCATGGGTGGCGCAGCACCAACATCAGTCCCCTTAGCTGAAAAGACTTTGCTCCTGCTGGGACCTGGTGTCTCTGACTTAGGCCATAAGTGGGAATCTATGGTGAAGACTGACTCTTGGAAAGTAATAAATTGCTCACTTGCAACCATAGATCTAGGAGTGGTATATAGTTCACATCCACACTCTGACAGTTCCACCGGAATAGCTGATTTGTCGAATGTCTATAAACTAAGCTACTCTCACCACTTAGGTGATATAATCCCCGACTCCGCCCTGTGATGTCAGATCTTGCATGCTGAAAGCAGGAACCCATGTGTCACTCGCAAGAGAGGCTGAGTGGGTTGTGTGGATGTGAACTACATACCACTCATAGAAATCAAAATTATATACGCACTGTAATTCTTGATCTTCTAGAAATGTCTTCACGACTAATTCACACTAATGGCAGAGGTACTAAGTAGATGTCAGTTTCAAGCTGGCTAACACAGGACACTGAGAGTGACAGCGTGAGAGCAATGTCAAAGTTTTAATGATGAAAGTGAAACCATACCGAGCAGTAATGAGAGACTTTAACCATAGTGTATTATCATATCCATTTATGATTTTAACTGCTGCAGTCAAAGTTTACAACCACACTGAAACTTCTTAATCATTTTAGTGGATCGTTTAGTGGATTTTAGTGGTTTGTTTTAATTTTCGATGCCAATAGTAATAAAGCATAGTACAGCACTGCACAAGTTTTTACTTTTAATTGTTTTAATTATACTGTTGCCTTTTTAATGCAGTACAGTATGTACACAGAAAATTTTTTTTTGCATTTCTGTTCCTTTCTGACTGCATTAGTACCAGGCGCGGTTAGCGTCTCGCTTGCTGAAAGCAGTTCCGCTTATATGCCATTCCACTTGTATGCACAAGTTCCCGGTCTGGAGCTTGTGCATGCAATGATTGACTATATTATCAGTGCTTTACCCTGGTCTTGGACCACTTTTACCACCAGATGCTTGTCAGCAGGGAGGTAAGGGAGGACATGGTCAAAGATTCCCATCAGGGAGTGACCAAACTGGGCCATCAGAGTGTAGCCCACCTGGACGGAGACCAAGGGAGGATGCAGTGTAGATCTTCTTAGCTGTATGGTCAAGCTTTTTGGACTCCTTATCAGGAGGCTTGTCCATATTCCCAGTGTTTTTGGATTTGTGGAAGACCACATCGGCACCCAAACCCTCGGCAGAGGAGTGGTTTGAGAATCCAGACAAGGTGCCAGTAGGAACCGCATACTTATGCACCATAAGAGCATAGGGTACCAGGCAGGAATCTGGATACTGCCAAAGTTCAGTGCCAGTCCCAAAATGGCCAGGACACCACAGGGGTCAGGGTTAGAACCCTACCCTGCCCAACAAGGGCTCATGCTACCGAGACGAGCTCCTCATAGTGCTTCCACATACAGCATTGGAGCCACTTGTCGTCCGAGGATGAAGAGGGAGCAGCAATAATGGCACCTCCCAGTTGAGCAAGGCCAAGAGTGCAAAGAATCCTTCAACCTCGGCGTTGATGGAATCAACAACACCAAGGAAATATGGCTGGAGGGCAGGCTGCCCACACAGGGTTCAACTATTTGACCCCGGAGCCCTCGTGAGATAAAGCAGCCAGGTCCACTGACTGCTGTGTGACCTCTTGATACAGGCCCAGCAGGACTGGAATCCTGGAGATTGAGTCATCCTCAGTCCCTTCTGACAAGCGGTTCTACAGGGTTAAGAAAGATCTTGACTGCCTGCTCAACCCATGTTGTGACCAGCAAGCTCAACAGGAGCACCATGGAGCTAGCAGCCTTGCCCTCAACCAACAGAGCAGTCAGGTGAGTCAGGAGAGGAAGTGCATGCTCATTCCAAATCCCACGACCAGCGGGAACTTTTAGATTTCTTAGTCTTACCATGGCAGACAGGGCTGTCCCTGAAGGTCTGGAGGGATTTAGTACATCTCTCGAAGCTACTGGTGAACAAGGAGCCATGCTGGCCCCCAACAGGAGCAGTGCAGTGACCGACGAGGTATCTACATCCTCCTCACCACCTCTTCCATGGCTGCCATCTGGGCTCGTGCCCCACAGCTCGGGGCCACCTTACATGCCTGCTTTGATTTTACTGGAGGAGCCAGCTTGGTCAGCCAACTGAGAAGGTGAGTGTAGTGGTCTTCTAGAGAGGAGGAAGCATAGTCTGACACAGGCCACAGGCAGGGACACTGTGCTGTTCACGAGGCAGTAGATGCACGACAAATACAGATCCATGCCAGGAACCAGCTTAGAATTCCCACAATCCATGGTGTCAACATCGGAGATGGAACCAAGGAATTACTTATAAAGTCTGAAGAAAGGATTAGCCTAATGGCGCACCTGAAAAAAGATATATTGAACTACACGCATGATTAGCTCGAGAAGGAGGCCTGACTCTTCCAGCAGAAAGGAAGATCTGACATCACGAGGCGGAGCTGGGTGTATACACCCCCTGGATGGTGGGAGGAGCTTAGCTTGAAGACAGTCCAGCAAGAACAGCTTTTAAAGGACGACTGATTGAGTGTGAATAAGTGAACCATATACATGTCCCTAGAAAATAGGTTACTCACCTGTAACCATAGTTCTATGAGTGGTATATACAGTAGTTCACATCCACCACCACCCAGCCCCCTGGCAAGTGGGACGTGGATCCTTGCTTTCAACATATAGATCTGACATTACAGGGCAGAGCGAGGATAATACCACCCAGGTTGTGGGAGGAGCTTAGTTTAAAGACATTCCAATGACTCAGCACTTCCAGTGGAACTGTCAGTGTGAGGATGTGAACCATATACCACTCCTAGAAAGTACAGTTCGTAGAACTTACACGCAACAGTAGATCTTGAGAGAGGCTCTTGCAGTAGGTAATTACATATGGGACTGACAGCGGCCGTGCATGGACCCACGAAAAATTTCTAGCTAGCAGTCCCTGGCGGGACCGCCCCACGCTCAGGTGACCGCGCCATGCGACGTCGGTATAAGGGGCGTGTCTGATGCCCGCCTTCCAGTTCTTTCCGCCAGGCGGAAGGCCCGGACAAGAGAAGCAGATGTTTCCATTCCTGGAAAAAGAGCTGAAGAAGCCTAGGGGATGGAGGCGGGAAGGTATTACCTGCTGCAGAGCCTCTCTGAAGATCTACTGTACAGTGAGTTCTTGTAACTGTACTCTTACCGAGAGGGCTCTTGCAGTAGGTATCACATATAGGACTGAATCCCAAGCAGTCTGGAACAAAGAAAGGCACCGGAGGAGGAACTACTCCAGAAAATATTAGAAGCCTTGCAAACCTCAAGACAGGAGCCTTGCTAAACACCTGGCCAAGCCTGCTCTACAGAGCAATGTCAAACTGTAGTGTTTTGTAAAGGTATGGGCGGAAGTCCAGGTGGCGGCAACACAGATGTCTGCATGATACATTCTTGAAACAAGCCACAGAAGCTGCTACTCCACAAGTGGAGTGAGCTCTGACTTGACCGGAAGGGTCTTGTTATGCTGTCATAACAAAAGTGATGCAGTGAGCCAACCACTTAGAGCAGGCATTGCTTGAAACAACATTGCCTTCCCTTTTGTGAGCAAAGGCGAACAACTGATCAGTCTTTCTGAGATCCTTTGTCCTATTACGTGTAGTATCTCAGAATCCAGTGAACATCCATGGTATGGAGTAAGTATTCTCCTTGGTTGGAGTGCTGCATGAAAAAGGCAGGTAACTCTATAGACTGATTTAAGGTAGATTCGTCTACCACTTTAGATAGAAACTTAGGGTTAGTAGAAGAGCCACTCGTTCTTTGTGAAAGATCAAATAGGAATTTTACACAAAAGGGCCTGGAGCTTGGAAATTCTTCAAGCAGAAGTAATGGCCACCAAGAAGAGTGTCTTCCATGAAAAGAAACTTCAGATCTGCAGATGCACTTGGGCCGAGAGAGGAGGAAGGGTAAGTTTCTGAGAACAAGTTCAAGTCTCAAGGGGAGCAGGAGTCCAGACGGAGGGCCTCAGATGAAGGACCCCTCTAAGAAAGGTCTTAGAGACCTCTAATTGGGCAAAGGCTTTATCTGCGAAAGGAACATGAGTGCAGCTGAAATAGCGGCCATGTGCACTTTCAGGGAGGAATGACTGAGACCCAGGTCAAAGAGATGGCGTAAATATTCCAGCAGAATGGCAACTGAACAGGAGAAAGCTCCACCTTCTAGAGATGGCCCAAATAGAAAATCTCTTCCATTTCATGGCATAAGATGGACCTAGTGGAGGGTCTTCTAGCCTCCACCAGAATCTCCGCCACTTTTGGAGAGACACCAAAACGAGATTGAGCTAAGTCTGTAGGAGCCATGCATGAAGTTGCAGGGACTTGAGGCCGGATGGACCAGGGTCCCCTGATCCTGGGTCAGCAAACCTCGAGATAAAGGAGGAAAACCTCTGAGAATTGTTGTAGAAGACAGAACCAGATTTGTCTGGGCCAGAAAGGGCGATCAGAATCATTCTCGCTCCTTCTGTGGTTAATTTCTGTAATACGAGGACCAGGGAATGGGGAAAAGCATAGCGAATCTGTCCTTCCAGTCTAGAGACAGAGCATGGCTCTAGAAAGTGCCTTGCTGGAGCAGGTGAGCAAAAGGTGGGAAGTTTTGCGTTTTGGGGAAGGCGAACAGGTCTACCTAAAGAGTCCCCAAAGCTGGAAGATATCGTCCAGCACCTTTTGGTCCAATTCTCACTCGTGTGGTAGGGCAGAAGAGCAGCTTAGCTTGTCTGCCAGGGTATTGTCGACTACTGGAACATGAATCGCAGTGAGGTGAAGGTTGTGTTGAGTTGCCCAGTCCCAAACCCTCATTGCTTCCTGCATAGAGGGTAGAATCAGTCTCTCCTGCTTGTTGATGTACCACCATGCACATGTTGTCCGTCTGGACCAGCTGGGTGACCGGGAAGAATGTATTGGTGAAGGACTTGGAGAGCATATAGTACTGCTCGAAGCTCGAGCACATTGATGTGGAGAGCTAGTTCAATCTGGACCATAATCCCTGGGTTCAGTGAGGACCCAGATGGGCTCCCACCCTTTGCCTGATCGTCTGTGGTCAGAGTCTGGGAGGGAGGATCACAGAAGGGACCCCCGAAACAGGTTCTCTCGAACCATCCACCATTGCAAGTCTCATGCCATCGGCGAGGCGATCAGAACTAGATGATCTGGGTCATCACAAGTTGATCCACTGGGAGGCGAAGAGTCCACTGAGAGATTCTCATGTGAGCTGAGCCCGGGAACTGTCGGAATAGAGGCCGCCATGAGCCCCAGGAGACAGAGAACCGACCTGCCGGAACCCTCCTGCATTCTGATAGCAGGAAATCTGTGACTGAAGAGAGGCCGCCCTGTCCGGAGGCTGGAAGGCCTTGCTCACCGTCGTGTCGAGGATAGCCCCAATGAACTGTAGTCTCTGGGAGGGATCAGATGAGACTTGGAATGGTTGATGGTAATACCCAGGCAAGTAAAAACCTGCTGGGAGAGAGAAAATCATGAGCTCCTCCTGGACCGAGGCCGCCAGGAGCCAGTCGTCCAGGTGAGGACACCTGAACTCCCATCGTATGCAGGTGGGCGCTACCACAGCCAGGCATTTGGTAAATACTAGGGTGCGAGGAAAGACCAAGCAGAAGCACCGGAATTGGTAATGGTCCCCTGAAAGCCAACCGAAGATACTTGCGGTGAGAAGGGTGAATGGGGATGTGCATATATGCATCCTGCATATCCAGCGCACAAAGCCATTGACCCGGCTGAAGGAGAGCAGAAGGGTCTGTAGGAGAGCATCCTGAACCTTTTGTATTCCACGTAAAGGTTCAAGGAGTTGAGATTGAGGATGGGTCTGAGATCTCCCATCTTCTTTGGGACCAGGAAGAAATGTGAATAGTAACCCGTCCCTTGAAGATGAAGGGAGCAGGTTTTATGGCCTGCTTCACGAGGAGGGCAGAATTTCTTCCTGGACCAAGGAAGATGGTCCCTTGCATAGGACGACTTCAGAGGTGGGTGGCAGGATGGTTTCTGTAGAAACTCTATAGAGTGCCCTTCCGCTATAATCTGGAGCACCCATGAATCGTTGTTATCCTCTCCCAACCCAGAAGGTGGAGGAGAACCTCCCTCCTGCTGGTTCCTCGGTGTGTCCGGGCGGTGGGAAGGGAGGAATCAGGTGGTGTGGGGCAGCGCCACAGCTGGGGCACCACTGCTTTTTTGGGTGGGAGGCCTGGCAGCTGCGGGCCCGTTGAGTAGCCCGCCTTCCTTGGGATTTCGTTTGTGGCTGACTGCGTCTGTGAAAAGGATGGCGCTGCAGGTGATGGGGACGGTACATGGAATCCGCAGATTTCCAGAGCCGTCCCCTTCTCCTGCAAGTCGGTGATGATGTCCTGACATCACCACCAAAAAGCACTGAACCCCCTGAAAGGTGCTTTCTGGATCCGGACTGCACCTCCGGGACCAAACCTGACACAGGCCAGGCATGATGCGAAGACTCACGCAGAAGCAGAGCTCCGCCTGGCAGTGTCCACTGCATCGTATGTAAGTCCGCAGAATGTGGCGACTGGCGAACGAGCAGAATGGACTAAATCGGCTAACTCCTGCTTGACTTGAGAGTCAGGTAGAGTCAATCTTAGATTCCGCCTGGGTAAGGATGGCCTTCTGGTAATCCCCCATATGAGCAACATAATTCAGGGCCCAAATTCCTAGTGTGGAAGAGGCGTAAATTTTTCTTCCATACTGGTCCAGGAGGCAGATTCCTTATCCAGAGGCGAGCTTAGATGTTTGGGATCGCTGACCATCCGTGAGTGGTGCTAATCACAGCGAATCTGCCCGGTGGGAGTCAAATAGTCTACACCCTCTGGAGCCTGGTATAGCCTGTTAGACTTCCTAGGAAGCGGGGCTAGCAGTGCAGTTGTTTCAAATAGTGGAAACAAGGTGGGCGTGAGGCTCGATCAGGGTGGCACTAAGGTTGAAGCTGTCAGGGGCAGGTCCAGATGTTCAGCGAGTTTAACCTGCTGAGGATCTGGTTCAAGGCGCCACTGATGTACTTCAAGATTTTCTGAGCAACTCCGTAGGAAGGATCCTCCGGAGGAACCTGGAGGGTCCTCGGCCGGGGCTTGGATGGAGGCGAGGCTCGTCATCTCTCGGAGCATCCATTGGAAGAATCCGAGGAATCGAAGGAAGAAGAGATCGGAAGCAGAATAAGACTCCCTAACTGCAGCTAGGGGCAGGCAGGTTCCTTTGGGATCCTGGACGCGTGTCCTGCCCTCTTGGGATCCAGAGGAAGGGCCCTGGAGTCTGGAGGTGGTGAGGGAGTGTGCCGTCTCAGGCGATGCAGGGCAGGGCAGCACCCGTCGCCATAAGGCGCTCTCTACTTCTTTGGTGAGCTGAGCCTGAGGCCTCAGCCCACCAGGAAGTCAAGTCTCCTGCAGATCCACCGGCAGCCAAGGCGGTGGAGGTGGAGGAGGAGGAAAGGAATACAGATTGTATCCGTGGCGGTATCCGAAACCAGCTGCAGGAAAACCGGCGCGGGTATTGTAACGTGGGTACTGCGGCGTCGGAGGACCGGCATCAGGTACTGCGGCGCTGGATACTGCGGTCCAGATGCGACAGCGCGGATAAGATGGCGGGTACCTGGCGCGGAGGAGCTGCGGAGCAGGCGGCCGGAAGGTGTCCCGCAGGCGGGTCAAGATTGAGAGGCCAAAGGGGTGCAGGGCCCGGCGGAAGGGAAATCCCCGGCGGCATCGGTGGGACCGGCGTCGGGGCGGCGTCAGCGAGGCGGTGTCAGGGTCAGCGTCCGAGGGGCCAGCGTCAGATCCGGTTCCTTAGGAGGTCTGGCGGAGGTGGAACATCCTCAGCATCACCGGGGATGAAATCCCGGGGTCAGGCTGGGGTGACTCGGGCTCCCGTGCAGCAGCAAAGGCTGCAGAGGACCGGGATCTGCAGCGGGTGTGGGAGGGTCCGTCATAGGTTCCGTCGCCCGCGTCGTTGAAACCGACATGCAGCTTAAGGCTAGTTCCCAGCAGGCGCCGGGGAGCCGGCATCCGTCTTACAGGGTCCCTATCGAGGCGGGCTGAGGAGAGGCGGCCCGGTCGAGGGGATGAGGGTCGTGCGCCGCCCGAAGAGTTGGGCGTCTTATCGACTTTCTCCCGGCAGGCGGTCCGGAGGAGCTGGCGATCCAACATGGGAGTCGCCCACACCAGTGAGGCGCAAAGCCTGCGGCCGAACGAGGGCAGAGGCCTCCTTTGCCCGGGCGCCTGCAAGGCTCGGCTTGAGCCAGGCGGGCGAGGCGGCGCCTCCTCAAACCCTTAGGCTGCCTCGAGCGGTCCCCGGAGGGATGTTACCTGGGCAGCGACTCCAGCCAGAGTGGCGGGCGAGAGGCCTTCTCCGGTGCCTCCCTTGTCCCGCTTTTGCGATGTCCTTCCGAGTAGATGCCTGCCTGAGCTTCTTCAATTTTTCTCCATCGAAGACATCTTTTTCTTGAAGATGGGCTTCCAGGGACTGTTGGCATCGTCTGCAGGTAGCCTCGTTGAAGTGAAGGCAATGTGGGCACTTGTCGACCGGGTGGTGGGGCCTAGGCAGAAGAGGCAGAGAATGGCCGTCCTTGTGTGGCAGTTGGCGCCTTGCAGTCGCCCTTGTTTTTTGTGCTCGGAGGGTGTGGGGACGACATACACTGGCGATGACCTGATGATAGAAGGAAAAATTACTTTTAATTTTGGTAAAACCAACGAAAGAGCAGGAGCTGACTAAGCCCGCAGACTTTACGCGGGAGGGCTGCACGAGTAATGGCGGAAAAGAACTGGAAGGCGGGCATCCGGGACCACCCTTTATGCCGACATCGCATGGCGGCTGGTCACACCTGGCGTGGGGGCGTCCCTCGCATGAGGACTGCTAGCTAGAAATTTTCCGTGGGGTCTGCTGCGGCCGGCGTCAGTCCCATATGTCATTACCTACTGGAGCCCTCTCAAAGTAAGATCTATGGTTACAGGTGAGTAACCCATTTTACTGCCTGGATAGAACACTTGCGATGCAGAATCTCATTTCTGAGCAGGTCTCAGGTGGGAGGAGTAATGACCTGTGTTATTCACACACCACGCCTTACAAGTTTGCCCATTTTCAGCTTACTCATTTTGCCCTTTGTCTACACTCCTCCACCACCACAGCTGCTTGTGGCACCATTCCAACTCCCCATTGGGCTTGCAGACCCTGGGCCTAGTTTCAGAAGGTTAGCATAGCACAAGCCGGGTGCGCTATGCTAACCAGAATAGCACCGCCATCGAGGGGTGGCCATATTCAAAAGCCATCTATATGCAGCTTAACCCCACAGCACTGTGACATACAATATTGCAATGTGCATATGCAAATGAGGGACTCCATACATACACAGCACAATATTGATAGATTTCAGAAGTGCTAAACAGCTGCAAGCACAGTACAGTTTAATGTTTCTGAAACCCAGCCCTTAACAGTGAGCAGAGGGGTGGGTGCCCTGCACACTGTCCACGCACCATCAAGGGCTGGGTACCCTGGTAGTCTAGTGGTCCTTCCCTAGCCCGATCCCCACACAAGTAAAATAAAACATCCCTGGTGATCCAGTGGTCCCACCCTAGCCCAGTGCACTCTGATAGTCAAAATAAACATCCTAGTGGTCTAGCAGTCCCTTCCTAGCCCTGATCCCTCTGGTAGTAAACATAAAGCATCTGTGGTGGTCTGGCGGTCTTTCCCATGGCCCAGTCTGTCTGTAGAAGAATACTGTAATCCCTGGTGGTTCAGCGGTGTGTCCCCCAATACCTGTCTGTGTAAAATAATAGTAATCATTGGTGGTCTAGCGCCCCTGAGCCCCAATCACCTGTTAATAACATAACCCACGACCTACCTGTAGCACTGGTGTCATAATAGACCCCTCACCCCTAGCAGGTGTGTCCACCACCCGCACCACCCATCCCATCCTGAGGCCGGTGACTGGCACAGCCCTCTGCTCATCACCATGGCCAGCTGCAGACTGGGCTCTCATGAGTCATGCTGTACAATCGATTTGCAGTATGCTCGTCATGAGAGCTGAGTCTGTGGCCAGCCGTGGGGTGAGTGAGAGAGCTTGCCAGCTAAGCTCGGGTGGGGATAGAGATGGGTGGTGGGACACTACCTGCCGGGGTGGGGGTCCACTATACCACCAGGGACAGAGTTTGACTTCTACAGGCAGGTTGAGGTTAGGGAGGGGTTGCTACACCATCAGGAGTCCCTCTGACAACCCAGGTCTGTTCCCAACCCGGGTCACTGGCGTCCAAATCCAGCCCTACACTGACCACCAGGGATGTTTTATTTTACCTGTGTGGGGATCAGGGCTAGGGAGGGACTGCTAGACCCCATGTTTTGTTTTTACTTTATTTTCAAATATTACTTTTAAACAGTACAGCTTAATGACCCGTAGCTAAGCATTATTAGATTTTACAATACTCAGAGGTACTACTGAGAATAGAACATTTTACAGTAACAAAGATGTCATGCCCAAACGCTGGTACCACACCTGAGGGTGTCCATTATAATACAACTTTGTGTACAATCCGGATTTGCTAAGTAAAAGCCATGAGAAGGGCCACTTACATTTATAAAATCTGTAACATCGTGCACCTATTAAGAACAGTAGGGTTTAGTCCCCTAAATCTTGCACAATGTATGAAAAACATATTTGGCAACCCATTAAGTAGCTTATTGCCATTAAATAGGGATTACTGTTTTCTTATACAGATGGGGATTGGGACATAGGAGGGGGACCTGGCCTGGAACAGTAGAGCGCTGGCATGCATATGAGCCCATAATGGGTATGCAAATGGCCCCTAGCACCATGACCAGGTGGGCTCCATCTTCCTGCATGTTGGGCTAAATTTCCTTGTGGGTGCTGCAAGCTAACTAGTGTGTGTGCTATGCTACCCTATAGGCAGTCTTTGCTTATGTTTGGTAGCAGGCACACAGCATGGTGACTACTGGCTGTGCACCACGCTACCATGGTCCATATTCAGACAGAAATATATAAGGGGATATGGCGGTACATCCATTGCATAAAGTTTAAATGTAGTGGAAAGTTTTTTTTCTTTTGAAATATAAGTGATTATTGAATTACTTAATTTAACATCAGCTTAATTGTGTGGACCTCTAAATTGCAGAATGACAAAGATATAATGGTTTTCTTTGTTTTTTTGAGTTTATTATGTATTATATGTTTTGTTTCCTTCAATAAAAAACTCCTACTCTTTCGAGAAGTGCCATGGGATCTTTACTGTCCACCTGAACAGACTGATGGGACCTCAGTTTAACATCTCATCCAAAGACGGCACCTTGTAGTGCAGCACCCCCTATGCTGCACTACAGTGTCAATATTGGGATTTAACCCAAGTGCCTGGTGTGGGATAGAACCCACAGCATTCTGATCTTCTGGTCTAAGAGGTGAGTGTGCAGCCTGCAGAGCCACTGACACTGCTTGATGTCCAACACTGCTGTAAATAATAGTAATTGTTTTGTTTTAAAGCCATAAAATAGCAGTTTAAAAATTGATGGACAGTGTCAAACCAAAAGCACTATTGTATGCCCAATTTGTAAAATAACAGAAGGCACTGTCCATCTAGATAGTTACATAAACAGAAAACAACACACTCTCACTTTGGAGTTCAAATGGTAGAGGAGGTTGATGCGTCAATCCACTTGTGTAAATGCATCAGATTCATGTGTTTTCAACTGTTCTCAACTAAGTCCAGTCATGAATGTTGCTGTGATCAGCTGTCTTCAGAAGATGGTAAGTACTGGGGTTGTGAAAATATAAACTATATGCAGTTTACCATTCTCTCTCCCCATCTAGGTGAGCTGCGTGGGCATTGCGATAGAATAAAAGAAACAGAATCAGTGGGATGTAAAACCAACAGTGCTTCAAAACCTGCTTAAAGTAACCAGATTATCGGGCTGTGATTTAACAGGATTAGTTTTAGTTGTTTGTTTTAAATCTGACATCTCAAGTGGTTTTATCTGCCAACCATACTAATGACCAAAAGCTCTGCTGGGAAAGCTAACTTGCCAATTCCATGCAACGTGACAAGGCTCTTCTCGTAACAAGTTTTGCAGCTACTGTTCTGGGTGACCTGAAAATGACAGCATTAATAACAGTTGCTTCTTTTAGAATGGAATTACTACTTTTGAATTCTTTTTATTCTTGCATATAAAGGATATTTTCATGGGGGAATTAATTTTCATCATTGACAGATGATCACTCTACAGGGGTACAGTATCAGAAAATTAGGTACAGTCTGCCGGTGGGGCATGTTAATTATTGTGTCCACTGTCAGCGAGGCATAGGTCAAGCAGCATAGGCAAAACATGAGAAGTTATAACATTTTATTATCAATAACAATAAAAAATTAAATTGTGTAGGATAGCTTTTCTGAAAGGCAGTTCAAACAGACAACCCACTGTGACAATGTGGAATAGGACCCTGTCCCAGTTTTATGGAGAAAGTGTTTAAATGCAAGAATCTGTCCTTTTCTGTCTCTTCTGGTTGCGCAACCATATTTTCCTGTGAGACTTCGACTTGATCAACCTGACAGGCTCAGAGTTCTGTGCCTCTCACTGTCTCTCAGCCCTCCCTTGCTGTCTGTTTTTCTCCCTTACATATCTGTAACCCCTAGATGGCGCTATCCCAGGGGCTACTACCCCTGCCTGATTTGCCACTAACAGGTTGAGGGCCTGGATCCAATGGCGGATGCCTCCACCCAGAGGTCAGGGTTTGCAATGGTTAAACTAACTTGGTCACAGCCCTCTGGGACACTGCAACCCCTTTCTTCCCACTAGTGGCCACACAATATATCAGAATTACCTTCACAGTATACACTTACCCCCAGGTCTGGTTCCGCACTGGGACCTCCTGTGAAATGAGATACAGTGCAACAATCACAGTACAGTACTTTAACATAGACAAATACCTCAGGCAGTATAACTTTGCTGAAACAAGCAACTCTGATTTATTTAGGGGATATAACAAGGACAGGGAAATCAGGTTAATTAGCTTATCACTCTAATAATCTACCTATGGCTCTGTGCACAGGCCTATCCCTATCAGTTACTGTCCTGGGTACCCAAGCCCTAGTGGCTAGTCCAAACCGTGGCAGCTGGTAGGGGCCCTTTCACACAGAGAAAGGAGAATTAAACAGTCAGCAGTACAGTAATTCCATTTGGATTTAATGTGGCAATTCAACAGGGAAGCGACCCTGAATTAGTACTCACGACCTCCAAATAAGATAGGGTCCTTCAATGTCAGCAGGGCTCACTTGAGGTACACAAACCTCTTCACATCCATATAAAAGAAACTATACCAGGCAGGCTGCATCTGTATCCCGATACGTAATTACTGCACAATGCCGGGAGAACACACAGCAGATTCAGTTCCTGACAGACCGAATACAATTTTCAGCAATTCTTCCAGTCTTCTACAGGGTGAGCCTGGTTTCTACTTCAGAGATCCTTTGATTCTTTTCACAGGACGGATTCAGTCCTAACAAGCTGTTACACAAGCTGCGGACGGAACTCTGGGCCTTACACCGTTTTGACTAAAACTGCACACTGAAAAAGCACAGGGCTCCTTCCTTCTTCACTGCCAAAGCTCAACTGAACTCCAACTGACAGAAACGGGCACTTCCTTTGAGTTCCTCCCAGTTCTTGACTGGATTGGCTGTCACTCACAATAGACTGCTGCTGTTGGTCCAAAAAGGCACTGAAGTCTAAACTACATCTCCCAGAGTCACTGCCCATACAATCCTCTTGTGGCTGGCTCAGATTATGAGTCAAGTTCTGATTCGTCCAAGGCATCATTTTAGAGCTAGCTTACCACACTGATTGGTCCAGTTCAGCAGTTCAAAACTAGAATGGGGAACTAGCAGACACAGTTCTGACTGCAAAGAAAGCAGGTTAGACAAACTGTAATTTCATTATTACTCTAAATAATTTCTGGCAAACAGTTACATCTTTCAGATAGGTTCCTTTGCACTCTAGTGACTGCAGAAATGAAGTGAATTGGCGGCAGCTCGAGTGGTACTCAGAGAAGCACACAGTCCCCCATACAAACTAATTATGTCTGCAAGCAGACAGCTCTTAAAGAGACAGTACCAGAGGCTCTAAAACACTCACTGATAAATGGCTTAATGCCAAACACCATTCAGGCTTGGAGCATTCAAGCAAGCTCCTGGAAGTCTTTTGGGAACCCCCATTTGCAGGGGTTACACCTTCCTGGCCTGGAAAGCAGCGTCCGCGTCAAGCAAGTACCCCATAGTTTCAACTGCAACCATATACATTTGCATTAGGCTGCACATGTAATCATCAGTCAATATATCATTTTACCAAGAACACATTTCTGAAACATTGCAGTCGTCACTCTTTACACAGTATTACATACACATTGTACCATAACTCAAGTTATTACCTCTTGTACATGAAACCTGAAGAGGGGGCCCTTCCTATCAGTTACCTTGGGGCTGGATGGGGCAAGGGCACCATACTGAAGAGGCAACACAAGTAACTTGGAGTTAGCACTGATGCTCAGTTTGGGCAATGAGCTGGGACACATACACTCCTTTATGGACAACATTGAGAGGCAAGTCCACAGGCCTCCCAAGTGAATCATAACTGAGGTGCACCACAGGCTTTACAGCTCGACCAGTCTTTCTAGGGGGAACTGTTATAGTCTCTGCACTCTGAGCCTCATTTTCAGCATTGTCCTCACTTGTCAGGGGAGTCTCCATGGGGTAGAGAGGCTAGAACTTGGGGGCACTTTTAGCTCCAGGAGTTACAGTTTCTGAGTCCACAACATTTGGCTCATGGAGAGCTTTGGACACTGGCAGTGGACTGTCAGGGCACTCAAAATACTCTTCTTGTTCGGTGTATCACCAGTCTGCCCCAATCTATCATTTTCCTCCCTGAAAGCTCAAACAGTTCAACCATGCACAATGATTCCATTTCATCTGATCTGATGCTTTGCACTTCACTTTCTGGGAGCATTGGCTCCAGGGATGAAGCTGGGGCTTAGACAGTCCAGAAGGCCCAGCTTTGTCTCCAGTATTGACTAGGGATTGCCCGAAACAATTGACTCAGTTCGTAAGAAGGATAGTATTCAAAGTCACTCTCACTTTCTTCCGATATGGACTGACAGTCATGCTCAACTGGGACTTGTGGAGGGAACACTTTAACTTTGCTTCTGTAGGTGCAGACTTTCTTGATCTTTTCTTAGCAGCAGCTCTAGTCACTGGTCCAGAGGGGCATCTTCTAGGGGCTCAGACTCAATTAAGATTTGTCCAATGGGCAGTAAATGATTTCTATGCATTGTTTTACATCTTTTGAATTATTCTCAGGCCTTACTTTGTACACTGGCAGATCATCTAGTTTGCCCACTACAATGTGAGGAGATGGTGCCATCTGTCAGCAATCTTGTGCTTGCCATGCAGTCCCAGATTTCTTAGCAATACCGATCTCCTCCTGGAGTTCCTGTGCTTTCACCTTTTATCATACCTTTCTTTGTTGGCCAGATTTCTTTTGGCAGCCATGGTTTGAGCCAGTTGGTACGCATGAGTTAGCTGGGCCTTTAACTTTGCACATACTGTAAATAGTTGTCAGCTTGAACCCCATCAGAGAGACCCCAAAACACACATCTACTGGTAGTCGAGCTTCTCTTCCAAACATCAGGGTGGGGAGAATCCAGTGGCATCACTTTGGTGCAGTTATAAGCATGTACCAGGGTGCTAATTTGTTGGCTCCATCTAGGCTTGTCCTTTGGGTGCAGGGTGCCTAGCATATCTAGCAAAGTCCTGGTTGAAACGTTCAGGCTGTGGGTCCCCCTGGGGGTAGTGAGTGGTTCTGGACTTTCGCACTCCCACAGAGAAAGCATCTCTTTGATCAGGCGACTCTCAAAGTCTCTCCCTTGATCAGAATGGATTCTTTGTGGAGCCCCATAGTGAACAAAAAGTTTTCTACAAGTACTTTGGCTACAGTGGATGCTTTCTGGTCTTTGGTGGGAAAGCTTGGGCATATCTCGTGAAATGGTCAGTGACCACCAGTACATTACTGATATTTCTTTGATCTGACTCCAAACTTAGAAAATCAATACAGACCAGCTCCATGGGTGCACTGGTGGTTTATGTTAACAAGGGGCAGCCCTCTGGGGCAAAGCTTTCCTCTGTAAGCAGCGACTACAAGTTCGAATGTGTTGCTCCACATCAGCCCCATCTTAGGCCAATAGAATCTGGATCTCACCAAGTCAAGTGTTCTGTCTATACCAAGGTGCCCCATGTGGTTGTGCAAGGACCTCAATACTGAGTCTCGAAGGCAGTGGGCAGCACTAGTTGTTGTTTGTCTACTTGTCCCCTCTGTCTACTGTTTCTCTGTATAACAGTTTATTGATCAGTTTCAACTTAGGACCTTCTTTGTATAACAGTGCAGTTCTCAAATCAGTGGGCGTAATTTGGACACATCTTTTCCTGCATAGAGGGCTTCTAAAGCTGCTTTGATCATGGGATGCGGGATTGAGCCGCCGAATACTGTCATTGTCCAGCTGAGGCAGTGCACCAATGTCTATTGCAGAAAAGTGGCAATAAGCAGCAGGTATGCAATTCTCAGAGGCTCCCAAGCAATCCACCATGCAGTCCACTGCGTCCGTGGACATTGTTCCTCCTGTCAAACTTCGGCAGAGTGCCGAATGTCAGGGTTCTGCCAGTCGGACCCAATCATTCTGGGGAACAGGCCTCCGGAGAGAGCATCAGCATCTATGTGGTTCAGACCTGCTCGGATTCAGCATAGTCATATGTAGATAATGCAGAAAGCCACCTATGGCCAGTGGCATCCAACAGCTGAGGTCTGCACATAGGTCAAAGGATTATTGTCAGTTTTACTAGTATTTTAGCCCATACAAGTACTCATGGAATTGGTCAACAATAGCCCACTTCAAAGCTAGGAACTCTAACTTATGTACAGGATAGTTCTTTTGGATGGGGTCAGGCTTCTACTGGCAAGGCCACTGGTCTCAGGCCATTCTCGTGCTCTTGGTACAACACAGCCCCAACCCTTGCAAGCTAGCATCAGTGTGCAGGATGTAAGGTTTTCTTGGATCGGCATAGGCCAGCACTGGAGCATGGGTAAGTTGATATATGATCTCATGAAAAGCAGTCTCACAATCAGGGTCAGCGGGCCCCAAATACTTCACTCGGATGAAAATACACTCTTTCAGTCTTGAGGGCGCTGACTTTTGGTATTTTTTGTGGGTTGGGGATACCCTTGAGTAAGGTTAAGTAAAGGGCGGATCACTCTTGAATAGTCCTTGATGAGCGCCGATAATAACCACAGAATCCCAGGAATCTTTGCAGTTCTTTTAGATTTTTGGGCTGTGGCCAGGTGGTCAAGGCCTCAACTTTACTTGGGTCGGTCTCTATTCCTCGGTGGATACTATTGTCCCACATACTTTACTGATGTTTGAAAGAATTGACACTTATCAATGGACAGTTTAAGGCCAAAGTCCTCCAGTCGGTCCAATACCTTAAATAATCTGCTCTCATGTTCCTCCAGTGAGCTGCCAAACACAATGACATCATCTAGGTATACCAGGCACTCTAGTAAGTTCATGTCCCCACTGCACGCTCCATCAATTCGTTGAAAAGTGGCTGGGGCACCTGAAATCCTTGAGGCATCCTCATGAATTCATAGAAGCCAAGCGGACAGATAAAGGCCGTCTTTTCACGGTCCTCTGGGGCCATCGGGATCTGATAGTACCCACTGCGGAGATCCAGCAAGAGAACCACTTGCTCCCGTTTAGGCAGTCCAAAGCATCCGAATGCGGGCATTGTGTACTGATCAGGGATAGTCCGCCCGGTTTAAGGTGCGATAATCCACACACATCCTTACTGTTCCATTCTTTTCCTCACTACCACAATGGGGAAGCATAAGGCTTCTGGATTCTTGTATTACACCAGCAGCTAACATCTCTTGCAGATGCGTCTCACATCATCTATGTCAGCAGGTGCCAGGCGTCGAGACCTCTCACACGAATGGTCTTTCGTCATGCAGCGGATATTGTGCTCAGCTCCTTGCACGCATCCTACATCCCATTCCTTTAAAGAAAACACCTGGTCTCTCTGGCAAGCTTCTCACTGATCTTCACTTTCCATTCAGCTGGCAGCGGAGTCGCGAAATCAAACAAGTCAGGCGTTACTCTGTCATTCTTCCTTGAACTCTTGCTGCTGGGTAGCACTGCAGTGTCTACAATGCACATTAGCCAGGATGCAACCTCTGTTTACTCGAATGTCTCTTTCAGACACATTATGAACTTGGACCATTACCCTTCTGGCATAAGCATGGGCTCTAGCGGGCAAATACTAGGCTGACCAGCAGTCCCTCTGGCAATTTTCCATCGCCTGGTGCATCCAACATTAATATTTTATTCTTAACATCCTTTCTGATATGGACCTCTCCTGTAAGGTACACTGGGCATTTGGCGCCAGGATCAGAGACTCAGGATCCTTCTTCCATACAATTCCGACCGGTTCCTCTGGTTCTGTTTTTTCAGCATCTCTCTGTGCCTCATAGGCCTTCTTAATTAAAGCCGGAACTCTTAAAGCTCTACTAGTCTTTGACCCTGTTTTCATAACACAACTGTGCCAGCCTTCCGAACATATGAGCATTTGTTCCAATCAACAAAGGGACACCATCATACAGTCCAGTGGGGGACACACTAAGGCTAGGGTCTCTACTTGTTCGGCCACTCCAGCCGGAGGAGGTGAGAGAAAGACAGCCAAATTCGGATATACCGGAATAGGGTAGGCCTTCTCCTTAACCCCCATACATGCAGTCCTTCTAATGGTTGTAAGGGTATCTGACAAATGCTTCTGATACCAATCCTGGAACATAATTGTCACTTGGAGCCACTGTCTAATACAGCTCTTGTAGACACTCCATTCACCTTTACAGTGGTCTCCATGGAGGACCCACTATTCTGGACCAGTCTGGAGAGGCGGTGGGGGCCTGGGCAACTGACCTTGCCACAAGGATGTGAATTAGCATTTTGGTGCCCTCACTGGGATCATGTCGTGCACCTCTTAACCACTGATTTCTTCTCCAAGCTCTCCTTGTAGCCTATATGCAACTTTGTCAGTGTCTTTTGGGGACTGGCATTCCCTTTTCATGTGCCATCTTTCCCACAATTATAGCAAAACATACTTTCTGGAGTTTGAGCTGGCGGCGCCACACTGGGAGCCAGGCGGGGTATTACTAACTGGAAACCTGGGTGCCATCTCTGTCTGCTGGCGTGATAAGCATTTGGAGACATCTCGTCAGTTTCTCCACTTCCATGGTCAAGGAATTGAGTTTGGAGCTGTTATCAGCAGGAGATACATGGTGGGTACCCCCACCCCCGCAGATGCAGTCGGATATAGGTCAGGGCCCGTACTTGCAGGCGTGGCCTTCATAAAGGGACTGTTTTGAATTCCGGATCTCTCTCAACAGTTAGCCCCATTGTGACATATCTTTTCCTTGTCAGAGCACTCATTGACTGCCAACCTCTGCCCTGAACTTCACTTGATGGGTCACCCTCAGTCACTCGGGTCGCTGCAGCTATTGGTGCAGGTCCCTCCGGTCGTCTTTCTCAACTCCTCAATTTCTCTCATTAACTCATCATAGGAGGTGGGGATTCCAGTCGATCTGCCAGGTGTAACTGAAGCAACAGCAGTTCTGAGAAGGGGCAGACTTAAGATCCTGTCCAGCCTGGTTGGTCCAGTTCAATCGCTGGCAAACTACCTTTTCTGAGGCATTCTTGCAACAATTTTTCCAGCGAGATACATACACAGACAACAACTCCCTTGGTACTGTTGTGCATCTTACTCTCCACCATAGGTCCTCATCAGAATCTGGGCTCCCATACACATTCTCCAAGGCCTCAAGATAGGCCTGTGCAGTCGCTTCAGGGTTACTGGCCCGTTTAGCACGGATGGTAGCCAGGGCAGGACCTCGGGCTCTCACTAACCCTCTTTAACTTTTCACCTTCCGAGCATTGCCATTCTAGCACTTGGAGGCAACATAGTCTATCCAGGTCTCCCAGTCATCTCCCTTGGGGGTGGGGAGGTGCCAGAGAAGATCCTCAACCCGGTAAGAGTCGTGACTAATGGCAGGTGCAGAAATAGGAGTCTGCATTGGTTCAGCCACCATTACGGGCACTGGAGCAGGAGGGGTGTTGGGAGGAACACCCCAGGTGGCAGAATAGTTTCTTCAAGTCCTCCACAGTTTTCCCTCTCCCAGCAACCATTCAGCAAATTTCTCCTCAAAGTTTCAGATAGTGGTGGGCTGATTCCCCCGGTCTTTACTGTCCTTAGTTATCACTCTCCAAGCAGTGAGGGCTCCTCTGGGGTAATGGTCTGTGGCACTTTGGAGCTATCTATGGGATCCTTAAACTCTACTAGGGCCAGGAAAGTGTGGGTGAGCAGATTAGCATGCCGACCCACCACCACAGGGTTTTGTAAACCTTCCACCTTGGAAAGTACTCCCTGCACAGTGTCCGTATTGATACCCAGAGGATGTCCAGGATAAGCATAGCATTTTGGGGTGATCTCCTCCCAGTACACCACTCCACCAGCGGTGCACAGCCACTTCTGTCGGGTACCATTTTTCTTAACAGTGGTTCAGTAATATGGCCACTAGAGGACACACAATCCCAGCGGTGAGCCTCAAGATGTAACCCTAGATGGCGCTATCCCAGGGGCTACTACCCTGCCTGATTTGCCACTAACAGGTTGAGGGCCTGGATCCAATGGCGGATGCCTCCACCCAGAGGTCAGGGTTTGCAATAGTTAAACTAACTTGTCACAGCCCTCTGGGACACTGCAACCCTTTCTTCCCACTAGTGGCCCACACAATATATCAGAATTACCTTCACAGTATACACTTACCCCCAGGTCTGGTTCGGCACTGGGACCTCCTGTGAAATGAGATACAGTGCAACAATCACAGTACAGTACTTTAACATAGACAAATACCTCAGGCAGTATAACTTGCTGAAACAAGCAACTCTGATTTATTTAGGGGATATAACAAGGACAGGGAAATCAGGTTAATTAGCTTATCACTCTAATAATCTACCTATGGCTCTGTGCACAGGCCTATCCCTATCAGTTACTGTCCTGGGTACCCAAGCCTAGTGGCTAGTCAAACCGTGGCAGCTGGTAGGGGCCCTTTCACACAGAGAAAGGAGAATTAAACAGTCAGCAGTACAGTAATTCCATTTGGATTTAATGTGGCAATTCAACAGGGAGCGACCTGAATTAGTACTCACGACCTCCAAATAAGATAGGGTCCTTCAATGTCAGCAGGGCTCACTTGAGGTACACAAACCTCTTCACACATCCATATAAAAGCACTATACCAGGCAGGCTGCATCTGTATCGATCGCAATTACTGCACAATACCGGGAGAACACACAGCAGATTCAGTTCCTGACAGACCGAATGCAATTTTCAGCAATTCTTCCAGTCTTCTACAGGGTGAGCCTGGTTTCTACTCTTCAGAGATCCTTTGATTCTTTTCACAGGACGGATTCAGTCCTAACAAGCTGTTACACAAGCTGCAGACCGAACTCTGGGCCTTACACACGTTTTTGACTAAAACTGCACACTGAAAAAGCACAGGGCTCCTTCCTTCTTCACTGCCAAAGCTCAACTGAACTCCAACTGACGAAACGGGCACTTCCTTTGAGTTCCTCCCAGTTCTTGACTGGATTGGCTGTCACTCACAATAGACTGCTGCTGTTGGTCCAAAAGGCACTGAAGTCTAAACTACATCTCCCAGAGTCACTGCCCATACAATCCTCTTGTGGCTGGCTCAGATTATGAGTCAAGTTCTGATTCGTCCAAGGCATCATTTTAGAGCTAGCTTACCCCACACTGATTGGTCCAGTTCAGCAGTTCAAAACTAGAATGGGGAACTAGCAGACACAGTTCTGACTGCAAAGAAAGCAGGTTAGACAAACTGTAATTTCATTATTACTCTAAATAATTTCTGGCAAACAGTTACATCTTTCAGATAGGTTCCTTTGCACTCTAGTGACTGCAGAAATGAAGTGAATTGGCAGCAGCTCGAGTGGTACTCAGAGAAGCACACAGTCCCCCATACAAACTAATTATGTCTGCAAGCAGACAGCTCTTAAAGAGACAGTACCAGAGGCTCTAAAACACTCACTGATAAATGGCTTAAATGCCAAACACCATTCAGGCTTGGAGCATTCAAGCAAGCTCCTGAAGTCTTTTGGGAACCCCATTTGCAGGGGTTACATATCTATATCTGCTGATGTAAAAATGTGCAAACCATTGTATGGAAATGTAACTGATATTGGGATACCTTTTGTTTGGAAAATGTATAGTGTTACTGTTGAAATGTATATAATTATAATTTGAGATGATTGTAAAAGATAATGGAAAACTCCAGAGGCTTCTAGATTGCAAATGTTTGAGCCTTTTGCAAAAGCTGCAGAAGGGACTCAGCTCAAAAGCACACTGTGTTCTAGCAACTCCTGAAACTTACAGGAACAGGATGTTTGCTAAGGATGGGGTTGGAAAGACTTATAAAAGGCTAAGCTGCAACTGCAAGAATGATTATTAGGAGAGCAAGACAGAGACTGAAAGAAAATTTTATTTTATTTTGCCTTTGTAAATAGTTATACTGAAAAGTTTCTTTTTATTACTGCTACTGTAAATAAATATTTTTGGTGAGTTTTACAACTGCTCCTGGTTTTCTATGCTTCCTCACCTGTGCCTCAATGACAGATGGTGTCATCCTAAGTGGTATTTACACCTGCATACCCTATGACAGGAGTTTTGTAGTGTGGGTACTGGACCTAGTAACAGGGAAGCACAGAGGAAGGTATGGATTCTGCAGCAGCAAGTCCACGAGTGATTACCAGGAGAATGGCAGCCAAACTAGCAGAGACAGAGTCCAGTCTGAGATTGTACAGCCAGCACAAGTTATGGAAAAAGAACAGGCAGTGACAGAACCTGAAAGCCTGATGGTCTTTTTCAAATGGTGGGCTATACAACAAACAGAGACTGAGAAGCAAAAGAAAAGAGATTCAATGTTTAGAAGCGCGAGGAGAGAAGAGATGCATTGACAGGAGCAGCAGAGGAAAGAAGAGATGCAGCGGGGGAGCAGCAGATGAGAGAAGAGATGCAGTGACAGGAGCAGCGATGGCTGGATGCTTTGCAATCTATCACAGTCAGAGGATCCGGCACAGATTCAGACAAGCAACAAAATGCAAGCAACTTAAAAGCCATGAAACTTACAAAGTTGTGTCCTCGGATGATATCTAGGCATACCTGACAACTTTTGAAAGAGTTGCCACAGCCTGCCAATGGCCAAAGCAGCAATGGACAATCAGACTTGTACCCTACCTAACAGGGAAAGTCGCCTACAGCAGTATGGACACTGCACAGTCAGAAAACTATGACCTGGTGAAAGCGAAATCCTGAAACGGCATGACATCTCCAGAGAGACATACAAGCAGAGATTTCAATCTCTGAGGTACAGCTCAGTCGACAATCCTCGAAGCTTTCACCTGACTCAGAGAACTCCTGATAAAATGGATCCAGAGAGCAAAACAGTCCCACAGATCGACACATTTGCCATGGAGCAATTCATCAACATCTTGCCTACAGATGTGCAGCTGTGGGTAAGGAACACCGACCAGAGAGTGGGAAAAAGGCTGTTACTTTGGCTGAGGACTACCAAATGGCCAGACAGATGCTACAGCAGTGAGGTAACAGCCAAACACCGTAAGACACTCTTTTTCCATTTAAACTCCAAGCCTGATAAGAACTCTGGTAGGGTAACAAATCGTGCCTCAAAGACATCTGTTATAACTGTAATAAGCCAGGCCAATTTGCAAAAACTTCCATAGTAAGGAGAGTGGCACTGGAGAGATTTGTCCTTAGCAAATTGGGGCAAGTACTTAACAGATGTGAAGGTGGGGATAAGACTGTGAAGGATTCATTGATTTGGAAGCAGATATACCCTAGTATATGTTAAAGTGCTTGGAAAACACTGAGCAAAGGACCAGATACTGGTGTCATCTGCATCACAGGGGACACTTGATACTATCCCACCACCAGTGACTCTGACCGTTAAGGGTGTGTTGCACCAAATGAAAGTGGGGTAATACTAAAGTTACCTGTACCTGTGATTATTGGAAATGACTTTCCAGGATTTACTGAATTGATCAAAGAGAGAAAATCCTGATGCTTCAGCAGCAGTGATGACAAGCTCAGGCAAAGAAAATTTCAGATGGTGGGGACACTTTTCCTTTCAGTGATTTTTTTTAACCCTATTTTTATCGCCCTACTTGCCTCCTCTCTCCACTCTCCACTCTCTCGGACATCCTCCAGCTGCAGGCTCCATTCTCATCCTGATCTGCCCCTAGAGTACCCAGTTCCACACTAGCAACCCCCACTATACCCCCAGGGGTGAGGAGGGACCCCGTGCTTACCTCCTCAAACCAGCATACTGTATGTTGTGGAGATAGGACAACGGAGTCTGTCCGACGAGCCTGAAATCCTCCAGAGAGGTAGCCGGCCTAGGACAGACCGAGGTGTTTTCAGTATTCTTTTCCCCAGGCGTTGGTGTGCAGTGAGGGCCAAGGAGTTAGTAAGTGCGCTGAGGCGTGCCTGCTGCCCCACCCCTCTGCCAGCGTCTACCCAATCACCTTGCTGCTCCTCCACCTCACCGCACCTTCCACCCGGCTCCCTAGATGGCGGTATTGCAGCGGGAGTATGCAGTGAACCCCCAGAGATGGAGAGCAGCTGTCAGGCGCACTATCCTTCTCTTCACGGCCGACCCCGGTGACCTGTGCTCGTTCTCAAACACGGGTTGCTGGCATGTTGTGAAGTAAGGCATCCAGCGCTTCAACCCTCAGCACCACAGGGCCGGCTTCCTTTCAGTGATTTTGATTCAGACTTGTTTGAGCACAGCTCCAAGATTTGGAAATCCAGGAAAGAAAGAGCGAAGCCTGAAGAAACTGTGGCAACAAATGACAGATAAAACATAGAATGTGACGTGAATGGACCGCTTAGCCCACCTAGTCTGCCCATTTCCTACCTAAGATAAGCTGCAGATCTAGTTCACCAACAGCTTACTTCCTCCCTCCTACCCCCATTAGGACTGCCTTATGTCTGTCCCATGCATTCTTGAATTCCCCACTGTTCTTGACTCCACGACCTCCTCAGGAGGCTGTTCCATGCATCCACAACCCTCTCTGTGAAAAATACTTCCTCACATTACCTCTGAGCCGTCCTCCCTCTATCTTCAAATTGTGCCTTGTTCTTGCACATCTCTTTTCTGAAAGATGCTACCCTCTTGGACTTTGTTGATTCCTTGAGGTACTTGAAAGTTTCTATCATGTCCCTCTCTCTTCTTTCTTCAAGGTATACATATTAAGCTCCTTTAGTCTTTCTTTGTATGTCTTCTGGTGCAGACCCTGCACCATTTTGTTGCCCTCCTCTGGACAGCCTCCACTCTGTCTATGTCTTTGTGGAGATGGGGTCTCCAGAACTGCACACAGTACTTCAGATGGGGTCTCACCAACTGTCTATACAGAGGGACAACAACTTCCTGTTTTCTACTATTGATGCCTCTCCCTATGCATCCTAGTATCCCCCAGCCTTCCTTACTGCCTTCTCACATTGCTTTTTCCCACCTTTGGTCATCTGATATAATTACCCCAGGTCCCTTTCCATTTTACTGTTGTCAGTATCTAACCCCCATTGTGTACTCTTCCCTGGGTTTGTTTCCCAGGTGCATTACCTGCACTTCTTTGCATTGAATCTGAGCTGCCATACATCTGACCATTCCTCCAACCTTGCAAGTCCCTTCTCATCCTTTCCACTTCATCTTGTGTATCAACCCTGTTGCAGATCTTTGTGTCATCTGCAAAGAGGCATACTTTCCTTCCAGTTCCTCTGACATGTCACTTATAAAGACATTAAAAGGACCGGTCCTAGTACTGAACCCTGCGGTACCCCACTAGTAACCTTCTTTCTTCACTGTGGACTCCATTTACTACTACCCTTTGCGTCCTGTTGTCTAGCCAATTTTATCCAGGCTACCATCTTGGGACCCACTCCAAGACTGGCTAACTTGTGTATTAATCTTTTGTGGGACTGTATCAAATGCCTTGCTAAAATCTAGGTAGGCCATGTCCACAGCTCTCCCTGGTCTACTATTTTGGTCACCCAGTCAAAGAAATCTATTAGATTCATCTGACGACTCTTCCCATCATGAATCCATGCTGCCTTGGGTCCTGTGCCCACTGGCCTCTAGGTACTCAACAATTCTTTCCTTCAGAAGTGATTCCATCATTTTACCTACCACTGAGGTCAAACTAACTGGTCTGTAGTTTCCTGCCTCTGTCCTGCTCCCACTTTGTGAAGAGGAATCACATCCGCCTCCTCCAGTCCTCAGGTACCACCCCATCCTCCCATGATTTGTTAAAGAGAGTACAGCGGTGTCACTAGTTCTAACCTTAGTTCCTTTAGAATTCTTGGGTGAATCCCATCAGGCCCCATTGCTTTGTCCACCTTCAATTTTATTAGTTCTTTCAGAACCCTTTCTTCTGTAAATGGACTGGTATAGACCCCATCTTCAGAGTGTTTCTCTTGTTTGGTTTAGGTACCTCCCCTCCTCTTCCTTTGTGAATACTGAGCAGAAATATTTGTTCAGTATTCCTGCTTTTTCACTGTCACCTTTACCCACATTCCCTCCCTTTATTAAGCCTCAGTATCCCTCCTTTGGTCTTTCTTTGCTCCTAATGTACCTATAAGGTCTATCCCCTTCTTAACAGAGTTGGCTAGCCTTTCCTCGGTTTGGGCCTTTGCTATTCTGACTGCCTCTCCTGCCTCTTTCTGCTTTAACTGATAAAGTTCTCTGTCCTGCTCCTTCTGTGTTTCCTTATATTTCCTGAATGCTACCCTTTCTCCTTAACCTTCCTGCCACCTCTTTTGAGAACCATGGCGTTTTTTCCTTCATTGTGTTTTGTTGATTTGCTTTACACAAAGGCTTGTTTCCTCTGTGATGGCTGTTTTGATTACTCCCCATTGTTCCTCCACCCCTTTTCTTCCTGTTTGCTAGTGCTTTTCTGAGGCACTCTCTCATTTTCCCAAAGTCAGCTCTCCTAAAGTCCAATACTCTTGCTTTTGTATTGCTTGATTGTATGGCTGTGTTTATCGTGAACCACACTGTTTGGTGGTCGCTTGTTCCCAGATGGCTACCCACTTCTAAATCTGAGATTCTTTCTCCATCCCCATTTGAGAGTAACAGGTCTAAGATTGCTCCCTCCTGAGTGGGTTCCAATACTAGCTGTCTGAGGCATGCCCCTCATAGGGCATCAAGAATGACCATGCTCTTGGATGTGCCTGCAGCAAAGGTGCTCCAGTTAACATCTGGCATGTTCAGGTCCCCATCAACAATATCTCCCTTTTTCTGCCATTCTAAGGAAGCCTTCTATTATTTCCTTGTCCATTCCCTCCACCTGAGATGGGTGTCTGTATGCAACCTCCATACGGATTGTGGTGCCATTTCCTGTCTCCAGGGTGACCCAGAGTGCCTCATCTGCTCCCTGTTTACTCTTTAGTTCTGTTGCTTTGATCCATTCCTTTACATAGAGAGCTGGACATGAAGAGTTAAAATATGAAAATGTTGAAACTAAGCTGATAACTGATTGTGATTTTCTTTCAGAACAAGCTAACAATGTTTCTCTCAGGGTTATTTTAAGCAGCTGGGGTGAAACCAAACAGGGTGGACCAATGTTTAAAAATGTAATGGGTTACTGTACAGAATTTGAGTTAAACCTCAGACACAGGAACAGACAGAACAATTGGTTATACCACAGAAGTATAGAACAGAGTTGTTACAGATTGCACATAATAGTCCATGGCTGGTCACTCAGGAGGGATCGCACCCTTGCCAGATTGCTGTATAGATTTTACTGGCCTGGAATTTATGAAGATGTTGCTACTTACTGTAATTCCTGTGCTGAGTGTCAGAAGTAGCCCCAGTCACTAGAAAAGACAAGGTGCCCTGGTGCCTCTACCCTGATAGATGTGCCTTTTGAAAGAATTGCAATGGATGTGGTTGGTCCTTTAGACAAACGTAAAAAGGGTAATAGAGTTATCCTGGTAGTATGTGACTATGCTACCTGATACCCAGAAGCAGTTCCATGCATACGGTTACAGCCCCAAAGTTGCAGCAGAGCTTGCCAAAATTTTCAGCAGAGTGGGCATACCTAAAGAAATTATTACTGATCGGGGTAGTAATTTTGATGCTGCATTACTTAATGAGCTGTACAGACTACTAGGTATCATTGCTATAAGAACCTCCCTATCACCCTCAGACAGATGGTCTTGTTGAGTGTTTTAACCAAACCCTAAACGCATGTTAAAAGGTTTGTAAAAGGGAAGGAAAGACTGGGACCAATACTTGCCTTACCTACTTTTGCCTACAGAGAAGTGCCACAGACATCAACAGGGTTTTCACCATTTGACATGCTGTATGGTTGGCAGCCAAGAGGGTAATTGGGTGAGATAAAAGAAACATGGGATGATAACCCCACCCAGAAACAGTCTATATCTTCTTATATGTGCCCTAAGAAAGAAGCTGGCAAAATATGTTAAAATTGCCCATAGTAATCAAGAAGAGGTCCAAAATCAGCAGAATGTATATTATGACCATGGGGTAAAAGAAACAGTTTTAGAGACAGGTGAAAAGGTTTTGCTACTGTTGCCTACAACAGAAAATAAACTGTTAATGAAGTGGCAAGGGTTTATAAGGTTCTTAGACATACTGGCACTGTTAACTACAAGAGTGAGACCCCTGACAGGAATAATCCTACTGAGATATACCATGCTAACCTCCTCAAGAAATGGGTTGAAAAATGCCAAAAGCTGCTTTGCTAGTTTTACCAGAAACCAATGAGGAAGATATTGATGTAGCTTATTATAGATCGGAACGAACTGTAAATGCTGATGGTGTAAAGGTGAATGTTTCCTTAACCACAAAACAAACTGCAGACATTTGTAATGTTCTAAAGACATTTAACAGTGATTATTACCACGGTACCAGGTCGAGCAAAGGGGTTGAGCACGTAATAGTGACAAGAAATGCTTGTCCTATTAGGCAAAAGACATACAGGTTGCCAGAGCGGTTAAGAGCTGATGGTTAAGGAAATACAAAATGAAAGAATTGGGTATCATAGAGGAGTCAAGAGTGCCTGGTCATCTCCATGGTAATTGTAAACAAAAAGAAGGGGGTGTTAGAATCTGCCTTGATTTTAGGAAATAATCAAGTGTCAGAATTTGACAGTTATCCTGTGCCCAGAATAGATGATCTGGTGGACAGACTGGGAAGTGCAAAGTATATAGGTACTCTGATCTCACCAAGGGTTACTGGCGAATACCTTTAGTTAAAGAATCCAGAGACAAAACTGCATTTGCCACCCTGTAGATTCTGTCAGTTCACCACCATGCCATTTGGTTTACATGGTGCACTGCTACAGTCCAGTGGTACATGGATGTCATTTTATCCCCTCACACTGGTTATTATGCTGCATATCTGGATGATGATGTTGTGGTGTACAGTCCAGACTGGAAGAGCCATCTGGAACACCTACAAGCAGTTATTCAAGCTATCAGAAATGCAGGTCTGGCTATTAATCCTACCAAACGTGCATTGGGCATGCAGGAAACCAGATATCTGGGCTATGTGTTGGGAAATGGAGACATTAAGCCAGAGGTTTCGAAAATAGAAGCTGTAGCTAACAGTCCTGTTCCTAAAACAAAGAAACATGTCAGGTAATTTTAGGGCTGGCTGGTTATTATCGGAGATTTGTTCCCAACTTTGCTGAGTTAGCTACTCCCTCACTGAACTCATGAATAAACAGTACCCAAACAATGTGAAATGGACCCCAGAGTGTGATGAAAATTTTCAAGCCATTAAGGCTGCATTATGTTCAGTTCCTGTTTTAAGGAGCCCAGACTTTGAGAAACCTTTTTTTGCTACAGATACATCAAAGGTAGGTCTAGGTGCAGTCCTGAGTCAAAATGTAGATGGGACAGAACATCCTATTCTGTACATAAGTAGGAAATTGCATGACAGAGAAAAAGGTACTCCACTATAGAAAGGAATGTTTAGCAGCAAGTGGCCATGGTGTCCCTTAAATTGTATTTGCTGGGAACTGACTTTGTTCTTGTAACTGTTCACGATCCTCTCTGTTGGCTTACCCAAATGAAAGAAAAAAATTCCAGAATCGCAAGGTGGTACCTGGCACTACAACCATTTAAATTCATGGTGATGCACAAATCTGGTAAAGAGAATAATATAACTGATTTTCTGTCAAGATATGGACCTGGAATTGAGGGTCCTGAAGGTTGAAAAACAAATGTATGGGTTTAAACTTTACTGTTTGCTGTACTGTTAGAAACAACAGATCATGCACATGCTTAATTTCTGAAAGCAGCAAATGTTAGAGAAATAATAAAAGTTTTGAAACCTGTTTAATAAAGCAAGTTCCCTCTTAAGGAGGGGTGTGTATGTGACAGGGTGGAATAGGACCCTGTCCCAGTTGTTATGGAGAAAGTGTTTAAATGCAAGGTTCTGTCTTTTCTGTCTCTTCTCTGTCTAGTTGCACAACCATATTTTCCTGTGAGACTTTGGACTTGATCAACCCGACAGGCTCGTAGTTCTGTGCCTCTCACTGTCTCTCAGCCCTCCCTTGCTGTCTGTTTTTTTCTCCTTGCATATCTATATCTGCTGATGTAAAATATGTGCAAATCATTGTATGGAAATGTAACTGATATTGGGATCCCATTTGTTTGGAAATGTATAGTATTACTGTTGAAATGTATATAATTATAATATGAGATGATTCTAAAAAGCTAATGGAATACTCCAGAGGCTTCTAGATTGCAAATGTTTGAGCCTTTTGCAAAGCTGCAGAAGGGGCCTTAGCTCAAAGCACACTGTGTTCTAGCAACTCCTGAAACTTACAAGGACAGGATGTTTGCTAAGGATGAAGTTGAAAAGACTTATAAAAGAGCTAAGCTGCAACTGCAAGAATGATTATTAGGAGAACAAGGGACACAGAGACTGAAAGAAAACAATTGTATTTTGCCTTTGTAAATAGTTATACTGAAACGTTTATTTTATGTTACTGCTACTGTAAATAAATATTTTTGGTGAATTTTACAACTGCTCTTGGTTTTCCTATGCTTCCTGATCTGTGCCTCAACGACTTCCCCAAAAATGTAATCCTTCATCTGACAGTCTTTCTTTCATTATAGATCAAGGGAGCGCTAACGACCAATCGAGCACTCCTTTCCCCTGCCATGAGGCACTCTTATTCTGTGAAGAGCATCTCATGTGCAGATGCCCTGAAATAGGCATTTCCAGTAACAGTAAAAAAATATATATATATTAATGCATCTCCCCATCGCCACTCATTGCTGTATTAGAGTGGTTTCACTTTTATGGTTTGAGCCAGAACAGCTCAACTTTGCTTTGCTGTTCTCGCCCAGCCACAGGTGCATGAAACCACTCTTATACAGCAACAAGTGGCTCCAGGTGACGTATAACATATAAATCTTAGTCAGTCTCTCTCCCAAAAAACATTGCTGCTCTTTGAAGTCTGTTCCTGGCAGCTAACTGCATCCTGAGCTCGAGATACGTGTCCTGTTTTCACGCAATGTCCCAAAACTTTGTCGGCTTCTTTCCTTACAAGTGCAACAAATAGAACATTGTGTCCCAGAACTGATGTCCTGTTGACAACTCTCAAATAAGCTTGTGAAGGTCAAACTGCATCTCAAAATTAACCCCTATGTTCCAAATAGCTTTTTGCAATCATTTCAACTATATACATTTTCAAACCAGAGAACCCAGTTTCACATAAAGATCCACTATATTTTATAACCACAGATAAGCAAGAGGGAAGAAAAGATAGAAACAGCAAGTGAAGGCGGAAATAGCAGGAGGGAAGAATCGTGAAACCGTCAGAGTGATCAGTTCCTAGGTCTCACAAGAAAATCTGATTATGCAATCCGACAGACAAGAGAGGGAAAAGGAAAGATAGAACAAATCCTTGCTTTTAACTCTTTCTGCATAACAAATAGGATAGGGTCTTAACCCTGTCACATCCACACTACAAACTCTGCCCCTGGGCTGTATTACAGGGTCTGAACAATCTTGCTGATCAACATACAGCATGCAACTCCATAAATGGCACGTTTCTTTGCATTTGTCAAATGCAGTCTGATAGCTAAGATTCCTTTATTGGGGTACTATTAGACAAGTCCCTTCAGCAGGTATCGGACCTTAGATGTCTATAGCTAAACTCTTCATCAACCTAATAAAGGGATCTTGGCTAACTAAAAGATACTGGACCCCATATTCGAGCTGGCCTGCATGCGCTAACAGGTGTGCCATGTGCAAAAATAGGGCTGGACGGTTTGGCGCTATATTCAAACAGATAGCGCAATCTGAACTGATCGCGCTATCTATTTGAATATTGGACCCAGGTAGCATGGTCCACAGCAAGTAGCCATCATGTTTGGTGCAGGCTACCAGAGGCGGGGCCGAAGACAGCTCATAGGGGCAAAGCGCAATGTACACTGGTAGTGCCTCATCCCCATGAGCTATGTGTTCAGCTCCAACATGCAATGAGCCCATTGGGCATGCACAGCGCTAAGGCCATCTGCATGCTCATATGGGCTCATCTGCATGTGAGCGCCAGTCCGAGTGTGCAGGGCCAGGCCCCCCAGCCCGATCAATCTCCCCGGTATTGTCTGAAGAAGACCTGGTGGTCCAGTGATCCCTCCCTAGCCTCGATCCATCCCCAGTGAATAAGCTTCAATCCCTGGTGGTCCAATGGTCCCTTCCTAGCCTGATCCCTTCCCTGGTGAATACTTGCCAATCCTTGGTGGTCCAGTGGTCCCTCCTATCCTGATCCCTTCCCTGTTGAATACTTTCCAACCCCTGTGGTGGTCCAGTGGTCCCTCCTCCTCCCCATTCCCCAATCGCCGATCTTGACCCAAATAAGTAAATTCCCTGGTAGTCTAGTGGCCCCAAACACCCCACCCTAGCAGGTGGTGACCCACCCACCCCACTTCCCTCAACCTGACCATGTTGGTGACTGGCACAACCCTCCTCAAACTGTCACAGCCAGCCGCCAACTGAGCGTGGCGTGTACAGTACAGAGTATGCTCACTGGTTGACCAGTCAACTAATGAGTGTGTACTCTGTACTGTACAGCTCATTGACAGTTCAGTTGGTGGCTGGCTGTGGCAATGTGAGGAGGGCTGTGCCAGTCACTGGGTATGGGTTGGGTTGGGGAAAGAGGTGGTGGGTCACTCAGCCCGGTGGGGTGGTGCCACTAGACTACCAGGGAATTTACTTATTTGGGTCGGATGGTGATCGGTGGGACCACTGACCACTAGGGATTGGAAATTATTCACTGGGGAAGGGATCGGGCTAGGGAAGGACCACTAGACCACCAGTTCATCTTCAGAAAATACCAGGGAAGGGATCGGGCTAGGGAGGGGCCACTGGACACCAGGGATTGAAGCTTATTCACCAGGGAAGGGATCGGGATAGGGAGGGACCACTAGGCTACCAGGGTACCCAGCCCTGACAGTGCCCAGATGGGTCTGTGCAATGTTATGACTGGGTCTCAGAAGTGTTAAACTGTGCTGCTGCTGGTGGGCGCTTAGCACTTCTGAAAACTCTCAATATCGTGCTGCGCCACATATGCATGGGGGGACCCTAATTTGCATAGGTGCAGCACAATATTGTGCTTGAATGGTGCTGTTGGGGTGTGCTGCATTTGTGCCTCTTTGAAATGGGTATGCTCCTCAACAGCTGACGTTATTCTCGCCAGCATGGCACAGGGTTTGTGTCATGCTAACCTTTTGGAAAAGAGGGCCCGCTGTTTGATCTGTTTTTTTGCTGGTACTCTTTTAAAGGAGAAGTGTGTTTAATAAATTATTTACATAGCACAGCACAGAGGCAACATCTAGTTTCCAGTGGGGTCATGCTTTTACCCATTTCCACAGTTTTGTAGACTGGAGCATTGAAAGGTTCCATGTGATAGGGCGAATTCAAAGAGCGAGCCCATATCAGAAATGGATAACAGCAAGGACCGAGCGGCAACCGTGCTTTTTTCTGCAGGGGATTCACCCCACACCCGCCCACACACCTCTTTATTTAAGATCTAACTCCAGTCATAGCACCTTGGGGTAAGGGAATACCAGTTTGCCATTCTGGTACTCGCTGTTTTCTGTTCACTGTAATTTGGGCCGCTTTTTGTGTTTGCCTACATTAAATGATACACATTGAAAGATTAATGACTTGCTCAAGATCACACAAGCAAGTATGTGGCTCTGGTAGGGTTTAAACTTGTAATCTCCTGGTCCAAAATTCATGCTCTACCCATTAGACCATATTACCTCATTCCTACAAGTAATTTTTTCTGTAGATTCCCATTCTTTTGTTGTTTAGTCTTTACTGGCCTTAGTAGTAGTAGGTGATTCTGAGCTACTCTCTGGTGGTAAGGCCCATTTTAGAACTATATGATAAAGTTTATCACTTTGAGCACAGAGACAGACTTGTACAGTATATGTTTATATGTACAGTTTATGTGTCTCTTTATGGTTATAAGCATGCATTCTTGAGTTCTTGGGTGAGAGAACTGTGATGCAAAGCTGAGCAGTTCTAGCATGCAAAGGGATTGAGCAAAACTCTTATAACCATAAGGGACACAGGAACTGTACACATAAACATAAATAATGTTAAAGAGCTGGCTGAAGCCTTTGAAAAACTTTGGAAAACATAATAGTTGGACACATTTCAGCTTGCATTTCACATATCTTCTATAGATTTCTCCTCTTCATTATTTGTTACTGAAGAAATTCCAAACAAAAATGCTCTTCATCCCTTAGAGCTCATCTGCCTCTATAACTGACTCTACTTGACATCATAAAGCTCTGTTGTGACATCACAGTCTGTTGCTATGGAAATAACTGTGGCATAAGCACAGTATTATGACGTCAGGTTGGGATGAAGCAATAGGAGCTGATGAACCCTCAGGGAACAACTCTTTCAAACAACATGAAGTCTTGCTATATTATGACATATGCAGTTTGTCCCAGCCTTAGAACTGCTCCGGAGGTGAAAGAGTTAACTTTCCATGCCAGGCATGGAATCTTGAGCGCGAGCTCGGTTGAAAACTCTGTCTGTTGTTCTTCAAACCCAAACTGTCAGATTCTTTATCCGCCTCACTGAACAGTCGCTCCGGAGATTTCTCCTTCTGCTTCGGTTCATTTTGTCGGTTAAAAGTGTAATTTCTCAGTTTTAAACGCATTCGTCTTAATTTAACTGCAACCGTCAGTTCAAGCTCTGTCTGTGGTATCAAGTAATAGATAGGTTTTACATTTTCTGTGTGGAACTTGTAACGTTATTATCGGTTCGGTTTGAACCGATCAGGTTGTTGCTAAACTTAATTAAATTGCATTTAGAGTGCGGTTCCTGGTTCTTATCGGTTCTAAAAAAACGGTTTCATTACGGTTTTTCCATGACCCCGTGACACGGTTGGGGAACCGATAAGAGTGTCTTGTTTGGCGATTTGCCGTAAAAGGGCAAGTTTTTGGTTAGGCTGGCATTATGTCTGAGAAACCCAAAAGAAAAACCGCCCCACTGGGTTTCAGCACTGTAGTGTTCTGTGGGGAAGCCTTTGCTAAGGCTGACCCACACACCACATGTGTTTATTGTCTGGGGTTTGACCACCTCAATGCAGACTGCCAGATTTGCAAGAATTTCCTGCAGCTACCCTGGATAAGAGAGTTGGTAGGCTCAGGGAACGAGAGGCCAAAGTCCGCTGACCCGATGGCCAGCCCGTTCGGTGCCAACCGAACTGGAGGAGTGCCTCTGACCAGGGCGAGACTTCCTCGGCAACAAGAGCTGACTCGGAGGAGCCAGTTCCAAAGAGGACTAGAAAATCAGCAGGTGTGGAGCCAAAATTTCCTTCTCCAACCGCTGTAGAGATAGCCAAAGCGATCCAAATTGTCCAGTCGCTTTCTGGTTCCGACCAAACCGGCACCATCAGGTAGCGGTCGGTTCGGTCGGTTCCAGAATATGATATAGAGGAATTTTATGAACCGGAGGAGGGAGGAGGATTATGAAGAGAGTGAATGTGATTTTGAAAGTCTGGATGTGCCCATTGAACCGGACATCTCCCAGACAGACCTTCAGGAGTGTCTCCCTAGGATTTCTGAGTCCCTTCTCATTTTATGTTTTATAAAAAGTTGTTGAAACCTCCAGCCCTTTGGAAGAAGCTGTGTATGAACAGGAGGAGCCTGACTATGTGGAAATGATGGATATCCAGAGTCCAGGAGATTGTCTATTCCTTTACATAAATCTTTTAGGAAACAGACAATAAAATGTTAAAAGCTCCTAACACTATACCTCCTGTGGATAAAAAATGGACAAGAGGTACACATTGTCAGGCTCTGATAGGAGTTCCTTTCACAACAATGCAGCCATGTTGGGTAGGTGAGGCTGCAGCCTGTGATAAGGCAAATATTCCTTGGCTTCACACCCCTGACAAGGACTCCAGGAGGATTGATGCCATGGCAAAGAAACAATACATGGCAGCATCCTTGGGACTCAGACAGGCTAATTATATGGCCTATGTTGCAAGATACCAGAAATCCAGATGGGATACTGTTATGGCTTTAGCGAAACAGGTCCCTGGCCAGCTTGCCAAGGAGCTGGAGCAGGTGGCTGCTGATGGTATTGAGGCATCCAAGGTGCAGTTCCATGCTGCAGTGGACTCTAATGATGTATCTTCAAGAGTCATGGCTACATCTGTGGCTTTTCACAGAATGGCTTGGCTCAGGTGTACTAGCCTGTCACAGGATACCCAGGCTAAGGCCATGGATTTTCCTGTTGTGGGTAATTGTCTGTTTGGGGAGCAGACAGAGAATTACATGAAGAAAATGGATGAGTATAGGACCACTTATAGGAGGTACAGGCTATGAGAGGCAAGCCACCTCAGAGGCAGCTTCCAGGGGCAGGGCAGGCTCTTTTCACAGGCCTTTTACCAAGCCCAGGCCTCCCTTCAGCTTATGCCCAGAGGGGTTCTTCAGAGGAGAGGCAGATGGGTACGAGCAGGCCTGCTCCACCCCTCAGCCTAAAGCCCCTGCCAAACAGGCACCCTGATGGGATGCCCAGGGCCGATTCTCCATTACCTGTAGGGGCGGGCTGGCTTACTGTCCAGGACTGGGAGTCTTTAACATCAGACAAGTGGGTCCTGGAAGTAGTAAGTCAGGGACTGGTTCTCAGCTTCAAAAATTTCCAAAGATGAGAACCAGATCCTTTCCACCTGCAACCATTAGAGGCTCTCGCCTTGGAAACAGAGTCTCAACCCTCCTGGCTCTCAGAGCTGTAGAAAGGTTCCTCCCTACACCAGGGCAAAGGACTGTACTCCAGGTACTTTCTTACCCCAAAAAGACAGGAGAATGGCGGCCCATCCTGGATCTCAGATAGCTAAACAAGCACCTTTTAAAACCAAAATTCAAAATGGTGACTCTGGGAGTTATTTACCTCCCTAAGGCCAGGGACTGGCTAGCGTCCCTGGACCTCAAGGATGCCTACTTCATGTTCTCATCAGAAGCTTCCACCGAAAGTACCTCGATTTGAACTGCCCTCAGGCCATTACCAGTTCAGAGCAATGCCTTCAGCCTCACCTCTGCCCCAAGGGTATTCACAAAATGCCTGGCAGTAGCAGTTGCTCACTTAAGAAGGCAAAAGATTGCCATCTTTCCTTACCTGGACGACTGGCTCATAGTGGGTCAGTCTCCAGACCAAGTGAAATTACACCTTCAGGTTACCCAGCAGCTGCTTACATCTCTAGGTTTTCTTCTCAATCTTCCAAAGTCAGTTCTAGAGCCTGTTCAGCTACTCACCTTCACAGAACTGGACACAAAGCAGGCCAGAGCTTTCCTTCCTCTAGAAAGAGTAAAGACCCTGGTGGCTCTGGCCTCCTCCTTCACTCTGCAGGTCTCTCGACCAGCAAGGCACTTTCTACAGCTCTAGGGCACATGGCTGCTTCCACAGCTGTAGTGCAAGGAGCAAGATTTCAGATGAGGGACATTCAGTTCCATTTGAGAGCCTTCTGGTCTCAAAGGAGAGATCCCTAACCAAATTGATCCCAGCAACTCGAACCCTGATCCAGGCCCTGCAGTGGTGGCAGGATCAGAGCAATCTGAGACAGGGGTTCCTTTCATCCTCAATCTCACCTTGACCCTTACTACAGATGCGTCCTCTTGGGATGGGGAGCTCCATGGGCGACCTCACCACCCAGGGATTGTGGTCCCCCAGGAATCTCTGCTCCATATCAATCTGTTGGAACTCAGAGCTGTTTTTCTAGCACTTCAGGTTTTTCTGCATCTGTTCAGAACAAAGTGGTACAGGTCAGAACAGACAACACCACTACATTGTGGTACATCAACAAGGCATGCACTCGGTCTTCGACCTTGTGCACCGAGGCAATGAAGTTGTGGTCTCTGGCTTATTCCTGAACACTTCCCTCATGGCAGTTCACCTCCCAGGCAAGGACAATGTCCTGGCAGATGCTCTCAGCAGGATTTCCCAGGGCCATCACGAATGGTCACTGGATCCCTGGTACTGGAGTTAGTATTTGCCAGGTGGGACACCCTCAGATAGATCTTTTGCAGCCTCAGACAATCACCAACTTCCGCTTTTTGTTGCAGGCCCCAGTGTTGGGCTCAGTCCTCCTGGATGCCTTCCTTCTCGACTGGGAAGGAAGTTCCTCTATGCCTTTCCCCTTCCTCTCTTGTTCAAGGTGCTAGTCAAAATCAGATCTCAACCTTGCAAGATGATTCTGATTGCTCCAGATTGGGCCAGACAGCCCTGGTATCCACTCCTTCTGTCCTTAGCAGTCCACCTTCCCTGTGTCTTCCCAGGAATCACAATCTGTTAACCTGTGCCCAGGGAGTGTTTGGTATCTGAATCTCAAATCCCTCAACCTCAAGGCCTGGCTCTTGAAGAGTTAGAATTTGCTGACCTACACCTTTCTCAAGGTGTACTTATATCTTGAAAGCTTCTAGGAGCCTTCCACCAGGGCTACTTATAATTCTGAATGGAAAAGGTTTTCCATATGGTGCTCTGGTAAGCATATTTCCCAGAATCTGCTGATTTGCTCACAGTCCTGGATTATATGGTCCACCTAAATACTTTGGGGCTGAGGCCAGCTACCCTGAAAGTGCATTTGGCAGCTGTCTCTGCTTTTATTTCAGCAGGAAAGCCCTCTTCTTCTGCTCACCCTGTATTCTCCAAGTTTTTCAAGGATTGCTTCACACCAACCCTCCATTCAGGGACCCTGCTCCTGCCTGGGATCTTAATGTTTGCATTGCTCAGCTAATGCAACCCCTTTGAGCCTTTTGTCTTCAGCAGAGCTTAAGTACTTGACTTGGAAAACTGTGTTTCTAGTAGCCATCACTTCTGCCAGGTGCATAAGTGATTACAAGTTTGTCAGTGGAGCCTGATTTTATCTCCTTTCACAGAGATAAGGTAGTCCTCAGGACTAACAGGAAGTTCTTGCCTAAGGTGGTTTCAGATTTCCACCTTAATCAATCTATATCTCTTCCAGTGTACTTCACTGACCATTCCTCCTCTGGCGAGGAGGAGGCTGCACAGTTAGATGTAAAGAGAGGCCATGGTTACTACATAGAGCGTACCAAGGGTCACAGGTTTGACTCCCTCCAACTGTCCTCACTTATGCTGAGGTTGGTAAGGGAAACCTGCCACTAAAAGATCCATTGCCAGGTGGATTGTCTCTTGTATACAATTTTGGATTATCAAAAACTGGGTCAAGGTTCCCCTTCAGGCCTGAGGGCTCACTCTACTAGAGGTACAGCTGCGTCCCTAGCTGCGGCCAGGGACATCCCTATCTTAGAGATATGTCAAGCAGCTACCTGGAAAACAGTACACACTTTTCACCAAGCATTACTCCCTGGACATCCAGGCTAGGAGTGATGCTCGGTTTGCTAGCTTGTGCTTCAGAGCCTATTTCCTAAGTAGGTTCTGTCCCTCCTCCATGGAGGTACTGCTGTGTAGTTTTGTACATAAATATAATATAGCAAGACTTCATGTTGCTTGAAGAAAAATTACTCACCTTAGTAATGTTGTTTCTTCTAATGGAGTCTTGCTATTTGTGACCTCCTGCCTGCCCCTCTCAGAACCTCTGCTCTTGGGATGTGGTGAGCAGTGCAGTGTTGGCACTTAGTGATGCCCACCTTGTGTTTTTCACCCTCCTTTTGGGGTGTTTGGGTATTGTATTTTATTTTATTTTGTTTTTGATCCCCTGACTTGAGTCTTTGTTTTGGGACCAAAAATGTGTTAATATTTTAGTAGCCAGTTGGCTAGTGTAGGTTTACAGCTTCCACACAGAATCTTAGTGAGTTTTGCTTGTAAAGATCTGACAGTTTGGGTTTGAAGAACAACAGACAGAGTTTTCAACCGAGCTCCGCTCAAGATTCCATGCCTGGCATGGAAAGTTAACTCTTTCACCTCGGAGCAGTTCTAAGGCTGGGACAAACTGCATATGTCATAATATAGCAAGACTCCATTAGAAGAAACAACATTACTAAGGTGAGTAATTTTTCTTTGTTTTCATGCACCTGACCTCAGTAATCAATAATGGAGGTAAGAAATACAGAACTGATGATAAATATAAGCAGCTTTGTGTTCAAATATTATGTTCTTCAAGTTCTTCTTGAGGCGTCAGTGGCTCTTTAAACACCTTTGTTTTAAAAAGAAAATGTAATTTAAAATCAAACTTTTATTTTGCAGAATGTTAGAGAATCCCCATTGTTGAAAAACAACTGTGACAGCTAAACCTAGAACTTCAGAATTTTAGAACTGTGTGCATCAGATGCCTCTTATGGTACAAGAGTACTGAATGTTTAGAAAGCACAGTTACAAACATACGAAATTTGGCAGCAAATAATGGCCTAGTGGTCTATCAAGTCTGCTCGAATGTGTAGCCTAGCAACTCCTTATTCTGCAGCTGACCCTCCCTTTCACCCTTCCCTCCCTTGACTCTCTCCCCTTGCCCTGTCCCAGCCCCTTTTGAAGCACTCCACTGTTCTACTCGAATCACTTCCACCAGTAACGCATTCCACCCAGCTACCACCCCTATGTAAAAAAGTGTCTCCTCATCTCCCTCTTTAACCTTTCTCTCTACAGTCTTCTATCATGGCCCCTGGTGTCCCTCCCTCCTTACTGTGAACAGTCCCTCCTTACCTGTCTTGTTTATTCCTTGCATGTACTTGAAGGTCTCAACCATATTCCCTGTCCCTCCTCTCCTCCAGCGAGTACGTGATCAACTCCCTCAGCCTCCTCTCATATGGTAAGTCCCCAGCCCCTTGATCATCTTTGTCGTCAGAACTTACAATAATAGTAGATCTTCGAGAGGAGCTCTTGCTGCAGGCTATTACCATAAGGACTATGCTGCCAGGCACTAGGACCCCATGGAAACCTTCTAGCTAGCGGTCTTCAGCAGTGACCACCCCTGACACTAGCTTCATCCCGACGTCGGCCAGTGATGCATAAGGGGTGGTCCCCAGCCCCACCTCAGTTCACCCACCGGAGACCTGTTGGTAAGGCCAGAAGGCGGATTGGGCAGAAGCTTACCATGAAAAGATGTAGAGACTCACCAGGGGAAGGAGGGAGGAAAAGCAGTGTCTGCTGCAAAAGTTCCTCTTGAACATCTACTGTTATGGTAAGTTCTTATATAACTGTACTATCTTACTTGAGTGGGAGCTCTTGCAGCAGTCTGTTACCATAAGGACTGAGTCCCAAGCAGTCCCAGAAAAGGATCGAGATAGATCTGGGAGGAGGCTGAGTGCAACTGCCAGAAAAGGTATCAGGATAGGAGGCCTTGATGGACAGCCAGGCCAAAATCTACCCTTCTCCTAGAGGCAATGTCCAAGCTGTAGTGCTTGATAAAGGTATGCACTGAACTCCAGGTAGCCGCTGTGCAAATGTCATATTTTGTTAGTTTTTTTTTGGTTCCAAGCCCTCTCCTCTGGACCCATCTGCCTGCATGCCCAGGATTACCCCCTGGTGGGCTACCAAGGGCTTCCACTTCCTAAGGACATTGTGAGCAAGCCCCAGATTACCCCAGGTCAGAGCCATGAGAGCAGGACCCCCACGGTGGGCTTCAGAGGCAGTGGAATGGCAAAGTGGGGACATCATGCTGGCAGCCAGCATTTTCTGTTACTTGCTTCCCGAGGGCAGGGACATGCAGTGACATCCAGCGTCCACCCCAACATTCTGGCGCCGGTTGCTGCAGTGCCCCAGCCTCTGCCAGGGGTCCATAAAGTGCCAGACGCTCTTCCCCTCAGAGAAGGAGAGCAGTCCCCAGGACGCCAGTCCTTCTTCCAGCTGGCCAGCCAACTCCCAGGTCTGCTTCCCAGAAACAGGTCATTGGCGCAAGCAGAAATCTAACTGCTATGCAGGCAGGCACCCTCAGTGACAAATGCGTTCAAGTATCGCAGACAGTACACATCCAAGCAAAGGAAGTAGTCAGTCCCCTGGTGGAATGACCCCGTAATTAGCCCGAAGGGGTTTGTTGTACTTGTCATAGCAGAAGACAATGCAATTTACCAGCCACTTATATAAGGTCTGTTTAGGCGTGAGCGCCTTGACAGTGGGGGCAAAGGCCACAAACAACTGATCCGCTCTTATTGTGTGGAGCAGTACGGTTGTGATAATAACATAGCACCCTGTGGACATTGAGTATGCAGTAGCGCTTCCCTCAGTTTGAGTGGCTAGAGTAATACACTGGTTGGTTAATGCCCTGATTAAGCGTGAACTCTTGACACTACCTTGGGTAAAACTTAGGGTTAGTATGTAAGGACACCCTCTCCTAAGGAAAACTAAATAAGGCTCCTTACACATCAGGGCCTGAAGCTCAGAAACTCTCTGAGCAGACATAACAGCAACTAAAAAATAATGCTTTCCAAAAAGGAAGTGAAGCTCGCAGTCCACGGCTGGCTCGAACGGGGAAGAGTATGTTTTCGAGATAAAGAGGAGATCCCAGGGCAGTACAGGATCTCTGATGGAGGCTTAATGCAGTATGCCCTGCAAAAGTACGGACACATCCAGCTGGGAAGGGTTCTCCATGGGTACGTGATATGCAGAAATTACTGAAAGATGTACCTTAATGGAGGAGTAGCTCAAGCCTTGGTTTGATAAGGAGAGGAGATACTCTAAGACAGAGTTTACTGGATAGGTAAGTGGGTCCAAGTGATGGGTGAAGCCCACAGACAAAATCTTTCCACTTCATGGCGTGAAAAATCTTTTCCACTTCATGGCGTAAGTGGATCTAGTTGAGGGCTTTCACCTGCGATGAGAATGTCCGCCACCTCCTGAGAGACTCCATACCTACACTTAACTAACTTTGCAGGAGCCATGCATGAAGATGCAGGGATTTGAGGTCGGATGGACCAGGGTGCCCTGATCCTGCGATAGCAAGTGCGAGCTCAGCAGCAACTGTATTGGGGCTCCACTGCTGGCTGAAGTAGTGGAACCAAATCTGCTGAGGCCAATAGGGAGCGATGAGGATCATCTCTGTCCCCTTGGCCTGCAGCTTCAGGAGAACCCTCTGGAGAATGGGAAAGGAGGAAGGCATACAGAAACCTCCCTGTCCAACAGAGGGACAAAGCGTCTGGCCACAAAACACCAGGTGTGGGCTCTAGTGAGCAGAAACTCGGCAGTTTGGCGTGAGTGGAGATGCAAAGAGGTCAAACTCTGAACGGCCCCGTCTGTCGAATAGTTGGTCTGCCACCGACTGAAGGAACTCCCACTTCATGAGCCTTGGACTGAGACTGGCTTAGGTTGTTGGCCAAGACATTTTGGATGCCTGGAACATGAACAGCAGTGAGGTCTATGGTATTCCAGGGCCCACTACCAGATCCTTATCGCCTCCCGGCAAAGGGGTAAGAATGAGTGCTCCCTTGATTGTTGATGTAAAACGCTACTGACATGTTGTCCATCTGGATGAGAAGAGGGCCTGTGAAAGTTCTGACTGAAACGCCTGCAAAGCGTCTCAGGACTGCTCTCGACTGTATTGATGTGGAGCATCTGCTTGTCTGGAGACCAGGTCCCTGGGTCTGTCTGTTTTCCAAGTGAGCACCCCAACCAAGACCAGAAGCATCTGTAGTCAGAACCCATCTCGAGGCTCCTGCCAGAAGGGGACCTCTGTTCCAGGTTGGAGGGTCTGGCCACCAGGATAGAGTCCTTTGACTGGGTCGGATATCCTGACCGGCTGGTCTAGGTCATCTGACCTCTGGTCCCATTGCACCTTGAACATCCATTGGGACGATCATGTGGAGGCGGGCCAAGGGAACTGTAGGAGTGGCCGCCATCATGTGCCCCAGAAGTCTGAGGAAGGTCCTGATGGGACCTGTGGAGCCATGGATACCACGCTGCTAAACTCAGGTGATCTCCTCTGTCTTCTGGGAGAAAGGCCATGCCCTGAACCATGTCCAGGACTGCTCCAGTGAAAGGAGTAATTGACTGGGCCATGGGGATGACTTTGGAAGGTCTAGGGTGATCCCCAACTCTCAGAAGAGTGTAAATGTGTTGCTGAGTGTATGAAGTAGTTGAGCCCTGGAAGGAGCTGGCAGGAATCGAGTCGTCTAGGTAAGGAAGGCGTGTGTGGCCTGAGCGTCAGAGAGCCGCAGCCACCACCGCTAGACACTTGGTGAAGACTCAAGGAGCAGAGGAGAGGCCAAATGGTAAGGCTTGGAACTGGTAATGTCTCCCCAGAAGTGGAACCTCAGAAACTTTCAATGGGGAGGAAAGACCTTATGTGCAGGTAGGCATCCTGCATGTCCAGGGAGCAGAGCCAGTCCCCTTGGTGCAAGAGGAGAATGAGGTCTGGAAGGGTGACCATTCTGAACTGCTTGTACTCTATAAAAAGGTTTAGCGAGCTAAGGTCCAGAATGGGCTGAAGGTCTTTTTGGGACCAGGAAGAAATGAGAGTAATAGCTCCTGCCTTGTTGTTCTGGGGAACGGCTCTATTGCCCGCTCTGCAAAATCTTCTTGATTTTAATGTTTATTTTAACTTTATTTCTTGGGATTTTATTGTCATTTTTGTACAGCACCTTGGTACTTGAAAGGTGCTTAATAAAGTTTTATTTATTATTATTAAGAGCCTGGATCTCTCTCCTCCATAAGGGTATGTGAGAAGGAGGATAATGGAGGATCCTGGTCATTTGTCCGGAGAGATCTGTAGAAACTCTAAAGTATATCCTCTCCTGATCAGATCCAACACCCAGAGGTCTGTGGTGATGTTGCTTCATTCCTCTAGGTAGAAGGAGAAGTGACTCTCACTGCCTCCCCATGGCCTCTGCCAGAGGAGGGGCAGGTAGCAAGTCATTGAGCAGATCCAGGAACAGGCAGAGAGGGGTGGAGGTCTTGGAGCCTCTGGAAGCAGAGCCCCAGGAGTTTGAGTTGGTGCCTTTTCTTGAAACCCCCCTCTGCTGGAACTGGTTGTGGGGATTTTGCCCTGAGGGCTTCCAAAGGGCTGTTTCCAAAAGGCTTATGGTCTCCATGTACATCTTTCAGATGGACCAGATATATTTCCTGGACTCCTGGAGATGGGAGATCAGCTTTCCTCCCAAAAGTACAGAACCCTGGAGGGAAGGTCCAGGATACCAGACTGCAGATCATGTGAGAATCCTGGAGACTCTGAGCCAGGCGTGGCGCCTAAGGCAAGCGCCGGATGCTGCTGCCCTAGAAGCCATATCTGCAGTATCGTGCAGGGCCCTCAGGACATGAGTTGCCCTATGTCCGATCCCGACTTGAGGATATCCAGGAGCTTGGTCTTCTGAGCCAAGTCTGGCAAGGCCTGAGCAACCTCTAGTCTTTTCTCCCACATTGCATTCTGGTGCTGGACCATGTGTGTGAGAAAGCTCAAAGATCTAATAGAACAGGTGGAGGCAGAATAAATTTTCTCACCCACCTGGTCTAGAAATCTGATTCTGGGTGTGGATAAGTTGTTCTTATCCACACTGTTTTGGCATGTCCTTTCCTTTAAATATCTTGCAGGAAGTCTCTTGCTGGCTCCTCCCACCCACCTGGGTGGTATATGCCTTGCTCTGCCTCTTGACGCCAGATCTTCCTTTCCACTAGAAGATTCAGATTCCTCCTACTGCTCCGCATTGAGTAGGCCCTGGTGCTTAATCTTTGGATTACTTACAAAACTTAAACTCGTTAGAGTTTCACCACATCATTTTTCGATCATGATCAGGATGGAGGACAAGTCCTTGCCTGGGTTCCGCCGATGCCCCTGGGGCAGAAGATGTCTCGCACTGTCCCGCACACCACGCAGCATCTATTGTCTGGCCACGACCACGATACCCAGGCTTTGGCGACTTTCGCTGTTAGTTCCAGCTGAACGTGTTGGATGATTGCCTCGCACGACACAGCTTGGTCGACCTGAGAAACGGAACCCACCGTCAAATCTAAAGAGGCCCATTGGGTGGTCTCCGTGGCTGCAGGGTCCGCTGAACAACTCGAACAAATGAAGGCTTCGAGGAGGAGGTGGCTCAGGCCGCCGATCAGTCCTCTTCAGCTTCAGTCTTCGTGATTGTTCAAACTGGGCTCCCACTTTTCAGGCTTCTTCAGGAGTTGTGCCAGTCACTCCTGACCAAGGGAAGGGCCCATTGGCTTCACACAGCTCCATTCCATAAAAGGATTCAATGGAGTTGAGAGAGAATTTGTCATTAACGTAGTTCTTGGGATCGAGAGCGGTCTCATTCCAGGAATCTTCAGTTTCGACTTCAGTCGAAATTGTAGGCCATGGCTGCTGGTTTCACAGTGCCCCGACAGGCCAGCCAGCTAAGATGCAGGACAACGTCCGGTCAACATTATTATCAACCCTGTTGTCACTGGATGGGGCTGACAATTCTTTGTTCAGGATTCTGGTCCTGGCTGGACCTACTACAGGAAACCCAGCCTGGGAACCTCTTCACCATCATTGTCCCTGACCTGGAGGAGCTGCGGGTCTCCACGGCTCCTTCTGAGCACCCCTGTCAGTCCTCCTCCTCGACAGTCTAGGTCTAGGTCTCAGTCAACTCTCACTGACAGGTCGAGGAGAACTCACAAACACCCTTCTGGATGTTCCAAGAAGCGGCACCGCCACTATTCATCCTCGCTCTCCTCGAATAGGAGAGGCTTCAGTGCAAGCTGCGTTGATGCAACAAGGATCTTATGTGGCAACAGTTGGTGTTGGCCAGTCCAAAGTCGACCCAGGTTCCACATTGGCCATCACTGGCTGTCACCCTCTAGGCTGATGCCGACTCCTCTGGAACTGTCCGACACCGCCTCCACCAGTAGAGTCAGTGAAGGCCCTTCCGGCTTGGCCAAACCAGCTCCCTGCCGATTGTGGTGGAGACGCCACCTAAACATCCTCCTTCCGGGCTCCTGTCAAGAGTCTCAGCCCGCCTAAGGGCCTCCGTACAGGCTGTTGGTCACCTCACTCCCGACCGTCCGCTGCAGGTCAAAGGGATCTCAGGTGGTCGACTGATCTATTTGGACTCCTAGGAGTCCAAGGACTCTCTTTGCACTCGCTGCTCAACGAGGTTTAGCTTGGGGTCTCTCGACAAAGGAAGGTCCCATGTCTCATCTCCAAATCCACGGGATGCTTTTGGAGCCTGTTCAGAAACAGGCTTGATATCCCTGACAGACGTAAAGGGATTCTCCGAAGAGGCCTTCCCAGTGGCCGAGCCATTGTTGGCCTGGAGCTTTGGCAGCACCCTGCCTCCTGCCCGCACCATCAGCCTGGATGGTCCGCAGGTATGTGGTTTCCATTGGCTCCCTTTCTGAGTCACAGAGCACCCTCGGCTGAGGGGTTGGTGACCAAATCTGTGTTTCAATGCTCAGGCAGTTCAGGAGACACTGACAGACCTCTGAACAAAGAGTCCAAAAACTGGACCACTCTGCCAGAAAAGTCCATACTGCCTCTTTGCTTGGTCTCCATCATGTGAGCTCGGCTGTCATTATGGCACACTTCTCCCATGCCCTCCTGGGCTCTCTAGATGAGGTGCTTCTTCATCTTCCCACGGACTTTCAGACTATGGTCAAGCTGGTCCGGGGTCAGGGTCGGGCTGTGGCAAAACAGCAACTCCAGACAGCTCTGGACATTGAGGATTCCTGTGCCTGCTCGATGGTGGCCGAGGTCGCCATGCACCACAGGGCCTGGCTGAGGGTCTTGACTTTATGGCAGACACCCAGCACAAACTGGCGGACATTCCCTTTCTGGGAACCGACTTGTTCAGTCCAGAGGTTGATGGTCACCTTTAATGCATCAAGAAGCCCAATGCCACCTTGGACTCCATTGCTTCCAGCCAGAAGGAATGTCAGGGTTCCAAAAGCAGAAGCATAGGCACTTTGACCTTCTGTTCCTGTGGCCAAGCAGCCCCAGTGCCAATTGGGAGACAGCAGGCTCAATCTTGGCACCTTCGGCCCAAGTCAGGGGCTTCGGTGGCCCTGTAACCCAGAGAGAATGGTCAGCCCGGTCCTCGCCAGATCCTTCTCCTCCAAGCCTGCACAGTGACAGGATGGGGTTGCCACCCCATGCCCGTCACCCCACTCTGGGTCCTCCCATGAAGGGCAGCTCCACCACTTCCTTTCCACCTGGTCCATGTCACAACGGACAGGTGGGTCTTGAAAGTGGTTAGCCAGGGGCTGCCTCTGGAATTCAAGCAGTACCCACCAAGCCGAACCCATGCCACACGGGAGAAGAAGGTATCCATGCACATTCAGTTGGCTCTCCGAGACATATCGCCCAAATATTCCAAGGGAGGTAGTGGTTTGAGTCGCACATCCTCCTGTCAACCCAGGGTTCATTTCCAGGTACTTCCTGGTCCCAAAACAGATGGGGGCTGGCACCCCATTCTAGATCTTCACACCTGAACCAGTTTCTCAGGTCGCACCTTCAGGATGGTAACTCTGTATCAGATCATACCATCTCTTGAGCAGTACATATGGTTTTGCTCCTGGATCTGCAGGGCGTGTTCTTCCACGTCCCAATCCATCCGTCACAGTGAAGGTTCCTCCACCTCAGGGCACAGGAACCTATCACGAGTTTCAAGCCATGCTATTTGGCCTGTCATCGGCTGCCCAGGGTATTCACCAAATGCATTGCAGTGTTGGCGGCCCATCTTCGCGTCGAGGGTCAGAGTGTACCCCTATCTGGATGATTGGCTTATAGCAGGTCCCTCCAGACTGGAGGTGGAGAGGTCCAGGGATCTGGCCCTCCAGACCTGCATCACCGTGGCCTCCTGGTCAATGAGGCTAAGTCAGAACTCATGCCTTCACAGGTGATCTGCCAGAGCCAGGCTCCAGGTGGACAGGGCAGAGGTTCTCTCCTCCTTTACCTGATCATTCCTGGTTGGGCACTTGCACCCTGCCCAGGGACTTCCCGCGGCTTCTGGGTTACATGGTGGCCTGCACCTCCGTGGTCTGATGGGTCCAGTGGCATATGCGCCTTCAATGGGAGCTAGCAGCCAGTGGACACAGCGACTAGGTCATTTCAATCAGCTGGTCACTGTGACCCAGAAGATGTGGGACACTCTCCAATGGTGGACCATCCTAGATATCTGCAGGAGGGATCACATTTGTCTGCCCTGAGCCGATGGTCATCTTGATGACCGACGCCTGTCTCCTGGGCTGGGGTGCCCATATGGGAGACCATAGAGTCCATCCCGAGGATCCTGATGCCACATCAACCTGCTGGAGCTCCGAGCAGACCGGCTGGTGATGACTACATTCACCCGTTCATTCGGGGTTAAGTGGTTCAGGTCCAGATGGACAACACTACGACCATGTACTATTTCAACAAACAAAGCGGCACGCACTCCTGGCCTCTGTGCAGGGAAGATTTCTGCATCTGGACTCGCATGAGCCGACTGGAGGTGGATCTCCTAGCCATTCATGTGGCAGGCGCCTCCAAACCAGCTGGCAGATGCCCTTAGCCATGTGGGCGAGGCGTTCCACAAGTAGTCTCTTCATCCAGAGGTAGTACACAGCCTGTTCTTCCAGTGGGCACCCCTCAGGTGGACCTGTTCACCTCGGGGAGAAGGCAAAGCTGAAGCTGTTTTGTGCCCACCCCTCAGCAGGGCTCACTGCAGGGATGCCTTCTCAAGGTCATGAACCCCAGACCTCTTTTGTGCCTTCCTCCACTTCCCATGATACACATGGTGCTCCTTAAGGTCAGGAGGGACAAGGCACAGGTGATCCAGTGGCTCCAGACTGGCCTGCCAGTTTTGGTAACCCGATCTCCTCAGCCTCATCATCAGGCTCCGAGGCATCTTCCAGCATGCCTGGACCTGCTCAATCAATCAGGAAAGGTCCTCCACCGGACCTTCAATCCCTGCACCTGACAGCCTGGTTCCTGAACAGCTAGAGTGCCAGGCTTTGGGTCTCTCTGAAGATGTCCTCACTGTAGTTGAGGCATCTAGGAAGAATTGACCAGGAAGTGCTATGCCTTTAAGTGGAAGAGATTCTCCATTGGTGTCAGGGCAAGGGCCTGGACCATTTGTTCTGTCGGTGGTTAGCATTCTCGACTACCTTTGATCACTCTCCAAAGGGGTCTTTGGTCTCGACCCTTAAGGTGCACCTGGCAACCATCTCTGTTTACCGGGGCGTACGGTCAGTAGACAGTTCTGGCAGGGAAAAGGTGGTCTGGCATTTCTTCAAAGGCCTCTACCATATTTCCTCCAATGCGTGAACCACCACCACCGTGGGATCTCCTGCTGGTACTGGCAAAGCTCATGGGCAAGCCATTTGAACCGATGCACAGGAATGAGATGTCACATCTGTCATGGAAGACCACCTTCCTGGTGGCTATCATGTCAGCCAGAAGGATTGGGAAGCTCCAGACGCCTCTGTTGAGTCTCCTTATCTGGTCTTCCACAGGAACAAGGTTGTCCTGTTCCCCCAACCTGAAGTTCCTTCTGAAGGTTGTGTTGGAATTTCACCTGAACCAAGTGATGACTCTGCTGGTGTATTACCCCAGTCACACCTCAGAGGCTGAATACAGGCTCCATACTTTGGACCTGAGGTGAGCGCTGTCTTATTATAAAGAGTGCACGGCTGGAGTTTGGGAGAGGTTCGCCAGCTGTTTGTCACCTACGCTGAAGCCGCATCTGGCAGACCTGCAGCCAAGTGGATGATTGGCAGATGGATTACATCATGCATTGATCTCTACTATGGGTTGATGGGTAGGGAGCCTCCGGTAGAGCTAAGGGCTCATTCACCCGCCATACCGCTTCTCGTCAGTGGCTGCTTCTGGGACATCCCTATCCAGGAAATCTGCAGGGCTGCTTCCTGGAAGTCAGCAAACACCTTCATTTCCATTACCACATTGACCTTGAGTCACACCAGGATGCTGGTTTTGGGGCCTCAGTTCTCCAGTCTCTGTTCCCTAAGTAGGGTGTGTGGGTGTGTACCTTGCCTCCCTCCTCTGAGAGAACTGCTAGGAGTCTGCAAACAGTGTGGATAAGAACATATCCACATCCCTAGAAACACAGGTTACTCACCTGTAACAGTAGATCTTGCACGGAGTGGTCTCTTGCAACAGGTTATACACTTGAGGCGTTGACAAGAGGTCTCTGTACACACAGCAGCTCTTTAGCAGTCTTTTCCAGGGCCGCCACACATGACATCACCTTCCTACTTCCTATATAAGTGTGGGTGGTCCATGGTATCCTCAGTTCATTTTCCTGCTGTCTTCAGCTCGCACTCAGCAGCTAGTGCACCTCAGTAGCAGTCACTGATGAGAAGTGCGTTAGAAGCGATTTCTTCTTTTCACTTTTACATCGGGATTGTCCAAAGAATCTACAAGCAAGACAGTGCTATTTCGTTCCTGTTGTTGCAGTAGGAAAATCTACCTTTTCGACAACCACACCACTTGTGTTAGGTGTCTGGGACCCATACCGACACCACTTCCTGTATACATTGCCAGGATTTTAACCAGGCAACCCGTTAACAACAGTTGCAGGAAATTGAAAACTATTTAATGGGGCCGAAATTGTCTGTACTAGAGAATTAGGGGCTCGTCTCAAGAGCTCCCCATCCACTGATTTTCACAAACAGCACAAAAAGGAGAAGCCCTCCTTAACCTCTGTGCCTAAACACTAGTTGATGGCCACCATCATAGGTGCCCCACCGTCGACAATCACGTTCACACACACTGCCTCCTCGTTGACAGAGATTTTTACCTCTCCGTCGATAGCGCTTTCCAGCACTCTTACGGTGGTCTGTGATGAACCTTTGTGGGTTCTGTCAGTGTCTTGTCGACGGGGCTTCTCTCCCATTGACGGTGACTTCACTTCAACATTCTACTCATGTTTCCCCAGCGGCACCGTTAGAGGGTCACATTCTAATGGGGAAACCTACTGCATTTGCCATGCATTCCACCCTCCTCCCACAGGTGTATTCTCATAGGGGCCAGGCAGACAGGGATTGGGACCCTGGGCTCTACCACCCAGGTGCAAAACCTGCTCAGATTACACGTCCAGTCCCCACAACAATCACCTTGGTTTCCCAGAACCCCCCATGGACATGCCTCAGTAGTTCAGCAGATTTTGCATGCCATCCGGCATACTCAGTCCTCAATCCAGGGAGCTGAGTCACCCATCCCGTCCCTAATCCTCCATCTAAACGTTTCCAGGGTGACGGAGACCCTTCACCACCCTGGTCACCTCCCTCGTGATGTGGATGACTACCTATCAGACGAGGCTGAATTTCAGCAGATTTCACCAGAGATTTGGAGGATGAGGAATTTCAGGACCTGGATTTCCAACATCTCTACATCACAACCTGAAGGCACTACCGTCACGCTTGACTCTGAGGGCGCTTTCATAGCACATCTACAAGTGTCCTCCCTGTTGCCAATATTCCACTGGCTTCATGTAAACCAGTGACCAGGGAAACTTATAATGCCAAATGGAAATGTTTTTCCATTGGGGCTGCCTCCCAGTCCTTGGATCCTTATTCTTGCCCATTGACAAAAGTATTGGATTACCTGACCTCGATTGCGAGACAGGATTAAGCTGTTCCTCTATCAAAGTCCATCTGGCCTCCATTTCGCCTTCCATGAACCTCTTGATGGCAGATTACTGTATCAGCATCACCTAGCCAAAATGTTTTTAAGAGGAATGTTACATATTAAGTCACCTATCAGATGACCCACTCCTCTGTGGGATCTCAATTTTCTAATGAGAAGTTAACTCTTGAACCCTTTGAACTGGCGGCCACTTGTGACCTCCGTTTTCTTTCTTGAAAACACTATTCTTAGTAGCTGTCACTCGACTCAGCTATTTCCAAGCTTCATGCCCTCATATGTAAAGAACGTTACTTAATTTTTCACAGAGACAGAGTGGCACTTTGTACCAACCCTTCCTTCTTACCTAAAGTAGTGTCTGAGTACCTTAAATTAATCCTTGAAATTACCAGTATATTACCCTGAACATTTCCAATCGAGGTGAATACCTCCTACATACTCTAGATATCCATCGTATATTACAATACTATGATAATCAAAGTAAATCGATTAGGAGGACCTCTCAGCTTTTTGTTACCTTCACCTCAAGCAGGGAAGGTCTCGGTCAATAAACAGACCTCTCAATTGGCTAGCAAACTGTATCACATTTTGTTACACAAAATACAACAAGCCATTACCAGGATCTGTCAAGCCCATTCTACCAGAGCTATGGCCACCACTGTGGTTGCTTTAAAGGGTCTCTATCATGGATATCTGCAACACAGCTACCTGGTCCACAATTCATACTTTCATGAAGCACTATAGCATAGGCGTTGCTTCACACTGTGGAGCGACCTTGGCGCGAGCTGTCCTACAAGGCCTTCTGTCATAATGACCACCCTTCTTGGTTTACTGCTTGGGATTCATCCCAAGTGTATCACCTGCTTCAAGAGACCACTCTGTGGAAGATAGTAAGTCAGTGAGAAATTTACCTGTAAACAGTAGATCTTTCAGGAGTGTCTCTTGCAGCTGGTATGATCCCACCCTCCGTCCCCTCCTTCTCTAGAAGAACAAATTCTGGTCCAGTGACTTATGGGTGGGGATACCTATGGTACCTTAGCTTCCCTTCAGTCCTCGCTTAGCGAGCTGAATCTAGCGGGGACACAGGATACCAGGGACTGCCCACACTTATATAGGAAACAGAGAGGTGATGTCATGTGGGCAGCCCCTGGAAAAGACTGCTAGAAGAGCTGCCGTGTGCCACAGAGACCTCTGGTCATGACCCAAGTGTATTACCTGCTGCAAGAGACACTCCTCAAAGATCTACTGTTATGGTAAGTTTCTACATAACTGTACTTTCTAGGAGTGGTATATGTTGTTCATCCACATGGACCCATCCGACCTCCCTGGCTTTGGCGCAACCCTGCTTCCAGCGGCAAGATCTGGCATCAAGGGGCAGAGCTGAGGCATATACCACCCTAGTGAGTGGGAGAGCCAGCTTAAAAACTTCCGATAAGATATTTAAAGGGAAAGGACATGCCAAACAGTGTGGATGAACAACATATACCACTCCTACAGGTGAGTAACTTGTGTCTGTGTCGGGAGGCTGTGAACTGAAGTGTTTTGGCTTCTTCCACTTACGTGAGCAGCAGTGGTAACCATCGAGTCCTCCTGAGGGTGTTCCACCAGAAAAGGCTCATCACTCGGCACCTGGTACAGCCTGTCCAACTTCTTAGAGACCACTGGAGTGATAAAGGGATGCTTCCAGGTAATCTGGGCGAGGTCCTGGAATGTACCCACTAAAGGAGGAATGACCAAGGACTTTGGCTTCTTCTCCTCAGGTACTTGGCCAACCTCCAGCGCCCTGGATCCAGATCCTCCATCTCCCATCCGTTGGAGGTCTGGATATGCCTCATGATGTCCATAAAGGTAGGATCTTCAGGAGGTGATGTAGGGTGTCATTCTCCTTTGGTGAGGCATGCCTTTCTCTAGAAGGAGAACAGTCAGAACTTGAAGCATTTGAGTCCTAACGGGATCCCTAGAAGAGAGGAAGCAGATCTAGATCTGGAAGAAGACCTGCACCTTCATCTGAATGCCGCCCACTACAGGACGGTGATGGCTGTGGGACTGGTGATGGCTGGTGGAGTGCCGGACTGCTTAAGGCTGGGGGAGTGACATCGGTAAGTGCTCAGTGAGCAGGAGCAAAGTCGGTGATGCCATTCCCTGTGCAAACTCCTGCTATGGGGAGGCGGTGGGGCTGTGCAAGCCGGACTTAGATTTTGGAGTGAGTGAGTGAGGATGGTTTGTCTCCCTGGCTCCAGTCCTTGTCCATATCTGGGTTGGGTAACATCCGGCTGCAGGGAAGGACATCTTGTTTTATTTGGCTCTACCAGAATTGGAAAATTTCCATCAGTTCCGCTTTAGAAAACTGGGAACCACAGTGCCCGCCGGGAGCAAGGTGTTTGATCATCCGGCATGGCTGGAGCGACAGGAGAAGTGAAATCCGGTTGATCCCTGGGAGAGGGTAGACGGTCCCTTGGTCGTTGGGTGTAGAAGGCCCTTGACCGCAAGCTAGTGAGGTCCAGAGAGACCTTATCCCATGTACATCCCTTGGCCTGGACCATCGACAGTCTGCAGCTGGCTGCTTTGTGGACCATCGTCGGCTTTGATGTAGGCAACTGAGAAGCCCAGGTGCAGTGAGCCAAGGTCAGTTTGAGCCGACTCTGACCTCTGTGCTCTTTGGCCTTACCTGGAGCCCTGGGAGAGACCCGACGCGGGACCTTGCACAATGAGACCGAGGTCCCGACTAGCTGAAGAGGAGGTCCTGACCTCTGAGGCGGAGGGTGACCGCATGGGTGTGGTCTTCACCTGCAAGGTAACCAAGGCCAGGGTAGAAGACCCCAAGCCCTGTTTTCCACTCCATGATGTTGGCGTTTTTGCAAGAATGGAGGAGTTCTGCCACCTGGAAGAGTGCCTAGAGTGCGGAGGAATGATCCAAGCTCCCAGAGTTAGAGCCTGAGGAGGCCTTTTGTGGTGCAGGGACTGGGAGCGAATGCCCCATAGACCTACCCGGTTATCACATGACTTGCACTGGTCTGGATCCTTCTTCTTTTCCTTGTGCTTGGAAGAATGGGAAGAAGAGGCAGACTTCTCAGCTGGTGAACTCTGCGTGACGGCCAGCTGCTGCTCTAAGATGTGTGCCTTCAGTGCCTTAAGGCGGTGGTTGCGAGTCCAGCGGTAAAGCCATGCAGATGGGCCTTGGTGTTGTGGTCGGGCCCCAGGAAGTAGACACAGGCCTCGTGCTTGTCTCTGGTTGGGATCTGTCGACCACAGGCACACTTGGTCCTCTTATTCACAGTAGAATGGAATGGAGCAGGAATCAGGGTTGAGGAACAGTGGGCAGTATTTAAAATGGGGATTACAAGAGCAACAGAATTATGCATTAAGCAGGTTAGCAAGAGGAAAAGGAAGAGGAGGCCATTATGGTTTTCCAAAGAGGTAGCAAAGAAAGTGAAAGCCAAAAGATTGCATTCAGGCAATACAAAAGACACAGGCAAAAGGGGCTAGGGAGAAGTACCAGGAGAAGCAAAGGGAAGAAGGGAGGTCAGTAAGGGAAGCCAAAGCTCAGACAGAAGAACACATTGCAAAATCAGTGGGTAGAGGACAAACCTTTACAGGTACATAAGTGAAAAAAGAAAGGCAAAGGGAGGGATAGTGAGACTGAAGGGGAGGATGGGGTGCATGGAGGATGACAACAGTAAAGTTGACATATTGAACAGGTTTTTCTGCTCAGTCTTTACTGAGGAAGAGGAGAGTAATGGGTCTGAAGGAGTACAAGGGTGAGAATGGTGCAGAAATGGACACAAGTCCCTTTACACGAGAAAGGGTCCTGAAGGAACTGGAAGTAATAAGAGTTGATAAAGCAATGGGGCCAGATGGGGTGCACCCAGGGTCCTTAAAGAACTAAGAGAGGTGGTGGCTGAACCTCTGGCTATCCTGTTTAGCCGATCACTGGAAACAGGGAGGTACCCAAAGACTGGAGGACAGCAGATGTAGTCCCTTATACAAAGTGGGAACAAAGAGGAAGTGGGGAACTACAGACCAGTCAGCCTCACCTCGGTAGTGGGAAGATCATGGAAGCACTACTGAAGGAGAGATTGGTGGAACATCTGGTTGTCAATGGACTACAGGACCCAAGGCAGCATGGTTTCACCAGGGGAGGTCATGTCAGACCAACCTCATTGAATTTTTTGACTGGGTGACCAGGAGGTGGACCAGGGGAGGGCAGTGGACATGGCCTATCTGGACTTCAGCAAGGCCTTTGACACTGTGCCACATAAGACTATTACATAAACTGGGGAATATGGGTGTGGGCAGGACAGTAGTGTGGTGGGTGGGTAACTGGCTGGGTGGCAGGACACAGAGGGTGGTGGTAAATGGCTGTCACTCCACAGAGGGAAGAGTGACCAGTGGGGTACCACAGGGATCAGTGCTGGGACCGATCCTATTCAACATCTTCATCAGTGACATTGGCAGGACCTAGAAGGCAGAATTTCACTCTTTGCTGATGACACAAAGCTCTGTAACAGAGTAGACACACCAGAGGGTGTAGACAGAATGAGAAGGGACCTGCAGAAACTTGAAGAATGGTCAGGGGTTTGGTAGTTGAAATTCAATGCAAAAGAGTGCAAGATAATGCATAGAGGCACAAAAACCCTGGCACAATATATCAGTTGGGGGGTGAGGATATAGCATGCACCAAGCAGGAAAGGGATCTTGGGGTTATCATCTCTGATGACCTCAAGGTAGGGAAACAGTGTGACAAGGCAGCAGGTAAAGCAAATAGGATGCTGGGATGCATAGGCAGGGGCATCACCAGCAGGAAAAGGGAGGTCATAATTCCACTATGCAAGACACTAGTGAGGCCCCACCTGGAGTACAGTGTACAGTTCTGGAGACCTTACTTACGTAAGGACATAGGGTGAGAAGGTTCAGAGGAGGCAACAAAGATGGTCCATGGATTGCATCACAAGTCCTATGAGGCCAGGTTGAAGGAACTGAATATGTACTCCCTGGCGGAGAGGAGAGAGGGATATGATAGAGCATACAAGTATCTTACAGGGAGGAACAGGGTGCAGGAATACACTATTTTAAGAGAAAAGATGTTCCAGGACTAGAGGGCATGGGATGAAGTTGGAGGAGGATGATTTAGAGGAAACTTGAGGAAGAATGTCTTTACAGAATGGGTGGTGGACAAGTGGAACACCCTGCCAGAGGAAGTGGTGGGGCTGAAACAATCATGCGATTTAAGAATGCATGGGATAGACATAAAGGAATTCTGGAGGTCGGGGGTAAGGGGCAACAGACTTCTAGGAAAACATAAACTGAACTTACAAGCTCAAATGGGCAGACTGGGTGGGCCATAGGCCCTTATCTGCCGACACTGTCTATGTATCTATGTAGAAGAAACCGACGACGGTGAAGAAGACATGCAGGAAATACCAAAGCTAAAGCAAAGCAGACTTTTCTTTGAAAAAATAAGAAACTTTACTATAAATTTGACTCAAAACACCAGTTTAGTTCTAGAAGGCAACCAAAGAGCGAAGTAGATGGGTCTGCGTGGGAAAATAACTGAGATGGGGCTGGGACCACCCTTGTATACCACTGGCCAACAGCGGAGCAGAGCTGGTGTCGGGGCGGTCCCCGCTGAAGACTGTTAGCTACAAGGTTTTCATGGGGTCCTAGTGCCTGCAGCATAGTCCTAATGGTAATAGCCTGCTGCAAGAGCTCCCACTCAAAGTAAGATATAAGCAATTCTGATTAACTGGGGTCTGTTTTTTCCATAGGAAACCCAGTTATAATTTGCCGTTGTAACCAGCTGGTTGTAACACCAAACAAGCGCCAGGTTTCCCTACTGAAAAAGTTGTGTGCAACACTTCACTTCAGCAAAATCAGTCACTGGAATTGAGACTGCATCACTATTGTTCTAACATTGTTACCTACCAGCAGCCAGACCTCAGCTGATTCATCCAACACCCTCCAGCCAGTAACAGAAACTCCAGTTCCTCATTGTGGGGAGGAATATATGTAAAAGTGCCTCAAGCCATGTGGCATCTCAGCTCGACCACACTAACACTGGACTCTGCTGTCCACTGCCCCATTCACTCTGGCTGCCTCAGTTGATCACATCCATTTCGTTGCCACAATAAAACAAATGCAGACACAAGGCTTTAAAAAATAAAATGGGCACAGTACAATAGAAAACCAGCAAGTTATAACCAGAGATACCTAAGCAGTATGGGTGTCTACAGTAGCACCATCTAGTGGTCAAACTAGACACTCTTCAACATACATGATTGAAATCCTCGGGGCAAAAAAAACAACAGCAATTATATAAAATAATACATGGGAGGGGTGTAAAACTAAAATTTTATACACACCAGTGTGGATGCTTTTATAAACCCTCGAGCTTTGCTCAGAGTTCATGTAGTATCCCACACCTCAGGCGATATAAAATTCTCATTATACACCCCATACTATGTATTTATTATTCTATATACTGTATTAAATGCATTGTACTGTATATAATACAGTTCTAACATGGAGCTTTTCCAGTGTGTAAATCAGAAACAAGTCACTTAGATGTTCAAACAGAAAATGCAAACTTCCTGGTTAAATGCAGCTCTTCAAAGAATCAATGTTTTCCATCGTCCCACTCATCATAGGGCTGAGACACCAGAACCCCATAGCAGCATATCTTTTAGCCAGGGCACCAGCTAGTGGTGGGAGCACATACATGGTACCACATGGTGATGCGTGCTTACCAACCACTGTTGCTGATGCCCTCAGTTCTGTTCTTCCTGCCACTGAGAGTGTACTATGGGAACACATTGTAACTCAGTGTGACAGCCTTGCAAAATGATTTCTTGTTTTATTATTTTGTAGGTTTGAATATCTGCATCTTCTGAAATGGGCTGAGAAACAGGCCCTCCATTCTGTTACTGTCCCTGTGAGGGAATAGTCACAAAGACCGGCATTCCATTTGTATGGCTAGAGCTAAACTTATCCAGGTTGAGGGAAGAAAGGCCAAGGAGGGTTTCCAGGTTAGTGACCGGGGCGGGGGATGGAAACCAAGAGTGATGGGGTGGGGGAAGGAGAGTGTGACAGGGCTGAACAAGGCCCTGTCTCATTTGTTATTCAGAAAGAGTCAAATGCAGTCTGTTATATCTTCTCCTTTTCTGTCTCTTCTCGGTCTGGTTGTGCAACCAATGTTCTTGTGAGACCTAGGGACTGATCAGTCCGATGGTCTCACGATTCCCTTCTCGCTATCTCTCTGCCATCACTTGCAGTTTTTTCTTTTCTTCCCTTGCATACCTGCGGTTATAAAAATATATGTGGATCTTGTGAGAAACTGTAAGTGATACTGGGATCCCTTTATTTGAAACTGTTTATAGTTATACTGTTGAAATGATTGCAGAAAGCTATTTGGAATTTAGGGGATTAATCTGAGATGCAGTGTGAGCTCCTCTCAGGCTTGTTTGCAAACTCTTTTGCAGAGTTGTCAGCAGGAGGCCAGCTTGAGACACTGTTCTGTTTGCAAGTCCGCTCTGCAAAGAAACTTGATGAGAACTCTGATACATTTGTGAGAAATAGGATGTCTCATACTTGAGCTCAGGATGAAGAAGTTAATTATCAGGCAAAGACTTGTTATAAAAGAGCAACAATATTTTGCTAGAGAGACTGAGATTTGAAATTGAAAAGAAACATTCAGATAAAGGACTTTTGTTTTCTCTGTACTGCCTTTGTATATAGCAATCTTGAAATTTTTTATTTTTATTCTGTCGCTGATACTAATAAAACGCTACTTGTGAATTTTGAAGCTACTCCTGGTTTTCCTATGCTTCTTGACCTATGCCTTGACGACAGGGAGCAGCAGGGGAGAGAAAGGAGCCTGGAGCGGGGTGGGTGGGAATGAGGGCACACGTGGTAAAGAACTCAGAGGAAGAGTTGACACAGATGAACCATTAATCATGATTACCGGCAGAGCAGACTGGGCTGGGGAGGGGGCTCAAAGGGTAGTGGATTGCCTTCAAAATTTGGCCACCGAGATCCCTGAGTAGGCCAGTGTACCATTCATCCTCAGAAGCTAACCTCTGCCTACACTGCTCTAATAGGACATAAATTATTAGAAGCTGATAAATGTAACCTACAAAATGTTTATGAAACTACTAATTGTATCTGTCTCTCACCCTAGTAGTGTATTGTGTTACATAATATCAACTTACCTCACCCTGCTGCTACATGTTACTGTTGTATACTTCCTTTTTTTTTCTGTTTTTCCTTACTGTAATATGCACAGCTTTGATTAATACAACCTGGAATGAAAAACAACATTGGGTTCATCTTACAGGAATCAGTCTTCACCAGTGATTCAAACTCATGGGTGTTAGCCAGAGGAACTAAGACCATGTGGGAGCCAGAACGTTTCTGGAGGACTCATGCTGAGGTAAGCTGCACGCATGTGCAGCATCAAGTAGACTGGCTTCTGCGCTGCGGGATTTACTTTGGCACCAGCCTTCAACTGCCTCAATTCCTTTTTTCCTCTGTCAAGTGCGCATCAGTGATGCACTCGCCTGCTGGGCGTCACACCTTCATGTCTATACAACAGTGTTCGGTTCTTCTCAGTTTTTAGTCTAATTTAAAGTTCGTTATTTATGTATCAAGCTTAATGATTTTACAAAAATAATTTTCTGTCAGTTTCTTATAGCCCTACCTTGTCAGTGGTTGTGACCATGGACAACAGCATTAGGAAGCCTTCTCAGGCAAGCTGCTCCAGCAGCTGAGCCATGTCTGGTCCACCTTCCTGTTGGGAAATGGTTCTGACAGTGGTCAGTCCTGTGACTGGGGGAAGGACAGTCCTCCCGAAGCACACAAAGAAGCAGGTTCATTCACGATCCCAGTTGGATTCTTGGCACTGCTTGGCCTCAAGTTATTACTCTTCCCATTGCAAAGGGAAGAAGCAGTACCACCTGAGGCCGCCCTTTGCAAGGTCTGCCATGAGATCCTTGGTCTACCAGAGCTGGAAGCCCTCACTGGCATCATTGGGGGCCTATAGCACTAGGAGGTTAAGTTCTCGGACCAGAAACCCCCATCTGTCAGTAAGTGGGGGACTTCAGTGGGCAGTTCCATCTTTGGGCAGCTCTTATGGAGCAGTGGGTGTGGCGTGTGGCTCGTTTGCCTCTGCCAGAGGGCCCGTCCCTGGTTATTCAGGGCCTGGTAGAGTGTTTGGCTCTGGCAACAGCCCTGGGCCCCTGCCGATGACTGCACAGCTGCCTCCTGTCCCATAAGCCACGCGCCCATTCAATGTCACTGCGATGGCACGGCAACAGTACCATTGCCAGTCACTTTGGTGCCAGCTGAGTCATTAGCGCCAGGGTCAGTGCTGGGGTTGGCCTTCCAGCACTGGCCCTGGTGCCAGATTCAGTTCTGGTTACGGTGTCACCTTGGCACTGGCCCTTGTAAAATGGGGTCGATGTTGCCAAAGCCACATTTTGATTGAGGACATGTGATCCACTCCTTCTATGACCCCTCCCCGAGAGGAAGTGAAGAGGAGCAAGTCTAATCCCGACCTCATCATTTAAATTTTTTGTGTGTTATTTCTTTTCCCTCTTGCTCCATGGCAGCCACTCCTTTGGGCTTACCAAGACTGACCTCCGACCCATCCATCCTCTGAGCCTCCGCCTCAAATCACAGCCAGGCCCCAGGGTGACCTGGGCAACCCTTGCTGAATGGGTCCCTCTCCTCAGAGGGGAAGCATCAGCCGAGAGAACAGACCAGTGCAACACTTAGCCCTGGGGGTGCTGCTGAGACGGAGGCTCGGTAGGGACCTGGATGGCCTCAGAGAAACCAGGAAGCTGTCATCCGGCTGCCGTGTGTGGTATTTCCACTTTTCTAGCTGATCCTTCCTGCGTCGTCGGTAGTGCTCCTGGTCTCCACCAGAGGCCACTGCAGTGCGATGACAACCCACTACCCACCCCAGGGAGGAGAGCAGTCCTACAGATGCTCAGTCCTCTCCCACCCTGCCAGCCCCGATGTCCCGAGTCCATTCCTGAACCCAGGTCATTGGCAAGGGCGAGGTAAGGCACCAACACCTAACCCTCTGTGCCACCAGTCCAGCTGACCTCATCATTTTTGAGCGTGCAACAAAGACTCTTTTTTTTTACTCATCTTTTTCCTCCAATTGTGGCCCCATGGAGCATCTCTCGGGCAGCCTGATCCTTGTCCTGCTCAGCCTGAAGCCTCTCCAGACTGTACCTTCTCTCTCCTCCACACCCATGGCAGCACCCCCAGTTTAACCCACCTGGGTTGGGTGCAGTCTCCTCTTGGGCACGCTCACTAGTCAGACTCCGGTCACAGGGCTGGGCCCTGTGGAGGAGGATCTGAAGGTCAAGTGGAGCAGGCTTGGCAAGGGGCATGGGGACAGGTGCGTCGCCGCTCCTGATGCCGTTGCTTTCCCTTGTTCTGTGTAGGACCTCCTTCCTGCATGGTGCACATCGGCGCAACTGGTGCACAGCATCCCTGCCGTGTCGACCACGCTGGAATATGTGCAAGTCTGGGTTGCTGCAGTGTCCCAGCCTCCACGGGGGACACTAATGCACTGAGACATCCCTCCCCTGTACCGGGAGGCCGAGCACCACAGGGCACTCATCCTCAACCCTCCCAGCCAGCCCCGGCGGCGAGGCTCGCTCCTGAACCCAGGTCGCTGGCATTGCGTGAGGTGTGGCGTCAGCGCCTCAACCCTCAGCGCTACCTGGCTGGTCAAACAAAGACTCTTTAGCCTGGACTCTGTGGACCCAGGTCCTTCTTCTGTTCATGAGGAGGATCTAACTTTCAGGCTGTGCTCAGGAACATGCATTATGCATTTGATTTTGAGCCTTCAACCACTGACCAGGTAAACATCTCCATCTGAAGTGATTAAATGTTTCTACCATGCTGGCCAATTTACTTCCTTCTATTCTGCCTACATTTGAGACCTTGTCATGTGGTCAGGAATAGACCTGCATCTGTCCCTTCTGTCAGCAAGCAGACAGACAGGAAATACACTGCCCTAATGATAAACCATTGTATGTTTGTCAGCCTATAGCTGATGCCATTGTTATTCTCGCTAAAAAAAATTAAAATAAAACATTCTTCCCAAAGAGGTCATTTCACCCGATTAACAAGGAGTTCTGCAAGACTGACACTGGGCAAGTGGGTTATCACAACACCTACCCTTAGTATGTGGATTGCTAGCTACCAAGGGCACTTTTCCAAATATGAGTATACCCTTTGGAACTTGTTTAAGTCTCTGGCAGAGTCCCTGCCAGAATCTCAAACTAAACACAAGATTCTGCAAACTGCTAGTCATGGTATTGAGTCTAACAGTCATCAGCTCACAGCAGCTGTGGATGCTTTTGATACTGCCTCCGTTCTGCTGTGGCAGGCATCTGTATCAGAAGGCATTCCTGACTGCATACTGCTGGCTTTGTTCAGGATGTCATAGAAACATAGATTGTGTCAACAGAAAGGACCGCCAGGCCCACCCAGTCTGCCCAATTTCACTCTCAGAAAACCAGACCTAAGATGTTAGCATTCTTGGTTAATATTCCCTCTTCCTGTCAATAATACCCTTGTGTCTAGCTCACGCTGTTCTGAATTCCGCCACTGTCCTTGCCCCCCACCACCTCCTCTGGGAGTCTGTTCCAGCTGTCTATCACCCTCTCCATGAAATAGAATTTTCAGATGTTTCCTCTGAACTTACCCTCTTTAACTGCATATCATGACCCCTAGTTTTTGAGTGCTTCTTCAGTTGGAAGATGTCACTCCACAGGTACTCTGTTTATACCTCTGGGGTACTTGAAGGTCTCAGCCATGTCCCTCTTTCCCTTCTTTGCTCCAGGAGTACATGTTAAGGTCCCTCAGCCTGTCTTCATATGACAACTGACTTAAGACCCCTCACCATTTTGTTGCCTTCCTCTGGACCCTCTCCACATCCTTCTTGAGGTAGGTCTCCAGAACTGGAGCCCATCCTCAAGGTGTTAGCCTCACCAGCTGCTTGTACAATGGTATTATAACTTCCCTTTTCCTGCTAGTGATCCCCTACCAGTACATCCTGGCATTCTACTGGCCCTTGCCACTGCCCTCTCACCTTGCTTTGCCACCTTGAGGTTCTGTGAAGTAGTTATACCCAGATCCTTTCTAGCTTGACCACTCTTCCAGTTTATGCAGATCCTTGCACATTTTCAATCCCTCGGATATCAACTCTATTGCAGATCTTCTTATCATCCATGAATAGACATAACTTCCCCTCAGCTCTTCTGCTATGTTCCCTATAAAGATGTTAAACAGGAGCAGCCCCAGCACTGACCCTGTGGTACCCACTGGTGACCATGCCCTCCTTTGAAGGCACCCCATTTATGACTACCTTTTGCCTTCTCTCCCCAAGCCAGTTTCCACCCACCTAACTACTACCAGACCCAGCCCTAGGCATCACATTTTGTGCAGAAGTCTTCTATGTGGCACGGTGTCAAACGCCTTGCTAAAGTCAAGGTACACAATGTCCACAGTCCCTCCCTGATCCACTACCCTGGTGACCCAATCAGAGAACTCTATCAAGTTGGTTTGACACAACCTGCCCTCCGTGAACCCATGTTGCTAATGGTCCTGCTGGCCATGGGCTTCAAGGTAGCTAGTGATTCTTTTCTTTAGCAGTTTTCCATATGCGTTCCCATCACCGATGTCAAGCTCACCGGTCTGTAGTTGCTTACCTCCTCCTTGTCTCCTCCCTTGTGGAGAGAGACCACATACCCTCCCAGTCATCAGGACCTCCCTTTTTGAAGAGGCTAGTCGGTGGCTCCACTAGTACTTAGCTCTCTCAGTACCCTGGGGTGTACCCCATCAGGGCCCATGCCTTGTAGACCTTCAGCCCTCTAGCTCCCTCAGGACTTCATTTCTCTTGAGCGGACTGGTGTCCCCGTTAACACCCTTTTCCCTGATCTGACTTCCTCCCTTCACCCTCTATTGTGAACACAGAACAGAAATAGCTGTTTAATATGTCCGCATTTTCTTGGTCATCTTCCACCAACCCCGACCTTTGTCTTTTAATCTGACTATCCCCCACTTCAACTTTCTCCTCTTACTCACGTTACCAGAAAAATGTTGTATCCCCCTCCTTGACTGAGTTAGCTATTTTCTCTTCTGTCCTTGCCTTGGCTTTCCTGACCTCTGATCCTGCTTCCTTCTGCTTTCCAGGTATATGACCCTATCTTCCTTCCTCTGTTTGTATCTCCTGAATGCACCTCTTTGCCCTAACCTTTTCTGCCCCTTCTCTGCTGCACCATAGTTGCTTCATTTTTCCTGTTTTACTGACCTGCTTGACACAGAGGTTTGTGGCATCTAATATAGCCATTTTATTGCTGCCCACTTTTCCCCACCTCTGTCAGTTTCCACCACCCTACCAGTGCTTTCTGAAGGCAGTCTCCATTCTCCTACAGTTTGTCCAACAACAGATAATGACCGTTTCCTTCTATGGTACTTACTTGTTGGGACAGCAGGAAGAGAAGTTTCTTGAGGTGTCTCAGGAAAACTAGAATGACCCCAAAGACTCCCAGGCCAGCTTCTGCTAACACTCAGAGGGAAAAGGAAGTGGTTCCTTTCAGAACCAGTAGTTCTTTTTGCAGGAAAGGCATTCAAGCCCAGAAGAAATCTCAGCCTCCCTAACCTCAGAGGAAAGCACAGCTGAAGGCACCCAAAGCACCCAGTGCCACCCTCTGTAGCTCCGGCTTTGATCCTGCCTCAGCTGCCTGAGGCAGACCTATCCTCCCAGTGGGTGGGGAGGAGGGTGAGGACTCCTGACCAGTTTGACATCACTTGGAGTTCATTACGATGGACAAGTGGGTCCTTGGGATCGTCTGAGGGGACACTCCCTGGACTTCAAAAATCCCTCTAGACTACCAGCCAGAAGGCAGGGCCCTCTTATCAGGTCATATGTCAGAGCTTTTGGCACAGGAGATTGTGGGTCTTCTGGGCAACTAGGCAGTGGAAACAGTGCTGGAGTCAGAGCAGAAACACAGGCTTCTACTCTTATTACTGCTTAGCACCAAAGAAATCAGGGGCATGCACTACATTCTCAACCACAGAAACCTGAACAAGATCATGGATCAAAAAATTCAAAACAATTTCTCTGGGGTCTCGGCTTCCCTTCTTGAAACTGTAGGATTGATTAGCTTCCCTGGATATGCAGGATGCCTACCAGCACATATTGATGTACACCAGCCACCACAGATACCATGGATTTGTTGTGCTGGGACAGCATTACTAGTACATAGTCCTGCCTATTGGGCTCTCCTCGGCACCCTGAGTCTTTATGAAGTGCTTTGCAGTACTTGTAGTGCATCTGAGAAAAACAGGTTCCAGATTTACCCATACCTGGATGGTTGGCTGATAGCCAGTCAATCCAGGTAGGAAATGGAACAAGCAATAGCCCTGGCCTCTCAATTCCTTACCTCCATGGGGGTTCTGCTGACTCTAGAGAGGTTTCGGCTCCAACCCTCACTGCAGCTGCTGTTCATAGGAGCTCTTCTTGAGATGACCAATGTCCAAGCATTCCTTACAGACAGCAGAAAGTAGGCAGTCCTGCAGATGGCATGCTACATTGTGGGCGCAAATCTGTTCAAGCACACCCATGCAAGCATGCTGACTGTTATAGCCTCCTCAGTGTTCACAGTGCCACTGGCACAGTTACACATGAGAGCGACTCAGTGGATGCTCAGTGCACTGTGGTCACAAGCATCACATCCTCAGACCTACCTCATTCATGTGATGAAGCCCTTGTATGGTCCCTCACATGGTGGTCAGTGGAGGACAGTCTCCTCCAGGGTTTTCCTTTCTCCCAAAGGGAGCCTCAGGTGACACTTACTGTGGCTGGCTCCCTCCTTGTGTGTGGAGCCACTGCCGGGTCTCCAAACCCAAGGTGTCTAGGACCTGTCAGAGACTCATCGCCACATCAGTGTGTTGGAGGCGTGAGCTGTTTTGTGTGGCCTCAGAACCCTAGTGGATCTTGTGAGTTACAAAACAGCCTTCCTCCAGACAGACAAGGAATGTGATGTATTGCATCAACAAACAAGGAGGAGCACCTCTTACCCTTTCTGCAGGGAAGCAATAAGAGTGTAGGAATGGTACCTGGAGCAGGAGATCCTACTCTAGGCCATATATCTGCTAGGTGATCACAGTTGGAATGAGCTTTTGCTCCCTCTGCCTACTCCCATAGGATGAGCGCCAACCAGAGGACACTGGGAAATCCTAAACAAGCAGACTAGGAGCTCCAAAGAGGCTACTGAAGGAAGCTAATCAGCAAGGGAGCAAGGAAGAAGCTACACCTCCTTAAGGCAAGCTAGTGAATCAGGGGCAAGGAGGAAGCAGGCAGGGCTCTTTAAAGCTGTAGCTGCTGACCCGCTCACAAAGAGTGGTGATCATGGTGGGAGCAGGCTTTGCCCTCTGCCCACTCTGAATGCCAACCAGAGAACACAGGGAAATCTAAACAGCAGAGCTAGGAGCTCCAAAGAGGCTGCTGAAGGTCACTCTGCAGCTGAACAGACAAGCAGGGGAACAACGAAGGAATAAGGAAGGAGAAAGCAGGACAACAGGACATGTTTGGTAACTTTCCTGTTTAAATTCCTGTAACTGCACATACATAGCAGGGGAGTGAGAAGGGTCAGGAACATGCAATATGTAGAGTACAGGTGAAACACCCTACCTAGGGCAGGAAAAAATAAACACAGGCAGGGTAGTGGTGAGTTAAGGTCTAGAGATATGGTCTACAGTTTTGGTAAAGGTGAAACACTCTGTCTAGGGCAGGAGTAAATAAGGGTTTACAAAGACAGGGTAGAGGTGAGTTAGGGTCAAGCAATAGTTTGGGTATAGGTGAAACACACCATCTAGGGAAGGGGTGAAAGAGGGTCTAAAGGGAAGCAAAACAGGAAAACAGGCAGGGTAGCACATAGATATGCTGAGACTGGTGCAGTGCAGTGGCTGTGGGATGGTAGTCTTCAGGGGACTTTCTGGAGACTGCAGTGCTGCCCCATCTGCATGCACTACTGTGGGCCGAGGTGGAAGGTTGCTAGACTCCAGGCTGAGTTGACTAGATTCAGGGTGCCTTCTCCCCATTCAGGGACTGCAAAGTCTGCCACTGTGGCCTCAAAGGATGCCAAGGAGGAGGAGGAGGAGCAGCTGGACTGTGGTGGGCTCGAGAAGGGTAAGGGTGGTTGGTCAGAAGCACCCCCAACATGGTACCACTACACAACTCCTTCGCCACTCTGACAGGGCAGGATTTTCCCATGGAGGCACCCACAGTAGTGATCAGGAGAATGTGGGTGTCCTCCATAGTGGAGACCCCAAGGAGGATGAAAGAAGACCGGGAGGAGGAGGAGAACCACTCCTGGTAGGGGACTCAACTGTTAGGGGGATATATTGGGGACAGGAAGGGAGTGAGGGAGGTTAGGTGCCTACCGGTGCCACTGCTCGGAGAGATGGGAAGTGGATCCTGGGGATCACTAGGGTGGCAGGACAGGAGAGAGCTGGATGTGCATTGTCCACCTAGGGACCACTGACCTGGCTAGGGATGAGGCAAGGATAGTGCAGGACGAGTTCAGGGAGTTGCAGAGGGGTCTTAGGCAGGTAGCATGCTCATTGGCCTTTTCTGAGGTGCTACCTGTCTTTGACAGGGAAGGATACTGTACTCCACACCAGGATCTTCAATACATGGTTGAAGGAATGGTGCAGAGAGAGTGGTTCGACTACACTGGGGACTGGGGTCCCACCTGGAAGGATAGGGGCCTATACAGGGAGAAGACCAGCATCCATCCAGGAGTGAAACCACAGTCCTCAATGAATGGTTTAAATGTTACATTGGCAACATTTAAATTAGCCAAGTGGGCATGGCAGAAGGAAACGGGGAGACACAAACTGCCCCCAAACTGAAGTAGGCATTAGGGAGAATCTTAAGGAGAGAAATCCTCAAGGGTATCCAACAAGAAAAGAAACAATATAAGCACAAGTGAAGAGAGATGGGAGCGAGCAGAGGGGTAAGCGAGAAGGCAAAGGGACAGAGGATGTTGACAAATAGGGTGGTATCAGATTCTAGAAGACCATGTGTGCAAATGCTCAAAGTCTGGAAACAAAATCCGCCCTAGCGGCCATAATGCAGAAGCTAACCTGGACATTGTCACCATTACTGAGTCATGGTGCAATGAGAACCATGACTAGGATGTTCAGAAAGGATAGGATGGAAAAGAAAGGGGAGGAGTGGCCCTTATGAGAGGGATAGCATAAAAGCTACTGAGGTGTGGAAATCAGGGGGCTGCAGGAGGTACTGTGGGTCACCCTAGAAATAGGGAAGGGAGCCACTAGTCACACTGGTGTGATCTACAAGCCTGCAGCCCGGGGGATTGGATAAGGTTCTGGTGGAAGCCATCCAAAAGATGGCAAACAAGGGGTGCTGTTGGTGGGGACTTCAGTCTGCTGAAGTAGATTGGAGCATCCCAGCTGCAGCTTCAGCTAGGAGCAGGGACATCCTGGACTCCCGCAGGGGCATTCCTCAGGCAACTAGTAAAAGGTCACTCATGAGGGGGCAATACTGGAGCTTGTGCTCCTCAACAGGGACAGTGTCACAGGCATCACAGTGGGTGGCCACCTGGGGACTAGTGATCACGTATGGTGTGGTTCAATATAAGTACTGTAGTAGACTCGATCCACACAAAGGCAAGGGTCCTGGACTTCAGGAGGGCAGATTTTTAAAATGGAGTGCCTCGGGGATGCCCTGAGGCGGAAGGGGGACTTGGAAAGAGTGGAGAAACAGTGGGTGAATCTAAAAGAAGGATAGAGATGGCAGCAAACCTCTGCATCAGACAAGTAAGCAAAAGCAGGAAGAAATAGAGACTGCTATGGTTCTCAAAAGAGGTGGCTGGGAAGGTAAGGAAAAAAGTTAGCTTTTAGGAGGTATAAGGAGACACAGAAAGAGGATAGAGAGGTGTATCATGAGAAACAGAGGGAGGCAAGAAAAGCAATTAGGAGTGCAAGGTGCAAACAGAGGAGAAAATAGCCCAGGCAATACAGAAAGGGGACAATGTATTTTTCAGGTATGTAAGTGAAAAGAAAAGACCAGGGAGGATAGTAAGGCTTAGAAGTGAAGGAGGGAGCGTGGAGGGGACCAGGAAAAGCAATCCTCTTGAATAAATACTTTTGTTCATTGTTCACAGACAATGGGGAAGGCGAGGACCTCAGATAAGGGCCAGGAGAACTGAAGGAAAGAGGTAGACACTAGTCCCTTTACAGAGAGAGTCCTGAAGGAACTCACAACTCTGAAAGTGGACACGGCAATGAGGCCAGATGGAGTGCATCCTAGGATATTGAGGGAGCTCAGGGAGGTGCTGGCTGCACTCTGACAGCCCTGTTCAACCACTTACTGGAGATGGGAGTGGTTCCAGAGGACTGGAGGTGGACAGATGTAGTCCTACTTCACAAAAGTGGGAGCAAAGAGGAGGCTAGAAATTACAGACCAGTCAGCCTGACTTTGCTGGTGGGGAAATTAATGGAATCACTACTAAGGCAGAGGATTGTGGAATATTTTGAATCCAGTGGCCTACAAGATCTGAGGCAGCATGGATTCACTGGGGAGAGATCATGTTAAACAAATCTGATAGATTTCTTTGACTGTGTGACCAGGGAATTAGATCAGGGTGGAGCAGTGGATATGGCTTGTCACAAGCGCACTCCACAGGTCAGGCCCTCTGCTCCCACAGTGCCAACCTCCGAGTGCAACAGTGTGAACAGGTAACAGCCATGGTAACCCTTCTGTCTGCTTTGGGTCCTAATCACCTGTTAGCCTCAAGTTCTGGAGGGATCAAACTGTGAACCTTATGCTAGCATACCCAATTACAGGCTCAGATATGTACCCTCTTTGGGACTGCAGTACAATCTTTCACCAGGGCACCCAGCCAGGTCTCCAAAATGAACCCTTAAAACTCTGTGAGACCTTAGGTATCTTCTTACCTTTTCCAAGCTTAGTAACACCATCAAGCCTTTTAACAGCTGCCAAACTTAACCCCATATACATCACGTACAAAAAGAAACTGAGAAGACACCCAGGCAGTATTTCAAATAAATGGTTGTTTACTAAAATATGATAAAATGGTAAAATTAAACACAGAACAATATATCATACAGCTTACAATCCTGTATAACAAAAGGAAGTTACAGACAAAACACTTCTACCACAAAGACTTCATTTCTTTCTATTACCTTTCTAAATGCTTTCCCAGCCAGAGTCCAGAATTATATGTCACCATCCCATATACATTGTTTCATTTTAACTCTATCTGTCCCCACCCCTTTTAATGAGGTCAGCTAGAACCTGCCTTAGATAATTTCTGACATAAGTGTCTCTGAGGATGTGAGTCATTGCTTTGAAAAATCTGTACTAGCCATTTCCCAGATATGACAGTCTTTAATTAAACATTTTCTCTGAACTTAACAATCCCACCTCATGACCCCTTGGGCTGATTTCCTGTACTAGTGTGATCTGAGGGATTTTATGACTCTTCACACAGTTCTGGTTATATGCTAAAGGAGAGGAACAAGCCCAATTTCCCTGCCTCCTGTAACGTCATAAAACTCACATTTAGTTTCAACTTCAAAAGCATGGGCAGGTCATAAAGGTAATAAAATACCCTTATGTAAGGAAGTCTTCATTAACTGGTTCTTCTGGTCTGTTTTACAACATCCTGTGGTTTCAGCTACTGACCTTGAAAGTTAAAGGCCAAATCTCTCACATACTGACATTTCATACACAGATCATTTGTTTATAAGATACATATCATACAGGTAACCAGAAGCAGGGGCAGAGTGTCACATGGCCTACCTAGATTTCAGTAAGGCCTTGACACCATTCCACATAGACTCGTAAACAAGCTGGGAAGCCTGAGGTGGGTCCAAGGGTGGTAAACTGGGTGAGACATTGGTTGGGGACAGGAGACAGAGAGGCGGTAGTAAATGGAGTTCACTCCAAGGAAGGAAGTGTGACCAGCAGGGTGCCAAAGGGATCAATACTGGGACCAGTCCTCTTTAATGTCTTTAATAGCGACATTTCAGGCGGGCTAGAAGGAAGTATGCCTCTTTGCAACTTACACTAAAATCTGCAACAGGGTTGGCACTCCGGGGTGCTGGAAAAAATGAATAGAGATCTAAGAAAGCTAGAGTAGTGGTCAAGGGTGTGGCAGCTAAGTTTGTAAAAAAAAAAAAAAAATGTGGTAGCCGTGTTAGTCCAGTCAACAATGTAGAGAAAAAAAAAATACAACAGATATGTTGCAGATGACACCTTTTATTGGACTAACAAAATTATTTTATATCTGTCATATTGCTCAGCTGTTTTCACTTTGACCTGAGGAAGAGGCTTTATCTCTTGAAAGCTAGTCTTAAAAATAATTTTGTTAGTCCAATAAAAGTATCATCTACAACATATTGTTGTATTTTTTCTCTACATTGTGGCTAAGTTTCAATTGAAAAGTACAAAATAATGCACTGGGGCACAGAAACCCAGGGCGGAGTACAAAATGGGGAGTGGTAGTAGCCATCACCAAACAGGAAGGGACATGGAGTAATCATATCTGATGACCTAAAGGTGGCCACACACCATGACAAGGCAGTGGGAGAGCTAGTGGGATGCTAGAGTGCACAGAGAGGGTATCACTAGCAGAAACAGAGAGGTAATGTTACCACTGTATGGATTGCTGGTGAGACCCCACCTAAAGTACTGTGTCTAGTTCGGAGACCACATCTTTGGAAGGACATTGGGTAGAGGCAGTCCAGAGGAGGGCAAGCAAAATGGTGCAGGGTCTACATAACAAGCCCTATGTGAAGAGACTAAGGACCTCAACATGTACACCCTGGAGGAATGGGGAGGGGATATGATAGAAACTTTGAAATACCTCACGTGTATAAGTAAGGTTCAAGAGGAAGCATTGTTCAGAAAAAGATGCTCAAGAACAAAGGGACATGCTATAAAGCTGGAGGGAGGCTCAGGACAGATGTGAGAAGTACTTCTTCACAGAGTGATGGCTGCCTGGAACAGCCTCCCAGTGGAGGTGGTGGGGGCAAAAATGGTAACAGGCTTCAAGAATGCATAGGATAGTGTCGAGGCATAGGTCAGGAAGCATAGGAAAACCAGCAGCAGTTTCCAGATTTGCAAGTAGCATTTTATTATCAGCAATAGAATAAAAATAAAAACATGTTTATCAATACAAGGAAAGAGGAACACTGAAATTAAGTACTGTATCTTGTACACATTGGAATGTGTTGTTAGGGATGGGGAACCATCTTGGGTGGTATATACCGCCTATGAATGTAACTAGTTTATGTGTAAAGAAATGTTAACATTATGGACTGTTTGACTGTATGTTGAAAACTTCTGTAATAAAAATATTTTCAAAAAAAAAGGATGGGGCGCTAGAGAGCCACATTTTGAGCTGGATGTTTTCCTGCAGCTCGTACTAATGAAACTTTAAAATTTATTATTGCCTCACGAACTTGATTGCAAATAGAAGGCATCCTTGAAACCAGAACCCTTAAGTAGCATACACGATACCAAACTTAGTATGCCTAAACCAAAGGGAGTGACTGGAGGGCACAGTCAAAACCACTCCAGCAGCCAACGCAGACCCTGCGACTAGGCATAGAACAGACTGCAGGCCCAAGTGGCAAGCCAGACACACCACCGTGGGAAACAGTTCTGCATGCAGTACGAGATGGATCAGAAGATTGAAAAGGTACTGGATCGGCTGGGGGCTCGAGATGGCTACAAAATTGCAAATTAAGCTAATGACTGATCCCAAAGGCGCCAGGCGGCTTTTCAAAATCAATTCAAGAGATGAACTACCTCAAGGCCGAATGGAATCGATGGAGAACACAGCCCGATCCATGAACCTGTGGATGGTAGGGGTCCCAGAGCACATCGAGGGGAGAATCTACTACTATATAGTAAAAGCTGGATTCAGGATTCTATCCCCAGGAATACCAGGTTGATACAGATGCCTTTACCCTTGCCTTCAGAATTAACACGAAGGGCCCAAGCCAATCAAGACGTTCCATGCAGGATCACACTGGTCACTACGGGATCGGAAACTTGAGACCGGGTCCTACAGTGGGCAAGAGACAGATATCCTACTAGCATGGAGGGACATGAAATCAAGATCTTTCCAGACTGGTCCTTTGCCATGAGAACCAGATGCAAGCTGTTCGACCCTCTGAGAAACAACCTGGGGATTGGGGGTGCAGCACTCTTTGCTGTCTCCGGCCCGTCTCCGCGTACATATGGTGGCAAAACCTACCAGTTCAGCAATCCAGAGGAGGCTAAGAAAAGGGTGGAAAAGACTGTGTCAGAATTTCGGAAGAATCCTACAACAGGCCAAGGACTACCAGGGAGTCAGAAGATGATGAAGAGGACTAGACCAGAATGATGTGTTATTTTCTTTGGTCGTTCCCATCTCCTCTACATTGACTTAAAAGTCAGTTAGATTTAAATTGAGAATCCCAAGGTGATCCATTTAATGTACTTTTATATAATGACCACAGTTTTGCCAAAGATATGGGTAATGTATCTTATCGGGGAGGTTACTCATTTTCTACTGACTTTGGGCTTCTCATAAGCAATTACAGGTCAGTAAATGAAAAGCCCTAAGTGGCATTGATCACGAGATGCCTAATTGTGATTAACACCTAAAGTATGAGTGTGGGGGAGTAGGGGGTTACTTCATTCAAATGTCCTTCTGTAGATACCTAAGCTAAAGGTTTTGATTTCATAATTGATATGTTAAATGTTAAGCTCTATCTCTGGCTCCAATAGATGGAAACCAGAAATATATAGTCTGTTCTGGGTTTGAGGCATACATTGATTAAAACTGTTTAGTGACTAGGTTGTTGACCTAGTTCAATAAAAGTTTTGGGGTACAGAGCCAATAATGGCTACAAGGAGAATTAAAATTCCTTAAACCTGAATACTTAATTAAGTGGGGATAGTGGCCTAAAGGGCCACAGAAATAAATACCTCAACCATATTGCCTATTTCTGATTAGACCCCACAAGTGTAATGTGGCTAACTATCCTAAATATGTTGGATATGTTTTTATAGGATGGTACCCGGTATGATGACTTAACAAGCAGTGGATAAAAATACTGAAGCTAACATGTATGATCTTCATTACAAATCGGAGTGAATGTAACCTTGCTCCACTGCATGTAATGCTTTTGCAAGCTCATGCAAAATTAATAAAAGAAAGTTAAAAAAAAAAAGGATAGCTATATCAGTATCTTCTTTATCAGTTTCTGGTAAAACTAGCAAAGCAGCCTTTGGTGTTTTTCAACCCATTTCTTCAGCATGGTATATCCTGGTAGGATTTTTCCTATCAGGGTCTCAATTCATAGTTAACTGTGCCAGTCTTGCCTGACAATGAACTTCTTCCTCCTGAGCTCATTAAGGAGACATCCATGTTTCTCACATGTGTCAGAGTTCTTGTCAGTTTCTTTGCAAACAAGCTTGCAAATAGAACAGTGTCCCAAGCTGGCCTCCTGCTGACAACTCTGCAAAAAGTATGCAAACAAGCCCGAGAGGAGCTCAAACTGCATCTCAGGTTAACCCCTAAATTCCAAATAGTTTTTGCAATCATTTCAACAGTATAACTATATACATTTCAAACCAAGGATCCCAGTATTACTTACAGTTTCACACAAAGATTCATGTATATTTTTATAACCACAGATACATAGGAGGAAGAAAAGACAGAAACAGCAAGTGAAGGCAGAGAGATAGCGAGAGCAGAGAATCATGAGACCATTAGAGTGATCAGTTCCTAGGTCTCACGAGAACATTTGATTACACAGCCAGACAGACAAGAGGCAGAAAAGGAGAGGATAGAACAGATCCTTGCATTTCCTCTTTATGCATAACAAATGGGACAGGGCCTTTTTCAACCCTGTCACAGATAGGCATAAGGGAACCTTAGAGGTATGGAAAGGAGGGGTAAAGTCGAAGATTAAGCAGGATCTGCAGTTTTACAGTAGGTAGGGAAAATGGGCAGACTAGGTAGGCCAAGCGGTCCTTATCTGCCATCAGTATCTATGTTTCTGTGAGTCCAGAACACTCTGGCAAATAAGCTCAGCTGAACAGAGGCTGATCTTCACAAGTAGTCACTAGCTCCAGACATTGTGAGATTGCTGTTTGTTGAGTGGACCACTCCAGTTGTGGACCTTTGCATTTCCACTTAATGCCATACTGCCTCAATTCTGCTGCAGAAATCCAGGACATGGCATGTTCTGTCAGTATGCATTCAGACTGCTGTGGCAAAATCTTTTCTGTATACAATCCTCCAGTCCCCTAGTGCAGAGGTGTTGCTCAAACTGGAGGCACACAGGGCAAGAAGATACTGATAGCTGTAGTAGTACAATTTATTGTTCGGCATAAAGCAGTTACAATATACTAAAATCAGGACAAAATACATAGTAAATATAAATAGACAATAAATAAATCAACAAGGAACTTAAATATCTTTACAGTGCAATTCAGTTTAACAGTGTCCTTTGAATACCTTTTCACATAAAAAACCTCCACAGGACTTCAAGTCTCCATAATAAACTTTACAAATGAGTTGAGATTAAAATCTTGTAAAGATCTCTACCATGTTCTTCTTCTTCTTTTCATAGTGAACAAGTATCCTAGAAGATCCTCTACATCCCATGCTGGCCAATTTGATGGCTTCCTCTATACACATTCTGGGATATCTTTGTTGGGGTAAAGAAAAAGTTTCAACAGAAAGAGAATCTGTCATTCACAAATGAGAGAAGTCAAGTACTGTCCTAACTCCAAGACAAGAATACAGCTTGGAGTTCCATTTGGCAACATTAAGATGTATCTATAGAGTTTATTCAGAATTATTTCCAATTCTCTAACCTTAGTATAATCCCAGATTTCAGAGGCATATAACATGCTCGTTCTTATTTTAGCATTAACAACTTTTAATACCCCTCTGACTGATGACTTCCCCATCTTGCTATTAAATATTTTTAGGGCATTTACGAATATCCATTTTATTTCAAATAGCCTCCAAATGTTTGGTCCAAGATGGGAATAGGCAAATCAGACACCTAAATAGTCATAACATAACTAAGTATCTACATGGTTACAGTTTAGCTTAAAGCTTACCATATTCTTGGTTTGAGAGCCAATGTTGGTCTTGCCAAGATTTACTTTTAGTTTCCCTTGAGAACAGAGATTCAAAGTAAGCCAATTTTCTTTTAAGACCTAGAACTGAAGTAGAGAGCAAGACTAAATCGTCTGCTTATGCTAAACATTCAATCCTTTGATCATTAATTTTTGGAGCATGAAAATCTGGGTTACCAGGCTGATCCAAGACTGTGTTAATATAGATATTAAAGAGAGTGGGACCAACATACACCCCTGTCTGACCCCACATTTGTCTCAAATCTATCAGATGGTTGACCATACTGATTATATTGGACCCTTGCCCATGTATTTTCATAGAGTCTAATAATAACATCAAGAGTGGGGCCTCCAACTTCAGATCCTTAATGTAGCCAAAAGTTTTTCTACTAATGCTATCGAAGGCAGGAGAAGTCCACAAAACAGCAATATAATCTGCTTTTTCTCACTTTAGTATACTTCCAGATCAAGTGCTGAAGCACATAACAGTGTTGTACTGTAGAGCGGTCCTTACAGAAACCATTCTGTGCCTCATTCAATACTGAGTTCTCCTCGACCCCGACAGCAATCTGCCCAAAATTATCCTAGAAAATCTTCTGCGTAACATCTATCAAACTAATAGGCCTATACATCCTTGGGTCATTTAGATCCTCTTTTTAAAACTGGGAAAATAACACTACCTGCCCAACTGGCAGGACAAAGTACCCTGAACCAGGCCATTGAAGAGCAAAAAAGAAGAAGAGGAATCCACCAGTTGGGAAAAGCCTTATAGAGATCACCTAGGACCCCATCCAGCCCTGGTGCTTTTGTTCCTTAAGCCAATCAGTGCCATCCGGATTTCATCCTCTGTGATCAAGACAGGTCTTGGAAAAATTTCATCCTCCTGTATTTTGAAAGCACCAGGTGTCTCTTGCTCTTCATGAGAATAATAGAGCTTGGAGAAATGAGATGCCCAAACTTCAGGTGTAATATAGGCTTCAATCCTATTAACATATCTGTTATATCCTGGCAACAATATTCCAAAATTGCCTTCCATCCCTATCCAAAACAGTCTGCCTCAGTTTTCCAGAGTCCCTGAGTATGTTTATGTCTCCCCGTTCGAGAATTTTCCTATATTTTCTTTTCAGTCTTTAGCAATTTAAAATCTGCTACGGACTTACTTTTCCTTCTTATGCTATCTTAGTTTTCCTCCAAACTCTTTCTTTGCCTGTAGGTGTGCGAATTAAACCAAGACTTTTTACAAAGGGGCCTAGGATGAGTACGTTGTTTATATCTAGGTCAAGTAAAGAATGAATAGTTTCCCAATTCTCCAAAACACTAAAGGCCTTGCTTTTGTCCAGGACCAACTCGTGGATATCAGTACTAAGTAAATAAGTACTAAGGATTTCTTGAAACTAGCCGGATGAGTCGGCCCCATCTAATCCTTCTCTCATTTATGACTTCCAGATTCTCTTCCTGTTGTGCCTCACTCCTTAAAGTCTCAAAGGGCATTTGATGTTAATTACAATAGCACAGTGTGCTGATTCCAATCTATCCATGACCTCTAACTTTTGGATCAGCTTTACTGCTTCCAAATTGGTCCAAACGGATCAGAGGTTGAAGAGCCAGTAGGTCCGCTATCGTTAAGGATCCAACTAGATCTTCCTGAGTTCTTCCATTTAAAATACAAAAATTTCTACTGACCAAGCCGCTAACAATTCCCTACCTCTAAGGTTAGATTTTAGATCCTGTGCAGTCTTAGTATATGAAATATTTGGATTAGTTATAGATACTGTATGGATCATGTCTGAATATACATCTTCAAGAAATGAAAAGAATTCTGCATTAAAGTCGACCAAAATAATTATAGGACAAGATATACTCTTACCTGACAATTCATAAAGTGCCATTTCAATTCCTGTTACGAAAAGGTCAAGCGGGATCAGTAGCTCTATTGTGAGGGGAAGTATATATTGCAGAAACGATCCTCTCTTGTCCCTTGCTAATCATTAGAGCCAAAATACCCTCTGACTTAATAAAATGTTAGTGAACTGAAAATTTACAAGTTTTGAAAAAAAGGACATACCCTCTTTAAACCTTCCAAACTTTTTAACTTTAGTTGCTGGCAGAGTAAATACAGAATATCCAGCCAATTTGGGAGTTACATTTTCTGTACACCATGGCCAAGATATTCAAACTGCGCCCAAAAGTATTGCAATAGCAGGAGCAAGTGCAAGTCCATTGCGCCCATGTGCAGGCGCGATATTCAAAAACTGAGCCGGCCAAGATGTGCCTACAGCCGGCGACTGAATATCGCACCACCTGCGCCATAAGCGCAACTAGGAAGGGAAGCTGAGCAGATCTGATGCGCCATAGCGCAACAAGGGATGTTCAGCTGAGCAGTCCAGAGGCGTATAGCGCAACCAGGGATGCCCCAGCAGTAGTGCAGCAATGCAACTGCACAACCAGGGATGTGGGGGCCCACCACCCATGCTACAGATGGGCAGAGGAACACACATCGTCCTCATCATCCCATGCACTGCACAACTGGGGAGGGCTGGAATAACCACTGGCCCATGGAGACAAACAACCAACCCACAGCTGGGCCATGGTGCTCCATCACACCTGGCAAGCTGTGACTGGCACACAAGGAGGCCGACCACCCCATACCACACCATCCCCCAATGCAGAGCACACCCTGCACCATGACCCCAGACACCCTGCCTGGGAGCAGCGTCCACCGCTGCAGGAAACCCCATGCATGCCACCCCCCACTGTGACAATGCAACCCTGTCACCACAGAACCATGCAAAGGCAGCCCCACCACGAGCACCCATCAGTGGGTGGCAGCACACAGCGATGCAACAGCGGCATGCACAGTGCCACCACGCACAGCCCCCAAGGTACAGCTGAGAGACTGACCATGCGTCGGCACACAAGGTACCCACATGTGACAGAGGCATGCCGACCCCACCACCAGTGGTACAGCACCCTGCACACCCTCACAAGAGACACACCCCACGAGCACTGGCCACAACAGCCAGCGCAGACACCCACAGTGATGCGTGGAAGCATGCACCACACCGGATGCAACACGGTGCATGGACAAACACCCACCCATACCCAAGGCACAACAACACAGGGGCGTGGCGGGCAACCAAGCCCCTAGTATGGGCCCATGGAAACCCGATGTACACACAGCCTACAGTCCTCCATGGCACAGGAGTGCCAGCCACCTGTGCAGGCACTGTGGACCTGTACACCACCATCATTTGCCAGAGCACAAGTCACAGACAGTGGTGCACATCTCCTGCAACACACACAAGCCACAGCATGGAGGTGGGACAACAACCGCGGAGGCCACAGTGTCACCGAGGCAGACATGCACCACACCAGTGACAGGAGGCAACCCAGCATTGTGATGGGTACAGTGGCTGCCCTGCATGGACAGCCACCACTGACATGCCAGCAGACCGTGCAGGTCACAGACATGCAAGGGTGTCAGCTACACAGGCCATGGGCGGGCTGACAGGGCGCCATGGACACAGAGCATGCACCTTGGACCACTGCACACAGTCATCCAGTGCACAGGGCACCACACACACCACAGACATTGACTGATAGCTACTCCACCCATAGTCACTTCTCCACGGACACACACATACCCATGACTGCACCACTCCGGCGCCATGCACACCACTGCAGCTGAGCACCTATAGCCCGCTGCAAATCAGAGACCGCCACAGTATTCATATCAAAGATTTGTAATCAAAAATATCAAAAGAACTATTTACAAAACTATGTACAAATGTGTGGGGAGGGCCACAAACAAGGTGGGGGTGGGTAAGGGCAGGGAGTGAACAAATGGGACAGGAAAGGAGGGTGAGGGTGGGTCCAGGGGTAGAGGAAATCAGGGGCATAAGGATGTTCAATGGAGCCCGCTCCCGCTCAACTGCTCTGCCTCCTGTGTCTTCTCTGGACCTGAAGCCGGTCAATCCTTTGCAGGATGTCCAATGATGCCCGTGCCACATTGAGTATCTCCTGCAGTGCCTCCTGTATATCCTGAAGCTGGCAGACACCTAAGACAAGGGAGCACAGTCAGAAGGTGTGAATGCACAGCCCATATAGCCCACCCACTGTGCATGGCATACGGCCGTGGGACATGCCTCTGTGATGAGTGTGACCACCCACAGTGATCATATCCACAAGACCTGCCCACCCAGGTGCAGCACAGCCATGCGGAACACTGCACACACCCACCGGCCAAGTCATGCACAGCACCACCATGGCTGTTTTAGTGACATGGCTGTAGTGCGAGCAGTGGCACAGCCATGTACCAGTGCACGCATGGACCACCATTGGCGCACTCCCAGACATGCAGTGCCACTGGACAGTGCTGACTGTAACAAGTTGCGTGCATGGCAGTAGTGTCAATGGATGGTGGCCATGCCCTGCTGCCCACCCTGTTACACAGCATGCAATAGTAATCATGAGGTATGGCACTCACCATCATCAGGCCGGTCCCTCTGGTGCTGTGGACCGTCACCCCTCCTACTGGCCCTGTCGTCCTGCTGCACACCTCAGCTCCCTGGCCAGGCAGCCTCTCTTCCGGCCTGTGGTGCAAACATGGAGAGAGAACATCAATACAATCCTGTAGCAAAGTCCCCTGCCCCCATGTGTGTGCAATCCCACCAGCCAGACCCACCCACCCCACACCCTGATAACACCACCACAGCCAACACGGACGGTCCCTCCCCATGTTCCGGACACATACAACGTGATACCCATATGGAAGATAAAGTGTGTGGACGTAACACCTACCTCGCCGTGGCACGTGCCCCTCCTGGCACGTGCCTGAGGCGAGCAAGCAGGTCCTCCTCCTCAGGTCGCCATACCTGTGGCGGCACTGCTCATAATCGTCCCCTTCCTGTGGCCTCCTCCAGGGCATCGGCCACCTCCTCCCACACCTGGCTCCTGGACCTGTCCAGGGTGCCTCCCAAACAGTAGGCCATAAAGTGGCTCAACAATGGCCACCAGGTTGGCCAGTTCAATTAGGGTCCACTGGGCAGCACTCCTCCGCCCATCTCACTTGCTCAGTCAGTTCAAAATGGTGCTCTGCAGTGCGGCTCACCACCTGCAGATGCTGCGTGGTACAGCGCTGCCATTCCCTATTGTGCTGTCTCAGAACAGCCAGATAGTGGTGCACCCATGCCTGACATGGCGCCTAGGGGCAAAGTCGGGCACAGGGTCAGGATCTCTGGCACATGGACAGGCTGGCGCCATTGTAACCCAATGCATGTAGCGCAATTGGGTGCCTGTATGCTACCTCCAGTAGCGGCCTACTGCGCTGTTGCCCCAGTGTGCCTATGATGCCCCAGTGCCACAGCGCCATATAGTGGAACATCGGCTGAGCGCCACTGGCACAATGGTGGCTGTGCCCTGCACTGCCCCCATACACAACACGTCAACAGCGTGGCAGGCGCCTCGTCAACAACCGGGCATGCGCGGTAAGGGTGTGTACTGCGCATGTCAGCAGAACTCGCCCATGGCTCAGCACATAGCAACACACAATTGTGCAAAGCGCGCAACAGCACGATATTCAGTCATCATATAGAAAATCAGCTAATCAACCATTCAATGGCGCAGCACTGCAATTTGCATCCACTTAAGTTGCGCCTCACCTCATTTGCATGGGTTGCACTATAAAAGTGTGACATTGGGCTGCACTGGCCATAGTTGGTTACTGCAGTCTATTGATGAGTTGCATGCTGTTTGGGAGTGTGGACTGTGGATTTTGGGACATGCATGGGACTGCACAGTCACAGGTAACAACTTTCATTCTCACAGGCTAAATAATGACCGAGGCGAGTTGTGGAAGAGGAGGAACACAATGGTGGGAGGAGGAGGGGGCCTAATTTCACCAAGGCCGAGACGGATGCCCTGTTTGAGGCCTACCTGGATCAGGAGCCGCTTCTCAGTGGATGGCAGGGAACACCACAGGCCCATGCTGCTGCATGGGAGGAGTGGCATATGCAGTGAACCTGCATGGCAGCCACCAGCACTCTGTGCAGAAGTGCAAGAAGAAGATGGGCACGGACAGGAGGAGGATAAAGGAGAAGGTGGCTGCCATCAGGGCAGCATGAGCTGTGACAGGTGGGGAGACAGCGGAGGTGCTCGCCTGACCCCACAGGAGGAGAGAGTTGCTGGAAGCATGCAGCGTTGTGCCATTGAGGGTGTTCCAGATGGTGGCTTCCAGGCGGGTGGTAGCCCGTCACTGCATGGTGGGTCATGGTCTGTCTATTGGGGGGCAGGGTAGGTCACATGCAGTACAGCGACTTTGTTTTCCTTACAGATCCTGAGCATCTGCATAGGTCAGCGGTGGTGGGTCTGTCCACTGAGGACAGTCAGATGGAGATGGAGGAGGGCCCATCCACCTCCACAGGTATCTGCGCTCAGTGCGACAGTGGGTCCACCTGGCTGTCCAGACTGATGTTGGAACAGGTGCGGAGGAGGCCCCTGCCCGTGTCCCAGCGTGCCAGCGTCCATGGATGCCAGCATGCTGTGACTCGGGCTGGTGCGGGTCGTCACCGATGATGATGTAGCTACGGCATGGGCAGTGACGCGTGTGTGCCATGGGATGGCCACACTGCAGGTAACTCCATGAGCGCGGCGGGTGCGGGTGCTGCTGTGGAGGCCTGCGTGTCATCACGGTCCCAGCCTGTGCCTGTCAGCACCAGTGGGGCAGCACTGGTGTGTGTACAGGACAGTGGGACTGTTGCAGCTAACTGCGGCGGCACCAGTGAGCCCTGGTGGTGGCAGCCAGAGGGGCAGCATCAGCAGTAGGCCAATGGGCTTGGAATTTACAGGGTCAGGGGCGGCAGTGCACCGTCTGTGGACATGCCCAGACCTGGTCTGGTGTGCGGCACCCACCCTCAGGGGTGCTGGGCATCAGGGCGCGCACCCTGGGGACAGGATGCTGAGGGGCAGATGACCTCTTGGATGAGCACACCGCATGTTGCAAGCATCAGTCAACCAGCAGATGAAAACTGCGGCGTCGGTGGATGCACTGCGTGCGGCTCTGGAGCGGGCAGAGGAGGCCGCGCAGAGACACCACTCTGATCCTGGCAGGGATGGACCGGTTGCGGGAGGATGTGACTGCTGCCATTGACAGGCAGACACAGGCATTCACTGCTGTCATGGCCACAATGGGTACACAGTCGTTTGCCCATGCGTCGCGAACCTCCTTGCATGCACTGTCACCCCTGTTCCCGGCGTCATGCGACTTACCCTCCTTGTCGACACGGGTTCAGCTGTGAGCATCCGAGGCATGCCTGGCGCGGGCATGTTTGGTGTGCTGCAGACCCCTCGCGAGCACAGTCGCATTCATGCAGTGGAACCCCTGGGGACCATTGGTGCTACCCCATGAGGCCAGTGGTCAGCCTGTCAGTGCTGGCGGGTCTCGGTGGGGCCGCCCATGCATCCATGGAGGTCGGGGCACTGTGGCGTGTGACTGACCTGTCTCCAACACGGCTACTGTCTGGTGCTGCCCTGTGTGCATTGTGTCATTCAGCAGGCATTGCACAGGTGGGTACCCGGCCCTGCATCTGGACACAGTCCATCTGCACACCCTCCCGGCTGCTGTCCGCGGTTCGTGTGCATGATGATGCCTGTATTGCGCTGTACACCAATGTGCAATGGTGCTCAGCATCTGACACACGCACAGGACAGGCAGTGGGTGTGGTGGTCTGTGGACATGTGTGTGGCTAGGGGTGGCGTTCTGGGTGGGTGTGCCTCCTACCCTTTGTGCATGTCTGGTGTGTTGTGTGTGTAGTGTGTGTGTGTCCGTCCACATGGCATGTTAGACCTCATCCATCCCTGGTTGTTTGTGTGGTTCCATGCCCGGCCAGTTCCTTGACGGCATGCACCCTGTGTGTGTCCATGTGTGTTTGTGGGTTGTGCCTTAGCCACTGTTGGTTGCACATGGCCCATGACTACCTGGGTTGGCTGAAGTGCTCCTCGTGATGGTGTCCTGGTGCAGCTGTGCCAGCTGGAGCAGTTAGAGGTCCAGTCGGCCAAGGGGCTGCCCATCACCATTGTCACCAGTGTCCTCATCATCCCCATCGCTGTCCCCTCTTTGACCTGTGCAGGCTATCCCACATTCATTGGCCATGTTGTGCAGGATGCAACGAACTCAGGAATAGCCCGCGAAGCCTTTGAGAGCTGTACTTCAGGGCACCGCCGGAGGTGTCAAGGCAACAGAGCGTGCCTTCAGCATCCTGAACACCCGCTCGATGACATTACATGTGGTGGGGTGTGCCTCATTGTAGCGTTGCTGCGATGGGGTCGACCAGCAGTAGGGTGTGAGCAGCCAGAGACAGGTGGGTATCTACTGTCACCTGTGTGTAGAGGGTGGAAGTTAGTTTGGTGATCAGCATCGCCTTGCCCGGCCATGTAGGCCACTACCCATGTCACCTCTGACCATGCCCCCAGGCCCTATGATTGTCCATGTGGTTTGCATACTCACCCACTAGGTGGCCAGTGGGGATATCCCACTCTCAAATCTGGCACAGTGCTGACTGGTGCCAGATGAAGACATCGTGTGCTCCCAGAGTGTGTGGCTCAGACAGGTGATTATCGCCCCTGGCACGCACACCACCTGGCAGTTGGATGCTGGCATAGCCCTTGTGATTTATATATGCAGCCCCTCGGGCCAGGTGGTGTCATGGATAGCCACATGGGTGCAGTCTATTGCCCCTAGCACACCAGGCATACGTGTTACCCTGTGGAACTCCTGTATGTCTTGCTGTGCCCGCCCGGGTGTGCTGGGGAAATGGATGTACCCGCAGCATGTGGCAGCAGTGAGCTGAGGAATTGGGTGAGGTGGCGTGGCGTGGCCGACTGGGTTATGCCTGTGGTGTCCCCAGTTGGTCTCTAGAAGGTACCCATGGCGAGCAAGCATGCAAGCTGTCACTTCGTCTCCACTGACAGGGCATGGCTCCGTCATGTGGGTGCCTGCATCACATCACTGCACAGCTCACAGAGCCACCTCAGAATTGCCTGATTCAGGTGGTACCCCCGACACCTACCCACACTACTTCTCTGCTCTCTCCTGCCTCGCTAAAAATAATGCTTTGGCTTAGTCCCCACCACCTGTTCCTGCTCACTCACCCTCCTTTTCCTTTATGCCAACTCCCCCACCTCTGCCTCCTACCCCTCCACCTACTCTCACCTTTCTATACTACTACCCGAAACATTGTACCATGGCTTTTACTCTGAAGTCTTAAACAAACATCACCCAATTAATACCTGGTGCAAGAGCCATATTTTCTAATTGGAAATTGCCACATCATTATAACTCACTAACGATCACCCTCTACTGGGACTCAGAAGACAATCCAAGCATCTTATAAAGTACAAGCAGAAACTCACTCCAACCTATTATGAACTACGAATGGCATCCTGAAACTCCTGCCCTCCTACTTTTAATATCTGGTGGGATACACCCAAACCCTGGTCCTGTTGCACTGAAGCCAACAAAAACAGGGAAAGTTGGTAGTGGTCTCTCCATTATCACTCTAAATATCTGCAGCCTCCTTCCCAAACTGGCATCTCTTCAAACTCTCGTTGGACAAAAAAACCCTGATATACTAGCCATTGTGGAAACCTGGCTATCTCCCAGCACCCGGATCATGCGGTCTCGCAGAAGGCTACAATCTTTTCAGACTCGACGGGCAAGCAAGAAAGGTGGGGGCTGTGCCATCTACATAAAGGACAACCTCTCCTGTCAATGCGGCAGCTTCACCCCACAAATATGCAGATGCAACTCCTCCCTATCAAACTGCTCCTTGGTGCACAAAACAAAGTTCTCACAGTGGCGCAGTCTATATCCCTCAAAAGACCACCATGCCAGTATTAAGTCTGTACTTGACTTTGTTAGTCTGCAGCCCTCTGAAAATGAGCTCCTCCTCCTCCTTGGGGATTTCAACATAAACTGGCTCACCTCTGACACTGGCCCTACAAAGATGACATCCTAGCAGCAAACCTGACGAGATGGTAACCTCCCCACCGGAAAAATTACAAAACTGGTACAAGCACCATTATTGACTGGGTTCTCACAAATCACCCTGACCGGATAAAAACATTAAAGTCCTCCCTGACTCCCTCAGTGACCACTCCCCAGTGTCCTGTACCTGGTCTAATAAATTTCTCAAGCCACCCCCAAAGTTATAACAAACTGTAGGCCCACCTCACCACCACTACCAACTGTGATTCGCTGATATAAGCTACTACTCCTCGTGTCCATCCTCACATCTGAGGCCTCTTCCTCCTGACTAATGAGCCTTATGGGAATCTTATCAAGTTGAAAACCCATCTCCTGCAACAGGACTGGATGCCAATCTTTGAATCAACTGATATTAATACCGCACTGGAATACTTCATTAAATCTTTCAACACTGCATCGACTTATAGCTCCAGTAAAAGCGTAAAATCAAAGCGCTATCAAATCCATGGATTACTGCCAAACTACTTGCCGAGCTCAAGGGTCGGGACCTGAGCAATTGCCAGAGACACAGGCTCACCTCATGATACCCTAAAATACAAGCAGGCACGAAATAGATGTACCTCACAAATTAGGCAAATGAAAGCGCCTATTTCAAAGCGCCTTGAATCCACCTGGGGTGTGGGAAGAGCTTTTGGGACAACATCGAAACATAATGGGTAAACTATCAAAATCGTCACCTACCATTATGAAAGTTGATGGATCCACCCCTCTTGACCCAAAGACTATTGCAGATGCACTAACAAGACATTCACAGACCTTAGTGAGTCCTCCCCAGATTTCTTCTTGGACTTACCTGTGCCTAGCCTAGTATCACAAAATACCCTCGTGACAAACCACAATTTTACTTCAAGAAAATCAAAGTGCACGTAAGCCCACAAGTACATAAGAAAGGCCTGCTCCAAATCCAGAACAAGTAGTGACACAGCTAGATCTAAAATCCTGTCTCTCACCCTGGATGAAGTAATTCACCCCTTGCAAAAATTCTTAATCTGTCACTTTGCCAAAGTCAATTTCCCAACAAATGGAAATCTACCATAGTTATGCCAGTGCACAAGGGGGACAAAACCTCAACAGGAAACTATCGACCAATATCAATACTCTCTCCCTCTCCAAAGCACTTGAACGAATAGTGGCAGACCAACTCTCTGATTACCTGGACAAATACAATCTACTCTGTAATCAACAGCACGGCTTTAGGAAAGGACATAGTACAACAACAGCCTTACTTGATTTCTCTGGAGAAGTCCACTCAGCCCTGGACAAAGGGTGCCAAACAGGTGCAGTCTTTATCGATCTTACAAAAGCTTTCGACACAGTCCATCATGCCTACTACGTCCCTACTTACCAGCCTAGGCCTGGCGAAGGTCCTTGTGCTTGGGTAAAAGTTACCTGTCCAATCGGTCACAGGCTGTAAAATCTCTAACAAACTCTCCGACTTCAAACCAGTTCTCTCGGGTGTACTGCAGGGATCAATTCTTGGCCCGCTCCTCTTTAGCCTGTTCCTTAACTCCTCCCAGATATCTGCCAGGAGAAAATAATCTTATACGCTGATGATGCTGTAATTCTCTCTTCCCACAAGGATCCAAACTCCATACGAAAAAGGCTGCAACACTTTCTCTAGTGTTGAAAGGTGGTTCCTGGGTAGTAAACTTGTGCTAAACCACAATAAAACAAAAGCCATGCTCTTCTCCAATCACCAAAACAAAAATAGGCATACTCCACTCACCATACAAACCTCTGCGGAAATACACTGGACCAAGTAAATACTTTCAAATACCTTGGCATCACTTTTGACCAAGGGCTCACCTTTGCAACCCACATTGACAACACTAAAAACAGTGAACCAACGTCTTGGAATAGTATTCCGTAACCGTCAATTTCTAAATCAAGCGGCATTGAGAATAGCTATACAGAGTTCCATAATCTCTATCATTGACTATGGCCTTATTATTTATGGCTCAGCTGCCTCCACTGCTCTAAAGCGTATCTCAATCACTCTAAATAAGGCCTGCCGGCTCCTCATGGGGGCTCAAAGACTGACTCCTGCATGTGAACTGTACTATGAATCAGGCTGGTTGAACCTATCATATCATCTTATCTATCTCACCTGCATAATGGAAAAAAATCTATCTTGGGACTGACTCCATTATGTATCCAAAACCTACTCCGACTGAATCCTGGCTCCAGACCCTCCACCAGATCTGAGCAGCCAACCTTTCCTGGTTCCCAGATGCGGACTGCAGGGACAAAGATCTTTCACATACAGGGCCCCGACATGGTTCAATGCGCTTAGTCCACCTACTATCCTCAACCTCACTCAAGCTTTCAAATCCATGCTCTATGCCCACCTCACCACCACTAGCAACTGTGATTGCGCTAGATAAAGACTACTACTCCTCGTGTCCATCCTCACATCTGAGGCCTCTTCCTCCTGACTAATGAGCCCTCTGGTACCTCTACTACTTCCTGTCTCCCACCCAAACTCACTCCCCCTTTTTCTGTCCCTATCACTTACTCTCCGCTCACCACCTTTCCCTCCTCTCTTGCCTCCTTTTGGCTCCTAATGATCACCCTCTCCCTGGAAGTTTCTTTATCCTCCAAATTGTCTACTCGCTTGAACCTGTTATAGCTTGTTTTTCTATGAAACTTCTAAAAACGTTACTGCCTTAAACTGTTAATAGCAAATTTATTATGTAACTTTCCTGTCTGGTTTACCTGTAATGTGTATCGTGCTTTGTTAAATGTTCTTTGTGACGTGGAACCTTTGTAAAGAGCCTAGCTCAAAGGTATTAATTCTAGACTAATAAACTAAACTAAACTAAACAATCTCAGTATCACTGTACAGCTCAAAGCTAGTGCGGGCTCGGTACTGCCTGTTGAGGCATACCACCCGTGGGCCTTCCATAGCCACGCTCCCTGCTGCCCGCCTTCTCACCCCCCTCTACTGCCTCCATCTGGATGGTGGCACTGCCATGTCCTGGCTTATGTTCACCCCCGGCAGCTGTTTCTGTGTCCCCCCGCTGTCCTGACTGCTACTTCCCCTGCAGGAACACCTGCCTGTGCTGGCTTACTGCTGTGTGTGTACTTCCCCTTCTGCATTTGGCTCCCCACACCTTCCCTGTGCCTGTTGATTCCAGGTGCCTTTCTTGGCCTGCCCTGTGTGTCCCTGCTGCCCAGTTTGTCCTGCTAGACTTTGGCCTCATGTGGCTTCCCTGTAGCGTTCTTGTACCTCTCCCTTTCTCCCTTTTATTTTGGCTCATTTCCGCTGTATTTGCAACTTCCGCTAGCTCCCCTATTGCGCATAATAGCATGTTGTTGAATCATCGACTGCGCCATTTATGCATGGTTCCTTCCCTTCAGTTGTACATGCATTCATTATCATTGCACTGTTGCTCAGTGTGATTGAGGCACAACTGCCTCCTGCTGAATATTGCAGAATGGTGCATTTTGGACTTACGCAGGTGCAACCCTATTGTGCATGGCTCAACTCTTTTGAATATCTGGGCCCATGTTTCTTGCAGTCCAATAATATCAAAATTATACAAAAATCTCACTACTTCAGGATCAATTATTTTATTTATTTATTTTCAACTATTTTTCCCTCCTGGTCACGGTCCACGGGCCTCTCTCAGGCATTCTGCCTGTTCCTGTCCCACCTGAAGTCCTCCTACCTGAGCCTACTATCTCCTCCTTCTCATCCCTCATCCCACAGTTGGCACCCCCAGCTTAACTCCTCCGGGGTGGGGCCACCCCTCCTCTTGGGTGCACTTTTACAGACAGACTCCGACATGTGGGTGGAGGAATCTGGAAGGCCAGGCAGGGTGGACCTGGTTGTGGACATGGGGCAGGTGCCATCACCTACTCGTGCACTGGGTTTTTCCTTGTTCTGGTGCTCATCCCCATCGTGGCACACACCTGATGCAATGGCGCTGCAGCAACTCTGCCTTGCATTAGTCATGCTAATTTCATGCTGCCCTATGTGCTGTAGTGCCCCGGTCTCCACCGGGAGTCGCTGGCATGCGGGCAATCCCAGCCCTCCCCTAGGAGAGCACCTGCTGGGCACTCAGTCCTCAACCCACCCCTGCCGACCCCTGGCACCTGAGCTCACTTCTGGAACCCAGGTTGCCATGTAAGACGTGGCATCCAGTGCCTCAGTCTCAGTGCCACTGGGCTGTAGGATCGATTATTTTAAGATGGATGCCCTCAGTATCCCATGAAAGTATAGAAAGGGCATCCACATCTCAGTCCCAAGCTCCCTTATCTAAATCTAGCTGGCATTCGGAGTTCATTTGTTTGATATTATCTACAGGCTGCATTTGTCAGGCTGAATCAATAACTATCAGTGGCAGGTAGGTATTAGGGTCAGTTAGGTTTCCAAAATCAATCGGGTTATCTGCCTCTAAGATTGATTCTGGACTGTCCTTAGTCTGTGTCAACTCAGAAAAGACTTCACCCAAGTCTAAAGGGCTAACTAAATATACTCCCAAACAATCCAGCTTGCTGGCTAGAAAAGCAAACTGCTAGCTGTATGAGGATTTTTAAATGTACTATCAATCTGTGTTGTGGGCTCAGGATCTCCATATAACTTTATGGACTCCACCATGCTTCTGGAGATATAAAATCTAATGCTCTTTCCAAGAGCAGCAACAAATCTTCCTAACTTTCCTATGAGATCCTTGAGTGAAACCTTCCGGTCAAAGATAGTTATGGTCCTACTCAGCCATGCTTCTCTCTGCTTCAGTACATGATCCTTTATTACTCCCAAAACTTGTCTCTGTGCTAGTGTCCTTCTCACTCTGCACCTCCCTAAGGAGAATCTCTTCTGGGGAAAGATAAGACTGTGTAGGAACCTCTGTACATGATAGCTTCATGTTTGCATACCTTGGGACCATTATAAGTAATGAGTTTTCCAGTCCTCTTTTTTTTTTACCATAGACGGAATTTTCTCTAGGATAAAATTATCAGTTTCTGTAGATGAACAATAGAATAGAACAGTATTCTCATATTCTGGATTTGGGGCCTAAATGCCTCCATCTCATCATTTATGTTAACATTCTATAGTCCAAAATAGCTAAGTATCCTATCAAGAAGCAACTGATTAGTTTCAGTCTCTATCCTGAGAATACCCTGAATCTCAATCATGAACTCAGCATTTTCAGGTCCCCTCCTTTCTATAGAAGCTCCTTTTCCGTCCCCACTAGTATGACCGAAGGGTGGATTATCAGTGATCTCAGCCTTGCTGTTTGTTGAGTGGGCCACCCCAGATGTGGACCTTTGCATTTCAACTTATGCCATACTACTTGATTCTGCTCCAGAAATCCAGGACATGGCATGTTCTGTCAGTATGCATTCAGACTGCTGTGGCAAAATCTTTTTCTGTATGCAATCCCTCCAGTCCCTCTAGTGCAGAGGGTGTTGCTCAAACTGGAGGCACAGGGGCAAGAAGATACTGATCGCTGATCGAGTAAGGTGAAGGGAAAGTGGGGGATTGACCAGGTGACCCTGAGTCAGCAAATCCATCCTGAGTGGTAGAATCCTCCATTTGCGGACCGATAGTCTGCTCAAGAGAGGAAACTATATCTGTCAAGGCCAGCAGGGGCGACCAGAATCATCTTGTCCTCCCGTGCGCCTCCAGTTTGAGCAATACCCTCTGAGCTAGAGGGATTGGTGAAATGCATACAGAAATAGATTTTGCCATTGCAATTTGCTGGACAGAAAATGTCTTGTCCAGGACTTCTAGAGCAGAATCGAGGCAATTTGGCATTGAGTAGAGATGCAAAAGTTCACATCAGGGTACCCCGCTCATCAAACAGCGATCTCAACATCTGGAGCTAGTGCCCACTCATGAGGATTGGCTTCTGTTCAGCTGAGCTTGTCTTGTCTGCCACAGTGTTTTGAACTCCTGGCAGATAAATTGCTTGGAACAGGATCCTCTGCTCCAGGCACCATTCCTGCACTCTCATCGCCTCCCTGCAGATAGGTAAGAGTGTGCTCCTCTTGCTTGTTAATGAAGTGCATGACAGACTTGCTGTCTGTTTGAGGAGCACTGTTTTGTGGCTGATGAGATCCAGTAGGGCTCTCAGGCTATACAAAACAGCTCGCATCTCCAACATGTTGATGTAGAGATGAGTTTCTGAAGGGTCACAGACATCTTGTGTCTGGAGGCCTAACAGTGGGCTTCCCACTCCAACAGGGAAGCATTCATGGCGAGACTCACCTAAGGCTCTGGTTGGGAGATGGGGAAGCCCTGGAGGAGATTTTCCTACACCGACCACCATGTTAGTGACTGGAGCAGGGGCAGAGCCATTTGAATGGGGTATGTCTGAGGTGTGATGCTTATCACCACTGTGCACTGACTATCCACTGAGTCATTCTCATGTGCAACTGTGCCCAGGGGCACTCTGAACACTGAGGAGACTATCAGACCCATCAAGTGTTGCTTGGAGTGGACTTGAACAGTCTTGTGCTCCATGATGTAGCATGCCACCTGCAGGCTGCTCTCTGGAAGAAAGGCTCGAGCCCTGGTCGTATTCAGAAGAGGTCCTATGAACAGCAGCTGCTGTGAAGTTGGAGCTGAGACTTTTCTAGGTTGAGAACAGCCACAGAGGTGAGGAACTCGGAGGCAGTAGCCATTGCCTGTACCGCCTCCTGCCTGGATGGACTGACAATCAACCTGTGGTCCAGGTAAGCATAAACTTGGAGACTTAACTTTCTCAGATGTGCTGTGAGTACTGCAAAGCACTTTGTGAAAATTTGAGACACTGAGGAGAGCCCAAAGGGTGGGACTCAACTTGGTAATGTACCAGCATGACAAAGCGAAGGAATCTGTGGTGGCTGGGGTGAACCAGAATGTGCTGTTATGCATCATGCATATCCAGGGACGCTAACCAGTCCTAAAGTTTCAGGAAGGGAAGCAGAGTCCCCAGAGAAACCATTACCAATTTCTTGCAACCCATGAATTTGTTCTGATTCCTGAAGTTAAGAATGGGCGCATGCCCCTGATTTCTTTGAGACTAGGGGTAGTGGGAGTAAAACAATAGGTTACTCACCTGTAACTATAGATCTTCGTCAAGGGTATCTCTTACAGCAAGTCACACATTTGGGATCATACCACTGGAAGGCGCTCCGCCGACAGCAATACTTGCAAGCAGTGTACCCAGGGCCTTGCATGATGTCACCCTGCTGGCGTCAATATATATGTGGGCAGCCCCCAGACTTCAGTTCTTTTCAGCCATTGACCAGTCTGCTCCTAACACGCAACCTCATCGCAGCAGTGACCACTTTGTGTTGATCTCCTTTTCGCACTTAGTTAATTGGTATCTTTTCGTGTCTATCATTCATGCATATCTACAATGGAATCGTTATTCTGCAAGTGTTGGAAGTGTTGGTGTAGACAAAATACTTTCCATTACGACCTGCACACCGCTCTGGGCCCAGTGCCTAGGAGCTGCTCACAATGTTGTGTTGTGTGAGTACTGTCAAGAATTTAATTGAATCTACCTGATGAAGATGTCTCAAGGACTTAGAAAACTTTCTCATGGTAGCTCTTTTAGAAAAGCAGCTTAAGTTAAGTGCTCCTCAGCTTCACCCTCTCCTTTGACAAGCTCCCAGACATCAAAATCGAAGAAGAAACATCACCCTGGTAAGCATAAGCATACAGACCAGGAGAAGACTGCTGGGGATCGTAGCAAGTCCCCTGTTCTTCAAGAACTTCAGTACCAGTGCCACCATCGAAGATAGTAGCTTCTTCGACCATCTTGTCCGCTCTACCAAAAGCTTGGCTCAGACACAACACCAGGCCTCGAACCAGCCAATAAGCTCCTTGCCAGTTCTGACTTCCCAGCTCTTTCAACAGCCTTGTTGGCGCTGGATTCAGGCCAAATTTTTCATCGACATCCATGCCTTTGCTGGACGTCGGCGGTTCCTGTGCCCACCATTGTTCAGACTCCTCACACGGACATGGTGCCTTCCATGCCCACTGCCTCTCGAACCATGGTGCTGGGATTCTCATCAATGGAATTTCAGCCAATACCACCTCTGACGATAATGTGCCTCCATCAATGCAGGCTTTGCTGACGTTTATCTGGTCGATGATATGGACAACAATTGCTTCAGCTAAGCCATTATGCCTATACCCACAGCCGAAGTCAGTCTCTTCGGTGTTACCACCTCCTATATGACAATGGCCACCACTCCAGCTGTACCACCTCTGTTGAGGACTTCTCCCTGTCGACATTCCGGCTCTGCTGAAAACAGTCCTACAGTTCATTCATACTGGGACTTCTTCTTCATCAACAGTCCCTAACCCTTCATCAACTGTAAGCCTATACCCTCAGCGAGCTAATCTCTTCAGTGTTCTGCCTCCATATATGTCAATGGCCACCACTCCAACCGTACTGCCTCCATCGGCACTTCTCCCATCGATATTCTGGTTCAGTTGAACCCAGTCCTAGAGTTTCTTCAGACTGGGACTTTCATTGACAGTTCCTAATTCTTCATCGATGACCACCTTTGCAGAAGAGTCATCCTCTGCCATCATCGTCTCTGGAACACCTAGTCAACGATGATGACTATGACATAGACTACATGGGGAAGAATTGATTTATTTATTTGAACATCAGTTTACAACCTTTGAGCCAGAGGCTCATTTCCAAAGGTACCTCTCACATTGAGGACAAATACATTACATTACAGGCTCATTGTTACATCACATTGAGGACAAATACATTACATTACAGGCTCATTGTTACATCACAGAGTTTCAAACTGTAATAAAATGACAACCATTTATATTGACAACCATGTATATTTACAAATATTTGTAGAGCGAAGGAACCATTCTAGTTACAGCGGTGCCCTCATGCGAGCTTTGTCAGTATGTGGTGGACTAAGTCACAACTAGTGACAGGTGCAATTACATGCATTAAATAGATGGTTCCATGATGCGTTTTGAAGGTGGAGATAGTAGTGGTGTCAGAGATGGCTGGTGGAGCAGCGTTAAACCAGGCTGGGGCTCTATAACAGAAAGATCTCTGTCCATGGTTTGTCCTGGTTCTAGGGATCAGAAAGGTGATCTTGCAGGAGGTTTGGGTATTAACCAAGGGTTGGGCTTGGCGGATGGAGGCTGTCAGCCCAGGGGTAGCCGAGAAAGTTTTTTCGTAATGAGGCTGGTTTGATATTGAAGTCACTCGTCCAGATTTAGCAGCCTTGCCAAGTCATATAGCTGACATGTGTGAGTGAGTCTGGGGGCCCTGCAATAGCCTACACGCTTTATTCAGGACAGCGGATTTTATTGAGGGTGGTCAAGTCAGCACTGCACGTATACAGGTAGGCCGTGAGTCCACTGGGGACAGTATCGAGGATGTAACTGCTAGTCAGAGGGCAACGGGGAGACAGTTTTATAGCGGTAGAGGATACCTAGCGCACATTAGTAGCAGAGGCAAGTGCATCAATATGGGTGTGGAAGGAGAGGGCTGTGTCAAAGCTGATCCCAAGGTACTTGTGAAGGGACTAGTTCAAGGGGTTGCTTGAGCTGGGGAGGATGTGTAGTGGGAAGTTACTGGCTTTGTTTTGAGGGTGGGCAAAGAGCATTGGTTTTGAGATTGATGACAAGTCTGTGCTCTTTGAACCAGGTTTCTGCATCATTGAAGGCGAGTTATAGGTGTACTGGAGGCGTTGGGGATGTGGTGGGTGGCAAAGAGGATGGCATCATCTGCATACAACAGAATTCTACCAGTGCATGCACTGGGTAGGGTGTTTAGGTAGATTGAGAAGAGTAGCAGTCCCAGGATGGAGCCCTGGGGACACCTGAGCGGATGGGACAGGTTGTGGAAAGTGTCCTGTTGATTTTGACACGTTGAAGGTGGCTGACAGGTAGCTAGTGCACCAAGAGATCGGCCCAGTAGATAGGCCAGTATGGGAGAGGACTTCCAGCAGGAGGGTGGGAGACAGTGTTGAAGACCTTTGAGATCTACAAACACTGTACCGGCTAGGGCACCGGCATCCAGGAGGAGTGTAGAAGTTTGAAAACTCAATTAGGGCCGTACCAGTACTGTGCCCCTGCCCAGAAGCCCTGCTGTTCTGGGCAGGGGATGTTACTTGGTTAGGTACTCAGTGATTTGAGAGGCCACCAGCTTTTCAAGGGCTTTAGAGAGGGGTGGGAGGATGAGATAGGTCTGTAGTTCCCTGCATTGACCTGTCACCGCCTTTTGTGGATGGGCATAACTATGGCCATTTTCCATGCAGTTGGGAATTGCCCCAGGCAGAGGGATTTGTTGAGTAGGGTGGTGAGCGGAGCAAGTACCTGGTCCAGCACCCGCTGGAGAATGCTGGGGTCCAGGAGTTGCTGCGGGACTATTGCTCTTTAAAGCTTTGAGCAGGTGCGGTCTGGCTTCCTGGTCAGTTACCCGCATAGGTGGAAACAAGGGCGTTGGATGGCGGGTCGGTAGGGGGGTCGAAGAAATTACTGGGGAGGACGAGCTAAGGTCCGTGAAGGTAGTGTTTAGAATTTGGCTATGCAGGCCGGGTCAGTGAGGTAGAGCCGTACATGGTGATCTGGGCTGGGGGCGGGCACTCCCATTCAGTCGTTTAATATTGTCCCAGAGGTTTGCACACCCCAGGAGGGGGTGGCGTGAGCCTGGCATGTCAGCCTTTGCTTCTGGATAGCCCAGGTGCACTTGTTCCGTGCTGCATTAGAAGCCTGTCTGTCAGCTACCTGGCCTGTTTCAGTGGCAAGGTGCCATAGGTTATCCCTGTGCTTACAGTTGATGTAGGGCAGGGGTAACCCAAGGTGCACTGAGCTTTTGGTACTGGTTCTGGTAAGGGGCTGAGTCGTGAGGCTTTGTTGAAAGTTTGGAAAAGAAGGTGAGAGCAGTGTTTATGTCAGGAGCATGCTGTATGGGTGACCAGTTTATCTGGGCAAGAAGTTTGAGACATTTTAGCCCACCAGTTCTGGAGATGATGCATGGAGCGTGGGTTGGCTTTAAGTTGGGGGTGGGGTTGTCCAGCGGAATAGGATTGGGGAGTGATCACAAGTGAGTCCGGGAGGACTGGATATCTTGGATTTTTTGGGCGTGTTTGTGATGATTACATCTAGAAGGGTACTGGTACCTCTCTTGGAGTTTACTCTTGTGGGTTGGGAAATGAGTTGCATCAGATCCATAGCCGTGAAGGTATCTGGGGTGGTGGAAGAGGAGGCGCTGAGCCAGTTCACATTTAGGTCCCCACAAGGATGTGATCAACCTTGTGTTGGAGGGTAGCAAGGTAATCGTTAAGGATACATCACCAGATTTTGGTGCTTTAGGCGGAATGTATGCCATAGTGAGATATTGGGGGCCCTGGTGGGGTAGTATAAGTTTAAGGGTGAGGGCCTGAGCCCTGCTATAAGAACCGGGCAGGGAGTGCTAGTCCAGTAAGTGAGTCCCTGGTATAGATAGCACAGCCTCCCCACATTTGCCAACATGATCCTCTCGGTATAGGATGTATCCTGGTAGTGAAACAAAGTGGTCGGGGTGGATTTTGACAGCCAGGTTTCTACCAGTGCTATGACATCTGGTTTATACAGCATGACCCAGCATTGGAGCGAATCAAATTTTTGAGTATGCTGCATATATTCATGGAGGCTATACGGAGACCAGCAGTCCCAGTTGCGGGACTAGTCTGGGTGGAGGCTGGGTTGGGATGTATGTTGCCTGTGAGGGAGTAGCAGGAGGATCATGGCTCTAGCTAGGGGGCAGAGTTTGGCAGGCTTTCGGTGGGTGACCGGTGGTGGTGGGAAACCCGTCTGCGGGCAGGGGATGGGGTGGGGTCAGCACGGTTGGGACGGCAGGGGTGATTAGCTGCCAGTGGGTGCCAGGGCAGGCGGAGGGGAGGCAACCTGGGGATGGGTGCTGTGGGTAGGGACACATGGTCATTGTAGGTGGGATCTTATTATGTCAGGGAATTGATGCTGGAGGCCAGTGTACTGGGTGGGCTGCCTGGTTGCTGGGTTTGTGTACCAGAGTAAGCATGAGGGAGGCATATTAAGGGAGATGGGCTGACATAGTGCTTCTGCCATAGCAGCAGGGCAGAAAGATAGAAGTATTTTGGGTGCTGTTCAGCAAGCGTAGATACCACTTTGGCTTAGTGGTAGTGTCCTCGGACTCTGGTACAGAGGGTACCAGGTTCAAGTCTCAGCCAGGGCAGCTGGGAAGGGACCAGGTGGGAGCTGAGCTCCGTGTTCTGGGGCTTGAGGCACGCTGGGGTTGGGGCCAGAAACAGGGTGGAGAAATAGTGACTCCTAGTGGTCACGGGTGCAGGCTGGGAGGTGAGGCTGGTGGTCAGGAAGCATGGTGAACTATGGGGGTGGGGCTGGGGGAGATGTAGACAGGGATTAGAAGTAGGTGGGGAGGATCGATGTGGCCAGGGTCCGAGGTAAGCAAGTAGTGGTGGGCGAGAGTGGCACAGGCTGACAGAAGAACCCAGGAGGTTTTGGGGTAGAGGTTTGTTTGACTGTACCCTGAGGTAGGGATCTGTGGGTCCCTCTAGTGGCTGGCAGGTATAACCTGCAAATGGAAAAGTGGGGACTTAGAAAAACGAAGGAGAGGAAGTGATGTCATAAGGCAGTGCCTATATAGTAGTGATGACCTAGGGTGGGTGGGCGGAGCAGTCGACGGGCTAACCTCCCTCACAAGGGTGCAGCTTAGAGGTACTTTTAATTACCCTTCCAGGCACCCACAGAGGGTCCCTGCTTCCTCCAGGAACAAGAATACCAGGAGGAGGATGATGGAGGAGGATGATGATGGGTACACACTCCATCTAGCACCTCCACAGTGTCATCAACAGGTGAGGATCCACAACCTGTACACCTTCCTCCCCACCTAATGATCCCAGCTTCTTGGAGATCAGGCAGCAGTTGCAACAAGTTATAGGGTTCTCATCCACACAGAAGAATCAACAATGATGTAATTTGGTAGACTACTTGGACCTCCCTGAGGCTCCAGCTACAGTTGTTCCACCCACGATCCAAGCATACAACAATGCCTTTTTGACTGCCTGGCATCGCCCTCATACCCTATCGCCAGTCTCACAAATGGTGGATAGACTGTATCAACACCCAGCAGAGCAACCTTATTTTGCCTCACCACCACAGGCTGACTCCATACTAATTAACACAGCTCATGACAAAACCTGCACCCAAAACACCTTAAGTTCCTCTCCTCCAGATAAGGAGTCAAGAAAACTTGACTTAATGGGTAAAAGAGTCTACACTTCCTCAACATTGGCCATACATATTTTAAATTACCTGGGCCACATGTTGAAATTTCAAAAGACTCTCTGGAACGTGGCCATTGAAACGGACACATTGATGCCCCAGACTAGTGAAAAGGACCAGCTCGTGTCAACCCTACAAACAGGTGCCAGCATGAGTCATCATCTACTAAGGGTCGGTTATGATGCGGTAGACACCTCAGCAAGATCTTCTGCTGTAGGGGTCTCGTTGAGATGACACTGTGGCTGAGAATGTCGGGATTTGCAGTGGACATACAGCAGTCTCTCTTTAACGCCTTCTTCGGGGACATAAACTTTTCAGGGTGAGGCGAGGATATATTGAGCGACTTGTAGGCCTCGGGCAACCACCACACTCACATCACACCAAATACCACCCCTACCCCAGAGTTTTCAGCATCACCCCTTTGTCGAGTCACAAATAGACATAAGCCAGGTATGAAACAACCAGTTAAAAGAAAGGTTAACCCACCAATGCTAGGCTCCTCCTCCATTACTAAGTTGGAAGACCTGCTGCAGCTGGCTCTGCAGCCTGACTTCTCAGGGTTCTTCCCAGCCAGTGCCCATCTTAGAGACAGTAGGAGGCTGTGTCTCCTTACATCTGGAGGCATGGAAAATAACCATAAATGACTGGGTGTTACAACTCATAGACACCGATCATACCCTGGAGCTAACTGCTTATCCTGCTGGCAGACCCCCCAAACCCTGCCTGTATCCACGCCTTCAATAGAAGAGGGGTGGTTCAACCTGCACTCACCGAGTCCAGAGGCACGGGATTACATTCTCACCTTTCCTCATGCCCAAATGCACAGGAAATCTTCAGCTCATGTTTAACCTCACAGCTCTTAACCACTTCATGCAATATAAAACATTTCAGAGGGTCACCTTACTAGGCTTACTCCTCTCTACACCAAGGATTAGCATCGTTTTACATATGAAGGATACTTACCTTCATATCAAGATTCACTGTGCTCACTACAAGCACTTAATCAGGGCTCTTCTAGTCAGACTTTGTTGACACATCGGTGTTCATGAACTGCCTAGTAGTAGCAGCACAGCACAGGAAGGATTCTGTGTCTTTTCTTCCTGAATGATTGGCTCCTCACAGCCGCATCCAGAGAACTCCTTGTTCATACCTTCAATGAATCTTTACCTGTTTTCCCAAATGATACTATGGTGAACGCCTGCAAGTCCTGCTCAGCTCCCTCACAGTGCCTCCAATATACCGGTGCTGTCTTGGACATGGCCTTAGGAATGACATTTCCACCCCAGAACAGAGCTCAGCGCTTGATAAACATGGTACACCTCTTCATGGACAGCATCCATGTTGACGACAACATACTTCCTACATCTGGGACATAAGCCAGACACCATCACATCAGTGCACTATGCCAGACTCCTCATGCAAGTCATCCAGTGGGTCATGAGAGCCCAATAAGACCACAAGAATGACAATGTAGTGGCCCAGGTCCAGATCACACCTTCCATACGGCGGGGCGTGAGAGCCCAAACACCACCATCCTCTATGGACTTCCTTTCATGCCACAACCCTGCATCAGGGCTTCTACAATGGACACCACACCCTTTAGTTGGGGAGCCCACTTAGAGACTATCAAACTCAAGGCTGCTGCACACCTTGACAGACACTCCAACAAATCAACATCTTGGACATCGTGACGATTTATTATGCCCTTCTGCCTTTCAACCATTTCTCTTACCAGGTTCCCATTGATTTAATCCAACAACACTTCAGTTGCCTATTACAGCAACAAACAAGGGAAGACGCCCTCCCTCTTTGTCGGAGACTCTCAGAGTATGCCACAAGACACTATAGTACCATCTATACCTAGTGGCAGTCCATGTTCCCAGGACCCACAACATGATGGCAGACCATCTCAGTCTCAGTCTCCACTCCCATTCTCATACAGAACATACGAAATTTGCCAGCAGATAAAGGCCTAGAGGTCTATCAAGTCTGTTCGAATGTGCAGCTAGCACCCCTTATTCTGTGCTGCCCCTCCTTCCACCCTTCCCTTCATTAACACTCCTCTGTCCTGTCCCATCCTCATTTGATGCAGTCCACTGTTCTACTGCATACCACTTCTGCAGGTAATGCATTCCACCCAGCCACCACCCTCTCTGTAAAAAGTGTCTCCTCATCTCCCTCCTGAACCTTCCTCGCCTCCAGTCTCATATCATGGCCCTGGTGGCCCTTCCTCCCTTACTTTGAACAGCCCTCTGTACCCATCTTGTTTATTCCTTTCATGTATTTAATGGTTTCAATCTATGTCACCCCTGTCTCTCCTCTCCTCCAGTGAGTACATGTTCAACTCCTTCAACCTCCTCTCGTATGATAAGTCCCCCAGCCCCTTGATCATCTTTGTCGCCCCGCGCCGCACCCTCCAGTAACTTTATGTCCCTCTTCAGATACGGACGCCAGTACTGCACGCAGTGCCCAGGTGTGGTCTAACTAATGACCTATACAGTGGCAGAATCACCTCCTCCTCCTCGAGGATATACCTCTTTGCAATACAACCCAGCATTTTGTTGGCCTTTGCAGCGGCCTTCCACATTGTGCCGAGTTGTTCATTGACCCTGTAATGAGCACACACCAGATCCTTCTCCTCCTCTGTCTGGGCTAGCTGCACTCCCTAGCTGGTAACTCCTCCTGGGTTCTTCATCCCAAAATGCAGCACCTTGCACTTTTTGGCATTAAACCCCAGTTGCCAGGTGTCTGACCAGGTTTCAAGCTTGCCAGATCATCCTGCAACCCCAGCCATCCCCTAGGTCATCATCCACCATCGCGCCAACCTTGGTATCATCAGCAAACAGACTGATCTTGCTCTTGATGTCCCATGATATGTCTGCAATGAATATCCCAAACAACACTGGTCCCAACACCGAGCCCTGTGGGACACCTCTCGTCACTGCCCTTGGGTGTGAGAGCTCCCCCACCACCCTCTGTTGCCTTCCCTGCAGCCAGTTTTCTACCCATCTCACCAGCTTTGCACCCGCCCCTGTGCCTACTAACTTCCTTCCCAGCCTCCATGTGGCAACGAGTCGAATGCCTTACTGAAGTCCAGATACAGGACATCCACTGCATGGCCCCTGTCCAGCTGCCTAGTTACCCAGTCATAGAACTCGACCAGGTTGGTTTGGCAGGATCTGCCATGTATGAAGCCATGCTGTCTGCTGTCCTGTAGTCCTTTGGCCTCTGGAGGGCCACCCGGCCCCTCTCCCTTCAGGATAGTCTCCATTAACTTACCCGATGGATGTGAGGCTCACTGGTCTGTAGTTCTCGGTTCATCCTGGGGCCACTCTTGTGGAGGGCACCACACGAGCCATCCTCTAGTCCTGGAGGTACACACCCTGAATGTAGTGGAGGCATTAAATAGGTCTGCCAAAGGTCCTGCAAGGACCTCTGCCAGCTCCTTCAGTACCCTGGGGTGTATGCCATCTGGGCCTGGCACCTTGTCCACCCTCAGTGCCTTCAAACCCGCTCAAACTCTGCCCTCCATGATTTCCCCATCTGTCACCACATCCCCCGCTTCTGCCATTTCTCCCACCTTGAATGGAAGTTGATGTCCCCAGGCTTACAAACCACTTTGCTCACTTTGCTTCCTCCTACAACAATCAGTGTGGAAGAGCCACATCCTCTCAACTTGCCCGGACCTTCACACCCAACAGGAAGGCTCTCATACATCCCAACCTCACAAACTTCACCTCCATGCCAGGCTCCTCAGGGTGTAGCGGTGACCAGGTACCATGTCCCGTCGTCCATGGCTAAAGTTTTACTTGCCTCAGAAAACCGTCCACAAAGACAACATATGCTATGAAGTGCAAACGGTTTGCACTGGGCTTAGATCCCTTCTCCTGCCCTGTTACAGACACTGTACACTACCACTGGTCGTTGCTCGACCAAGGGACTAGGATATTCCTCAATAAAGGCCCATGTATCAGCCATATTGATGTTCCGTGTCCTGATAGGTGACCGCAAGTAGCACAATCAGATGTCACCAAAATGTTTTTGAGAGGCACTTAAATCCTCCAATACATAACCCTGTCCCACCTTGGGACATCAATTTTATTGTGGAAAAGTAGACCTCATCACCTTTTAAACCATCTAGCACTACGAGCTATACTTTCTGTCATTGAAAGTGTCATTTTAGTTACTTTTACTTCAGCTGGAAGACCTTCGAGCTCCAAGCACTGATGTTTGAGCAACCCTATTTAATTTTTCACAAAGACATGGTCCCACTGGACAAACCCAAAGTTTCTCCCAAAGCTAGTTTCTGACTTTACTTTAAACCAATCTATTAACCTTCCAGTACTGTATCCGAGCATGCCAATCCAGGGGTGTCGTGAGAGCACAGGTCAGGAAACATAGGGAAACTAGGAGCAGTTTCAAAATTCACAAATAGTGTTTAATTTTTCTCAATAACAGCAAAATTAAAAATAAAAATTATTCTGTATAACTATTTACAAATGCAGTACAAACAGAGAAAACTAAGTCATTCTTCTGAGGGCATCTCTTAATTCCAAGTTTCAGTCTCTCAGTCTCTCACTCATTGCCTCTCTAGCAAAAGCATTGTTGCTCTTTTATAAGTCCTTGTCTGGAAACTCATTAAGAAAGCCTGCTTCTCACAGAATGTTCTTGTCAGTTTTGTTCCTTGCAGGTGCAGCAAAACAGTACATGGTGACCCAGAACTGACCTCTTGTTTACAACTCTGCAAAAGGCTTAAAAACTACATTTCAGGTTAACCCCTTGAGTTCCAAATAGCTTTTTGCAATCATTTCAACAGTATAACTATATATATTTTAAACAAAGGATCCCAGTATCACATAAAGATTCATATATATTTTATAACCACAGATATGCAAGGGGAGAGAAGAAAAGACAGAAACAGCAAGTGAAGGCAGAGAGATAGTGAGAGATGGAGCAGTGCGAAACCATCAGAGTGATCAGTTCCTAGGTCTCATAAGAAAAATTTGGTGCAACCAGCCAAGAGATAGAAAATGAGAGGATAGAACAGACTCTTGCGTTTAAACTCTTTCTGCATAAAAAATGGGACAGGGCCTTATTCAACCCTGTCAAACGGGAAGTATTGCTCCATACTTTAACTGCTCACAGGACACTTAGATTTTACATTGCTTGCCGAAGGACTGCCGAACGACACTGCAGCTCTTTGTATCCTTTGCATCTGGTATGGTGGGATTACTGGTGGTAAAGCAGTGCCCATACAGATGGTGGGCCAACTGCATAACTTTTGTTATGGGACATATAACAGGCAGTTCCCAGCAACTGTCAACCCACATTCCACACAGGCCATTGCTCCCTCTGCTGTAAGTTTCAGGGCATTCAGCCACAGAAATCTGTGAAGTTGCTACCTTGTCTAAGGTATACACTTTTAACAAAACATTACACTTTGGACATTGCTTCTAAGAGGAGAGCAAATTTTGGCTGAACAGTTCTTCAAGGCCTCCTCCTAGTTTGCCATTCACTTTCACCCTCACCATCACTGTCCAGTGACTGCTTGGTAATCAGTCCCAAATGTGTGACCTGCCGAAGAGATACCCTTGACAAAGATAGTACAGTTACATAGGAACTTACTGTAACAGTAGATATTTGAGACACTCTCTGCAGCAGGTCATGCTGACCTCCTCCATCCCCATCCTTCTCTAAAACAATTACCTCTCTATTCCATGCATTGTTTTGGGTGAGCCTAACTCCTACCCTCCTCCGTCCCCTCGGAGGGTCAGTGTTATGACCTGGAATCCCACGGGAACTGAGGAGTCAAGGGGTCACCATGTATATATACACGTCAACAGGGTGACATCGTCTGGGCTGCCCTGGGTACACTGTTTGCAAGAAGTCACCATTGATGGAGCGGCCTCGGTGGTATAATACCAAATGTGTGACCTGCTGCAAGAGATCCTCCGAAGATCTACTGTTACAGTAAGCTCCTACGTAACTGTACTGTCTAGAGTGGTATATAGTTCACTTCATATTCTGGCAGCTCCACTGGAAGTGATTTGTCAGATGTCTTCAAGCTAAGCTCTTCCCACAACTCAGGCAGTATGTTCCCGACTCCACCCTGTGACTTCAGATATTTGCACACTGGAAGCAGGGATCTGTGTGTCACCTATCAGGGAGGCCTGGTGGGTGAACTATATATCACTCTTACAATGATAGTTACAGTTGTGTAACCTATTTTACTGGGGTCATGGATATAGGTCACTAGCCACACTCTGGCAGACTCCTACTAGTTCTCTGGGAGAGGGCAAGGTGTACACCCCTATTTTTCAAACAGAGACTAATGAACCAAGCTCCCAAGAGCTCTGTGATGACAAGACTCTAAGTTGATGCTGTAGTGAGAAATTAAGCTGTGTGCTGACTTCCAGGTAGCAGCTTTGCAGATTTCCTGGATAGGGACGTCCCTGGAAGCAGCCACCAATGTAGTGGTATAGTCTGGTGCAATGAGCTCTAAGCCCTACAGAGGCTCCCTACCAGCCAACATATAGTAGAGGTTGATGGAGGATGTTATCCACCCACTATTCCTCCACTTTGCTGCCAGTCTGCCAGGCGAAGTTTGAGTTTGAGCCGTCAGTCGCTCCCGACAATGCAGCTCACGACAACTCGCTCCGACAATATGCTCTTGTCAACTCACTCCCGATGTCAATTAGCTCCCGATATAAACTCACTCCCGATGTCAATTAGCTCCGATGTAAACTCACCTCACTCACTGAAGTCATAACTTTGAAGCATTCGCAAACTGACCCCCCCACACACAACAATTTGCGTATATGTGGTATAGTAGTCAGGCAAATGATAGCTCACATAAATTTCATGGATTTGAGGTGCACCATGCACCCTTACTTGCTGAATAGTGCGTTCATGTTTTATCTACCATGCACCCTGTGCTGCCAGTGAAATACTTTGTTTTGAGTGGAGTAATACTTGCACAGTAGTATCTTGAGTAGTTGCAGCTCTTTTTGTGAGATTTACTGCTTCTGCTTGTTCTACAGCTGCAGGGTCATGAGCATGCGAGTGCTGGCTGAAAGTTGCAATAATACTAGGATTGTCATAACTTACAGTGTGCACCCTTGCGTTGCAACACTTTGCCTTTTTCACTGCAAGTTCACACTGCCAAATAGATTTTCCATTGTGCCCACGCTTGTGGTGTATGTAAATATAATTCTGTCCATCTACAAGCTTTGCTTGTTGTGTTCTGACAAGATGAACTCCTTCCATTTTCAAGTGTTAGCATTGAGTTCTCTTCTGATACCATTGTTTTAAATAAACTTGATTACAAATTGACAGTGACTGACAGCAGTAATTGACAGCAACCATGGTTACAGAACTGAGAGGGAGGCAAAGAACACAGGAGCAAGATGTTAGTGCTATCGCAAATTAAATTGAATTGAAAAGCAACCTACACAGACATACACTATCAGAGGTAATTAGTATAGCTTATTTCTTCAGCACAGAAACCTACACTGAGATACACTAGCAATAATTCTACTTCTAAAATGCAGACTCAGTGATCTGTAGCAATGGCTGTGATAATAAGTCTGAAAAGTTTGCTGTCAGATGAAAATTAAAGCTGTCACTAATTACAGACCTACTCTTTAACACTACATTATGGTTTTGAAGGTTTGAAAAAATTCAATTGTTCGTCCGGGGCAGCTGTTATTATTAAAATGGTTTTGGAAATTAGGAATATGAATCCAATAGTACTGGGAGCGAAAATACATGGAGCGTAAAGTATGGAGTTAATTGACGTGTATAAGAATTGTCGGGAGCGAATTGTCTCGCACGCTTTGTCGGGAGCGAGTTGACATTGACCCATTGCAAACAGCTAGTGAGCTTCCCTGAAGTACAGCTATGTGCTGCTCCATGTAAAGGAAAGCACCCTCTGCAGATCCAGAGTATGGAGCCTGTGGTCGGCCTCCAAAGGAGGGTAAGTGAAATATACCAGTAAGTCAATCACTTGGTAAAGTTGAAACTCCGATACCCAGGAGAAATTTTGGGTTGAGGTGAAGGATGACTTTGTCTCTGTGGATGAACAGGTAAGGAGACTCCATCGAAAGCACCTAGAGCTCCTTGATCATTCTGGCTAATGTAATTCCCAGGTAGTGGTGGTTCACGTGCCAGAGGGATAGGTGATCCAGGCCTTGAAAAGCACCCAACCACCTTCTCCTGGGCCACTGTTGGCTTAACAACCCATGTCCAGAAAGAAGAGATTGCTGCCAGGTGCACCTTAGTGGTCAGTTACTCATTGTTCCAGCTGAGATAGGGACCAGAGGTAGTCCAGGATGCTTGCCACAGGACAGTCAAAGAGGACCAAGCTCCTTGCCCAGGCACCATATGGAAAAACCTCTTTCATTTGAATGCACAGCAGCAGTGAGTCAACTCCTTCCAGGATGCCTGCACAATGTGGAGCACATCTTTTTTTTTTAATTTCTTTTATTAGAAATTTTACCACACATTTACATAAAATGCAGCTTTTGAAGGTACAAAAGATGCATTACATTTCTGAGTTCAAATCAACATCAAAATCAATTTTTTTGAGTAAGTACAGTAGTTGATGACATTGTATTATTCCCACGCTTTGTAAATTGGACAGGGTTGGGACCGACACTCTGAAGATCTTTCACTTGTTAAGGGAGTCTAGATTTAATCCTGGATTCTTGAAAGGTGTTTTTAACCCCAGAGTTATAGGAAAACCCACTAATTTCCCTAAGAAGAAATTGTTCTTCTTCGACCATTAATTGTTATCATGGTCCATTGGTTGGACTTGTTTAGGAATTGTAGTTAATCCAAACCTACCATTTCAAAGCGATGGGTGGGATACGGCCCTGTGACTCAGCATTAAACATTTCTGTTTTGTGTATCTCTGACATTATACCTTTCCAATCTTGAATTGTAGGAATTTGATTCAACATTCATCTTCTAGTAGTTGCTTTCTTAGCTGCAATAAAACAGATTGGTAGTATGGTTCGATTCCTACTACGGGCATGGTCCGTAAATTCTATGAAGAACTGTTCTGCTGTAAGCTCCATTGGTTTTGAAAATAGGGTTGAAAGCTCATTTTGAAATGAAAGCCAAATGGCATTAGTCTGGGGCATAGCCAGAATACATGACCCAGAGTTGCAATCAGGCAGCCACAACCCCTCCAGCACCTCCCATACACCTCAGGAAGGTATTTGAGAAGGACCACTGCCTGGAAAGCGGAACGGCATTTCCATGCAAATTCTCTCCAGTAGGAAGAGACAACTGATTTCCACTCAAGCAGAGAGGATCAAGACCAGTCTTCAAAGGCAATCTTTAGATCCAAATTTCTATTCCACCCCTCAAGATAGAAGCTGTGGAGTCTTGGAGCTCACTTCTCAGTTCTTTATAATTACCCCGATGATATGTGATCCCAAGTTGTCTTTAATTGCCTCTATAAAGAGTTTTAATAGGTCAGGGTTGGAGATGGTATGGTGGGCTGAATTACCCTATTACGGAGTATATGGTTACGATTTGAAAGTAGCGGAACCTATCAGAGTTGCCGAATGGGTATTGGGACTGAAGTTTATCAAAAGGAATAATGCCTTTGGGGAGAGGAATTGAAAGAGGCGGAGAGGCCAGTTGCCCTCCACAGAGAAAAGTTGTGGTCCATATAGATGGGAGGAACGAGTCATCCTGTGATAGTAGTTTACAGTATTCAAAAACTTTAAGCAGTGGCCAGATTTTCTAGTCACCCTCCAAAGCTTATATGTCTGAGATGTAATTTCAAAGCTGAAGGGCAACCGATCTCTCATCCAAGGAAAACAAGATTCTTTAATGTCAAAAGGTCATTTAGGTGAAATTCTATTGTTTTCTAAGGGTAGCTATAAGAGTCAGTAAGCCACATCAACAAAGCTCTTAGAAAGGCAGCTTGAGCATATAAAATCAATCTGGGAGATTTAGGTCTCCCGGAAAGTGACAGTTTTAAGATGGAGAGCCTAATTCTAGGTCATTTTTACCCCCACAAGAAAGTTAGTATCATTCTTTTCCAGGATTTAAAGTAGAATTTGTGGGGAAAAAGAGGATGTTCTGTAGTAGGTATAGAATCTGGGGCAGAATATTTGTGCGATTATCGCTATGCGTTGGTGGAATGGGAAGAAAGTCAGGGGCCCACTTGTCCAAATCTGCTTGAATTTGTACTGTTAAGGGTTCATAATTGACTGTCTCCAGGACTCCAGGGTCAAATGGGAGTTGGAGACCTAAATATTTTATCTCTGTGAGACAACCACTGAAATGGAAAGGCCTTTTTCAATCGAGAGGAAGGGAAAAGTTAAATGAGAGTATTTCAGTTTTAGTTACATTAAGATTGTATCCAGCTATTTTTTCAAACAGGCTTAACATTTTCCAGACCGTAGGTATAGCTTGGGATGGAGATAGCAAGATCAAGAGTACATCATCAGCATACATACTAATTTTGTATTCTTGTTGACCAATCGAATTCCCTCTACCCTAGGAGTGTTATGTAATGACAGACACCAAGGATTCTATAAGTAGAGCAAAAGGTATGGAGACAGGGGACATCCCTGACGGGTCCCCCTACCTAGGGAAAAGAGGGGACAAGAAGCCATTTATGCTAACATAGGCCCGTGGAGACTTGTATAGATTAACTAGGCAAGTGATAAACCGGGGAGGAAACCAAATGCTTTTAGGGTTTCCCACTAGAAAGGGCCATGAGACTCGATCGAATGCTTTTTCAAGCATCTAGGCTGATAAACACCGATGGATTTTGCCTAGTATGTATATGTTCTTGCAAGATCAAGGCCCTATGAACATTATCAAAGGTGTTCCTTTTTTATAAAGCCAGATTGATCCAGGTGTACGATTTGAGGAATAATGGATTCTAGTCTGGAGGCCAAATGGCTGTATAAATTTTGTAGTCCACATTAAGAATGGAGATAGGGCGATAGGATCCTGGATCTGAAGGATCCTTGCTTGGTTTAGGAATTGGGGCCATTGTTGCAAAGTCCCAGGACAGGGAGACAGATCACCCAGGAAATATCATTGAACAACACCTGTAGCTTTGGAACCAATTCTTTGATAATGTTTTGTACCATTCAGCAGTAAAGCCATCTGGCCCGAACATCAACCTGAATGGAGTTTTTGATAGTCCTCAATCTCTAGGACCGAGATAGGAGACTCTAAGTTTTAATTTGAAGAGGGAAAGTGTTGGGAGGTTTGCCCATTTCAAAACTTTGTTGATTCTTCCAAAGGGAAAGAGGGAGGGGGGAATACAGTTTGGTATAGTACTCAGTGAAGGCCTGTTGTATATGCTCGACAGAGTGATATGTTTTGCTGAGGATGGGTTTCTGAGTTTTAAAATGGTAGATGAATTTTTCTGAGCCCTTAATTTACATGCCAAATTCTTAATACCCCTCATGAACTGCCTGATGAAGGTAATATAGGACTGTTGGACGTTATTATCAATTATTCGCTGCAAGGAAGCTTTGTATTTTTATTAGTATTTGAAGGTCGCATCACTCTCCCGATAAAGCATTTGATAATTTAATAGTCAGGTCGATAATCTTGGTATTCAAGATCTCTTTCTTTGTATTTTCTAGTTGAGTAGGATATCTCCCCGGATGGTGGCCTTCATCACGGCCCCACTGCATTGCTTCCAGGATGTCTGGGTCTGTATTTTCAGAGAAAAGAGGGAGATTCTAGTGAGAGATTCTCTAGAAACTCCCTATCTGTTAGGATTGAGGGGTTGAGTCTCCAAAGAGAATTCTTCCTCACTCTGCCCATGTCTGTTTTAAGGATCAAGGATGATGGTCAGATAATAGCTTAGGGACAATACTGATGTCTTGTACCAGGGATAGGTGTTCACATGTTGTTATTATGTAGTCGAGTCTGGAATGAGATTTAAATCTTGGGAATAGTAAGTTAAACCAGGGGTCGAGGGGTATAGTCTCCTCCATACATCTACCAAACCCAGATGATCTATGGTGTTTTTGAATTGTTTAGTAGTCACATTGTTCCTGTGTTTTTATGGTTGGAGCAATCCATGAGTGGGGCCAAAGTCATATTCAGGTCCCCTCCTATAATCAGTTGACCCTGAGAAGACCAAGGAGCATTGTTATAAAGCCCCTATATGTAGGAAAGTTCAATTGTGGAGGGAAATATACACTGGCCAATGTGACTGATTTGCCATACAGTAAACCTTGACAATCACATAGCAACCCTGAGCACCTGTATGCTTTGGTGCATCTCCAAAGGTGTGGATCTTTCATCCTCTATTGTGTGATGAGGTGACCACTCAATATCCCCCAATTTAGCTTGAGGTGTTCAGATTCAGAAAGATGGGTTTCCTGGAGAAGTCATCAGTTCCTGGGTTTTTATTTAGGTGTTGCATGAGCTTTTTTTATCGGGTCATGTAACCCATTAATGTTATGAGATATGATTTTACTGGATTTAATGCCCCCATTTTTGTCTTTATTAGTAGTACTCATTTTGCTCTTTTCTTTTTCCAGGAAAACACCAGAGATGTCCCACTGACCATGCTACCCCAGACACCAAGTTCATTCTTAGCTGAGGGTCATCAACATAATTTTGTTGCTGAAATGATGCAATAAAGAATATTTAAATAACTCAATTGTTTTGTTTGTGTGGTTTCTTAACACCCCCATATAATCCATTACTGCTATGGCAACTGTATAAACCATCTTGTAAAAGCCTAGAATATTAGGTCTCTGACCATAACCCCAGACAGTAGACCCAATTTGCCTTTGCCAAGTTTGGATAATAGCAACTTTACCCAAATTACTTATTTCAGAACCATAAAGGTGAAACCTATATACACTACACCCAACAAAACCTAACTATATACAAATTGATCTCCATGTGGAGGTGCCTCATAGAGCTCCTCCTGACTCATCCTGTCCTAAATTCCACAAGGGAAAGGAGAGGATTGAGGGTTCTGAGCTAACCCCAAGCATGGATATGCTCAGGGTCAGCAGTAGAGCCCTAAGGGAGTGATAATTAAATCACTCTGGAGTGGAACCAGTTTAACCATGGCAAATACCATGAATTGCCTTACTGAGGGTTCTCCTACCAGTGCTAGGCGTTATGGCACAATGGTTCTAATATTGGGAGAGCCAATCTAAAGGGACACTATTGGACAGAAGAGCAAGGTCCATTGCCCAGGAGTGACTCTGGGAATTTGTTTTCACCCTCTGTAGCCCGACTATCGGGGAACGAACCCTCTCCTGATCATCCGGGGTCCTCTCAGAGGGAGAAAGAAAACAACCCATATCCCAAATCAACTAGACCTGTCTTAAGTTAGAATGAGCCATAGGACCCAGGGTGAGAGGGCGAAAGAAAGGCTGGTATAGGAGCCTGGGAGACCCGAACAGAGGAAGGTAAACACCGATCCTTCAGGTCAGAACACCTTAAAAGTTACAACCTTGGTTTAAGTGAGGTCTAAATAAAAGACGCTCCCAAGTATATTCTGTTGTTGCCCTCCATAACCCCCGACCCAGCCCGACAATCCCTGGCAAATGGACCAGGGAACTTGTTCTAAGGCAATGACCCTCCCCACAACCTGACCCAGGAGCCATCTACATGACTTCAAATGGTTTGGGAGCCATTAACCTCCTATATTACATTCCTACTTCAGTAGTAACAGAGGCACACAAAGGCACATATAATTGTAATAATTGTCATTTGTTAATCCCCTGACATAAAGTAAATTGTTCAGCATTATCTAACTACTAGGATTATAGCCAGAAAGTGCAGTCTCCAATAGTTTTCATATTAGAACACCATGTCTGGTAGGAATTTTCAGGTTGGTAAGGGAAATAGAGCCAGTTATTGGTAAGCAACTCCCTTCTCTTTCATGGATCTTCTAACCTCAGATCCAGCCTTTTCAGTTCCATTTGCAAGTTGCTCTCACTGTGGAGTTCTGGCTCCATCTAACAGACAAAAGCGCTATGAGGAGCTCAACATTTTGCATATCAATGGTGTGGCCTAGGTGGGAATTAGGCTTTAATTAAGTAACAGGGTGGTACTCACCAATGGGAATAATTTCCAGTGTGTCCAGGCCAGTGAAAAAGTAAATACTTTTTCATCTGCTCGCAGCCCTTACAGCCAGACAGCTTCTGTAGCTCTGCCATTTCTGTTCGCTTCCAACTCCGATACATACGTGGCTTTTATTTTCCTTATGTTGTCGAGAGGTTGGTGAAAAGAGCCACTGTGTACTTACGGGGTGACTGCATTGCTTAGACCATGTCAAAGTGACCAAGAATGATGGAAGGGCATCCCAAGTACTTTTGCCTAATTTTTATTGGGATTATGGAGCTACCTACATGGAGAGGGATCCGAGGCTATCCAAAGTCAGGGAACACCAATTCGGGTGAGGGGATCGAATCTGACATCCAAGGAGCCCTGGGAGGGAGGAAGGCATGGAGGTAAAGGGTCAAAACGAAACTAGACGGAGGGGACCATGTGCTTCAAAGCGATGCCCCCAGTAAGGGAAAATCCCACCATTAGGGAGATCACTAAAGTCCAAATGGCAACCCAAGCCAAATGAAAGAGAGAGAGACTTTGATTTTATTGCCTGGATTTAGGGAGAAATGTCTGCTCCACTGAACCAGAGCCCCACCAACACCCCACCCACCAAGACTACAATGGAAAAGAAAGAAACGAATCACCACTCTCAACTCACCACAGAATGATAAGACTGTACCTCAGGATATCTCAAGTAGGCAGTAAGAGGTTGCGTAAATTGCTGCAGGCGCTCCAGTAGTTCAGGGATTGGTAGTGATGCCTGGGGAGCATTTGACGGTCTGTTGGGCCCCTGCTTCTGACGCTGCTTTACTGCTTCCACCGCCTTTTCCATTATGATGCATTTTCCAGAAGATCTGCTGCAGCTTCAGAAGCCTTCTTCAAATTTTTCCAGCGTTGTTCTGTTCATGTGACCACATCCATTCATTTTTCTGCTCCAACAGCCATCTGAGTGGGGCTGATCATGCTGAAAGTTGAGGGATTAACTTCCCTAGGTAATTAATCATCCCTAAGAACCTCCTGACATCATCTTTGCAGCTGGGTTTTTACATATTCACTATCACAGATGTCTTCTTAGGGTCAGGTTTAATCTCTGATCTGTAACAATATCACCCACAAAAGTCTGCTTTTCCACCAAACTCACATTTTCTTTGTTGAGTTTAAGATTTACTTTTCTTATCAGATTCAGCACTTGTCTCACTCTGAAGTCATGTTCATCTTTTGTGGAACCTCACACAATGATATCATCCATCGTGGTTTCAACACCTGGAATGTGCTCAAAATCATATGAATTATTTTATGGTAAACTTCTAGAGCGGACAGTATCCCATATGGCAGACGAAGAAATCTGTATCTTCCTTCTGGAGTATTAAACGTGCATAACTTTGAACTAGCAATATCTAGTTTCATTTGTCAAAATCCAGAAGAAGCATCCAGTTTGCTAAACCATTTAGCACCAGCAAATTGTGACATTATCTCTTCTCTGCTAGGTAACTTGAAATGCTCCTTTTTATAGCTCTGTTTAAGTCTCTGAGGTCAAGACATATTCTGAGCTGGCCATTTTCTTCTCAACTATGACTAAAGAACTACCCAGTCTGTAGGTTCATCAATTCTCTTGATTACACCTGTGGCTTCCATGCGGTTCAGCTCTCTTCTTCAGTTTGTCCTCGGTGCGAATGGCAGTTTCCTGCAGGGGTGTATTATGGTGGCACTTGGTCATCTATGTTTATTTTGTGCTCCCCAGGCAAATATCCTAGGCCTTGAACACACCGCTATACTCTGTAAATAATTATTCACATTTAGCTTCAGCTTGTAATGTCACGACAAACACTCTTCTCACTAAATTGAGTTTCTCACGGGCACTTATGCCTGGAATTGGTTGCACATCCTTCTCTACAATTAACAGAGACACCGTGAACTGTTGGCCTTTCTGCTTCAGAGCTACCATGCAGCTCCCTTTTACTGGAATATTCTTACCTGTATAACCAGTTACGCTTATCTTGGCTGAATGAATTTTAGATTTTACATGCAGAGTTTCATAGTCTTGCTATGAAATCAGGTTCACCTGTGTGCCTGTGTCAAGCTTGAATGGTATGATAGTCTCATTCACAGTTAAAGGTACAATCCATTCCTTTTTTCAGAAACACGTAGCTCTACAGAATCTACAAAGAACTCTTCCAGCTCATCTTCCTCGACAGTGTGAACTTTATTTTGTTCACTTTTTGTTTTGCAGCATTTAGCAAAATGGTTATATTTGCCATACTTACTGCAGGACTTCCCATAGGCAGGACAGGCTTTAGGTTTATGATTATTTCCACATCTACCACATGTTTTCCGATTAGGCTGCTGCTCCTCTGCTGCTTTATTTTCAAAAATATTTCTTGTTTATCTCAAGCTTCTTTAGTGCTTGCACAGCCCCTCGCTTCCTTTGTTCAACTCTTTAGCCTGTGATTTGGTAGTTTCAGCAGCTCTACACATGTTTACAGCTTTGTCCAAAGTTAAATCTTGCCCTCTAAGCAGTCTTTCTGAGCCCATTGTCTGTGATTCCCATATAATTCTGTCCTTAATCAATGATTCTTTCAGATCTCCAAACTCGCATGTTTTGCAGAGTGAACGTAACTCTGTTAAATACTGATCAAAGCTATCCCCCTTTTTCTTGTCACATGTGAAAAACTTGTATCTCTCAGGCTACATTTTGTTACAAAGTACTCTTCAATTTTTTCATAATTACATCAAGATCCATGTGTTCACACTCACTGAACTGGAAACTGTTGTAAATGTCTAACACATCTTCCTGACTACATGTAGAAAGATCGAGGCCTTTGTTTTGCCATTTTCACTTTCAGCGCCACTAGCAGGTAAATAAATGTTAAACCTTTGTTTAAATCTCTTCCAATTTTCAGCTACATTTCTAGACAATTGCATACCTGACGGAAGATTTAGTTTATCCATTTTTTTCTTTCTGTTTTTTCACCAGACCGTCTTCTTCAAAAGTTCTTTTCATGTTCTTTTCCGTCTTTTCAGGTTTTGATATCTGCTTCTGACACCATGTTTTGCTTGGTAATAATTTTGAAACCAGCATGAGTTTTTACTCATCTTTATTGTGCAGCCATCTTAAACACACTGCTCCAGCCAACAAACTTCCCATAACACCCCACACTATAGGGCTGTCTACAGATCAGCTTCTTACATTTACCTTAGGGACCGTCTAATAAGTATGTTAAATTCCTATAACATCACAGTTGGCGCCCCTGTTACTACATAGCTGATTGGTCCACCCTGCCATGAATCTGTCTGCTGATTAGAGCCTTTTTCGCTTCCAAACTGCTGTTTATGCGCCTTTAGCAGGGCGGCTTTTAATTTTGGCAGGTCTAAATCTTTTGGACTGTATTTTTCTCCTGCCCCCACCCCCACCCAGGCCACCTTTAAATACACTTCAGCCCCCTCATCACACTCTCTTTCCCATTGGCTCATTTTCTGCTGCCCAATATAATTATTCCCTAAGTAAATTCTTTGGCTTCTCATATTTCTTACTCCACTATTCAGCTGTACCTCATCCTCTAATTACTTTTCCTCTCACCACCCCTACACTGATCTATTCCCTGCCTTCGTGTGTCACATTATGGTTCAGGTAACTTACCCTCCGTCCTTCTCACTCTGATTTTCTTTCTCCATTTTGTATCAGATCCCTAATATAGCTAGCCCTAAACAGGCTAGTCTGCTGCCCAGTCTCCCCACCTTTCTCCTTGTTCTTGCTTGGTCTACCTTTTTGGTCACCCTATCCTAAAACTGCCAACCTCTGGTGACCAGGTCCACTTTAAGCATAGCCCCTCGTCATTCCTATTTGCTGCCTCCAGCTTTAAGCTGGTCTCTTTTCTGCCTCCGTGTAGCTTAAGAAGAAAAAATGAACCAGCATATGATACTGTTCATTATTGCATGCTCTCTGCCACTGCTCAATCTACCTATGCTCTCCTCACTTCAGCCTGCAGTTATGGGTCTTCAGTTCTGGCCAAACGACTTCTTTTCAAACTATTTACTGCTTCATACCCCACACTGTGACCCCTCTCCAGTACTACTTAATAGAACCTGGCTCTATCTAGTTACTTATGTCCTAAAAGTGTCACATGAGACCATATAACCCATGTCCCTTCCTGCACCTGCAGTCTCGGTACCTCCTCCTACTTGCCATTCTGCTCTGGTGATGTCCAAATAAATCCTGGACCTACAGACGCCTTACCTGACTTGATCAATAATGCAAGAGGCCTGGTTGTTGCACATCACAATATCAGGAGTCTCACAATCAGACTGATCTTTTTCTTGTTTTTTTTAACTATGTTTCTTGCTCCTCAGCCTGGAACTCTCTCAGGCCCCTGCTCGCACCAGCTAGCTCTACCTCCCGCTGTGTTCCCCAACCATCTTCAAGGTCATTGCGGTTCCCTGGGCTGGGCAGGTCAACCCGGAGGGACCGTAGGGGCAGTGGTGGGGAACCAGCGCTGGGAGTGTGGCAGTGGCTGTGGCAGGGACCGCCACCTATCCAGGGCTGGAGGAGGTATTTTGGTAGTTTTAGCCTGAGATCCCCCTGCATGGGTACATCTGACGCCGCACATGGCAACCCTGCCTATATCAGCCACGCCTGACGTGCAGCCCACCGCCTGATGGTGCCCAGTCTCCACTGGGGGTTGCCAGAGCACCGGTATCCCTATCCTCCCACCCAGAGAGAAGAGCTGCCCAGAGGGTGCTCAATCCATCTCCTCCCTGCCAACCCCGACTCCCGAGCTTGCTCCCGAACTCGGATCATCAGCATGAGGTGTGGTGTCCAGCGCCTCAACCCTCAGCACCGCCAGGCCAATCAAACTGATCTTGAATCCTGGACCTCCCCTACAAGCCTGACATCATATGCCTGACTGAAACCTGGCTAAATCCTTCCACTCCAGACTCTCTGTGCTCCCTTCCATCTTATAACTTACTGAGACTCGATAGACCTTCTCCCAAATGAGGGGTGGTACTGTTGTTACTTTAAAGATCATCTACATCTCACTGCCATTAAATCATCTCACCTAGCCCACAGTGAAGTACTTCATACTCTTCTTACCCTTGGTACCAAAATACTTCTATATTGCTGTGCCTATAATTTATTTTTTTATTTATTCTGATTGGGATTAATACCTTTGACTCAAAAGACTCATTTTCAAAGGTTCCAAGTCAGGGACAAAACAAGAGCAAATACAGTACAACACAATACAAATAAGTACAAATTAAGATAACAGTGAAGAAAGAAAACATGGTAGGCATCATGAGAATCATTAAAATCGCACTATGAGGTACAGGACTTGCTAGTTTCAGGTACATCTTAAAATAGGACTATATTACATTACATCATGTTGTTGCAGGGTAGGGATACACTGGAGATAGTGAGACATGTCAATAATAGGTCCATGTTAAGCTATGGGGATGATGGGGAAAAGGTAAGCAGCCAGGTTGGCGTTGTCAAAGTAGCTACAGAAGGTGTGGGACAGGTGTAAAGGAGAAAGGTGGTATAGGAGGGTTGTAAGTTGAAAGGAAGGGGGAGGGGAGTGGAAGACGGACAAGGCAGGAGGAATATGTCAAATAATTTTCTTGAACAGTTACAGGTGGTTACATTCTTAAGGTGGGACCGTAGCCCCATTTGAATAGACTTAGCTTTGTGTTTACTGTCAGCATGTCAGGTAGCTCATTAAACCATTTGGGGCCCTTAAAAGTAATGGATTTTTGGGCCAGTGATGTGTGTTGAAAGGGACTTGTAGACCTTCTTTAGTCGCATTTCTTGTTTGTTTAGTGTGCACAGCCTTCTTGAACAGACTGCTTATAGATTCGGCATGAAGCCTACTTGAGCTTTTTACGATCTGGCATGTTTGGTATTGGGCTCTTAGGTACAGTGAGTCAGCCTGTCTCAGAGTAGAGTGCACAGGTGTGAGTCAAATGATCTGCCCCAAGTGCCAAATGACAGGCCCTATTCGTGAGTTTTTGTATCCTGTTTTGGGCAGAGTCTGATCCTGTGATGTATATTGGTAGCCATAATCAACAGATGATAATACTGTGCTGCCTATGGCTAATCTGAGGGCCGCAGGTGACATAGAGTGCTTATTTCTGGAGAGGATGTCCAGTTTCATGTTGGTGGTTTTGACAACTTGATCAATGTGGTGGGAGAAATGAAGAGTGTCATCAAGGTAAACACCCAGATATTTAAATGAGGAGACTTGTTCAAGTGTGTTACCCTTATGGTTCAGAATTGAAGGGGATGACATTCCTTTTGTTCTGTGGGACCGAGAACAGCATGCTTTTGGTTTTTATGGTTTAGTAGCAGTTTATGTTGACAGAACCAGGTTTCAAGTTTGTGGAAACTATTGAGTAGGCCTTCTCGATGGTCAAGTGGTCCATTATCTGCATGTAAAACGACGCTAGCAGGGCAGGCATCAGGGAGGTGGTTAATGAACAGGCTGAAAAGGAGCGATCCAGTATAGACCCTAGCGGTACTCCAAGGGCCACTACCTTAGGGTTAGAGAGGAGTCGCCGATTCTAATGCATTGAGTTCTTTGGCGCCAGGTACCCTACTGAAACCAGGAGACTGTATCAGACCAGAGCAGCATATAATCCTCCATCCTACAGTTAAAAGGGATTGGATGAGTTTCTGGATCAGATCTCCCACCTTGCTTGGCAAACATGAGGTCCCTTGCTACTTGGGACCTAAATATAAATTGGCTGGGGACCACTCAATCTACATTGCTGGCCAGATTGCAGAGTTTTAACCTACACCAGCTTATATGTGATCCCACTAGAAAAAAAACACTCCAATATGAGCACGCTGCTGGACTGGATTATGACTAACCACCCTGAAAACATCACAGCCTCTGGCATATTACCTGGTGCCATCATTGACCACTCTGGGGTAAAAGCAAGCCTATTCCATCAGGGCAGCAGAGGCACATCCCAGATCCTATTCCACTCGAGAACTCATATGCCACACTGGCAAATGAGGACAACCAAATAGAGGTACCCAGAGAAGTGGAAGGAAAGGATGTGGAGGTTAGCCAAGGAGGTGACCTCAGCGGGAAAGCAGGGACCCAGAGGAGGAGGAAGTGAATCCTGGTGGGGACTCCATCGTAAGAGGGATCCAGCTAGGAACACAGGAGGGGAGGACAGGGAGGTGAGGTGCCTACCAGGTGCCATGGCATGAAGGATGGAAGGAAGATCCTGAGGATCACTGGGAAGGCAAGATGGGAGGGTGAGCTGGATGTCATTATCCACCTAGGTACTAATGACCTGGCAAATGGGAGCCAAAGGAAGTTCAGGAAGAGTTTAGGAAACTGGGAGGGTCTCAAGCAAGTAGCTACTTCTGTCACTTTCTCAGAAGTACTACCTGTGAGAGGCAAGGAGAACATAGGAGTGCATGCACCAGGAACTTTAACTCATGGTTGAAGAACTGGTGCTGAGAGGAAGGGTTTGATTCATTGGTGACTGGGACCCACCTGGAGGGATGGAGGTTTGTTCAAGCTCTGACGGCCTGCATCCATCCTGGAGGGAATCAAGCACTCAATGATAAGTTTAAATGCTACATTGACAAGCATTTAAACTAGCAAAGGGGTGGCAGGCCAGCAAGGAGGGTACCATTGCTCACCCCACAGCTAGCAGTGGAACCAGTGAACCAGAGGAGTGGCTATCTCTGCAAAGCAGTGTGCAAAAGATGGAGATTAGTGCCCAAGAGGTGGATAAGCAGAAAAGGGCAAAATCAGCAGAAGGGCAGACAGCAAGGAGAACCAGGGATAAATGACAACCAAGGAAGGGGCTGGAGTAGAACAATGAAGCAGTCTAGGGAGGTCAAATCATGGAAAGCCATGTGTGCAAATGCCAGGAGCCTTAGCAACAAGATGGAAGATCTGGAGGCTGTCATGGTACAGTCAGACCTGGACATTGTGGCCATCACTGAAACCTGGTGTAATGATAACCATGACTGGAGATGGCCATACCTACTACAACATATTCAGAAGAGACAGAGCAGGCAGGAAGGGAGGAGGAGTGGCACTGTATGAAAATGACATAAGGGCCACAGAGACCCAGGAGGAACAAAATGGGGAGAGATACTGTGGGTTAAGCTGGAAAGGAAAAATGGGACAGCCATCCGACAGGTGTGGTCTATAGACCACCAGCCCAGGAGGAAGAAACAGATAGGAGTTGATGCTAGCCATCCAAAGGATGGCAGACAAGGGTGAGGTAGTACTGGTTGGAGACTTCAATATTCCAGACGTGGACTGGAGCATCCCAGCAGCAGCATCAACTAGGAGCAGATTTATCCTGGACTCCTTCAGGGTGCCTTCCTCAAGCAACTGGTCATGGAACCAACTCGGCAGAAGGCAATACTGGACCTTGTGCTCACAAACAGGGACAGTGTGATGGGGTAACACTGTGGGAGCACCTGGGAACAGTGACCACCAGTCATTGTGGTTTGAAATCACAGAAAGAGCAGAACCAAACCACACAAAACAGGTATCCTGGATTTTAGTGGGCAGACTTTGGGAAAATGGGGAGATACTTGAAAGAGGCATTAAGGGAATGGGACAGGAATCAGGGTTGAGGAACAGTGGGCAGTATTTAAAATGGTGATTACAAGAACAACAGAATTATGCATTAAGCAGGTTAGCAAGAGGAAAAGGAAGAGGAGACATTATGGTTTTCCAAAGAGGTAGCAAAGAAAGTGAAAGCCAAAAAGATTGCATTCAGGCAATACAAAAGACACAGGCAGAAGAGGATAGGGAGAAGTACCAGAAGAAGCAAAGGAGGTAGGGAGGTCAGTAAGGAAGCCAAAGCTCAGACAGAAGAACACATTGCAAAATCAGTGGGTAAAGGGACAAAACCTTTACAGGTACATAATGAAAAAGAAAGACAAAGGGAGGGATAGTGAGACTGAAGGGGAGGATGGGAGCCGTGGAGGATGACAACAGTAAAGCTGACATATTGAACAGGTATTTCTGCTCAGTCTTTACGAGGAAGAGGGGTAATGGGTCTGAAGGGGTACAAGGGTGAGAATGGTGCAGAAATGGACACAAGTCCCTTTACACGAGAAAGGGTCCTGAAGGAACTGGAAGTAATAAGAGTCAATAAAGCAATGGGGCCAGACGGTGCACCCAGGTCCTTAAAGAACTAAGAGAGGTGGTGGTTGAACTCTGGCTATCCTGTTTAGCTGGATCACTGGAAACAGGGTAGGTACCCAAAGACTGGAGGACAGCAGATGTAGTCCCCTTATACAAAAGTGGGAACAAAGAGGAAGCAGGGAACTACAGACCAGTCAGCCTCACCTCGTGTAGTGGGGAAGATCATGGAAGCACTACTGAAGGAGAGATTGGTGGAACATCTGGTTTGTCAATGGACTACAGGACCCAAGGCAGCATGGTTTCACCAGGGGAGGTCATGTCAGACCAACCTCGTTGAATTTTTGACTGGGTGACTAGGAGGTGGATCAGGGAGGGCAGTGGACATGGCCTATCTGGACTTCAGCAAGGCCTTGACACTGTGCCACATAGAAGACTATTACACAAACTGGGAATATGGGTGTGGGCAGGACAGTAGTGTGGTGGGTAGGGTAGCTGGCTGGGTGGCAGGACACAGAGGGTGGTGGTAAATGGCTGTCACTCCACAGAGGGAAGAGTGACCAGTGGGGTACCACAGGGATCAGTGCTGGGACCGGTCCTATTCAACATCTTCATCAGTGACATGCGCAGGATCTAGAAGGCAGAATTTCACTGTTCATGATGACACAAAGCTCTGTAATAGAGTAGACACGCCAGAGGGTGTAGACAGAATGAGAAGACCTGCAGAAACTTGAAGAATGGTCAGGGGTTTGGCAGTTGAAATTCAATGCAAAGAAGTGCAAGATAATGCATATGGGGCACAAAACCCTGGCACAATATATCAGTTGGGGATGAGGATATAGCATGCACCAAGCAGGAAAGGATCTTGGGTTGTCATCTCTGATGACCTCAAAGTAGGAAACAGTGTGACAAGGCAGCAGGTAAAGCAAATAGGATGTTGGGATGTATAGGCAGGGGCATCACCAGGAAAAGGAGGTCATAATTCGCTATACAAGACACTAGTGAGGCCCCACCTGAGTACAGTGTACAGTTCTGGAGACCATACCTACGTAAGGACATAGACAGGGTAGAGAAGGTTCAGAGGAGGGCAACAAAGATGGTGCATGGATTGCATCACAAGTCCTATGAAGACAGGTTGAAGGAACTGAACATGTACTCCCTGGAGGAGAGGAGGGAGAGAGGGATATGATAGAGACATACAAGTATCTTACAGGGAGGAAGGGGTAGGAAAACACTATTTTTGCGAAAAGATGTTCCAGGACTAGAGGGCATGGATGAAGTTGGAGGGAGGACGATTCAGAGAAACATGAGAAAGAATTTTTCACAGAACGGGTGGTGGACAAGTGGAACACCCCTGCCAGAGGAAGTGGTGGGGCTGAAACAATCCACGGGATTTAAGAATGCATGGGATGACATAAAGGAATTCTAGAGGTCAGGGTAAGGGAAACAGACTTCTAGGAAAACAAACTGAACTTATAAGCTCAAATGAGCAGACTGGTGGGCCATAGGCTCCTTATCTGCCGACACTGTCTATGTATCTATGTATCTATGTATAAACCCCGTCTCATAACTTTCTCGCAACTATGTGGACTTTCGACTTGAGGCTTTTCCTACATGACATTGTTTCTACTGATTGGTCCTCCTTTCTAATATCAAATGATGCTCAGACCTCCCTTAATCTATTCATAACTCACTTCCTTGCTCTTCAAGATAAGCACTGCAAACTAGTAACTGGTAAAAATGGGCAAACACGTAGACTAAATTCTGACCTTCTTGCTAAGCTAAAACAAAGAGATAAAAGCTGGTTCGATACAAGAGCTCAGGGCTATCCTCTGACCTAAATTCCTGGGGCTCTCTGCAATTCCTGTAAAAGGACATCACAAAGGCAAAAGCTCTTACTGCAAAGATCTATTCACAAACTCCTTTGCGACTCTAAAAATTCTGGTCCAATATAAAATTTTTCTTGGCCTAAATCCACAGCCACCCCTACTGACATGTTACTAAATGGTGTCCACTGCAACAGTCCCATACTATTGCCAATTTCTTCAATGATAAACTCTCAGACTTATCCAATTACACCTCCTTCTTCCAGTCCAGTCAAATATACCCACATCATCTACTGTCAGTGGTCCCCATTTCTTTTCAGGGTGGTCTCTGGGTGAGATGTGCTCGAATTATTATATAAAATCTCGACTACACTGCTGCTGGCTCAGACAACCTAGAACCTAAGCTCCTAAAGCTATCTGCCCCTTAATTGCTGCTCCTAGCCAAAATGTTCACGTTATCCCTTGTACCAGTGCTATATCCCAGAAATATGGAAGGTTGCAAGGATTTCCCAGATTCAAAAACGGCGATCGTAAGACCCCAAATTACTGTCCCATAGCCATCCTATCTGTTCTCAAAAAATTCTGGAGAAACTTGTAGCTGCTCAAATGATTGATTTCCTACTGAAATATGACCTTCTTACCCCCACCCAGCATGGTTTCCACAAGGGCCATAGCACCACTACTGCCTTTCTCAAATTTACGTCTGATACGCTTAGTAGCTATGGACTCTGGCCTTCTCACTGGGGCTATTTTCATTGATATGACCAAGGCATTTGACCTTGCTGACCACTCCATCCTCTTAGCCTCCATTGGATCACTAGGCTTCTCTCAAAATGTTGTAAGGTGGTTTGGCAGCTACCTAACTGACAGGTCTCAAACTGTGAAATGTAACTCCACCCTCTCTCAGACAAGGCCATCATAAACATAGAGGTACCACAAGGGTCCATCCTCGGGCCTCTTGCTTTCTCTATTTTCATCAATAACATCACCACCAACCTCCATAGGACTGCTTCACTACTATATGCTGATGACATTGTTCTTTACACTAGTGATAATAGCATTGATGTCATCAATCAAAAACCTCTTTGACTTTCAGCAAATCTGTCAATGGCTTACTAGTCACAGGCTTGTCTTAAACAAGTCCAAAACCCAAGCTATGCTAGTTGGTTCAAATGCAAGCTTAAACTCTCCCAACCTAAATGTAAAGTCTCCTTCTCCAATGGTTTAAGTCTTGGGGTGGTGGATTCATTTAAATATCTGTGTGTCACACTAGATCCATCACTAAACCTCGATCTACATATACAACAGATCTGCAAGCTGGTCAGCATTAAACTTGGGATAGGATACCGTACAGCTATATGCTCACCCCTCTGCTAGGCTTGCCTTTCCCGTGGCATACTCCTTCCCCGCTACCTATGGGGTTGCCGCCTATACCCTCTGTGTCCAAATCAAGCCTTCAAAATGGGATGTCACATATAACAATATCTGCCACTATGCATCCTTCTTCATCAACTGAAACACTACTGTCTCCTTTACTCTGATCTGGGTTGCCTTCCTCCTCCTGTGCTAAGGCTTTATGCTTATGGCTCTGTCATTGACAATATTGTCAGTTTACAAATACCAAAACCCTTGGTGGATCTCTTCCTTAATCTTACACCACGCTATGGCTTGCAGTCTGCTGACAATGCACCTGTCTTCATTCCCAGACATAATTCCTCCAAATGCGCTATGGCTTTTGCCTGTCATGGCCCCTTTTCTGAAACTCCCTCCTGCTTGCCCTGCGCCAATTTTCATCCCACGCTTAAGAAAGGTTTATATAACCATCATGCCACTTCCTACAGATGCGCCTGCTTTAAACCCCTTAGCCTTTTTCTTCCTTCCAAACCACCTTTTCTGCCACCTCTGTTGTGCCTTTCAACATATAGCAATTTCTTGTTTTTCCTTTCCTTCCCTCTTGCCTGCCTCTTCCTAAGTACCTCTACTCTGCGCTCACTTCTATCTCCTTTCCTATCTTACTACCTTATATAAATCCTTTATGAACAGCATAGTACTACTATCTTTCAAAGTTTTTCCCACAAATCAGACATTATGTTATTAGCCACTGTTTATCAGAATGCCTTGTGTTTCTCTGTTCTTGTATATTTTAACACTGTTACAAGATCTTTGGCTACTTTGCTCTGTTATCAAATTGTCTATTATGTTTATACTTTCTCTGTATTTCAATTGTTTCAATTATGTCAAAACTTGTATTTGCTATGTGTCCTGCTTTGTTTGTACTTGTACCCTCCCGGTCGTGCCTGAAAATAGTCATTGCTATGGCTAGTGCACTTACCCGTAAACAAAAATAAATACAATAAAGGCAGTCTCCATGGGGGCCTGCTGCAGAGGCTGAAGAGATCGGGTACCAAAACTGACAAGGCCATTCTGGGACCACTAGGATCATCCAGGCCTTGTCCCTCCACACCTTGATCAATACCTTGTGGATCGGGGTAGGGAGGAAGGTGTACAGGAGAGCTTGAGTCCAGGGTCTCATGAGGCAGATCCCCATCAGTGTTCCACACTGAGGGGAGGGTAAACAGCCTCAGTTTTGCATTCTCCTGGGAGGCAAATAGGTTGATCAGAGGAGAGCCCCAGAGAATGAACAGGTGATCAGCTACCTCCAGGTGAAGGGACCACTAGTGGGATGCCTCACCACTCGACTGAGGGCATTCACCAGCTGGTTGGACACACCAACCACAGGAATCTCCTGAAGGTTAGCATCCAGACTGCAGACAAAGGTCAAGATGCGGAGGGCTTCCCAACACATTGGAAGGGATGCGTCCCCATCCTGCTTGTTGAGGTATTACATGGTGGCCATATTGATCAGCTGGACCTGGACCACCTGACCCTGCACTACAGGAGTGAAGGCAATCCAACCAAGTGTACTGCCTGGAGCTCCAGCAGGTTGATGTGGCATCGGGATTCCTTGGGTGTCCAGAGCCCGTGGGCTCTGTGGATCTTCAGGTGTGCTTCCCATCCAGACAGAGATGTCAGTTGTGAGAGTGATTGTTGGCTCCAGATATACAAACAGGACTCTTCCTGCAGGTGGGCAGAAACAGGCCACCACTGGATGGCATCCCAAATCAGCTGAGTGACCCTGACTAAACGGTCCAGATGTCTGAGGCACTGAGACCACTGGTGAGCCAGTTCCCACTGCAAGGGCGATTCACCAGCAGGCCCACCGGATCACACTGTTGCAAGCCACCATGTACCCCAAGAGGTTCAGGAAGTCCTGGGCAGGTGTAAGTTCCCAACCTGAAATGAGCAGGCATAGGGAGATAAGGTCCTCCGCCCTGTCCACTGGGAGGCAGGCCGTGTCCTGAATGGAGTAGAGCTCTGCCCCAATAAAGTGAATCACCTGGGAGGGATGAGCTCTGAATTGGCTGTGTTGACCAAGAGGCCTAAGGCTGAGCAGGTTTGGAGGACCAGGTCCCTGGACCACCCACCTTCACCTTGGAGGAACCTCTATCAGCCAGTCATCCAGATAGGGGTAAACCCAAAACCTCAGCACCACAGGAAGGCTGCCATCACTGCAATGCATTTGGTGAAGATTCTAGGAGCCAAGGAGAGGCCGAATGGCATAGTTTGGAACTCAAGAGTCCCCTCTGAGCAAACTGCATTAACTGCCAGAGGACAGATGGATGGGAATGTGGAAGAAGGTGTCCTGAAAATCCAGGAGCAGAACCACATGTCCTGCTCTAGGGACAGAAGGATCTGATTCAGAGTGACCATTCAAAATTTGCACAGTCTGAGTTACTTGTTGAGGTTGTGCAGATCCAGTATGGGGTGTCAACTCCCCATCCCTTTCAGAACCAGAAAGTATCTTCAAATGAACCCCAGACTGGCTGTGGAGACTAGGACATGGGACACAGTGTCCTTTTGCAGGAGCCAAACGATGTCCTCCTGGAGGCATGTCCCCCATGGTGCATGGGCTCGACTCACGGAGATCTTCAATTCCAGAGGTAATCCCTGACCTACTACTTCGAGCACCCATTTGTCCAAGGTGATAAGGGACCAAGCAGATACAGAGTCTGCAATCCCTTGAGTCCCTATTTGACTGGCCTGATCCAAATATTCCAAAGAAGCAGCTTTTCCTAGAACTAGAGGACATGATGAAGCAAGAACCTGTTATTTCCAGAGACAAATCAACAGCTAGATCTGACTTATTGACTTTTCTCAAATTAAATAATGACAATTAAAAATGCTTTACTTGCTTTTCCTAAATTTGAATTAAATACACTTTATTGCCAAGCATAATTTTGTTTAGCCAATGAATTGAGTGTGTCTTATTGTAAAATAGTTTAAAGATACATTTTAAAACAAGAAAGATTATGGCTTCTTTGTAGTATTTAGTTGTAACATTAACAGTTTACAGTTTAAAGAAAATATCTAGTTTTAAAACTGGCTGTAGGATGGGAGAAATTTATTTGAGGAAGTGAAAAAACACACTTCAAGACAGCTCCATGTTTGTTTGTTTTGTTTGTTTTTATTCTGTTTATCCCCTTCTACACCCTGTCAGCCCGCATCCTCTGGAGATCCTCAGAGTCTACCCCTGCAAGCCACCTTACCTGGGTCTGTCGCTGGTACCCCATGGAGCCATGGTTTGCCCCAGGTGGGGACAAGGTGGGGCACCTACACCCTGACAATAAACTTTCTTCAGTCCAGGTGGCCCGGTAGATGGCTGCATATTAGGGCTAGCTCCTGGAACTCTGTCTTCTCAGGGCCAGCAGGCATTTTCCTCCTGGTTTCCTCCCACACACCTAGCATGCCCTGACATCAAGGCGCAGCATGCCAATGTCCACTGTGTGTCTGTGGCCAGCCCTCCCCTACTGGCAGGGCTTGCTGTACCCAAGCCTCCTCAGATAAGTGGCGGCTAATGGCCCCTCCTTCCCCAGAGAAGGCGAGCTATCGTGGGATGCTCAAGCCCATCTCCCCTGGCCGGCCCTCCAGTGAACTGAGTCAGCTCCTGAACCTGGGTTGCAGCGTGCAAGTGGAAATCCAACCACTGCACGGTAGGCGGCACAGCTCCATGTTTAACAGTGTAGGCTAAACCACAGTTTCCTCTGTAGCAAATAAGCTGTATCATTAGCATTTTGAAGTTGTAAATATAATTTAGCCTTAAGTTTATATTTATCTTATAATAAATTGAGTGTGTATTATTTCTAATAGTTTAAAGATACATTATAGGTTTTTGCTATTAACAGTTTACAGTTTAAAAGAAAAAATATGTGCATGTCTTATTTGGAACTAACTGTAAAATGGGGAGAGTTTATTTGAGGAAGTGAAAGAGAACACATTTTGTGCTAGACAGAATGCTAGCTAAACCACAGTTTCCTCGTAGCAAAAAACAGTTGGAGCTTATAAAACAATGTTCCAGTAAAGCAAGAATCTGACATGACATTCCACTTTTAAAAAGATATTTTTGTTGTCACCTTGCATGATTAACACACTTCTACAAGAAATGTGTCATGGTCATAGGGCATACTTCTACAAGTGTGTTCTGGGGTATACTTCTATAAGAAGTGTAACATGAGGTACATCCAAAAATATATATAAATTTAGACTCATTTAAGCTAAAGGGGGCAGAAGCTGTGACAGCCCGTCTTTCTGCCCAGGACTTCATTTGAGACATCAGGTATGGCACTGTGTGTTATGAATTGCTGTTTTCTCTGATATGGAACAGAGAAGGATGATACATATAGGATAAAGTATGGGGTGCAGTGTGTTATGAGATTAATACACACCCGAGTTGTTGGATGGTGCTGCCCTTGGGGTTTATGATAGCCATCCAACAATGAGAGTGTGTATTAAATTTGAGTGTGTACACTGCACCCCATATTTTGTTTATATCATTTAAGGGGTTGAGTTTTTTGCTGACTTCCATTTTTATTTATTTTATCCAGACGGTGAGCACCTGGCCAGTGGCGCTACTGTCTACTCACCACCATGGTCTGGGGTGAAGTTAGAGGAGGAGGAGGCAAGAGATGCTGGCTGGTGAGGGGTGCTGGAGACAGGCAGTGGGAGGGACAACTTGGGGCCTTGCTGCTCTCGGCGCTCCTGTCTCATCCAGCCTGATGGAGAGTGTAAATTTGCGTATGTGGCTTCCTTGTGGGGAGCCACCAATGATCAATCAAGCTTGGCTTTTAAAATAGAAAAAAATGTGAAACCTTAGCACACAGCAGGAATCTGGACCACTCACCTCTTCTGAGGTACCATCAAAAGTCTGATACAAAGAGCCATGTATTGAGAAAAATGTCAGAATACACATATGTGTATTATGGCATTTAACAGACGCTTTTCAATGGGAAAAATGCAACCCATTAATTATTTGCATTTTATTTTATTTTACTTTATTGTAAGATTGTATCTAAAAGTAGAAGAGACTTCCTCTCCAGTTAATCGTACATTGTTTGCCTGCACTGCTGATCCAAATGATGTTAATTCTGCATACCAGTATTAAGTAAAGAATTAAGACAATATGACATTTCCTGGTATTTCTTTTCAGTTAAATATTTTACTTATAAAGTTGTAGACTTACAATACAGGGTAAAGCTTAACTGTGATTATTGGTATATATAAGTGGTACAAGAATATTAAAAGAAAAATAACTATAAAGATTTAGGATAAGGTAATTTTAATCAAACAAATAGACTAGACCATGATTGAGATAGTGTGGCTTTAACCGAACACGCAGTCAAGTGCATGCTAACATGCACATCCAGTTAGACTTCCTATTCAAGCAAAATTTATGAATGGGGTGGTTGCTCCCAAAAGGTTGTGGTGAGGCCGAAGATCATCCTAATGCACACGGAGGAAACCCAAGCAATCAAGCTGGGTTTCAGGTTTAAACCTCAGCCAGCACGTGCAGAAGTGAAATGGTGGAACCAGCCCACCACAGGAGGTCCCAAGCAAGGCTGGATGGGTGGGAGGGGACACCCTGACACATCACTGGACAGGCTTGGAGGTGGCTCCAGAGCTGGTAGCTGGGGAGGGCCCCATACCCCGTCTTCTGGGCCTTCTAGCACCAGCAGGGGCTGGCTTGAGCTTGGACTGCCAGACCTGATGATGCTGCCCCGCTGTGGTTGTGGTGGGCAAACAGTGGACATGGATTGGGGCCAAAATTGAAAGGTTTCTTTGCCATTTCTAACCCTTAATGTCCTTCTGGAGGATGCAACAGAGTCCAAGGTGGCACTGGACTTCTTAATGCATGTGAGATGCCCATCAGTGCCAGGACTGAAAAGGTCGGTATCCAACAAGGGATATCCATCAACTTATGCTGAGTGTCAGCCATAAAATTCGATAGCCACAGCCATGCTCAGTGCCTCATGGCCACCGCTACAGCCATGAACCTGGCAGAGGAATCTCCAGTGTCCAGGGCCATCTGGAGCTGTTGTTCAGCCACAGCTTGACCCTGATCCCAGACCATTTTAACCACCAGCTGAAGATCAGCAGAAAGGCAGGGAATAACCTGGTCCAAGGTGCTCTAATGGGCATGGGAGAAGTTGGCCATCATAACTATGGCACTGGCCTGCCGAAGACCCAGGGATGAAGTGGCACAGACTTTCTTCACTCTGTGGTCGATCTTCTTGGACTCTTCATTGGGGCACTGGTCCGCATCCCCAACATTGCCCAAGTGCCGGAAGATGGAGTCTGAGACCAAACATTTGGCCAAAGGCTGATCAGGGAATCCGACAAGAACCCAGTAGGGACTGTGTACTTGCAGACCATACAGGCTGAAGGCAGCAGACAAGAGGCGGGCACTGCTGCAGCTCCAAGACTGGGCACAGGATGGTCTCCACCAAAGGAAGGCAACCCCGGAGAGTCATCCCATTCCAAGATCTCTGAGTGGATATTTTGCCTGCTTCTGGACTGGTTCCAGTGGGATCCCCATAGATTCAGAGATCAGATGAAGCAAAGCCCCAAAGAAGAGGGTCAGGCTCAAGGCAGTTTCCCACTGGACTTCCAGTTGAACCCTGGAGTACGGAAAAAGTGCATGGAGGAACCCTGTGAATCCAAGGTTCCTTGAATACTGCTGAACCTGTGTCCCCTGACAATATGAGGCTTCTCTGGAGAAATCTGCACTGAGGTCTTCCCGGGAAGGCCCATGGCAGGGTGTGCAAACTTAGGCGGGCGCCCACCAAGGTCTGATGGGGTGGTGACTCACCCAAATGGGAGGAAAGGTCAGTGTTGGCAGTGTCGGGGGACTGGTACTGGTTGAGGAATCAGTGACCAGGAGAGTGCTGGAATCAGCTGTGGAGCATGGCCTTTGCCAAGAACTCACTGCTGCCACATGAGCTGTTTATATATGCCGCATTTTATGGTGAAGCTGTTCCTTGCCTGAAGACAGGAAGAAGATGAAAAGTACCAGCAGTGTCTTGGTTCTATGTCATAATGGTGATCGCAAAACAGTGATCCCCATTACGGCAAGTGTATGTACATCGCCGAAAAGCAAATTGGTGATGTACACTTACCGCGACATAAACTCACATAACAGAAACAAGAATTAACACCCTTGCACCACCACAATTGGGCATTCTGGGGAGGGGAGATGGTCAAAAAGAAAAATATGGCAACAGCAACAAAATGTTTCCCGGTCCCCAGCCCCAAACCTGGCACCTGCTGCACCAAAGCTAGTCACCCTCACCACCATACCACACGGCTAGCTCAGCGGCAAGGCCACACGCTACCCTACACAAACCTCCTCCCTATCCAGAAGTGTGGATAGTACACCATATCCATGTCCCTAGAAACCTGTTTCACTCTGACTATAGCACTACGTCCACTACCCTGCTGCTCAGAAGGCTGACAATGTTCAGCACCAGAAGCTCTGACATATGAGCTATAGTAACAAGAGGATCTTTCTGGGTGGATAGTCTGGAGGATTTCTGTGAAGTCCAGGGAATATCCTCCCAGATGATCCTGAGGACCCAGCTGTCCATTGTAATGGACAACCACTGATGGTAAAATGTGGTCAGGTGCCCTTCCACAGCAGAAGAGGTCTGCCTCAGGCAGCTGAGGCAGGACTGGGGCAGAGCTTCAGAGAGTGGCATTTGGTGTCTATCGTCCGCGGTACCTGTTTCTGAGGCTAGGGTGACTGAGATTTATTTTGGGCTTCACTGTCTTTTCCACAAAGGACTGCTTGTTTGAAAGAAACCATGTCCTCTTCTCTTATGAGGTTTAGCAGGGTCTGGCCTAGAAGTCTTAAGGGTAGTCTTGGTTTCATGGGACGCCTTAAGAGACTTCAATACCTGCTGACCATGCAGGTAAGTTCCATCAAAGGAATGTTCATAACCTGCTGTTGAACATCTTGTTAGAAACCAGATGTTCACAGCCGAGAATGCCTTCTGATGCAAATGCATGCAGCAGCAGAGTGGGAGACAGTATCGATGGCATCCATAGAGCCTTTGAGCTGGTGACTGACTCAATACCGTCATTGACAGTCAGCAGAACCTCTTGTTTGACTTCTGAATTTGCAAGGGACTTAAGATTGCTTCAAAGGATAAATTCATACTTAGAAAAATGCCCTTGGTAACTGACAACCCTCATGCCTAGGGTAGCTACACCATAAGCATGCTTGCCCATAGTGTCACTCTTTGCGACTCCTTGTTAACAGGTGCTCAGTCTGCAATCCAGTTCAGTCCCCAATGGGTCTGCTCACCCCAATAATCCTAACCTATGAAGACATTAATCAGGAGCTTCAAGAAATAAAGGCCAGACTCACCCCAGAAGAAACTGACCACGAAATTGAAGAAATAATGGCTAGATGGTCTACCCGTTACCCAGCCCATGGGGCCTCTGTTGGACAGCATAAATGAACCTTTTTTAGGCATCACAGGTGAATTCTAAGCAATGTCAAATAAAGCCATTCTTTGATTGGTGTGATTAAAATATCACTTTCCACTGCAATAAGCTAATAAGTAGATTTGAGCATTTATACCTTGCAGTTTGGACCTCCGCTTTATTGCCTAAGCATATAATTACAGTTGTGTTTAATACTTAGGTATATGCTTTTAATAGCTAACCATCTACAACATACTTAATTATAATCTAATGCCTACTGATAGAATTATTTTTATCTTTTTACTACTTCTTTCTTTCCTGGCCCTGGTCAGCCTCTCATCTGGCTGCCATCCCTAGCCTCCATTCCTTTCAGGCCCTCACCCTTTTTAGCCCCATGGCTTACCCCCATGGTGAGGCAATGGAGACCCCTACTCACCCACCCATTCAGGATATAGGTGAGGTTGTTACCTCTGGGAGCGGCACCAGGGGACAGCCATCAAGCCGCCACGACCAGCTACCAGAGTCTTTTTATGGTTTCTCCTGTGGGAGCTGGCATGCAATGATGCCAGCTTCTGCACGTGTCTCCGCCAGGCATCTGCCATGCTCTGGCTCCCATGTAGTGTCAGCAGCGCTGCGCCAAGCCCTAACCTCTGCCAGGGGTCAGATGCGCACTGACTGTAGGACACCCCTCCCCAGAGATGGAGAGCAGTCCATTGGACGCTCAATCTAACTCCTTCCCTGCCAACCACAAGAAAAATTACTCACCTTAGTAATGTTGTTTCTTCTAATGGAGTCTTGCTATATTATGACATATGCAGTGAGTCCCAACCTTGAACTGCTCTGGAGGTGAAAGAGTTAACTTTCCATGCCAGGCATGGAGCAGCTGAGCTCGAGCTCAGTTGAAACTCTGTCTGTTGTTCTTCAAACTCAAACCGTCAGATCTTTACAAGCTAAACTCACTGAGGTCCTGTGTGGAAGCTGTAAACCTACACTAGCCAACTGGCTACTAAACATAAGAACACATTTTTGGTCCCAAAACAAAGACTCAAGTCAGGAGACCCAAAAATGAAAAACACAACACCAAGTCACCCCAAAAAGGAGGGTGAAACAACAAGGTGGGCAACTACTAAGTACCAACACTGCACCCACCCACATCCAAAAACAAGGTTCTGAGAGGGCAGGCAGGGGAGGTCATAATATGGCAAGACTCCAATAGAAGAAACAACATTACTAAAGTGAGTAATTTTTTCTTCAAACAACATGAAGTCTTGCTATATTATGACTTATATCTGAACTTACACAGTACCTCCATGGAGGAGGGACAGAACCTACTTAGGAAATAGGCTCTGAGCACAGCTGTGCCAAACCGAGCATCACTCCTAGCCTGGATGTCCGGGGTAATGCTTGACCAAAAGTGTGAACTGTTTTCCAGGTAGCTGCTTGACATATCTCTAGGATAGGGATGTCCCTGGCAGCAGCCAGGGGAAGCAGCTGTACCTCTGGTAGAGTGAGCCCTCAGGCCTGAGGGAGGAACCTTGCCCATTTTCCATAACAAAATTGAATACAAGAGACAATCCACCTGGCAATGGATCTTTTAGTGGTAGGTTTCCTTTGCCAACCTCACCATAAGTGAGGAACAGTTGGAGGAGTCAAACCTGTGACCCTTGGTATGCTCTATGTAGTAGCTAAGGCTCTCTTCACATCTAAGCTGTGCAGCCTCCTCTCGCCAGAGGAGGAATGGTCAGTGAAGTACACTGGAAGAGACATAGATTGATTAAGGTGGAAATCTGAAACCACCTTAGGCAAGAACTTCCTGTTAGTCCTGAGGACCACCTTATCTCTATGAAAGGAGATAAAATCAGGCTCCACTGACAAGGCTTGTAATTCACTTATACGTCTGGCAGAAGTGATGGCTACCGAAACACAGTCTTCCAAGTCAATGTAGCTCTGCTTTGAAGACATAGGCTCAAGGGGGTTGCATAAGCTGAGCAATGCCAACAATAAGATCCCAGGCAGGGGCAGGGTCCCTGAATGGAGGGTTGGTGGAAGCAATCCCTAAAAAACTTGGAGAATACAGGATGAGCTGAAGAGAAGAGGGTTTACCTGCTGAAATAAAAGCAGATACAGCTGCCAAATGTACTTTTAGGGTGGCTGGTCTCACAAGGTATTTAAATGGACCATATAATCCAGGACTGTGGGTAAATCAGCAGATTCTGGGAAATATGCTTCCCAGAGCACCATATGGAAAAACTCTTCCATTTGGAATTATAGGTAGCCCTGGTGGAAGGCTTCCTAGAAGCCTTTAGTGTATCCATTACACCTTGGGAGAGGTGTAGATCAGTAAACTCTAACTCTTCAAGAGCCAGGCCTTGAGATTGAGAGATTTGAGGTTCAGGTACCAAACCCTCCCCTGAGCACAGGTTAACAGGTTGTGATTCCTGGGAAGACACAGGAAGATGGACTGCTAAGGACAGTAGGAGTGGATACCAGGGTTGTCTGGCCCAATCTGGAGCAATCAGGATAATCTTGCAGGATTCAGATCTGATTTTGACTAGCACTTTGAACAGGAGAGGAAGGGGGAGCATAGAAACTTCCCTTCCCAATTGAGAACTAAGGCATCCAGAGGACTGGGCCCAACACTGGGGGCCTGCAACAAAAAAGGGAAGTTGGTGATTGTCTGGGGCTGCAAAAGATCTATCTGCAGGGGTGCCCCATCTGGCAAATACCACCTCCAGGACCAGGGGTCCAGTGACCATTGTGATGGCCCTGGGAAATCCTGCTGAGAGCATCTGCCAGGACATTGTCCTTGCCTGGGAGGTGAACTGCCGTGAGGAGGTGTTCAGGAGTAAGCCAGAGACCACAACTTCATTGCTTGATTGCTGAGGCCGTAGACCAAGTGCCCCTTGCTTGTTGATGTACCACATTGTGATGGTGTTGTCTGTTCTGACCTGTACAACTTTGTTCTGAACAGATTTGGAAAAACTTGAAGTGCTAGAAAAACTGCTCTGAGTTCCAACAGATTGATGTGAAGCAGAGATTCCTGGGGGACCAGAATCCCTGAGTAGTGAGGTCGCCCATGTGAGCTCCCCACCCCAAGAGGGATGCATCTGTAGTAAGGATTAAGAAATGAGACTGAGTGACAAAGGGAACCCCTTGTCTCAGATTGCTCTGATCCTGTCACCACTGTAGGGTCTGGATCAGGGTTGGAGTTACTGGGATCAATTTGGTTAGATGGTCTTTCCTTTGAGACCAAAAGGCTCTCAAATGGAACTGGATGTCCCTCATCTGAAATCTTGCTCCCTGCACTACTGCTGTAGAAGCAGCCATGTGCCCCAGGAGCTGTAGAAAATGCCTTGCTGGTCGGAGACCTGCAGGGTGAATGAGGAAGCCAGAGAGACCAGGGTCCTGCCCTGTCAAGAAGGAAGGCTCTAGCTTTCTCTGTGTTCAGCTCTGTGCCTATGAAGGTGAGGAGCTGGACAGGCTCTAGAACTGACTTTGAAAGATTCAGAAGGAAACCTAGAGGGTGAGCAGCTGCTGGGTTATCTGTAGATGTAACTTGACTTGGTCTGGAGAATGGCCTACTATCAGCCAGTCGTCCAGATGAGGGAAGATGGCAATTCTTTGCCTTCTTAGGAAGCAACTGCTACTGCCAGGCATTTTGTGAATACCCTTGGAGCAGAGGTGAGGCCAAAGGGCATTGCTCTGAACTGGTAATGGCCTGAGGGCAGCTTGAACCTGAGGTACTTTTGATGGGAGCTTCTGATGAGAATATGGAAGTAGGCATCCTTGAGGTCCAGGGATGCTAGCCAGTCCCCTGGCCTTAGAGAGGTAGAATAATTCCCAGAGTCACCATTTTGAATTTTGGTTTAAAAGGTGCTTGTTTAAGTATCTGAGCTCCAGGATGGGCCACCATTCTCCTGTCTTTTTGGGGTAAGGAAGTACCTGGAGTACAACCCTTTGCCCTGGTGTAGGGTGGAACCCTTTCCATAGCTCTGAGAGCCAGGAGGGAAGAGACCTCTGCCTCTAGGGCAAGTGCCTCTAGTGGATTTGCAGGTGGAAAGGATCTGGTTCTCATCTTTGGAAATTTTTGAAGCTGAGAACCAGTCCTGACTACTACTTCAGGACCCACTTGTCTGATGTCAGAGACTTCTAGTCCTGGACAAAATAAGCCAGCCTGCCCCTACAGGTAGTTGAGAATCGGCCCTGGCAGCCCCATCAGGGTGCCTGCTTGGCAGGGGCTTTGGGCTGAGGGGTGGAAGCAGGCCTGCTTGTGCCGTCTGCCTCTCCTCTAAAGATCCCCTCTGGGCATAAGCAGAAGAGGAGGCCTGGGCTTGGTAAAAGGCCTATGAAAGGCCTGCCCCTGCCCTGAAAGCTGCCTTTGAGGGTGGCCTGCCTTTCCTTGGCCTGTGCACTCCTATAGGTGGTCCTATACTCATCCATTTTCTTCATGTAATTCTCTGTCTGCTCCCCAAACAAAGAATTACCCACAACAGGAAAATCCATGGCCTTAGTCTGGGTATCCTGTGACAGGCTAGTACAACTGAGCCAAGCCATTCTGAAGTGCCACAGATGTAGCCATGACTCTTGATGACACATCATTAGACTCCACTGCAGCATGGAATTGCACCTTGGATGCCTCAATACCATCAGCAGCCACCTGCTCCAGCTCCTTGGCAAGCTGGCCGGGGACCTGTTTTGCTAGAGCCATAACAGTATTCCATCTGGATTTCTGATATCTAGCAACATAAGCCATATAATTTGCCTGTCTGAGTCCCAAGGATGCTGCCATGTACTGTTTCTTTGCCATGGCATCAATCCTCCTGGAGTCCTTGTCGGGGGTGTGTGAAGCCAAGGGAATATTTGCCTTGTTACAGGCTGCAGCCTGCACTACTAACATGGCTGCATTGTTGTGTAAGGAACTCCGTATCAGAGCCTGACAATGTGTACCTCTTGTCCATTCTCTTATCGACAGGAGGTATAGTGTGAGAGTTTTAAAATTTTTAACTGTCTGTTTCCCAAAAGATTTATGCAAAGGAATAGACAGCCTCCTTGACTCTGGGATATCCATCATTTCCACATAGTCAGGCTCCCTTGATCATCCACAGCTTCCTCCATAGGGAGCTGGAGGTTTCAACCACTTTCTTATAAAACATAAAATGAGAAGGGACTCAAAGCCTAGGAGGAGACACTCCTGAAGGTCTGTCTGGGGAGATGTCCGGGTCAATGGGCACATCCAGACTTTCAAATCCAAATTCACTCTCCTCATACTCCTCTTCCCTCTCCTCCGGTTCATAATATTCCTCTACATCATACTCTTGAACCGGTGGAACCCGGCGAACGGGCCGGCTACCTGATAGTGCGGTTCGGTCGGAACCGAAAACGACTGGACAATCTTAATCACTTTGGCTATTTCTTCAGCGGTTGGAGAGAAAGTTTGGCTCTACACCAGCTGATTTCCTAGTCCTTTTGCTGGAACCGACTCCTCAGGTCGGATCTCCTTTGCCGAGGAAGTCTTGCCTGGTCAGAGGACTCCCTCGAACCGGGCTGGCCATCCGGTTCAGCGGACTTTTGGCCTCCTTTCCTGAGCCTACCAACTCTCTTTTCCAGGGTAGCTGCAGGAAATGTTTTACAAATCTGGCAGTCTGCATTGAGGTGGTCAAACCCCAGACAATAAACACAGGTGGTGTGGGGTCAACCTTGGCAAAGACTTCCCCACAGACACTGCAGTGTTGAAACCCAGTGGGCCCAGTTTTTCTTTGGGTTTCTCAGACATAGATGCCAGTCCTAACCAAACTTACCCGTTTATGGCAATCCATGCAGGTAAGGCCCCTCTCGGTTCCCAACCGTGTCACAGGTCGTGGAAAAAATGTAATAAAATCCGTTTTTTAGAACCGATAAGAACCAGTAACCACACTCTAAATGACAGATTAATATATTTTGAACAACCTGATCGGTTCAAACCGAACCGATAAACCGTTTACAAGTTCCACACAGAATAGAAATCAAAGTAAAACCTATCTAGTACTCACAAATACCACAGACAGAGTCTGAACCGACCAGTTGTGGTTTAATTTCGGTCGAAAACTAGAAAAACAATACTTTAACCAACAAAATGAACTGAACAGAAGGAGAAATCTCCGGAGCGACTGTTCAGTGAGTAGGATAAAGAATCTGGCGATTTGAGTTTGAAGAACAACAAACAGAGTTTCAACCGAGCTCGAGCTCAGCGTTCCATGCCTGGCATGGAAAGTTAACTCTTTCACCTCCGGAGCAGTTGAAGGTTGGGACTCACTGCATATGTCATAATATGCAAGACTTCATGTTGTTTGAACAACCTCGCTCGTTCCCGAACACAAGTCGCTGGTGTGGTGCGAGTGTGGCAACCAATTCCTCAGCCCTCAGTGCCACTGGGCTGGCTTACTTGATGGAATTATTGATTTGTATTTGTATTCGATGCTCATTAACATGACTATTGGGTACAAACATTCTTACTTTAAAAAATAAATTTTTAATGCCTTAAACTCGTACAGTAGGAGACTGTATGCTTAAGTATCCCAGATGCTTTTCATACTTTGAATATTTTAATGTATTTTGTAAATAGCTTAGCCACAGAGTGTGAAAAGGCTAACCACGAAGCCACCAGATGCCAAATATAATTTCTCATTGCAATGAACTAAGCAAGCAAACTCCAGCATTAATATCATGTAAATGAACATTTAAATATATGTTTTTCACTTACAATTATACTCATTTATAGATTCAGACTATATTTGATAACTTATTGGTCTACTTATTAACTTGTATTAATACTTATTACTAAGTGTGGATTCTCTTTAAATACTTTAAATATTTACAGTAAGAATTATATGCCAAGATATTTTAAATGCTTTTCTCGTAAGTCATGTGTTAGGTATTTTTAGTCTTTCTCATAACAGGCTTAACCATGAGGCAACTAGATGTCTTTATGGGCAACCACAATCCTAGATTCTGTATGCTATCTGCAAAAGTAAAATTATTTTTGTATACTTCGGTCTAATACTAGACTGCCATGAGCGTTGCCACATATGACTAAACTGGTAAAAGCAGCCCCATATATTTCATTAACGAAAACCCTTTTAATCAGATACTTAAAAACACTGTTAGCCTTTTGATATATAAACACAGAAAGCTTCTATCTGGAACTTTGCAGAAAGTAAGGAACTGCAAAACTATCAATCCAGCCAGCTGCCTTAATAGACTATATAAGTTTGCAGACATCTCAGTCAAGGTAAGCAGAAGAGAGGAGGGGCTGTGACAGCACGTCTTTCTGCCAGGACCTCACTTGGGGCGTCAGGTTATGGCTCTGTGGGTAAGAGTTGCTTATATCTGTGACATTAGGAGCAGAGAAGGATGATCCTTGCATTTCATTTTATTTTCTGAATGATTGTATTTAAAAGTAGGAGAGACTTCCTCTCCAGTTGAAAATATATTGTTTGCTTGCACTGCTGATCAAAATAATGTTAATTTTGTATACAAGTTTTAAGTAAAAATTAAGACAATATGACATTTCCTGGTATTTCTTTTCGATTAAATATTTTTACTTATAAAGTTGTTGACTTACAATGCAGGGTTAAAAACTTAATTATGACTATTGGTATATAAGTTGTACAAAATATTAAAAATAACTACAAAGGTTTAGGATAAAAGTAATTTTAATCAGGCGAATAGATTAAACCATGATTGAAGTAGGATGGTTATAAAGTAACAATAACCTAATTGGACACTCAGCCATGTGCATCATCAGCACATCCGGTTGAACTTCCCCTAATCTAGGTGAATTTCTGAATAGGGTTGCTGGTCCCTTGGTTCCAAGAGATCATTCTTGATCACAGAACAATCCTTGGAAGTTGGGTGGGGAACTGGACCCAGTAATTACCCTGATGCTTCAGAAGTGCATAGAGACCTCTTGAGGAGAATTGTTTGTCATTCTCAGTGAGGATAACAATGCCATCAGCTATGGGTCAAAGCATACACTGGTCTGTCTTTAGGGCAGTATATTTCTTGTCAGCCTGCTTGCAGACAGATACTACAAGCAGGCCTGTCCTAGACTGCATCAGACAGGGTTTCAAATGTGGGAGGAATAGAAAGAACTAAACTGACCAGTATGGTAGATAAGTTTAGCCACTGCAAGCGGAGGCGTTTACCCTGGCACAGTCAGTAGGCTGGAAATTAAGTGCAGAGTGCATATTTCTGAGCAAAGCCTGGAAAGTTAGATCCTCCAGGGCACAGATACAAGGACCTGGGTTTGAAGTGCCTAGGATGAAGGAGTCATTTACTGCCCTCCAGAAATGATGAGGTCGGGGTCAGACTTGTCCCCTTCTACCTCCTCCCTTGAAGGGTCATACAGGGATGTGGACTGTAGGCCCTTATTCCAGAATGTAGCCACAGCAACACCGGTGAGACAAGCCCCCAGGGCGAGGGGCTGGTGCCATAACAGAACCGAATCCAATGCTGGGGAACCACGGCACTAAAGGTGGTGCCAAAACCAGACCCAGTGCCAATGACCAACCAGCACTGAAGTGACCGATAATGGTACTGCAGCCAGTCCCATCCCAACATAAGAATGTGATGGCAGATGGGATCGCTTGATCCATCTAGTCTGCCCGTGTGTTTATTTGACTCCCCAGGATATACTTCTTTGTTTCAGTATCCTACAATGCCTATCCCAAGATAGCTTGATTCCCTGTCTTTGCCTCCACCACCTCCTGTGGCAGTCTGTTCCAAGGCTCCAACCCTTTCTGTGAAGAAGAACTTTCTGACATTGCTCTGGAATTTACCCCCATCAAATGTCTGTTGTGCCCTCTGGTACATGCCTCTTTATTCTCATTGAAGAGGCTCTGCTCCTGTGCTGAGTTCATTCCCTTGAGGTATTTAAAGGTCTCTATCATGTCTCACCTGTCTCTTCTCTGTTACAAGTTTAATTGCCTAAGTCTAGTCTCATAGGGTTTGTGATGAAGGTCTTGGACCATCTTTGTAGCTTTTCTTTGCACTGACTCTAATCAGTTTATGTCCTTTTCAAGGTGCGGTCTCAGAACTGGATGCAGTACTCCAGGTGAGGCCTCACCAGGACCTGTATAATGAGATTATCTCCTCTCGCTTTCTGCTTGTGTCGCCTGCCTATGCATCCTATGATGCTGTGGCTTCTTGTGATGCCTTTCTCATTGCCTTCCCACCTTGGTCATTTGATACCATGATTCCAAGGTCTTGTTCAAGGTCGGTGATGGCTAATGTTTCACCTCCCAATGAGTATTTTGTCCCTGGTTTCTTTTTCCCAGGTGCATGACTTTGTATTTTTGGTGTTGAACTTCAACTGCCAAGTCTTGGACCATTCTTTCAGTTTCTTTAGGTCCGACTCCATCCTTTTGGCCCTTCCTGCATGTCTAGCCTGTTACAGAGTTTAGTGTTGTCTGCAAACAGGCATATGTTTCCCTCAATTCATCTGTAATGTCGCTGATGAATATGTTGAAATATTTTCGTCCCAGCACCGACCACTGCAGGACCCCACTAGTTAATTTCCCTTCCGTGAAAGAGCACCATTTACTAGATCATTTGGATCCTCCTGTAGCCAGTTTCTCACCCAGTTTACAATCTTACTTCTTATATCTGTGTTCTCAGTTTGTTGATGAGCCTTCTGTGTGGGACAGAGTCAAAGGCCTTACTGAAATGAGATATACAATATCTGTGGCTCCACCCTACTACTTTAGTTACCCAATCATAGAATTTCACCATGTTTGTTTGGCAAGATCGTCCAGATGAGAAGCTATGCTGTTTAGGGTCAAGCTTCCTACTGGCATCCAGGTATGCCACTGTCCTTTCCTTTAGTATAGATTCCATGATCTTCCCCAGCGGAGACAGAGACTGACAGGTTGGCAGTTCCCTGCCTCTTCCTTGCTGCCACTCTTGTGTAGGAGTACCAGTGACCTTTTTCCAGTCCTCTGGTACCTGTCCACTCTCCAGAGATTTGTTGAGAGTGTGGCCAGTGGAGCAAAGTTCCTCTCTGAGCTCTTTTAAGATTTGCAGATGAATGCCATCTGGACCCATGGCTTTGTCCTTCTTTAATTTGTTTAGATCCTGTAGGAATCTGTCTTTTTGTAATGTGGCTATTGTCTGCCTCCTGAGTGTGGTGTTCATTTGTACCAAGTGCTGGACTGTTTCACTGTCTTCATGTGTAAACACAGAGCAGAAGAATGTGTACAAAATTTCTGCTTTTCAGTGTCCTCTTCCACATGCTGACCCTCATTGGTTTTAGTCTGACAATCCCCCTTGGTCATTATTTTCTATCGGATGCACCTGAAAAAGTTTTGTTGCATTTTTCATGTCCTCAGCAATTTTCTCCTCGGTTTGTGCCTTTGTAGCTCTGATTATCTTTCCAGCCTTCTTTAGCTTGGCCCTGTATTCTTCTCTGTCTGTATCGTTTTGTTTCCTTATACTTTCTGAAGCTCTCTTCTTAGCCTTTATTATCGATGACACTTCCTTTGTGAACCAAAACATTTTTCTTCATTTTGATTTCCTGATTTCTGTTACATTGGGTTAATGTATTCTTTAGTGCATCCCAACTTCTCTCCACATTTTGTCTGCTTTGTAACTATACAAAGGAGGAGGATTTCATTTAGCTGAAGTTTGCATTCCTGAAGTTGAGGCTTTTAGCTTAGTGTGTGTGGTATCCTCGTGTCTGTTGACTGTAAGCCAGATTGACCTCTGACCCTGGACCCTAGGTTAATTCCCATGGTAACATCTGATATCCTTGTGCTATTTGTAAGAACAAGGTCAAGGATTACATCCTCCTTGTTGGTGAGTTAACTAGTTGTGTAAGACCCACCCTCTGGAGAGCTATGAGGAATTCTTTACTTTTTCTGATGAGGCTGTGTAGGAGACCCAGTTCACATCTGGCAGGTTGAAATCTCCAACCAGCAGAGCTTGCCTTTGTCTGCCATCATAAGAATGGATTCAAGGAGTTCTTTGTTACTGCTGCCCAATCTAATTTAGCTTATGCTATCATGGTGATGAGATCTGGGATCTTGTTTGCTAGGTTGTGAGCATTGAAGCACATTGTTCTCCATGCCTTGCTTCTTGTTCTGTCCTATTTTTACTTTTTTGTGTAGGATGCTAGTGCCCTCTCTCCATCTGCTAGTTTAAAGGACCTGAAGACATCAAACTTTTGACCAAGTGCATGAACTCCCTCCTTTGTGAGGTATAGGCCATTGTATGTGAAGAACCCCAGTCTCATTTTGAGGGAGCTCTTGCAGTAGGTTACACCATAAGGACTGAAGCCGGCAGGTGCCAGGACCCCACGAAAACTTCTAACTAGCAATATACAGCAGGGGACTGCCCGTTGACGTTGGCCCCTCCGACATCGGCCAGTGGTATCTAAAGGGTGGTCCCCAGCCCTTCCCCAATTCTTTTTCCTGCTGTCAACCCATGCACATCGGCTCCACAGATGCCTTCTGCTCCAGCTGAGTGCCATTTTTTCATGATTACTCACGCTTTATTATTTTCACCAAAAATTCAATCTTTCTTCATTTTCTCTGCATGTCTCCATCTCAGCGTCATCAATGGAACTTTAGTGGTCCAAGTGTTCTTGTGGCAAGCAGATCCCACTGAAGTACAGCCACTCTGTCTGCCTCTTCTGCTTAGGCCCAAAGCACGACACTGAGGCCTGCGAACACTGCCAGAAGTTCAACCAAAGACCAGGATCCACCGCCAGAAGGCCCTAAAAACTTTTTGCTTGAAAAGAAGGTTACAGCGATGAAGAAGCAAATCTAGGCAAAATTCCTCCTCCTTCTCTCCTATTTCAGGGACCTCTACTTCTTCATCCTCCCATTGGGAGAAAAGTCAGATGGAAAACATCGACACAGAGAGAAGCATAAGGATAAGTCTTCCTCCCATTCCTGGTCTCTGGGTCCTTCTCCCATGGGAGATCAGACTCGGTACCCATGGCAGCCCTCTCTCCTTCTGGGCTTCCCGTGGTGAAACCTCCGCCCTCATCCAGACATCGGGCAGAGGTTTGTTGGGATCGAGGACTTTGTCGCCACCTCTCAGCCCCTGTTGCTCCAGCCCTTCCACCAGCCTTTGGGCCAACAGACAGGTGGCTCAGCCAGGTCTTTCTTGGGTGGTGGGACATTGCCCATTGTCCACCTGGCCTTGGCATCTGCTAAGTCAGCCACGGGATCCAGGGATGACATCCAGCAGCACCAGGGGCATGTGTCGCCTCCTCTGGCAGGTGATGCCTCTACCCTTTTGGGAGTTAGTCCCTAAGCAGGCCCCTTCACGCTGATGCTGGCAGTATCCTCGACTGGTGCCAGTCCACACCTATTCGGTTAACAGCAGCCACCCGGCGTCACTCCCAGCGACTCCTATCTCATCACTAGACTGATCTGTGTCACCAGTGGATCTGAATATTTCTGACCACCCAACACCAGAGGGCCTGCTGTTGGACCTGATGACACCCACCAGGATGGCATACAACCTGGCGCCCATTGGGCTGATGCAGTCAACACGACTCCACAGGATCCAACACTCGGGTTGCTGCCTCTGAAGGAACCGGCACGCCAGAACCATCTAACGTCCCTCAACTGATGCGGATAATCCTTCCAACCCACAGAATCCTCTGGCCGGACCTGACAGCCATATTTACTTCCTGGCGGAATACAGTTAAGGGTGACTTGTTTCTGAAACCAGCTTCCCTCCCAAGGATCCTCCTCCTTTGGAGGTTCAGCCTCATGCTCTTGGTCAGAAGCCTTCTCTACAACCCAAGGCCTACCCCATAGCTGGGCCGAAACAGGCAGGGGTCGCTCAGCGTCAGGGCAGAAAGCAATGACTCGCGTCCTCTAGATCATTAGACAGGCACAGACATCGTCTCGTGGCCATAGGCACTGGTGTTCAACCCCAGGGTCTTCCTCCTCAGGAGTCAGGCCACAGCTCCTCCGCCTCCTCCTCCTCTGTGTCATCTGAATCTGGGTTGTCTCCCTCCCCTGCAGACCCTAGGGACACCCCAGGTCACCCCGATGACCTGACCTTTATGGAGGTTATGCAGCACATCCAGTCAAATATGGGATGCGGCACTGCAGATTTGGACCCTGAAAGACACCGTCTGACTGTCTTTCTCCACCAGAAGGATTCAAAACCTCAGGTAGTTCTTCCTCTGGTGGACACCTTTCTGGACGTCACTAAGTCAGCATGGAAGTGCCCATCTTCCATCTCTGCTGTTTCCAAAAGGCTGACCGCCTCTATAGTGCTCCAGGGGATGAGCTCTATTTCTGGGAGCAGTCAGTCCAGACTGTATGGTCATCATGGTGGCTCATGATCAGTCCAAGAGGCCTCATTATCTGAGCACCCAGCCTTTGGACAAGGACTCTGAGCAGGTGGACCAGCTTGGAAGAAAGGTGTATGCCTCGCCACCTGTGCCATTCACTCTCTAGATATTTTGGCCTACATGGTTCAATATCAGAGCATTGTGAGAAAGGCCATGGAACTGGTCCAAACTCAGCAGGATGGTCCTCAAAAGGCCGAGCTGTTGCACATTTTAGAATCAGGCTCAGATGTTGGCACCCATGTCTTATGTTGTTCCTATGACATGGCTGATGCTATAGCTAAGGCGCAGGCTCAGGTATTTATCTTCACCGCTGTTCTTGACTCTGTGTCTTGGGATTTACTCCAGACATCCAAGTGAAAATTAGGGACACCCTATTTAAGCGCTCCGTTCTTTTTGGTGAGGACCTGAGATCATCACTAATCTCCAGGAGTCTGGCAAGGCAGTTAGATCTGTACATAACATGTAAGGATCCACTCAGAAACAGAACCATCACCAGCTAATTCACAGGTCGCCTGGTCAACAGTCCCTAAGCCAGCAAAGCAGAGGGGCTTTTAAGTGTAAGGTCACTGCCCAGGCCTCTGGAGGTTCAGAATCTAGAGCCCCAAAACCTCACAGGCTTCTCTGCCTGTCCCTGGTTCCTCAGCCTGACTCCTTACCTGACCTCTCTCCACCAGCGGAATCTCTGGGAAGCAGTAGAGTCATTTTCTCTATATATAGAGGGATGGCAAAGAATCATGACAGATCCATGGGTTCTTCAACTGATAGAGAAAAACATGTCATGGAGTTCACAGAGTTACCTCCAGATAACCCTCCAGTAAACTCCCACTATCCTCCATCACACCTCTCCCTTATCCAGGAAGAGATCCAGGAGCTCTTTCTGAAACAAGCCATAAAGCCAGTTCCACCAGCTCAGAGGGAAAGGATTTTATTCCCACTTTTTCTGGTCCTGAAGAAGACAGGGAACTTATGGCCTATCCTGGATCTCAGCCACCTGAATATGTACATAGAGTACAAACAGTTCAGGATGATCACCCTTCCAGGCCTGCTCCCCTCCTTCATCAAGGGATTGGTTGTGCTCCCTGGATATGCAGGATGCTTACCTCCACATCTTGGTCTTTCAGCCCCACTGGAGGTTCCTTCATTTCTGCTTTCAGGGCATTCATTACCAATTTTGTGTCCTGCCAGTCAACCTGTCCTTGGTGCCTCGAGTCTTTACAAAGTGCTTTGTAGTAGTGGCTGCAGACCTCAGGAGAAAGGGTCATTACTTCTTTCCCTATCTGGACAACTGGCTCCTGGCAGCTCCATCCAGGGATCGGCTGCTCAGCACCATGGAGGACACCTTTACTTTGTTTTGGGACTTAGGCATAACCCTCAGCCTCCCAAAGTCTTCCTCATGGCCCAGCCAAAAACTGCAGTACATAGGGGCAATTCTGGACACCACAAGGCAAGGCCTTTCTGCCTCAGACAGAGTGGAATGCCTCCAGGAACAGGCTCACCTAATTTCCTCAGCACATCAGGTCCCAGCCAGAGTCTTCTTGAGGCTGCTAGGGCACATGGCAGCGGCCATCGCGATGATCCCTCTTGTGCGTCTGCATGAGGGTTAGCCAGGACCTTGTGAGTTCAATGGGATCAACGCACAAATGAGTTGGAATAGCTGGTTTCAGTCTTCACTCCAGTGTGCCAAACTCTGGACTGGTGGTTGAAACCCTACAATCTTTCCTCAAGGGTCCTCTTCCAGCAGGAATCTCCTTCCTTCCCAGATCCTGACAACAGATGCCTCCAGACTGGGCTAGGGTGCACACTTGGCAGACCTTCAGACCCAGGGCACTTGGTCTCCCCAGGAGGCACATCTCTATATCAATATTTTGGAGATGCAGGCAATTCTTTATGCCTCCAGGTATTCCAGATGAATCCATTCCGGGCCCTCTCCTCATTCAGACAGACAATATGTCAGTGGTCTTCTACATAAAAAGCATGGGGGACTCATTTGTACCCCTCTGCAGGGAGACCATGATAATCTGATATTGGGCCATGGATCATCTGATTCTCACTACTGTGCATGTCCCAGGTGTACAAAATACCTTGGCTGACAGCTTAAGCCAGTCTTGGTCCAAGGTGCAGAATGGGAACTCCTCCAATCTGTGTCTGAAGAGCTATTCGACAGATGGGGTGGCCCAAGTTGGACCTTTCGCATCACCACTCAACTCCTAACTACCCAGTTTTGCTCACTAGATCCAGGGCCTGGTATTTTCTGGCAAGATGCATTGTCCTCTCATGGACAGGGAGGTTTCTTTATGCCTTCCTTCCCTTCCCATCGCTGCAGCAAGTTCTACTCAAGTTGCAGTTGGAAGGAGCAGAGATGATTCTGATAGCTCCTTACTGGCCATGCCAGATTTGGTTCCCACTACTTCAGCAGCTAGCAGTGGAACCTCAATCCCCTGCCCCTGAGCTCAGACTTGCTCTCCCAGAAGCATGGTATCCTGGTCCATCCGGACCTCAGATCTGCACCTGCATGCATGGCTCCTGCAGATCTAGCAATTGCTCAATTTGGGATTTCCCCAGAGTGGCAGAAGTCTTGGAGGCTGCTAGAAAGCCTTCCACCAGAGCTATTTACTCTAGAAATGGAAGCAGTTCTGTCTGTGGTCTTCGCTTGCCTTATTGATCCATTCACATGTCTGGTGAACTCTGTTTTGGAGTATCTCCTTTCTCTATCAGACTCAGGGGCTGAGCTACTCCTCCATTAGGGTGCAGTTATTGGCCATTTCTGTGTATCATACACCTATTGAGGGCAAATCTCTTGCCCAGCTGCACCTCAAACCTCCCATCAGGGACCCTGTTCTGCCTTGGGATCTTTTATTTCCTTGGAAATAGTTACACTACCTTCAGCAACACAATCTCTACTATTACCTCTTCTCACAGTGCCCATAATAGAGGAAGACATAATAAACATCCCTGATGATGGCTCAATAGATATCACAGATGTTACCCCTTCTAGACAGGTATATGTACTGCGTGACAGCATTATTAAATATATTGATGGCCATACATGTAAAATGACAAACAAAACAGGACTTGTTCCAGCTTCTGAGGGCTTGGATTAGAGACATTGAGCGGATGGTGCCAGACATTTTGGCGAATGCTGGCCACAACCCTCTGGTGGTGGTCCATGCTGGAACAAATGACATAAATAATTTCACAATTGACATCAAGAATAGTTTTATCTCTGTAAAGTGTCTCATGGATTCTTGGAAAAATCTTTATAAAAACAGATAAAAAAAATTTGTTTTATCTCCTTGTGGAATTACTAGAAAAGAAGGGTTGTGATATTATAATCTTGTAGATCTTGCCAGTACCAGAGCAAATATCAAAATACATAATAAAATAAAATCCATCAATGAGTGGTTAAGGAAATGGACATTAAACAAACATATTAATTGTCTAACTCATTGGGAAAGGTTCATTGATGACTACAGTTTATTTAGTTGGGATAGGTTGTATTTAAGCAAAAAGGGTAGTGTGGTACTTGGCAAAAACATCCTGATCAAGATTGGAACCCATTTAAACTAGGTAGTTTGGGGCAAAAGGGGCAAAGTTAATATATGCTGAGTCAAATCCTTCATAAACATAAGGCCACTGTTACATCCTATAATATTCTCACCACTAACGCTAGAAGTTTGAATATTACTAAACTAAGCAAACTTGTAGCCATCAGCTGTACTAAAAAGATTGGCATTACAGAAACCTGGTGGGATACTTCATCTGCATGGATTAATATGCCAGGCTATAACCTGTATATAGAAATAGGGCTGTAAAAAAGGTGGAGGTGTTTATCTCTGTTTGAAAGAATCTATCTTATTTGAAGAGATTAATACCTCAGGCGACAGTATAGAGGTTGTTTTGTACAAATTAAAACAAATCTGGGAAACCTCTTATTATAGGAATTTGTATAGACCAATCGTCATGGACGCTTATTTGCAATGACAGATTACTCACCCCAATTACTGGCTTAGCTAACAAATCTGAGGTGCTACTTATGGGGATTTAAATTTGCCTGGAGTCGACTGGGATCTTCTAACTGCGAACAATCAAGTTGAATCTTTATTTCTTGATCTCTTCATCATTCTTGGCTTGCACCAATTGGTAACTGAACCAACTAGGGATAAAAATATCCTGGATGTAATCCTTACCAATGTTGAATCAGATATTGATAACATTATTGTAACCAATCCCTTAGTAACAGTGACCATAATATAGTATAATATTATTTCAGTTAATTACCTCAAAGATCTGTACTAAATCAATTAACTTCAGGTATAGTTATCCTAGGGGTGATTATGATCAAATTAGAGCATCTCTGAGTGAGTTATTATCTGACCTCAATGTGAATGAAGGTTGGAATTTAATGAAAAGAATCATACATGATTTAGAATCATTATATAGCCCACTGAAAAAATCTAATAACAACAAGGAAAGATCCCCTATGGCTCACTCCACCAATTATGAGGCAAATAAAAGAAAAGAGGCAGCTTATAATAAAATGAAAAAAATAAATAAAAACACTGAAACTCTTTCATCCTTTAGACTAGAAGTTAAAATAACTAAAGCACTTATTAAAATTGAAAGAAAAAAATGGAATTCAAATTCTAAGTTTCAAAGAGAACACTAAAGCTTTTATGCATATGTTAACTCTCATAAAAAATGGCACAGGGTCAATACCGTGACGGCAGAATGTCGTGTGGCGTATCGCGTTACGTAATTCAATGTTAACTTTTTTCTGTGGAGGCACTGCCCCCACCCCAAAACCCTCCACTAAGGATTCTAAATCCAGGGGTCCAACACGGAGACCGCACAGGTCTGGGTTTCTGCATAATGCCACGCACTATTGCCGCACGACATTATGACCTCAAGTTCAGAAACACAGCCAACCCGATTTCAACTATACAAAGAATGGAGATGACATAAATGATATTTCCAAAATAGCAAAACTTTTAATGAGTATTTTGGATTAGTGTTCTCAATGAAAGATTCTAATGCACATCCCCAGGATCTTACCCCAAATGATCATGAGCAAATTACACCCAAGAAAATAAAATCCACTGTTCTTTCCTTAAAAAAAAATTCTTCACCTGGGCTGGATAATCTGAATACATATCTGATTAAAGAAACCATAGAACAACTTGTGTATCATTTAACTATTATATTTAATAAATCCCTTATGACTGGGGAAGTTCCTGACGATTGGTGTAAGGCATATGTGGTCCCAATTTTTATAAAGGGTAATAAAAACTAACCAAGAACTACAGACCAATTAGCCTAACTTCTATTGGTTGTAAATTATTGGAAAAATTTTAAAAACAAAATAGACATTGAAATTGAGGCCCTGGGTTTAACAGACACAACACAACATGGCTTTCAAAACAGGAAGATCGTGCACCACTAACTTGATTACCTTTATGAAACAATCAGTAGTAGCCTGGATCAAAGCATTCCAGTAGATATTATATACTTAGATTTCAAAAGGGTTTTCATCTAGTCCCCATAATTCTTTAATAAATAAAATGATCAAATTGGGGTTCAGTAGTTATTTAACTTCTTGGATCAGCAACTGGCTGTCAAATCGATCACAAAGAGTTAAGATAGGCAATACTATCTCATCAGACATTGAGGTGACCAAGCGGAGTTCCCCAGGGGTCTGTATTGAGACCTACCCTATTTGGAATTTATATCAGCGATCTTCATATAGGGGTCTCTAGTAACATCTGTAAATTTACGGATGACACAAAACTCTCAACAGAGGTTGACACACCACAAAAATGTTATTATTAAAACAGGATCTGTTCATTATTGAAACATGGGCATATAACAATAAAATGAACTTTAACACGAAAACTGAGCTGTAATCCACTTAGGGACAAAAACGTTATCTCTGATTATAACTTAAGTGGGACAAACATTACACATGCTAAAACAGAAAGGGATTTGGGAATTATCATTAATAGTTCATTCACATCCACTGACCACTGTAGAAAACTTGCACAGACAGGAAATAATATATTATCAGCCATTAGAAGAACATTTGTTAGCAGGAGTGAATATTGTATAATACCTCTTTATAAATCCTTCATTCACCCACATACTGATTATGCAGCTTCCTTCTGGGCCCCTTATCTCAAAGAGATCAAAGACTAGTAGAAAGTATGCAAAGGAGGACTATCAAATTGATACACAGAGTCAAACATTTGTCATATAAACAAAGACTAGGAGTATTAGACTTATATGACCTCAATTAAGAAGAAAGCGGTGATATGCTACTTCTGTGTAATATCCTGAAGGATAAAACTCTTATGAACAATTCTAATACTGAAATAACATCTAAACCTAACAACTTAAGATGTCACAAGAGACATATTAGGATTCCAAAGCCATGTACAAATAAAAGACAATATTATTTTACTATCAGAGCAGCATCCTTTTGAAACTCCTACCCCATTATATTGTAAACACGACCACTTTAGAGTTATTTAAAACAGAATTGGATAGATTCCTTTTGGGCTAGTGTACAGTTTACCCCTGCTTGTGCAGGGAAGGTGAATACGAAGGGCCGGGCCTCCTTTCACCTTTCAAATATCGAGTAATACTGAGTAGTAATACTTCCCTTGAACCAGCCGCAAGTTATGCAGCTACGCTTTCTGTTGTGGAAAGCGTTATTTTTAGTTGCTATTACCTCTGCTCAAAGAATTTCTGAGCTTCAGGCTTTGATGTGCAAGAGCCTTATTTAGAGTTTCCACAAGGACCGAGTGTCCTTGCGGACAAATCTAAGTTTCTGCCCAAAGTGGTGTCCGAGTTTACACTGAATCAGGGCATCCATCTGCCTGTTTACATCCAGAGTATTCTAATTAAGGAGGCTCTTCCTCATACTCTGGGCGTCCATGAGATGCTTTGCTACTACTTGGATCGCACCCTAATAGCCGAAAGTCTGATAGTTGTTTGTTTCTTTCACCCTGAGGACAGAAGTGTCTCCAGTTTCTAAGCAGACTTTGTCCAAATGGTTAGTTAACTGCATTGTTTACTGTTACAGAAAGTATGACAAGCCTTTGTCGGGACTGGTCAAAGGTCATTCTGCCTGGGGTATGGCTGCTTCCTTTGCAGTCATGAAACATGTGTCTGCAGCTGGTATCTGTGCAGCTGCCATAGATACTGTACACACTTTCATTCGGCATTACAGTTTGGATGTTGCCTCTCATTGTAGGGCAGGTTTCGGCCATGCTGTCCTACAAGGCCTACTCTCATGAGCTTTCCAGATGACTTTTACCTTCTCCGGCCTTGGGAGTTAGTCCTTACTGCTTGGGACTCAGTCCTTATGATATAACCTGCTGCAAGAGCTCCCCTCAAAGTGAGATAGTACAGTTACATAAGAACTTATCATAACAGTAGATCTTCGAGAAGAGCTTTGCAGCATGTGCTGCTTTCCCTCCACCTTCCCCTGGAATCTATTTCTCCATTGACTGTTGTACATTATTCATTTCAGAAGAACCTCCTTGGTTCTCCATTTCTGAGTTGCTGATGTCTCTGGCGGGAGAACTGAGGTAAGGCTGTGGTACCGCTCTTTATATATACCATTGGCCGACATCGAGGGAGGACTGATGTCAAGTGGCAGTCCCCGGCTGTGTACTGCTAGCTAAAAGTTTTCCATGGCATCCTGGCACCTGCCAGCTTCAGTCCTATGGTGTAACCTGCTGCAAGAGCTCATCTCGAAGATCTACTGTTACGGTAAGTTCTTACGTAACTGTACTTTCCCAGAAGTCCTTCCAATCCCTGTGAATTGATGTCCATTTTACCGCACCAGTCCTTGAGCCATGAGTTAAGTTCTGAGATTTCCTTATCTCTGATTTTCTGCCTAGTGCTCCCCTTTTCCATCACAGGCAGAATTTCAGAGAAGGATACTCTGAATGTAAGAAGAAGCTAACTTGTCTCCTAGTGCGGAGACGTTTTCCTTGGTTTCTTCCACTGAGCAGCTGGTGAGGTCATTCATTCCCAGGTGGATTAGGACATGCATGTTATTAGCATTACTGTGGATGGGGTACAGCTAGTGGGACAGGAGTCAGAAGTGCAGTCACTGACAAGGACCCTAGGGCTGTTGCCAGAGCTACATGCTCCATCAGCCTGAGGGCCCCCAAGCGCCTCAGTTCCACTAGCTCTGAAGGGCCAAGGATTGGTTCTGCCAGCAGGGGCACATGGTCTCTAGACACTGTAGCCACTGCTCCGTGAAACTGCCTAATGGCGGAACTGCCTACTGGAGTCTCTGCTTACAGACAGAGAGGGATTCCAGGCCCAATACTCCAATCTCTTGGAACCAGAGGCCCTCCGTAATACCAACAGTGCCAGTGAGGCCTCAGGCTCCAAGAAACTGTAGAGCTTGTGGCAGATAAATCCAAAGATAGCATGCTCAAACCTTTTATATTGCTTTCTCACACTAAATTTACATTTCTACCAGGGGGTGCTGCTGGGTTGTGGCATGAAACAAACAATCCAAACAAACAGCACACCCCTATAACACAGCATATTTAAACTTTCCACTGCCAAAATTGGCTATATTTACTTTTAACTCCATGTGAGGAGAGGGGTCAGAATAGGGACTATCCCAAGGGTCCCACCGTGATGTTGGTGGTTTAGCTTGCTCACATTGGAATTCCAGTGTGAAACTAGAGGACCCCTCTCCTCACGTGGAGCTAAGTAAATATAGCCAATTTTAACAGTAAACTAAATAATAGTTATTGGGAGGGGGTGGTACACTGGTTTCTTTGGATTGTTTTTGAGTTTGTGACAGACCCCTGCAGAAGATGATCTCAAGTAGTACCATGTCTTCCTCCCAGCGGAAGAGGAAGAACTCAAGGCTGAGTGGTACTGAGAAGCCAACGGGATCAGGAATGGGCCTGCTTCTTTTGTGCTTCTGGGAGGACTGTCCTTCCTCATGAGCACCAAACTGCCCATGGTCAGAACCCATCCTGATAGGGAAAGTAGACGGACATTGCCCGCTGCTGAAGCCGCTTGCCTAAGCAGACTCCCTGTCATCCCCATGGCCATTGACCATTGACTCAGTAAGGCAGAGAAACTAACAGAAATATATGTGAAAACATTTAACTGACACAACATAGCAAATTCTCTCTTTAGACACTAAAACTGAGAAGAACTGAATGCTGTTGTTGTATAGATGTGAAGTTCTGACTGCCAGCAGGGTGAGCAACTTTGTCAGTAATATGTATGACAGCAGGAAAAAGGAACTGGAGGCACTTGAGGCCGATGCCAAAGATAAGCCTGTGCTGTGGATCTAGTCTCATGGAGTCACACATGCCACAGATTACATCAGCACCAGCCCTCCTGAAAAGTTCTGGTCTCGCAGGGTCCCAGCGACTCTGGCTCAGACCCACTAGTGTGAATTAATGCTGAAGATTGATTCTGGAAGATCTATTCTGACTGACAAAAATGGTGACATGTTTCATAATACAAGTTAATTGAGCCTCCAAGAGAGTCTCTTATGGTACAAGAAACTCCAGGCATGACGTTTGGCGAAAGGACTGTGAAGCAAAGCTGAATGGTTCTGTCTGCCCAGACCTCATGAGAGGAGGAGTCTTTTATACCAGAAGTGGCACCCTAGGAGACCCTATTAACTTGTTATAAATCACTGAGCTTAGCTTGAGCGATTTGTAAGTTTATACCGCTTCCTCCAGAAGCTTCTGCATGAGAGCACCCTGTGTACAGGATAAGAGGTACAGAGGCTCTGTATGCTGATTGGCTGAAATCACATCAGTGAATGATAATGGGTAAAGTGATGAGCAACCAGTGGATTACACCACATCACTTTAAAAGTTACCAGTTTTAGACTGGCCATTAGTGTATGCAGCTGTGTTTTTGGGTCAACTATTGGCAACATTACTAATAGTACAAGGTCATTGTGATGTTATTAGTGCAATGAAAGCAGCTGTTTGGCTAAGGATTCCACTGTGATGTGTACCCAACCTTTGGGCATGTCCTCATTTATTTTCATGTATTTATTGCCATAGGTGGTGTAAACCTGAGCTACACACATACCCTGATTTAATGTAGCCAGTGTTATTTCTTACACAAATCACTAATGGACCTGGAGCTTATCCTTTTAAAGTAAACAGCTGATTACGACAGCTCAACACAGAAAAAGATTAAAGTGTGTTAAGTAAAAGATCCTCTTTTGTGATACTAAGCCATTACAGCTTTATATAAGGGTGTACACCTTGCCGATTACCGGTTGAGTGATGCTAGAGGAAAGAAAGCTACATTTTCTACTTCTTTAAAATCAGAACCTACATTTGCAGAAATAATGAATATTACGAATACATCTTTGGACCCACCAGAGAATGAGGTTCCAAGCCCTTTGATGCTCCCCAGTGGCCCCACCTGGCCCCTTAGTACCTACATGTCAGTGGCAGTTCTCATGGGTACTGTAGTCATTTCTGCCTCTTTGTGAATGGTTTAGTTATAGTGGTGTCTGTCCAGTACAAAAGCTCCGTTCTCCCCTCAACTATATTCTGCTGAACCTGGCCTTCGCTGACTTGCTAGTCACCATCTTTGGCAGCTCCATCAGCTTCTCCAACAACGTCAATGGCTACTTTGTCTTTGGCAAAGCTGTGTGTCAATTTGAGGCTTCATGGTATCGCTGACAGGTAAGAGCATTGCTGTTCTAGACGATCAGTACTGCTTGCTTCATAGATCACATGCTGCTCTTTTTGGGAAAAAGGTACAAAATTATCAGATTAAGTAATGCTGTTGGGTTGTACTTATCTGCTGTGACCATTACTTGAAGTGTTTTGTTCCTGTAACTGTCTCAACAACTGTTCACCTGAAGCTTTTTTTTTTTCGATTCTTTTCCTTCTGGTCACGGCCCGAGGTCCTCTCTCAGGCAGCCTATCCATTGTCCTGCCTGCCTGTGAGTCCCAAACTGTGGCTCCTCTCTCCCTCATTGCTGATGCCAGCACCCCGGCCAACCCTATCCGGGAGGGTCGCCCCAACTTTGAGGCACTCTTACAAGTCAGACTCTGCATCGGACAAGGGGCGGGCAGAGGAAATCGAAGACCAGTCGGGAAACTCGGCGTTGGGCATGGGGAAAAGATGCTGTCGCCTGATTCTCGGTGGCGGTGTTTTCCTGTGTTCTGTTCCGCCTCCCTCCCACATGTGTCACCCCCAATGATGTATGCGATTATGCGGCAACCCCTGCCTTTATGTTGGGCATGCCATTCGTCAGCCACGCTACTTCTGGCACCCCGATCTCCACCAGAGGCACTGGAGCGGAGCTCCCCAATGCCCTCCCCGGGGACAGAAGAGCAGCTCTGTAGGCACTCAATCCAGTCCCTCCCTGCTGATCCTCGGCTCCCGAGCTCGGCCTCCGACCCGGCCACCGCATGGCGCCGAGGTGCAGCCCAGTGCCTTAACCTCAGCGCCCACTCTGCGGCTTGTTCACCTGAAGCTTGATTTTCAAACATCAGCTAGACAAAGTCCAAGCTGTAGAGACAACTCTTTGCTGGCTGCCATAGCAGTTTTAAATCTGACCTGAGGTGCAGAATTAATAAATTGTTAATATTTGGTTGGGGCACAAAGCCAAAAACAACTGGCACTTGTTTACCTGATAGTGTAGTGACTGGAGAACAGTTTGCCATGCTGGAGATCTGGGTTCATGTCCTGAGTCTGACAAGTCACAGCAGGCTGGCAGGAACAGGCTTGAGAACCTCATAGAATGCTCTTAGCTTCCAGATTGGGTGTGGAGTTCCTCATCCTCCAACACAGCAGAGCCACTGCAGTTACTGGGACTGCAGGACATGACAGAAAGGTCAAAGATATGGATGGGTGGAAATGGGCCCCACCCGGGGATAGAGTAGGGAGAACACTGAAAATGGGTAAGGACAAAGGTGCATGACATCCTTAAACCCTCACCCCTCCCCAACTTAAAGGCCTTGCAGACATCTGTCCTCACCCATTGGCAAAATAATTGATGCCACCATGATGACATAGGCAGGGGACTGTGCCTTCAGCTCCTGAATATGCCTGAGCTGTACATGAAATGTCAAGGGATAAAGAGCCAGTAGATGGAATCACTTCTGAAGGAAAGAATTGTTGCATACCTAGAGGCCAGTGAGGCACAGAACCCAAGACAGCATGGGTTCACAGTGGGAAGGTCATGTCAGATGAATCTAATTGATTTCTTTGACTGGGTGACAAAGTAGTGAGACCAGGGAGGGGCTGTGGACATGGCCTACCTAGACTTTGGCAAGGCATTTGACACAGTCCCACAAAGATTAATAGTCAAATTAACCAGCCTGGGAGTGGGTCCCAGGGTGGTAGCAAGTAAAACATTGGCTGGACAACAGGACACAGAAGGTAATTGTAAATGGGTCCACTCTGAAGAAGAGGGATTACTAGTGAGGTGCCGCAGGTTCAGTACTGGGTCCAGTTCTTTTAATGTCTTTATAAGTGACATTGTAGAGGACTGGAAGAAAAGTATGCCTCTTGCAGATGACACAAAGATCTGCAACAGGGTTGATACACAAGGAGGCATGGAAAGGATGAGAAGGGACTTGGCAAAGTTGGAGGAATGGTTGGAAGTATGGCAGCTAGAGTTCAATACAAAGAAGTGCAAAATAATGCACCTGGAAACAAAACCCAGGGAAGATTACACAATGGGGTAGTAACAAAAACAAAAAGGAAAGGGACCTGGGGGTGATCATATCAGATGACCTTAAGGTTAGCAAGTAATCTGAGAAAGCAGTAAGGGAGAGCTGGGGGTATACTGGGATGCATAGGAAGGCATCACCAGCAGAAAACAGGAAGTTGTTATCCTTTTGTACAGACAATTGGTGAGACCCCATCTGGAGTACTACGTCCAGTTCTGGAGACCCCTTATCTGCAAGGACATAGACAGGATAGAGGCAGTCCAGAGGAGGGCAACTAGAATGGTGCAGGGTCTACAAGAGAAGCTACATGAGGAGAGACTAAATAGCTTAATATGTATACCCTTGAGGAAAGGAGGAGAGGGAAATGATAGAAATGTTTAAGTACCTCCAGTGGAATCAACAAAATCCAAGAGGGTAGCATCTTTCAGAAAAAGACGATGTAAGAACAAGGGGACACAATTTAAAGATGGAAGCGGTTCAGGGGCAATGTGAGGAAGTATTTTTTCACAGAGAGGGCAGTGGATGCATGGAACAGCCTTCCTGAGGAGGTTGTGGGGTCTAAAACTGTGGGAGAATTCAAGAATACATGGGACAGACACAAGGCAATTCTTGTGGGGGTAGGAAGAAATAGGCTGTTGGTTGACTAGGATCTAGCGAACTTATCTTGTAGGTAAGGAAATGGGCAGACTAGGTAGGCCAGCGGTCCTTATCTGCCGTCAAAGTCTATGTTTCTGTGTTTCTTAATTATAATGAAATCAAGGGCTTGAAATGCCTTATTTGGAATACTGTGTAACTGAGCTCTATTGATGCCAGGTGTAATGCTTTTGCTGTGACGGAACCCTCACGATACAATATATTTTCTGTTTTCTCTTCCTTGTTCATTACTACTAGGGATACTGTATTTATATCAAAAGATCTTGGTTCTTCAGATGTAATCTGTCACTGCTCATTGCTCTCTGTCTAAAGTCACAGTCCCCCAACTCCTTGTGCTACCACAGTCTGTTGCCATGGAAATAACTGATGTCCCAAAGATAGGATTGTGACCTGAGGTGTAGACAAGCAGCACTAACAGATGAAGTCTAAGGGCACAGATCATTTGGTACATGTAAGTTTCTTGATACAGAATGAGGGGCAATAAATGCACAATATTAAGTTGACCTGTTTCTGTTTTGTTTTAAAGTTTTCCTGAGGCATCAGATAGCAATGAAAGACTTCTGACAGATAAAAGGGCTTAACTGTACATTTTACTATTTAGGTATAGTGGGTCTATGGTCTCTGGCTATACTGGCCTTTGAAAGGTACATTGTGATCTGTAAACCGATGGGGATTTCCGCTTCCAGCAAAGACATGCAGTAATAGGTTGTGCCTTCACCTGGATTTGGTCTCTCATTTGGACAACACCCCCACTCTTTGGCTGGAGCAGCTATGTGCCAGAAGGTACGGTATACCAATTTCTTCCATGATCTCAAAGTTCTGTTCCTTCCCATGATTGTCAAAGCCATTTTACAGTGTTTATCATCCATTACAATCAAAACTCACCCCTGCCTTAAAGTTGCTTCTTTACCTTGTATGATCATATGATTAGAGTTCTACCAGAAGAAAAGAAATGTTGCAAACTGTAACTCCAGATCTTCAACAATACCTTCTCCATAGACCCACACTCCTTGTTTCTTACTCCGGAGGACTATGACCCACAGGAGTAAAACTTTGGAATCAGGGCTATGGCAGTGGTGACTGTACTGGTGCATTCACAACACCATCTGCTGCTCACAGTGGTCAAGAAAGACAATGACCCCAGCAGGGTGACCAAAATCCACAGGAGACCCAATGGAGCTCGGTATTGAGTCAAGAGGCCCCTTGGAGCAAGGGGTGGAAAATGGCTGTTTCCAACGGTAGCCTCTCACAGTGCAGTGCCAAGGAGAGCTCACTGTCCTGGGCCACCCTGATGGCTTGCACAGGCGACCTGGGTTTGGGAGTGGAACTAGGTCACTGCATCAGGGGACGGGCCTGGCTGAGGCTGTTGCTGCTTGGCAGTGTGTCTCAGTTGGGTTGGGGTGGTGATGAGATTTGGTGCAGCCCCTGGGTAAGGGAGACTGCCTCTCACAACAGTGATGCTGTAACACTGAGGCTGAGGCACCACTCACAGAATCACAGAAATCTGATGGCAGAAAAGGACCTCAATGGCCCATTATGTCCGCCCTTCCCCATCCCCTACTCATCTCCACTCTTACAGACCTTCCCCTTCCCTCACTTCCCAATGCCATGTCTGTCCCATGCCTCTTAAATCCCTCCACCGTTTCAGCCTCCACCACCTCCTCTGGTAGATTACTCCAGGCCTCTATCACTCTGTCTGTGAAGAACCGCCCTCACATTGCTTCTATATCTTCCACCTTCCAATCTTATTTATTTTATTTATTTAAAGTCTTGGATTACAACCTTTGAGCTAAAAGCTCATTTACAAAGGTTCCATGTTGATATTTTACAGCAATGGATAAACAAAATGAAACACAACATCAAATAACATCATCAGATTACATTAAGTACAATAACATGAGAATAGGAGTGAAATAATCTGTGAACTGAGTTTATACAGAAGAGGCACTAACTAGGCATTAAGTAAAGAGTATTAAGAGGAAAATTAAGAGGATTCGGGGCAGGGAACAGGAATATACAAGATTCCTTTGTCAGGGGATAAATTGGGGGTGAAGGTTTGAGGCAGGAACAGGAATATCAAGATTCCCTTTGTCAGGGGTAAATAGGGAGTGGGGATGGAATTCAGAGACGTAGTTGATGAGGGTAGGGGCAAGGAGGAAGGAAGGGTAGAGAAGGGAGTGGAGGTGTGGTGGAGAGTGGAGTGTGGTGGAGAGGAGAGGGGTGAGGGAGGTAGAGTAAGGAGGATTGTGGTGGAGAGTGGGGACAGAGGGACTGGGGAGATGGAGGAAGGAGATTGATGAGGAGAGGGAGGCAGAAGGTGAAAGGAAGGGGCAGGTTAGGAAAATTAAGTGTAGGATCTCAATCTTAGGCTTTGCCCTCTAGTTTTAGCCCCTCCTTCCTTCTGAACAAGCTCCCTCCTTCATCTTATTGATCCCCTTCACATATTTAAAAGTTTTAATCATGTCCCCCCGCTCCCTTCTAGTCTCCAATGAGTACAGATCCAATTCCCTGCACCTCTGTTTGTATGGTTTCCCCTGCATACCATGCACCATCTTGATTGCTCTTCTCTGGACCCTTTCCATCCAATCCTCTCATGCCACAGGTGTGGAATAGAGGGACCTGGGGATAGAACTAGCCAAAAATCCCTGCCATCTAAATGACAGCTCATAGAGCCTGAACAGGCTATATCCTCAAGTACAAGGATATATCCCTGGTGAGACAGCAGGGCAAGGAAAAAACAGGTTAAAAAAACAAACAAAGGCTTCTGGTGATGTCACCACCAGGGAAGCAACACTAGACAGGCCTCCAGATCTTGGGGATAAAAGCTCCCAAAACATTAAAATTCAGAAAAAACTAGCAGAAAATAAATGAGGAGCACAGCATAGTACGTGGGAAATTGGAGGAGAAAGACAAAACTGAGCAAACCGTGGATGAGGACAGATTGCTTCAACCTCAAACAGCAAGTCTGAAATCCACTATCAGCATGATGGCATTGCAAGTGGCGAGTCCCAGCCAAGCAATGCAGAGATCCTTTCGAGCTCCAAGAATTTAGGAAAGAAGTTAAAAACTTTAGAGAACAACTGTCACCAAAGCTAACCCAGATGGGTCAGAGACCAGAACTGATCACTTGGAATGCCTAGTGTTACACCTTATGAAGGGGAATCAAGAACTAGAGGCCAAATGCGACGACCTCGAAAATAGGTCTCAGAGGTGCAACATAAGACTCTCGAGAGTGTCCGAGGATGAGGAGGAAAAGATATGCCTGCTTTTAGATGCATTCCTGAGAGAGATCCTCCAGTTAGACACGATTCAATGCCTCGACATAGAGCGGGCCCACGGTGCCTTGCCCTCTAAACCACAGCAGAAAGACCAGAGACCGAGGTCGATTGTGTTCAAATTGCTGAACTACCAAACAAAGCAAAAATTACTCACCAGAGCCTGGAGGATGAAGGAGCTTCAATATCAGGGAGAAAAGTGTATTTTGACAATGACTACTTCCCTGGTCACGGCAAAAGAAGAGCTTTGCACCAGTACTGAAAGTCTTATAGGCGCAACAGCTAAAATTTACCACGCCATATCCTGCCTGTCTCGTGGTCATGTTCCCAGAGGGCCCCAAGAGCTTTGAAATGCTAGAAGAGCCATCCAAATGCTAAATAGCAAGGGTATCACTGTATCATTGCCCAGCAGACAGACAAACAACGAGAGCAGCAGACCTTGAGGAAGGCAGTGTGGGAGAAATGCAAGCACAGCAGTCACACCGACACCAAGAACTTTCAACCCTACAAGAGCCAGAAGGACCTCCTTAGAAAATTTGTCAAAGAACCCCAGTGTGACCAGAAAAGGCCAAACTAGCTCATTAAGGTATTGTATTCACCTACACCCCTGGAGAGTGTTGAGGAAAAGGAGCCTGGACTGCCTTCAGGAGTTACCGTCTGGCATAAGAGACAAAAGACAGAATACAGTATTTTGCAGGGGTGGGATTTGAAAGTTAACAACCAGAGGGGAACAACATAACTCAGTAGCAAATGATTGTATATGGGGAGGAAGCAGTACATGGACAAATGAGGGAGAAAAATGTGTTGGGTTTGAGTGGAGAGTCCCCTCCTCTGGGATAACACGGAGATGGTTGCCAGATATAATGGGGAAGCGAGGCAACTCCCATTCGAACAATCACACAAAAATGAATTCTCATGCATAAGTAAAGGGAAAGCCTTATTGGTCCTAGGGGTTGATGGGGACTTGCTGCACCCTGACAGGGGACGTGGAGAACCAGTTCCTGTAATAAAGTCACATGCTGGGATTTTTTGTTTAAAAAAAAAAAATTGGGACGGGGTAAGATTCTGACTTGATCAGACTGCTGGCTTGAATTCCTTGCCCCAAGAGAGATGACTTAACTCGATGAGCTGACCCTCACCTCCCAAGCAACTATTGGGTTACTCAGATAATGTCCCCAAGAAAATCTGAGTGTCATCATGGGAAACTCTTTTGCCATACAGGTACTTGTTCTGGCACAGATCCTGCTCCTGGTGGTGCACCATTTTGAATATGCCATAACCCGATCCCGGTGAGGTGAAAGAACCCCTGGACTGTCCAAGGACATACCTATGAGGAGTTACCACCTGCCCAAAAACTGGAGAAGCACGCAACTCTCCAAACCTTGGAAGTCAAAGGTAAACTTAACAGAAAAGTGTTTGAAATATGTTCAATGTATTGCTGGTTTACTCTTAATGTGTTTGAAGACTACCAAAAAAAACCAAGTTTAAATTTACTTTACGAGAATTTATAATGCTTGATCAGGTTGAGCATTGTTGGCTCAAGTTTAATAGTGTTGCAAATAGTACTTGTACAAGTTTTTAGTTTGCATGGTCAATGCAGGCGATTTTGTAATGACTAAGATACTGGAACCTGAGGATAAGCTGCAGAGAGGCAGCACAAGAATTAAAGGTAAAATCTGGGCTTTATCAGTTTTAACCCCTCCCACCCTTAGAAAATGGCTAAACAAACCTTAGTTATAACCCTTAATATAAATGGGATACATAGTCTATTAAGCGCTTGCGCCTCCTACAGTACCTTAAGAGACAAAAGCCGAAAATAGTGCTCCTGCAGAGACACATCTGTTGTCCCTGAGCATAAAAATCTACAAAACTCAAATTACTGGTTGGTGGTGGAATCCAGCACTCCTCGGGCAGGCGTAGGGGGTGGCAGTATTAATGTCTAGACAAACACCGTTTGAAGTGATTGAACAGGTGATAGATGCAGAGGACGCTATGTTATAGTGGTGGGAAGATACACATATGCATCATTACATTAGCATCACTTTATATGCCACCAGGGCCCAGAAACAGGTTAGCAGATCTTCTTTTCACAATTGGTCACCAAGATGCAGGGACAACTCGTACTGGAGGTGACTTCAATGTTACCTTGCAGCTACAGCTAGATGCTTCCAGTCCACTGCGTACAGAGCGAATCCCTTCAAAAGTGTATAAGACAAATTATAATAAGTCTGGGTCTAGTCAATGCGGGAGAAACTTCTTTCCTACCAGGAGGAATTCACCCACACCTCTGCTCATGCAAACACAGCATTTAGAATAGACTACATACTTACAAATGTGGAATGCCTGGGCACCCTGGCAGACATTTGCACAGGGGCAACAGTATTGTCGGATCATGCCCCAATATATGCAAAGTTTGAACTGGGAGGAGAAAGAGGTTAACACAATGGAGATTAAACCCGCTCCACCTGAGAGATCCAGAATTCAAACAACTAATGAAAAAATTAATACCCAGAATCTTGAAAGAGAACACTCAGCCAGATACAGAAGCCCGAATAATCTGGGACACAGTAAAACTGTGCTTAGGGTAGAAATTGTAAAATATGCTTCCAGAAAGAGAAAGAGAGGGACAGAAAGTGGGTAGATTTGCAGGAGGAACTGAGGAGTCTGCAGGTGCGGGTGGCCAGACGGATCCAACAGTTAGAACCCAAATCAGAAAAGTAAACAACTGACAACAGCTGATGTATCAGAGAATTGAACAACAGCTACTATATAAGAAATGGGAACACCATGAAGGGGGGACCACAGGGAGCCAGAACCTAGCAAGAAAACTAAGAGAAGAAAATCAAAACCTGTATAACCAGTATGATAGACCCAACAACTGGAAAACCCAAAACCCACCCAAAAGAAATCAGAGAAATCCTGGCAGCCTACTATAAGCAGTTATACACAGAAAACAGAAACACCTGAAAGGAACAAATAAATACCTACCTGTGGAAGCTGACACTCCCTATATTATCAACAGAACAAGCAACCAAATTGTTGACCCCAATAACGATAGAAATCAAACAAACTTTAAATAAAGCCAAAACCTAGAAGACACGGGACGGATGGCTACCTGGCGAATTCTACAAAAATTTAAAAACCTCTTAACCCCACCTCTCCTTTCAGCATACCATGCGGTACAAGAAGGTCTCCTCCCAACCTGGAGGTACGCTGTTATAGCGGCAATCCTCAAACCCCAAAAGACACTAAACATCCGAGCTCCTACAGACCCATCTCTACGTTAAACTATGATTATAAAATGTATATGTCCATATTGGCCCATAGACTAGAAAATCTACTACCTATTTTGATTAACCCTGACCAAGTGGGCTTTATAAAGAACAGACAAGCACAGGATGCAGTACAGAGGACGTTCATGCTAATGGAAAGCGCATCAAACAAATGAACACTCCTGGTGCTGCTGGGGCATGGATGCAAAGAAAGCATTCGACAGAGGTCGCCTGGATGTTTTTATGGACGACCCTGTCGAAATTTATGAATGCCTGAGGCTCTAATCACACAACTGCAAAACATATACAGAGATCCAGCAGCCTATATCAGAATAGATGGATCCATTTTGGCTCTCTAGAGGAACCCGGCTAGGGTGCCCTTGTCACCACTTTTGTTTGCTCTTTACTTGGAGCCCTGGCAGCGGCAATCAGAGCCCAATTTGGACATAACGGACTTCAGGTGGGAAAAGACAACACATAATCTCATTATTTATAGATGACATTCTGTTGACGCTGACTTCACCAGAAAAGTCGGTACCAGCAGTATGGGACCAAATAGAATAGTATGGGAAATTAGCGGATACAAAATCAGCGATCAAAAACAGAAGTCCTGGCGTATATACACCCCTCAATCCAGCTGAAATCAACATTCCCATTTAAACGGGGTAGATTTGCATTTTAGATATCTTGGGATTAAGCTGGCCAAAATTAGAAGTAATGGACCTTATTAACTATGAACCCCTCACTAAACAAATAACAGAGGATCTATCAAGGTGGTCAAGACTCCCCTAAGCTTTTGAACAGAATTGAGGCCATGCAACAGAATGTTCTACCACGCATTCTGTTTCTAAATCAGACTTTGCCAATACCCTGGAGAGGAGTTACATACAGGCATGGGATAAAGTATATCTCGTTTTATATGGAAAGGAAGCCCCTCGAATCAGTTATGGGATCCTGCAACTGCCAAAGGAAGCAGGAAGACTAAATTACCAAATTTTGAGCAATATACATTGGCTACCTAGATCAGAATGGTTCTCAATTGGCTAATCCTCAGATATGAGGCACATTGGAAGCAGATAGAGTTAGAAATAAATCAAGACTACAATTTATTAGAAGTACTAGGTAATCCTAATCTTGGAAACATAATGAACATCTCCTCACAACACACTAAGTAAACACTTAAAGGCTGGTTTAAGATGAGACAAAATATCTAAATATGTCAGAAGAACTGTACATAAGAATGTTTACAACTGAGCCCAAGGTGCCACATAACAAAACAGGAAATTTGGTCCCTAAGCCAATGGGAAGCAACTAGAATAAGATTTACATCACAGTTGGTAGGCCCTACAGGCCTACATGCATTTGTAATGCTGTAGGAGACTTATGGGCTGCCACAAAAGTATCTCATAGCTACTTACAAATTAAAAGATATTTACAACCACATGAAGAGAGATCGAGGCAATAGCTGAAAACCCAACCTTAATAATACAACTGATTATGGCAAATCTAAATGGGACACCAACTGAACATCTGATCAGCCAAGCATATGCAGCCCTAAGGCAAACCCCATGAGACACAACAAGAGCAAATAAGGGACAGATGGGAAAAAGAATTGCAAAATAATATACCCAAAACTTGCTGGCAGGCAGCCACCCTCCTGCATATAAGGCATCTAACTCCATATTGTAGGGAATTATGGAAAATGAGAGTGTGCTTCTTCCGCACACCTGTCAAGGTGGCAAAATATAAGGGAGAGGGATGGAGGAATGTTGGAGAAACTGTAGCTGCAAATAGGCAGACCATCCTCTATGTGCATGCAACCTTATTGCCCTGTACTGGGAAGAAGTAACACAAGAGATTTCAAATATATAATGGATGTGCTGCATTGCTCACACCTGTGTATATCCTAACATTTACCACCCCAGAGGAAGTGAGGATAAATAGGGTCCACATATAGACAAGTTACTTTGTTGACTCTGGCACCTCTAAAGGCAGTGACACAACTGTGGGAATACCAAGCAAATCCCAACCAAGGAATCCTGGAACTCACTACTTAAAGAGAAATATACACCTGGTGAGAATAACAGCGAGGGCACGAAATCATATGAAAACTTTGAAACCAAATGACAAAATGGGTCAGATATCAGCTTGACACTTACCAGACTTTGTGCCATAGACATAAAACAGTGTGGGAAAACAAATGGTCACAAAACCAGAAATATAAGGGTAAACTGACCCTAAAACCCAACATAGCTGGAAAGAGAATCTTTAAAAAGAAGAGGTGGGCGCACTAGATTGGAAAGGAAGGGATCAAACTGCCCATTGAGACAATGGAATAAAACTCCCAAAGTAAGAATAGAATTGCAAGAACATAGAAGACAACGGGTATCTTTAACGTAGATTAATTGCTAAAAACTAGAGAGCCTGCATGTATTTGTAAAAGTTATTGAATGGAGTTTGTTATATGTACAGAATTGAGTAAAATTATTCAAACATGAAACCAGAAAGATAATATTAGATATGTTGGAATGTGAGAAATGAGAAACAGAATTGATTGTAATTGTAAAACATGATATGATAAATATTAATTGTAAGTATAGTTATGCAAGAAATGCAAATAAAGATTAAAATTTTTTTAAAAAGTATCGTGCCTTGAGTGAGGCAATGTCAAGAAGCTCAGAGGCATGGCACTGTGGTTTCTGTCCACCAGAGAGAGAGAGAGAGAGAGAGAGAAAGACCATCCAGTGGCTCCTGCATCTCCCTCATGAATCGATGATAGACAATATCTTCAGCTGTGGAAGAGAGGTGGCGAAAGGACTAGTTATCTTCCAAAGAGGATGTAAAGCAGTGGTTAAACTGGAAATGCTTAGGTGGGGGAATTGTATCTAGATTTCTCGTGATGGAACCTACTCCTATTGTAGTCCATGGAGAAAGATGACAGAGCTGGTGGAACTGTCATACAGTTTTTAAGAGGTGACTATATCAAGTTCCTGTGGCTCCTGCCCAGTTTAACCCCTGATGTCAAGGGACAAGAAGCTGTAAAGCCACCAGTGGATGGAGCTGGACACAAAACCGCAGGCATCTAAGATCAGCTCTAGTCCTGTTGTGAGGTTGTTTTATTCTGAAGGTAAAATTACTTTAAAAATTAGATAGCTGAGCACAACCCACAAAGTAGTCACAGCTATAGTTTTGTTTAGAATGCTCTAGTATGACATAACTAGAACCAGAATGCAACGTTACAAGTCTCCGAGACCAGTATCGCACTTTTACAAAGGTTATCCTGGTGTAACAGTAGCACAATTTTAGCAGCAGAGGGCAGTACCATACTCATTACAGTTACCATATAGGAAAGAATTACATTTGGTTTCGTATAACTCCTTTCATGGATAACTGGAGGAGGGGCAGCAGTAAGTCCCATGGAGAGAGGGAAACACAGAGCACAACAAACATTTGTCAATGCCGAATGTTGTCAGGTGGCATTGGCTTTGGTAGTACAATGCGGAAACACATTTTGGGCAGGATGTGAAAAATGACAGCTGTACTGTTCATAAGGAGGTGTAAAAAATGGCAGTGTTGAAAATGTGGCATGTATGCAAATTTCTGAAGTTACAAGGGTTCGTGGAAATGTGCAGCGCATGCTTGTAACACAGTTATTTTATGGACATTTGGGACCAAATTTTCAACATAGGCATTTAGCAGCTCTGCTCATGTACAGTGTGACTGTCATTTCCTCAAACTGTCCCGAAAAGTGATTTTGCACAGCGCACGCTATTCTGCGCTTGGACGTGTGAAAACACATTTCAGGCAGCATATAAAATGACAGCTGTACTGTTCATCAAGAGGTGTGGAAAAATGCCAATGGTGAAAATCCAGAATGAAAATATTACAAATTACAGTGTGCATGTAAACTGCATAACTTCGTAACACAGTCATTTATGGAGTATAGTCACAAATCTTCAACATAGGCATTTACAACCTCTGCTCATAAAAAAGTGTCACTGTTATTTTCGTAATCTGCCCTGAACACCAATTTCCCACAGCGACCACGCTATTGTGCGCGGAGGAGTGCGGAAACACATTTCAGCCAGGATGGGAAAAATAACAGCTGTACTGTTCACAAGGAGGTGCAGAAAATGACAATGTTTAAAATCTGGGTGAAAATATTATGAATTTGTAAAGTTACCAGCATGCGTATAACCGTGCAACGACACCCATAACACAGTCATTTTATGGAATATCGTCACAAAATTTTCAACATAGGCATTTTAGGACCTCTACTCATGAACAGTGTCACTGTCATTTTTGTAATCTGCTCAGAACACTGATTTCCACAGTGACCGCTTATCATGCACCAGAAGTGCAGAAACACATTTCGCCAGGATGTGAAAAATGACAGCTGTACAGTTCACAAGGAGGTGTAGAAAATGACAATGTTGAAAATCTAGCATGAAAATATTGCAAATTTGCAGAAGTTACGGTAAGCATAGCAACTACACAACATACACTAAGTAAAACAACCATTTTTGGTTTCTTCCACCAGATTTGCAACATAGGCTTTTGAGAGCCCACCATGAACACTGCCACTGTCCTTGTGTTAATCAGTCCTGAAAGGTGATTCTGCGCAGTGACTGCAAAATCACCTTTCGGACAGATTAACATCATAACAGTGACAAAATTCATGAGGAGGGTCCCAAAACCCCATGTTGAAAATTTGGTGCAAAATTCCAAAAATGCCGAGATATGCATCAAAGTTGAAAAACCCTGTTTATTACATTATACAGCTTACGGCATTTCCTCAGTTCTGTAGCCGGCTTGGAAGAGGGCAGGCGTGTTCGTCCACTGAAGATCATCGCTGGATTCGGAGGTAAGTATGGGGTGGGGGTGTGGGAGGCAGGATGCGCAGTGAGTGGGCTGGGTGGTGGGTAGGGATACTACGAGGGACTGTTTTGTGTTATAGGTAAAAGGAAAAAACATCACAAGGACTTTTTTTACAGGGTATTTGTACGCTGGGGTGGGCTCTGATGTGCCACCTATTTTCTCTGGGGGGTTGCTGCAGCCGGCCAGAAGTTGGGCACCCTTGTGACACACAAGGAAAGTGAGGGGGCCGGGGGGAGTTGGGCACCCCTCGGCATATATAACAAATGGGGGAGGGTGCTTTATGCAGATGGGAAGTGGGCTCCCCCATCGCACATACATTGGGGAACGGGAAGCCGGTGGGGATTAGGCACCTGTCGCCAGTTGCCACCACATACAATCTCGGTGAGCACATCCAGGAAGGTCCGCTGCATCTGACGAGCTTTCTTTGCTCATATTGCAGCAGGCCTTTTTCTTAGATGTGCTCACCACATTATGTATGCATGGTGTGGCACTGCATGCAGGCTGATTGGGGAATGAGGGACGCACCTACTGGTGCGCCCTGCATTCGCCCCAACAGCAACCGCACCTCCAAAGCTGCACTATCAAGAAGATGTTGGCTGTGCAAGCACGCCAACATAAAAAGTGGGATAAGGAAGGAATAATAAAGCCCTCCGGACAACAGATGTTTTGTGGATAATGCTAACAAAAGGTACAAAGTAACTGCAGCTTCTTTTCTCTTTTTAGGTCTGAGAACATCCTGTGGCTAACTGGTACACAGAGGGCACCAACAATAACACATACATCATGGCACTGTTCATTACATGTTTCTGTAATGCCTCTCAGCATGATTCTTCTCCCTCGCATGTTTGTTAGTCACTAACTTCGAGCTGTAAGTACAACTGTATTTTTAGTTAATAAATGATAGACAGAGTTAAAAATGTACTCGAGAAGAACCAGAATTCACTGTCCACTCCAAAGTATACTTTGCAAAATGTAGAATTTATTCAAAATAAAGTGCTGACTGAAAAGTCCATCAGCCTGTTGATCACAATTATGTGCAGAAGGTAGTTGTTTCTGGTGTTCAGCCTTTTTAGCGCAGAACATTGCAGCCTTCTAGTGTGATTAACTGATGTTACCACTGCTGAATGGCAGTGAGTCTAACTTGCACTGTATGTTTTAACCAATTATGCATCTTTACTAATGAGCACAGTTGAATATTAATGAGTTATGGTATTTAACTGTGATGTATTCTCCTTTACCATACCCCTGACGAAGGGTCTTTTGACTTACAGCGCGGGGCATGTACTGGAGTGCAGCAACCTGCTCTTTCACTGTCAGCACTTTATTTTGAATAAATTCAGCACTTTACAAAATATACTTTGGAATGAACGGTGTGATTCCTGGTCCTTCCTGAGTGCAAAAGACTTCCTGTTTTGGTGTTTGCACACTGGGGCTTGCCAGTGTCAGATCTAGGATTTAACAAGCACTTGTCAATGTCAGATGCTGCTGGTATTGCTGTTATAACGGGTCTTGCTTGTACATATTTTGACCATATTTATCCAGACTAGAGCAGATGAGATGCAATGTCTCATTTCAGTGGTATACTGCTTTGACACATTGTTAGATAGTAATTACCCAGGATAGGACAGCTAAGAGGCAATATCTACTTTTAAGTGGGATCCCACATTTTGACCACAAATGTCCAACAATCTTTTATGACTTGACATTATGATCAAGACAGGTGGAATTTTTAAATCCATCTAAAGGTGATTTTGCTGTGCGACTGTGGAAACAAGTTTGAGGGATTTGAAAAATGACACCTGCCATGTTCAGGTAACACAAGGGGTATGTTGAGTATTAGGGGCCAAAATGTGCTCAAAAAAAAGTAAAGTTATGAGTAACTATTGAAACAATGTGTGTCCTCATAACTTAGTTGTTTTCATATTTTTACCCAAAATGTTCAACATAATCTTTTATGACCACTCCTTCTGAGCATAACAGGTGTCATTTATAAAACAATGTCTAAAATGTCATTTTGTTTGAGAAATGACAGCTGCCACATTCATGAGATGGTATGAAAAAAATGGCTATGTTGAAAAGTTGGGGTCCAAGTATTGAGAAATTACCACAGTTACGAACATGCGTTGAAAAATTGCAATGTAGACTTATAACTTTGTTGTTTTCTATATTTGTACCCCACATTTTCAACATAGCCTTCTCATGAACCCACATAGCCTTCTTGAGCCCATCTCATGAACAAGGGTGGAGAAAATATTCAAATCCTGCCAAAAGATGATTTCATGCCACAAGTGCCAAAACACATTTTGTCTAGGATTTGAAAAATGACAGCTGTCACATTCATGAGGTGCTGTGAAGAAATTGCTATGTTGAAAATTTGGGGTCAAAATATTGAAAATTACAGTCTTATGAGCCTGTGTTAAGTAAATTGCAATGTAGGCTCATAGCTTTGTTGTTTTAATATTTTACCCTACATTGTCGTGGAGAAAATTTTCAACTCCTGCCCGAAAGGAGATTTCATGCACCATTGTGAAATCACCTTTCAGGATGCAAAAACACATTTTGGCAGGATTTGAAAAATGACAAACAAACCAAGTTGTGCTCCAAAATTGCAAGAACCACACAGTGGATTAAAACTCATTTTTCAAGATTGAATCTTAAAGTTTTGTGGTTCTTGGAATTTTGGAGTACAACTTGTTTGTTTATCAAATATTCAGGTCTGCCGTCCCTACTGTGCGACCCCTTTGAGCGCAGTTTGAAATTTGTTTTTCTTTATTTGAAAAATGACAGCTGTCACATTCATGAGGTGCTGTGAAGAAATGGCTATGTTGAAAATTTGGGGTCAGAATATACTACATAAGAACTTACGTAACAGCATTCTTCAAGAGGATCTCTTGCATCAGGCCACCTAAGGAACTATATCTGCACACAGTAGGACCACATGGAAACTTTTCTAGCTAGCAATCTACAAGGGTTACGCCCACAACTGTGTCAGATGCAGGTGATGTCCCTCCCATATAAATGTGGGTGGCTCCGTGCTCTCCTCATTTCTTTTCCCACGAGATCATATATAGAGGATCACCTGCTGAGGAACCGAGGAGGCCACAGGTTCCCACTAGAAAGAGAGGTTACACAGAAGGTGAACCATTCTGGAGAAAAGAGACAGACACAGAAAGTCCAAAGGCCAAGGGGATGGGGGTGGGGTGGGGGACAGCATGTCCTGATGCAAGAGATCCTCTTGAAGATTTACTGTTATGGTAAGTTCTTACGAACTGTACTATCTTCTTGAGGTCTGTCTTGCATCAGGCCACACCTAAGGAATGAGTCCCAAGCACTTCTGACAGAGAACCAGTCTGGGTGGCTAGAGGCTATATGTCTAAGACAGAAGGCCCTGAAGCACAGCCAGGCTTAAGCCTGCCCTTCTGTGAGATGCAAAGTCCAGAATGTAGTGTTTAATGAACATGTGGGCAGAACTCCTCAGTTGCAGTAGCACAGATCTCTGCAGCTGAAGCATTTCTCAAAACAAGCAACTGAAGTGGCCTTTAAGTTGTGCTGTGGAGGTAGGGCTAGAGCCCAGTCAGAATTATTTCAAAGCTGAAAGGGGCAAAACAAGGCCCCAAGGTGAACTATAACAGCAAGGACAAAATGATTCAGTACTAAGTACGAAAAGGAAAAAACTCACACAGTGAGAAAGCTTTTTTTTTTCATGAGAACAAAAGATAAGAATTTGGCAAAAGATAATGCAGAACCATCCCCAGTCAGGTTATGTAGGGAGGAAGAGGAGGTCAAGAATACTAAAGGACACCTTGGAAGAAACAGTATTACTAAGGTGACTAATTTTCTTCTCACCCCAGGGGTCCTTTAGTATTCTTGACAAGTGCAGACTACAAAGCAGTATAGTTGGGGGCAGGTAGACAGAGAGAGAGAGAGAGAGAGAGAAGCAGCCAAAAGCTCCTTAAATCAAGTAGGTAATTTGATAGACTACAATGAATTGAATTATTAATTTTTGGGCCTGTGTAAGCAACTAGTTTTGATTCTCTGTTTATGGGGTTGACTTTTCTTAGTTTAACTTTTATTTGCCAGGAGGAACTCTAGCTGGGAGAGATTTGCAGTCATTTCTGACTAGATCTGTTACTTAACCTCTGTGAAATAGGTGTCTGAAAGGACGTTAAGGCACTCCCGGAGTGGAGGGTCAGAGTAGTAGTAGTAGTTGATTGTTTCTGGAGGGCACAGGTTTACTCCACCCACTCTGCCCCTCACCCCACCAAACCCAAGCACATAACTTCCTTTATGACAAGGGTTCTGACATCACTTCCCAAAAACTTGCTAACAACATACACCAGTTCATATCCATAAAGGCACAGTACACCCCGAATAGGGGTAGACACACCACAAGCTTGCACACACTAAAACAAGAACAAAAAAAAAAGAAAAAACATCTGAAACAGGAAGGAGACAAACATGTGGGAGTGGTGCAATGCACTGGCTATGGAGCAACAGTCTTCGGGAGACATTCTGGAGACTGTGTTGATGCCCTATTGCAGGTACACCTCTCTGGTCTGAGGAAGGTTGCTCGACTCCATGCTGACCTGGCAGGATTCAGGAAACCTGCCCCCACCCAAAGCACCACCCAGGCCACCATCACTACCTCAGAGGTTTCCAAGAAAGAGGAGTGGTTGGACCATGGTGGGCTCAGAGAGGTGATGGTGGTGGAACAGAGGTGCATCCCTCAGATGTGCCTCTTCACAATTCATTTGCCACTCTGGCAGAGCATGGTTCCTCATGGAGGCACCTGCAGTGGAGACCAAGGAGGATTCTGGGAACCTCCACAATGGAGACCCACAGGAGGGTGGCACATGACCTCACAGGGGAAGTAAACAACTCCTGGTGGGGACTCAGTTGTTGGGAGGTAGAACTGGGGGAGGGAGAGGGAAAGGAGGTAAGGTGCCTGCCCAGTGCCATGACTTGAGGGACAGGAAACAAACCTCAGGATCGTGGGAGCAGCTGCAAGGGTGAGCTGAATGTCATTATCCACCTAGGGACAAATGACCTGGCTGAGAATGGGATCAGAGCAGTGCAACAGGAGTTTGTGAAGTTAGGGAGGGGCCTTAGACAAGTGGCACACACGGTAACTTTCTCAGAAGTGCTACCTGTCTATGGCATGGATGAGGCTGGGTACTCCGCACCATGAGATTCAATGACTGGTTGAAAACCTGGTGCAAAGCTCAAGGATTTTGCTTCATTGGGGACTGGGGCTCACCTGGAGGGATGGAGGCCTATACTGCACGATGGTCTGCATCTGTCAGGAGGGGAACCAGGATCCTAGGTGATAGGTTTAAATGCTTCATAGGCAAGCATTTAAACTAATGAGCGAGGCACTAAAAGGAGAAGGGACATCTCCCCAAAAAAGCAAGGGTAGTTAGTGAGGTCCAACACCAAGATAGGGCATTCGATAGGGAGAAGGCAGGGTAAATGGAGAGAAAAGACAAAGGCAGTAAGGACACGGATGTGGCAAAAGAAATAAGGCCATAAAAATGGAGGGTAATGAGTAAAATGCCCATAGTCTAGGTAAAAGCTCCCGAAATGGTGGCCTGGATATTGTGGCAGTCACAGAAACATGGTACCCAGAGAACCATGACTGGGTTGTCAACATACCAGGGTACACAATCTACAAGAGGACAGGGAGGGTAGAAGAGGAGGAGGTAGCTCTCTATGTAAGGGAAGGGATCAAAGCAACTGAACTAAAGGGTAAACAGAGAGAGAGGAGGCACTGTGGATCACCCTGGAGACTGGAAATGGCACCACAATCCACACATCGGTCTAGATGCTCTATCCATCAGATGGTTTGAGAATTACCTCATAGGGTGCTCGCAGCAGGTAAAAGTAGAAGGTGAAGTCTCTCTCTAAAGTCCCTCCTGAGAGGAGTACCTCAAGGTTCCATCTTGGGACCCCTGCTATTTGTAATCTACATTATTAGGATAGACGACACCATCAGAAAGGTCCAAATACACCTTTTTGGGATGACACAGTGCTTTATGTTAGTGGACCCTCCTCCGATGCAACGTACTCAGTCCTCCAGGACGAATTAAATCTACTGCAGTGTCAGCTCATAAATCAGAAGTTGCTTTTGAATGTCTAGAAAACATAAGCAATGTTCCTCTTGCCTTTTCCCCACCTACCTAACCCTGCCTCGATTGGGACCTTCCTCTGGTAACTACCATACTTGGTGAGCAACTGGAGTACATGACCAAATTCAAATACTTGGGGGTATGGCTCGATAATAGACTCTCCTTCCTGGCACATATTGAAATTGACAAAGAAACTTCGCCAAAGAGTTGAACTTTTAATCAGGATAAAAGATCTTCTCCCCAGGAAGCCAGGATGAGCTAGTCAAACCACTTTTCTTCCCTCCTTGATTACGGTGATTTCCTGTACAACCAAGGGCCTGCCAAGTACTCTATCAAAACTCGATACATTCTATCACAGAGCCCTAAGGTTTATAATGGGCCTTCCCTACTCCACCCACCATTGCTTGTTGTACATGGCAGTAGGGTGGTCCTCTCTCTAGCTTCAGGCATCAAAGAAATGCAGCCTTCTGGACATACAAAGTCTTTCTAAATAAACTGCCTAACTATATATCTGACTGCCTACCACCTTGTACTTTTAGTAGGTATGCTCTGAGAAGCGCCTTCTACTTCTCCCTGAAGGTATATAAGGCCAGATCTCACTTTGGCTGTGCAGCTATTAGTCATGTGCTGCCTTTATTTTGGAACAAACTGCAAAAACCCTAAAACTAAAGTATGCCATCAACTTAGCATCCTTTAAAACACTATACTTTCATCATTTTACAGAACCCTGCATTTGCTATTCCTGATTACGGATTCCCTTAACCACCTGAAGCTCACTACTTACCTTGCCGTAGCCTCCTTTAGTCGCTGGTCCAGCTCCTGCCTTGCTCTCTTTCTTGTTCCCCTTTCCCTGTTCATTGCCTCTGTCCTCCTTCTTCCCTTTCCCTGACCAGTTCTAGTATTGAGTTTGCTTCACCCATGCCCTGCCCTCCAGTTACTCTTCTTCATAGAAGTCCTCACATCAAAACCTGCACTGTGCACCTTTTCAAATCAAAAAGTACAGTTACGTAAGAACTTACCGTAACAGTAGATCTTCGAGAAATGAAAATTACGTACCTATAATTCTTGATCTTCTTGACGAGTCTCCACCACTCATTCACACTATTGGGATCTGCAGCTGGAGGCACTAGGACCCATTGAACAAACTTTTTGCTGGAGGGGTGCAAAACCAGAGATGGCGCGCAAGGAGCAGTGCCGCAAGCCCTAGCTCGTGTGGTATCTCGGCGTCGACCTCAACCCGCCTCAATACCTTTTTACCAAGGAGGTGCAGCATAACTAACCTAGAAGGGTAGTTTAACCTAAAGACCGGACATAAGATAGTCCGGGCAACCCGTGTAAGAAGGGTCAACAAAGAAGTCTTCACGGCCTAAAGATTTGAGGGAGTGAAGACCAACAACAGAGGTGAGCTCAGGGGACGGAGGGTGGGCGTGTGAATGAGTGGTGGAGACTTGTCCAAGAAGATCGCAATCACGGTAAATGCAATTTTCATATCTTCCTGGACATAAGTCTCCACCACTCATTCACACTATTGGAGAGTACCGAGCTAATAATCCCCAAGAGGGCGGCAGGAGAGACCAAGAGCTCATGTTTCTAGGACAGAAGTCCATTGAGGATGGCTCTGCCAAAGGAAGGATGTCGTCTGGCATGGACATCTAGTGCATAATGTTTAACAAAAGTATGCACTGAGCTCAAGGTGGCCGCATTGCAGATGTCTGCAATGGGCACGTTGCCAGTTTCCGCTAGGGATACGCGACCGCTCTAGTAGAGTGGCGTAAACTCTACCCTCCAACTTAACTCTGCGCCATGGAATGGCAGGACGAAGGCACGCCACTAGCCATGATGAGATACATCTGATAGCGACAGGTTGACCCAGCCGGGTCTCACTGAAGGAAGCGAATAGTTGCTGGAGCTTTGCGAAAATCCTTGATTCTATCTAGATAGAAACTCAAGGCCCTCTTAACATCCAAAGAATGAAGAAACGTTCCCCTTCATTTTGAAGTCCGCTAAATAAGAGGAAGGACCAAAGGTTGGTTTAGATGAAATTCTGACACAACCTTAGGAAGAAATTTAGGATGAGTACGAAGAACTACTTTGTCCTTATGGAACACAGCATACAGAGGGTCTGTGACCAGGGCATGTATCTCAGAGACCCTCGGGCTGAGGTAATGGCCACTAGGAAGGCAGTTTTCCAGGTGAGAAATTTTAGCTCACAGGTAGCCAGAGGTTTGAAAGGTTTCTGAGTGAGCATGTCTAGCACAAGATTAATGTCCCAGGCTGCAACTGGATGTCTTGTAGGCGGTCTGGTATGCAGAATCCTTAAGAAATCTCTTAACCATTGGTAACTGAGCCAGTGTTAAGGAAAAAACGGGCTCACGATAAGGTGAAATTGCACTAAGGTGAACTTTGACTGTAGTACTGCAGACCTGAATTTGAGAGGTCCAAAAGGTACTCCAAAACCTTATCTGGTGGACAGGAAAAGGGATTCAAAGAAGACTTTGCACACCAGAGCAAAAACTTCCACTTGGCTGTGTAAGTTTTTCTGAGTGGCTGGCTTTCGTGCAGCCAGAAGAATATCTGAAACTCTTCGAGACATTGAACCGGTTTACTTGACCTCTTCAGGAGCCAAGCGTGAAGGTGAAGTGATCTCAGGTTGGGATGGACCACGGTCCCTGAGTCAAAAGTTCATCTACAGGGAAGTGGTCTCGGAGGAACTGCCAACATATTGTTGAGTAGTGGAAACCACAGCTGCCGAGGCCAAAAGGGAGCAATGAGAATCATCTTGTCCCCTGGGATTCGAACTTGAGGAGTACTCTGTGAATTAGAGGAAGAGGTGGAAAGGTGTAAAAAGCGTTTTGTCCACGCAGCCTGAACACATCCCGACAGAAAATGCCAGGCCCTGGTTTCTGGAGCAGAAGAAGAGCAGTTTTGCATTGGTGGGGATGCAAAGGTCCAGGTCTGGAGTTCCCACTCTTCGAATAGAGACTGAACTATGGTTGAGTCGAGACCACTCGTGAGGATCTGTCTCTGTTCTGCTGAGACGGTCTGCCAAGTCATTCTGTACACCTGGCAGGTAGACCGCTTGAATTAGAGTGTTGTGCTCCAAACACCATTCCCATACCCTCATTGCTTCCCTGCATAAGGGTAAGAATGAGCACCGCCCTGCTTGTTGATGTAATACATCACTGCTTTGTTGTCCGTTTGAAGGAGAATGTTCTTGTGACAGAGAATGTCCTTCAACGCTCAGACCTATAAAGGGCGGCTCTCATTTCTAGAACGTTTATGTGAAGTTGGGACTCGAGTTGAGTCCACACATCTTGAGTGTGGAGAGCCTGACAGTGAGCTCCCCACCCCAATAGGGATGCGTCCGTGGTAATGGAGATTTGATGGTCCAGAGGAGCAAGGGATATCCTTCCAGGAGATTGCTCTCTTGAGACCACCAGGTGAATGACCTCTTTAAAGGTTCTGTCACTTTGATGAGATAGGACTGCGGGTGAGTGGTTGGGGACCACTGAGTACTGAGCATCCACTGGGTGGTTCTCATGTGCAGGCGTGCTAGGGGTACAGTGAACACTGAGGATGACATGAGGCCTAGCATCCATTGCATCAGAGAGCTGTGACTGAGCTGTTTTCCCGATGTGACGGGCCATCTGAAGGATATCGTTCCTCCTGTTTTCTGGAAGAAAAGCCTTCGCACAGGAGGTGTCCAGAAGAGTCCCTATAAAAGGAGCCTCTGGGAGGGCTGCAGTTGCGATTTCTTGAGGTTGAGCAGAACTCCCATGGGCGTAAGGAGGCATGAGGCCGTCTCTATAGCGTCCAGAGTCCCTTGCCTGGAAGGGCTTGCAGAAACCAATCGTCCAGATAAGGAAACACCTGTATTCCGACCTTTCTGAGGTGCACTCCGAGAACTGCACAACACTTTTGTAAAACTTGCGCGCCGAGGATAGCCCAAAGGGCAGGACTCTGAACTGATAATGTTGTCCCAGAGCCACAAACCTCAGGAAACCTCTGGCTGGTGCGGGTTCATTGACCTCTAAAGCTTTCGACACTGTCTCCCACCCCTCCTTCTGATGCCCTTAGTCTCTCTGGTTTTGCTGCTGGGCCTATCTCCTGGTGCACCAGTTATCTGTCTGACCGCTCACAGTGTGTAAAAATTAATGGGACCTGCTCAGACATCTGTCCCATCTTTTCTGGGGTTCCCAGGGCTCCATTCTGGGCCTCTTACTATTCTCCTTTACCTTAACACCCTTCCACGCTCTTGCTGGGGAACATTCTATTGTACGCTGATGATGCAGTCATCTTTGCCTCAAGTCGTAACCCTATTGCCCTCCAGGACTCACTGCAGTCCTTCGCTGAAGCCGAGGGCTGGTTCAGGAACATAGATTGGTGATAAATCTTGAAAAACAAAAACCATGTTCTTCACTCATCCTCAAAACAAGTCCTGCAACTTCAAACTCCTCATTCATTCGGGTCCTCTTTCCACTCGAACAAGTTTGCTCCTTATAAATACCTAGGGATCCATTTTGACCCCTCCTTTTCTTCCATGGACACATAGCTGCCCTAACCACTGCCACTAATATCCGATTGGGCATCTTACATGGTATAAACACTGCCTCCCCAGAGGCTCTTTTCATGATCACCTCCTCTATCCTGTCCCTAATGGACTATGGACTGCAGGTGTATGGTGCTGCTGATCAGACCGCACTCCATAAAATTCGCACTACTCTGAATAAGGCCTGCAGGTTAATTACTGGGGCACTTAGGCAACACACACCTGTCTACTGTACGCCTAAAGCACTGGTACTTGATCTTGATGAGTGCCTCAAATATCTGACCTGTACTTACAAAAAGACCCTCCTTGGGCTATCCCCGCCAGGATTGACCACCACCATACGCCTCTGTCCCACTAGTTCATACTCGGACCTCTGGGAAAACCTCTCTTGTTATCCCTAGAGCTAGGACCTCTCACGGCCAAAGAGCCTTCAGCTTTAAGGCCCCCTCCTGGTTCAACACACTGCCCCCTCCATCTCCGGCTCCAACTATATGCGTATTCAAACTTCCTTACGTAACCACCTTATTAACACCGAGCTGTAATTGCCACTAGTCAAAGCCGTACTCAATACTTATGACAAAGCTTACTACTAAGCTGCTAAGGACAACATAACTCTGGTATTGTTTGCATCAATCCTACCTGTACCAGCTTGTTTGTATCTATGTCTTAAGTTACTGTTATACTGTGTTGTACTGTTATACTGTGTATTTTCGTTTGTCTTACTGTGACAAGGCACCTTTGTAAATGAGCCTATGGCTCAAAGGTTTTTCAAACTGCTGTTTAAATAAATAAATAAATAAATAAATGTGTGATGCCTCGGTGAATAGGAATGTGCTGGTAAGCATCCTGCATATCTAGAGAGGCTAGCCAGTCATGTTGATGAAGCAGAGGTAACAGGGTTCCCAGAGAAATCATTTTGAATTTCTTCTCGGGAGACATTTGTTTAGCTTTCTGAGATCTAGAATGGTATCATTCCCCGGACTTCTTTGGAACCAGAAAGTAGTGGAGTAGAACCCCATGTTTCGTTGATGCAGTGGCACCACTTCTACTGCCCTGTTGTTCAGAAGGCTCTGAATCTCGGCGAGAAGGTCTGACTGAAGGTTGACAGCCTGGGCTGCTGTTTGGGGGACGATCCGGAGGGGTCTCCACAAGATTGAGTGAGTACCCTCGCGAATTATCCGAAGGACCCATTTGTCTGAAGTTATGGACTTCCACTGGTTGTAGAAGTGCATCAGACGACCCTCCACCGGAGGAAAAGTCCACCTCGGCAGCTGAGATGGAACTTGGGCCAGCAATTCATAAGGTAGCTGGGCTCTTTGGGCCCTTGCGCTTTCTGTTGCACCTTCTTTTGAGGTTGGGCAGGTTGGTTCTTATGAAACTTCCTCTGCCTCTGCCTCGAAAGGACTGGCGATTATGAAACTGACGTTTACAGGCATGCCTCGAGGAGGGGCAGGAGGAGCCGAGCCAACTTAATGGCTGACCTAGTCTTTGTGTAGCTTCTAGAGCTTGCTCTACCCTGAGGACAAAAAGATATGCACTGTTAAAGGCAATGCCATCACACACTCACGCACACAGAAGCCAGGCGCGCAGCCAGGAAATGACGGCGGGTGCAAATACCAGCAGCCGCTGAACGGAAGCAGTGTCAAAATCATCCATGGCTGCTTTAGCCTGCTGGCTGTTAGATTCAGTACCTCTGGTAATGGTTTGAAGAAGCTCTGGCTTTGAATCCGACTCGTAGGGCTTCAACCATTTGCTTGATAGAATGCCACAGGATATACTCATACTGGGAAAAATAGCCTTGGTAACTGGCAATACGATACTTAGAGTAGAAGCAGCAAAGACTCTCTACCTAAGGTGTCTATCTTATGAGACTCTTTGTTAATAGGTCGAGCTGCAGTAGTTTGAGGAAGAACGACCTTATCATTCTCTGCCAGGACTACAATAGGATCTGCAAAGGCTTGAGATGCCAAAATGGGATGATCCTTGGGGCTGAATATTTCCTATCAATGGATTTAGCCACCGAAGGGGTGAGAGCAGGATTATTCCATACCATTTGAGACAGCGCCTCGAAGAAGGCTGAACCGGAGGAGTCAAACCGTAGGGATCTCCGAGCATGAAGATATTGGAGTCTTAACAATTCCCCAGGATCGATGTCTAGTCTGGAGAGAAAGTGTGGAACTCAGATTTTTCAACAGAGACTTAAAGGACAGGTCCTCGACCACAGGTTCTGTAGCAGTAATAGATCCTGCTTCGTCCACTTCATTACCCAACCGAAGGTCTGGGTCAGGCTCAACGTCATCTCCTGACAGTCCAGGAGGGACTGTATGGACAGGAAATGAATGAAAATCAGAAGAGGAGGAAGAAGGAAACAAGTGAAGAGGAGTCCCTGAGAGCCCTCGCGCCGAGGAGGCGCACGGCACCGAGAACGACCGCGCGAGACCACGCGGCGCCGAAAATGGCGCTTGAGAAGCCGCAGATGGCACCGACGGCACCAAGACAGTGCCAAGAAGCCGCACGGCACCAAGGACGGTGCCGAGGACAGCGCCAAGCGCAGCATCGATGCCAAGGACAGCGCCGAGAGGCTACATGACGCCTTGAGGCGCGAAAACACTCCCAGACTCCGAAAAACAGGTTTTGAAAGAATAAGAAGAGCAGGAGATAAGGGCATCGGTGTGGCTTCCTGTGCGTAGCCATGTGAGGGGGTACTTACCTAGCGGTCGATGGCACGAAGAAGGTGCCGTGCGACCAGGAAGGTCCAACCGCCTACCTGGTCACCCAAAGAGCCCAAAGGCCCACGCGACCGAGCCAGGTAGCCGAACCAACCTCCGAGCCCATTGCTCCAAAGAGCGGCCCACTGATGAAACTGCTCATCTGAAGACCTACCTGCGGGCGGGTAGAGCTCCGATGTCGGAGCTGTAGGCTACCAGAAGCAGAGGTCGGTGACTCCGAAGGAGGAAACCGGCAACTAGCACCGATAACCGAGCGTCTGCGCAGAGACATATCAGAGGGCGACCTCGGAGGATGCCTTTCTCTTTTAGACCTGTGGGCCAAGGAAGAGCCGAGGTCAACGGTGCCGAGAGTGCGACTGTTATTTTTATGCTTCCGGGGACCGACCATCCCCAGGCATTGACTGACCGTTGTCAGACCCCCCTCCAGAGAAGGCGGGGACCGGACCCAGCCTGACTGACTGAACAGCTTTCATATGAAGTCTCCCTCAACCTCACCTGACCTGCTCATAGTCGACTCCGTCAAAGTACGCTGAGACTTCTTTATTGTATTTATTTTAAAAATAAGAATAAATTTAAGTGATACTGTATCGAGATAATACTACAAAATAATAAAAACTGAAAACTATGCTGCTAGTTTGAAGTTTGACTCTAACAATGAGTGGCGTCGTCACTGAAGTGCACTGACGGTGGGAAAAAGGAACTGAGGCGGTTGGAGGGTCAGCGCCGAGATAGGCATTATCGCACGAGCTAGGGCTCGCGCACCGCTCCTCACGGTGCCATCTCTGGCGCCGACCCTCCAGCAAAAAGTTTGCTCCCGATGGGTCCTAGTGCCTCCGCGCAGATCCCAGTAGTGTGAATGAGTGGTGGAGACTTATGTCCAGGAAGATCAGCTCTTGCAGCAGGTAACACCATTAGAACTGAAGGTCGGCGGCGTCAGAACCCCACAGAAATCATCTAGCTAGCAGTCTTCAAGCGGGGACGCCTCCGGCGTCTGTCCCGCCCTCGACGTCAGGCGTAGTACATAAGGAGGCGGTCCCGCCATATTCCCAGTTCTCCGCCGAGACTCCCGCTGCAGGATGACATCAGAAGGGAGACCGAGGATCTGCCATCAGAAGAAAAGAGCTAAAGCTCCTGCCAAGGCCTGGTAGGTCGTGCCTCCTCCTTCTCGGCGCTGTTTGCGGCGATTCTCGGCGATAGATCTCGGTGCCGGGGCTCTTAGGGACTTTCCTTTATCTCTTTTCCTCCTTCCTCTCTGCTTTCATCCTTTCCTGTCCATACAGTCCCTCCTGGACTGTCAGAGATGACGTTGAGCCTGACCCAGACCTTCGGCTGGGCGTGGGGTGGGCGAAGCAGGATCTTTTACTGCTGCAGGCCTGTGATCGGACCTGTCATTTAAGTCTCTGCTGAAGAATATGATTTCCACACTTTCTCTCAGACTACAGACATGATCCTGGGAATTGCTAAGACTCCAATACCTTCACGCCTCGGAGATCCCCGGATTTGACTCCTCCGATTCAACCTTCCTTCGAGACGCTGTCTCAAATGGTATGGAATAATCCTGCTCTCTCTTCATTGGTGGCTAAATCCATTGATAGAAAATATTCAGCCCCCAAGGATCGTCCCATTTTGGCATCCCAAGCCTTTGCGGATCCTATTGTAGTCCTGGCAGAGAATGATAAGATCGACCTTCCTCAAACCACTACAGCTCGACCTATTAACAAGGAATCTCGTAAGACAGACACCTTAGGTAAGAGAGTCTTTGCTGCTTCTACCCTAAGTATGCGTATTGCCAGTTACCAGGGCTATTTTTCTCAATACGAGTATATCCTGTGGCACTATCTCAAGCAAATGGTTGAAGCTCTTCCAGAGTCGGATTCAAAACCAGAGCTTCTCAAACCATTACCAGGAGTATCGAATCTAACAACCAACAGGTTAAAGCAGCCATGGACGCTTCTGACTCCGCTTCCCGTTCAGCAGCTGCTGGTATTTTCACCCTTACGCCATTCCTGGCTACGCCCAAGCTTCACCAATGATGCAACAGCAGGTAATGGCATTGCCCTTTGATGGTGCATATCTTTTGGTCCTCAGGTCGAGCAAGCTCTAGAAGCTACACAAAAGACTAGGTCAGCCATTAGTTGGCTAGACCCCTCCTGCCCCTCTCGAGGGCATGCCAGTAAGCGTCAGTTTCATAACCGTCCAGTCCTTTCAAGGCAGAGGCAGAGGAAGTTTCCATAAGAACCAACCTGCCCAACCTCAAAGAAGGTGCAGCAGAAAGCGCAGGGCCCAAAGCGCCCAGCGCTACTTATGAATTGTTGGCCCAAGTCCCACCTCAACTGCCGAGGTGGACTTTTCCTCTCCGTGGGAGGTCGGCTGATGCACTTCTGCAGCCAGTGGAAGTCCATAACCTCAGACAAATGGGTTCTTCAGACAATCCATGAGGGTACTCACTCAATTTTGTGGAAAAACCTCCGGATTGTCCTCCCAATTGCAGCCAGGCTGTCTGCCCTTCAGTCAGACCTTCTCACCGCGAGATTCAGGGCCTTCTAAACAACAGGGCAGTAGAACTTGTGCCGCTGCATCAATGAAACACGGGTTCTACTCTCATTACTTTCTGGTTCCAAAGAAGTCTGGGGAATGCGCCCATTCTAGATCTCAGAAAGCTAAACAAATTTCTCCCAAGGAGAAATTCAAAATGATTTCTCTAGGAACCCTGTTACCCTTGCTTCTTCAGCACGACTGGTTAGCTTCCCTAGACATGCAGGATGCTTACCAGCACATTCCCATTCACCGAGGCATCACAAATTCCTGAGGTTTGTGGCTCTGGGACAACATTATCAGTTCAGAGTCCTGCCTTTTGGGTTATCCTCGGCGCCATAAGTTTTTACAAAGTGTTGTGCAGTTCTGCAGCACCTCAGAAAACTCAGAATACAGGTGTTCCCTTATCTGGACGATTGGCTTCTAGCAAGTCCTTCCAGGCAAGGACTCTGGATGCCGTGAGAGATGGCCTCTCACCTCCCTTACGTCCATGGGAGTCTCCTGAACCTCAAGAAATCAGCTGCAGCCCTCCCAGAGGCTCCTTTTCATAGGGACCTTCTGGACACATCCTGTCCGAAGGCTTTTCTCCCAGAGGACAGAAGGAATGATATCCTTTAGATGGCCCGTTACATCGGAGAGAACAGGCCAGTTACAGTGCTCTCGATGCAACGGATGCTGGGCCTCATGGCATCCTCAGTGTTCACTGTACCTCTGGCCCGTCTGCACATGAGAACCACCAGTGGATGCTCAGTACTCAGTGGTCTCCAACCACTCACCCCAGTCCTATCTCATCAAGGTGACAGAACCCTTATGGAGGTCTCTCACCTGGTGGTCTCAAGAGGACAATCTCCTGCAGGGATACCCCTTGCCCTCTGGACCATCAGATCTCCATTACCACAGACGCCTCACTAATGGGGTGGGGAGCTCACTGTCAGGCTCTCCACACTCAGGGTGTGTGGACTCAACTCGAGTCCCAGCTTCACATAAATGTCCTAGAAATGAGAGCCGTCCTTTATGCGGTCTGAGCTTTGAAGGACATTCTCTGTCACAAGAATATTCTCCTCCAAACGGACAACAAAGCAGTGATGTATTACATCAACAAGCAGGAGGTGCTCCTTCTCGCCTTATGCAGAGAAGCAATGAGGTCTGGAAATGGTGCTTGGAGCACAAGGCTCTAATTCAAGCAATCTACCTGCCAGGTGTACAGAATGACTTGGCAGACCGTCTCAACAGAACAGAGGCAGATCCTCACGAGTGGTCTCTCGACTCAACCATAGTTCAGTCACTATTCAAGAGTGGGGAACTCCGGACCTGGACCTTTTGTCCCCACTCAACGCAAAACTGCCTCTCTTCTGCTCCAGAAATCCAGGGCCTGGCATTTTTGTCAGGATGATTCAGGCTCATGCGGTGGACAAAGCGCTTTCTTTACCTTTCCGCCCCTTCCTCTCATTCAGAGGTACTCCTCAGAGTTCGAGTCTCAGGGAGACAAGATGATTCTCATTGCTCCTTTTGGCCTCGACAACTGTGGTTTCCACTTCTCAACAGTATGTTGGCAGTTCCTCGAAACCACTTCCCTGCAGATGAACCTTTTAACTCAGGGACGGTGGTCCATCCCAATCTGACATCTCTTCACCTTCACGCTTGGCTCCTGAAGAGGTGGAGTAAATAGAGTTCAATGTCTCTTGAGAGTTTCTGATATCCTTCTGGCACAATGGAAGCCAGCCACTCGAGCTTTCTATGACTAAGTTGAGCGTTTTCCCTCTGGTGTGCAAAGTCCTCTTTGAATCCTTTCCTGCCCTCCAGATAAAGTTTTAGAGTACCTTTGGACCTCTCAAATTAGGTCTCCAGTACTCTACAGTTAAAGTTCACCTTAGTGCCATTTCAGCGTATCATGAGCGGTTTTTCTCTTTCACTGGCTCAGTTACCTATGTTAAGAGATTTCTTAAGGCATTCTGCACACAGACCCCTACAAGACGTCCTGTTGCAGCCTGGGACATTAATCTTGTGCTAGACATGCTCACTCGGAAACCTTTTGAGCCTCTAGCTACCTGTGACCTAAAGTTTCTCACCTGGAAGACTGCCTTCCTAGTGGCCATTACCTCAGCCTGTAGGGTCTCTGAGATACATGCCCTGGTCACAGACCCTCCGTATACTGTGTTCCATAAGGACAAAGTAATCCTTAGTACTCATCCTAAATTTCTTCCTAAGGTTGTGTCAGAATTTCATCTTAACCAGCCTTTGGTCCTTCCTCTTATTTTCGGACTTCCAAAATGAAGGGAACACTCTCTCCATTCTCTGGATGTTAAGAGGGCCTTGCGTTTCTACTTAGATAGAACCAAGGATTTTCGTAAAGCCCAGCAACTGTTTGTTTCCTTCAGGGAGGCCCGGCTGGGTCAACCTGTAGCTATTAGATGTATCTCAGCATGGCTGTGGCGTGCCTTCGTCACTGCTATTCCATGGCGCAGGTTAAGTTGGAGGGTAGAGTTTACGCTCACTCTACCAGAGCGGTAGCGGCATCCCTAGCGAAATCTGCAACGTGCCCATTGCAGACATCTGCAATGCAGCCACCTGGAGCTCAGTGCATACTTTCGTTAAGCATTATGCACTCGATGTCCATGCCAGACGACATTCTTCCTTTGGCAGAGCCATCCTTAATGAACTTCTGTCTTAACAAACGTGAGCTCTTGGGTTTTCCTGCCCGCCCTCTCGGGATTATTAGCTCGGTACTCTCCCAATAGTGTGAATGAGTGGTGGAGACTTATGTCCAGGAAGATATGAAAATTACATTACCTACCGAATTCTTGATCTTCTTGGACGAGTCTCCACCACTCATCTACCCCCTCCTCCATCCCCGAGCTCCACCTCTCTTGTTGGTCTTCACTCCTTCAAATCTTTAGGCCTTGAAGACTTCTTTATTGACCCTTCTTACGCGGTGTCGTCCGGACTATTTTATGTCAGGTTTTTTAGGTTAGGCTACCCTTCTAGGTTAGTTACGCTGCACCTCCTTGGTAAAAAGGTACTGAGGAGGTTGGGGAGTAACACCGAGATAGTCATGTGCCAGGCTGAGGCTCATGACACCGTTCCTCACAGGCGCCATCTCTGGCGTCAACTCCCCAGCAAAAGTTGGCTCCCGATGGTCCTGGTGCCTCGGCGCAGATCCCAATAGTGTGAATGAGTGGTGGAGACTCGTCCAGAAGATCAAGAATTACGGTGAGTGCACGTAATTTTCATTCTGAAGATCTACTGTTACGGTAAGTTCTTACGTAACTGTACTATCTTACTTGAGATACAGCTCTTGCAGCAGGTAACACCATTAGGACTGATTCCCAAGCAATAGCACTGAAAGCATTCTGGGAGGAGGAAATTGGGGAGATCTTGAACAGGTCCTGACTCTAGGACAGGAGACCCTGTAGAGCAGCTAGGCGAACAGGCTCTCCCCGTGATGTAATATCCAGGCTATAGTGCCTAATAAATGTGTGCACTGAGCTCCAAGTAGCTGCACTGCACAAATGGCGAGGTGGAGACGTTGCACAGTGCTGCAAGGAGGTAGCCACCTTGTCGAGAGTGGCCCCGGACTGTACCCAGGAGGGCTTATGTCTGTTTGTAGCAAAATGAAATACACTGGACAAGTCAGCGGAAAGGGTCTGCTTTGAGACTGGTTGGCCCAGCATCCTGTCAGTGAAGAAATGAACAGTTGCTCCAACTTCGAAGCTGTTTAGTTCTATTCAGGTAGAACCTTAAGGCAGTGAACATCCAGGGTGTGAAGCAACGCCTATCCTCTATTAGAGTACTTGGGAAAATACACAGGCAAATCGATGTCCTGGATGAAGAGTGAGGCGAGAGACCACCTTAGGCAGGAATTTAGGATTCGTCCTCAGAGACACTCTGTCCTGGTGAAAAATTAAATAAGGCTCTTTGCATAGGAGAGCGTGAAGCTGGAAACTCTCCTTGCTGATGTGACAGCAACTAAAAATAACGTTTTCCACAACAAACGCAGCTCGCAATCCACGGCAGGTTCAAAGGGAAGCGTGAGTTGTTCCAGGACAAAGTAAGTCCCAAGGAGGAACAGGATCCTTGATGGGTGGCCTAAGGTGCAACACCCTCTCAGGAAGTCTCGAGAGGCATCAAGCTGTGCCACTGTCACGCTGTCCCACGAAGCGTGGTATGCGAAGATGGCGCAGGGTGCACTTTAATGGAGGAGTAGGCGAGACCTGAATGGAATAGGAAAGAAGGTATTCCAGCACCCCTTTCACGGGCATTCTAAAGGGGAAGGCCGCGTGCCTGCGACCATAAGCAAAAGCGGCGCCACTTCATGGGCGTACGTCGCATCGTTGCCAGCTTTCTGTACGGAAAGGACTTCCGCCACCTCTTCGAGACCCGTATCGCATAATAGCTATGTCTCTAGGAGCCATGCATGCAGGTTCAGTGGCGTAAGTCCGGTGGACTAGTGAACCCTCCTCCTGGACAATAGGTGGGAGTTGAAAGGCAATGGAACTGGAGGTTCCCGGGACAATGCGTCAGCATGGGAACCAGATCTGCCTGGGCCAGAAAGGCACTACCAAGATCATTGTTGCGTGCTCCTGCACAGTTTGAGAAGAACTCTCTGGATCAACGGGAAGGGAGGGAAAGCATAGAGAATCTGTCTGCCCAGGAGAGGGACAGCAGCGTCTCGCCAGAAAACACCAGGCCCTGGATCTAGCGAGCAAAAAGTTGGGCAGTTTTGCATTGGATGGGAAGCGAATAAGTCCATCTCTGGAGTGCCCCATCGAAGGAACAGATCCTCTGCTACCTCCTGAAGAAGTTCCCACTCGTGGACTCTGGCCTGGGAACGACTCAGGCCATCTGCGTTGTTGTTGTCCACTCCGGGAATGTGAACTGCAATCAGGCTCGTGCGTGTCGGATACCCAATCCCACACCTCATAGATTCCCTGCAGAGGGGTAAGATGTGCGCCTCCTTGTTTGTTGAGGTAATACATCACGCCGTGTTGTCTGTCTGAAGCAGAAGGGTACTCGGCGGTATTTCTGACTGAAAGGCCTGCAGGGCGTAGAGACCGCCCTCATCTCCAACTGCGTTGATGTGGAGGTGAGCTTCCTGGGGTCCATGTTCCCTGGGACCTCACCCGTTCAAGTGCACTCCCCATCCCAGCCCTGAGGCGTCTGTGGAAGGATTGCCTTGGGGACGAGTGCAGTAAATGGGACACCTGCAGAAAGTGTCCCTGGGTCCTAGCCACCATTGCCAGTCTCGAATCCCGGCATTCGTGATTCTGACTGGATTCTGCATATGGTCTTGCCTTTGGTCCCACTGCACCTTGAGCATCCACTGAGTTACCCACATGTGGAGCCTTGCCAAAGGGATGGTTGGAATGGCGCAGCCATGTGTCCGAGCAAGTGAAGGACCAACTTGGCGGGGCAGTCTTTTGCTGAAAGATCCTGATGAGGGATCTGATGTGTTCCGCTCTTCGTTGGGAAGAAACTTTCCTTGGACGGTGTCCAGAACTGCGCCTATGAACTGCAGCTTCTGGGACAGTACTAGGAGAGACTTCTCATAGTTGATAAGAATGCCCAGAGACTGGAACAGGTCCTGGTTGCTCTGAATAACCATCAACAGTGCCTCTTTGGAGGCGGCTTGAGAAGCCTGTCGTCCAGATGCAGGGAACACGTAGTGCCCTGTCTCCTCAGAGACGCTGCACGACTGTCATACACTTGGTAAAGACCCTGGTGCGAAGACAGTCCGAACAGAAGGGCCCGGAACTGAAAGTGGTGGCCAAGAAACTCGAAGCGCAGGAACCTCCATGCCGTGAGCTACTGGGATGTGCAGGTAGGCGTCCTGCATGTCCAGGGGCGCTAAAGCGTCCTTTTTCAGTGTGGAATGAGTCCTTGGAGGGTCACCATGCAGAACGTTTGTAGGCGACTCGACATGTTGAAGTCGCTGAGGTCCAGGATTGGACGGAGGTCCCCTGTTTTCTCGGAACCAGAAAGAAGTGGGAATAGTATCCGATCCAATCTGGCTCTCTGGGACATACTCTACCGCTCCCTTTTGCAGGAGCGCAAGTACCTCTTGCCTGATGAGTGATCTGTGCTGACCGAGTAGCGGAGAGCAGAGGAGGCCTTGTGGGTGGCTTGTCACAGAATTCTATAAAGTGGCCTCTTTCGACCAACTGAAGGACCCACCTGTCGGTGGTTATGGACTGCCACCCTGGCAGGTGGTCACAATCGACCCCGACCTTGGTGTCCCGTTGATCCTGAAGGGCGGGGACGGGAAGGACTCATGCTGTGGCGGCTGAGGGTCCAGCAGGCTGGGCCGACTTAGATGGTAGTTGACTTGCCTGCTGGCGACTTCCCTGGGCTCTGCGGGAGAAGGAGCTCCTTTGTTGAAGACGGCGCCAGACTGCTGTCTCTGCATCCAGCCTCAAAAGCGGCTTTGGTTCCTATGAAAGAAACTAAGCTTGGGTCTGTACATGGCCTGGACAGACCGCATGCCTTCCTAGCCTCTTGAAGTTTGGTGAGGCCTTTCTCCGAGGACTCACCAAAGAACTTCTCCATGAAACGAGGCGTCCAGGATGTTCTTCTGGACGTCCGGGTGAAAATCTGAAACACGGAGCCATGAGTGTCTCCGGAGGCATCGCCTGAAGCTGCCGCTCTGGCCGAGGAGTCCGTGGAATCATCACAGCGGCTCCCAACACCTGGGTTCCACATCCAAACCCATCTGAAGGAGCTGTAGCAACTCTCCTTCTGCTCACCTTCTGGCATCTTTTCCGCCAGATCCAGTCCCTGTTCCCACAAGGCGTTTTGAAACTGTACCATGTGGGTCAAGTAGTTGAGGGATCTGATGGTGCAGGTAGCGGATGCATCGTGCGCCTGCCCATAGCGTCCAACTGTTTGGACTCTGGGTCCGTGGCAGGGTGCTCAAATGTTGCGCCTCTGGGACCCGGTCATGAGAGGCTGTAATGACCAGAGAATCGGCCAGGATGTGATGCCAAGTACTGGTCCTCCCTAGGGGCCTTGTACAGGCGGTCAGCTTTCTTCGCATCGCCGGAAGTGAGTGTGGACGTTTCCACGCTGCCTTGGTGACATCCATGAATGTGTCCACCAAGGGTGGCACCTCACAGGCTTTGGATCTTTTGCGAAGGTATCTGGCAAAGCGTAATCTCGGGGTCTAATTCCTCCGTCCCAGCCCATGTTCTCTTGGATATGCCTCATAATCTCCGAGAATGATGGGTCATCGGAGGAGATCTTGGAAGCTCACATGGGTCCGGAGAAGGGCGTTGATCGAGAGGGGATCTGGATCCGTTCAAGAAGATCCCATGTCCTTCATCAGAATGGCGGCATCTTATGGGTCTCTTGGGGCTGGGTGACCCTGAAGAAGATCTGGCGGAGGTCTCCTATTTTGTGATATACCCCTAGGAGGTCCGGAGGCTCCTGGGGAGGTACTCGGCCCGCATCCCTGGGTGAAGTAGGGGTGCGGGGCCGGCGGAGTAGCAGGAGGAGGAGGAGGAGGTGGTGGGAACCACATCCCTTTTATGGTGTCCCACCAGTAAGTAAACAACTCCTTGACCTCGAATATGCTGAGGCCCGACAACGGACGGGCGCCGGACGGCATGTCGCCGGGTTCCGGCGTCGCTCCCCAGGGCCTCAGGTTCCAGCGAGGGTTCCCTAGAGTGCGACGGACCGGGTTCGCCCGTCTGGTCCTCGGGCTGGGTCAGCTCCTCCTCCGTGATCGCCTCTTGACCGGCGTTGGTCGGTGAGGGTCCTCTTCTCGGTAGGTGGGACGTCGGTCCCCGGCCTGCGTCCGTGGAAGCGGAAGGAGCTGACTGGCGGCCGCCATCTGGTGGTCGTCGGTGCTCGGGACTGATGGTGTTTGGCTGACGTCGGATGGGCGGCGTCGGGTCCGACGATCTCTTAAGAAGTCAGTTGCTTTGGTCTTCCGCTGGGGAGGAGGCAAAGAGACTGACCTGGCGTCGGGTTCCGAATGGCGGGAACTGGACTTGTGATGGTGATGACGGTCCCCTGACCTTGACAGGGCCTTGGTGGTTGAAGGCGAAAGAAGAAGGTCTGGAGGTCTTGGCCTGAGAAGAAAGGAGGAACCTGAGGAGGTCTTCACGCTCCAGGAGGAGGCTGAGAGCGGGCCGGGAGGGGGCGGTCAGACCGGAGCCGGAGCTACGGAGTCAGAGGCCCTAGACGGGACCTGGATCTCCTCTCTCCCTATGCTTCTCGAGGTGTCTCGGGCCTTGTCGGAAGATTCCCCTTGGAGGCTCGTCCATGGCTTTAATCTTCTCCTCGAGCAGGAAAGCCTGAAGGGCCTTCTGGTGATGGATCCGGGTCGGCTGTTGAACCCCTGGCAGAAGGAACAGGCCGGGTGCAGTGGTCTGGGCCTAGGCACGGGACTTGGCCAGGAATGTGGGTCTTTGAAGCAGGATTTGCTTCCCACAGGTGCACTTGAAGGATGGCCTTCAACGGAGGTTGGAGAGGACATCAGATAGAAACTGAGCAGAAAAATGAACTTTTCCTGAAGGAAGAACTTAACCAGGGTCGTCGACTAGAAGCGAACCAAGGGTGAGACATGCAAGTGACGGCGGGAAGGGAACTAGGGAATCTGGCGGGACCGCCTCCTTATGTACTATGTCTGGTGTCGGGGCAGGACCAACGTCGGAGGCGGTCCCGCTGAAGACTGCTAGCTAGAAGATTTCCATGGGGTCCTGGCGCCTGCGGCTTCAGTCCTAATGGTGTTACCTGCTGCAAGAGCTGTATCTTAAGTAAGATCCTGCACTGCACACCCTTTTCATAATCCACTGCCCTTTCCCTCTTCCCACCCCTCCCTGTCCCTCCCATCCCTCCCTACCCTTAGTGTATCCTCAGAGTTGCCCTTGTGGTGCCTGATGGCTTACCCTTGCCTCATGTCCTTACCTATGCATTATAATTGCGGAACTCATCTGCAACACTACTTGTCTGTGCACCTTGCTCAACTGTACAACACTGTGGTTATCTGAATCTGCCCTACCTAGCCTAACTATTGCTCATGCCCTTGCTGTATATGCTTGTGCACTGAAATTGTGTGTATCATATTTTGTGTTTCCTCTCACATCACTTTTTATTGTACATTCTGCTTGATTCTATATATTGTAGCTCTCAATATGCATTATTTCTTTTTATTCAAACAACATGAAGTCTTGCTATATTATAGACATTAGCAGTTTGATCCAGCTCTAGAACTGCCGAGTGAAATGGTTAAAACCATTCCAAAATAGAATTTTGGCACGAGAGCAGCTCTATCTGTGTCATTTCAAACTTGAACTGTCAGATTCTTTACTCCGCCTCAGTGAACAGTTGCTCAGAATTTCTCCTTCTGCTCGGTTCATTTCTCGGTTTAAAAGTGTTTTCTCGGTTGGATTTAACTGAGAATAGTTTTATTTAACACATAAAACCATTCGGTTCAAGCTCTATCTGTGGTAACCGTAAGTAAATGAAGGTTTTGTCTGTGTGGAACTTGTAAGTTATCGGTTCGGTTTTGAACCGATCAGTGGGTTTAAACTCATTTAAAACTAAAGTTACTATTTTAGAGTCGGTTCTCGTTCTTATCGGTTCTAAAAAAGCAGTTTATTACGTTTTTTCCAATACCGTGACACGGTTAGGAACCGATAAGGGTGTCTTGCCTGGCACTGCCGTTAAAGGGCAAGTTTTTGGTTAGGCTGGCATTATGTCTGAGAAACCCAAAAGAAAAACCGGCCCACTGGTTTCAACACTGTGATGTTTGTGGGGAAGTCTTTGCCAAGGCTGACCCACACACCACATGTGTTTATTGTCTGGGTTTGACCACCTCCAGTCAGACTGCCAGGTATGTAAGAATTTCCTGCAGCCACCCTGGAAAAAAGATTGGGCAGGCTCAAGGAACGAGAGGCAAAAGTCCGCTGACCGGGATGGCCAGTCCGCTCGGTGCCAACCGAACCAGAGGGAGTGCCTCTGACCAGGGCCAGACTTCCTCGGCAAAGAAAAGCTGGTTCTGAGGAACCAATTCCAGTAAAGAAAACAAGAAAATCAGCAGGTCTGGGTCCAAAATTCCTTCTCCAACTGCTGCAGAGATAGCAAAAAGCCACACAAATTGTCCAGTCACTGTCTCTGGGTCCGTCCGAACCACCACTATCTGGTAAAAGGTCGGTTCATCCGGTCCCAGTGGTTCAGCATTATGATATTGAGGAATTTTATGAACCAGAGGAGGGAGGAGGATTATGAACACTATGAATGTGGCTGGGAAGGTCTGGGTGTGCCCATTGAACCGGACATCGTCCCAGACAGACCTTTAGAATCTCCCCTATGCTGTCTGAGTCCCCATCTCATTTATGTTTTATAAAAGTTGCTGAAACCCTCCAGCTTCCTTTAGAAGAGGCTGTGGATGAGCAAGAGGAGCCTGATTTTGTAGAAATGATGGATATTCCAGAGTCTAGAGATTGTCTATTCCTTTACATAAGTCTTTTAGGAAACAAACAATTAAAATTTTAAAAGCTCCTAATTCTGTGCCTCCTGTAGATAAAAGATGGACAGAAGGTATACATTGTCAGGCCCTGATACAGAATTCCTTTCTCAGCAATGCAGTCATGTTGGAGTAGTTCAGGCTGCTGCCTGTGATAAAGCTAATATTCCTTGTCACATCCTCCTGACAAGATTCCAGGAAGATTGATGCCATGGCAAAAAAAACAGTATATGGCAGCTCCTCTGGGACTCAGGCAAGCAAATTATATGGCTTGTGTAGCTAGGTATCAGAAATCTAGATGGGATACTGTTATGCAATTGGCCAAGCAGGCCCATGGCCAGCTGGCTAGTGAACTAGAACAGGTGGCTGCTGATGGCATTGAAGCCTCTAAGGTTCAGTTTCATGCTGCTGGATGTTAATGATGTTTCCTCTAGGGTCATGGCCACATCTGTAGCTTTTCATAGGTTGGCCTGCTCAGGTGTACTAGTTTGTCACAGGATACCCAGACTAAGGCTATGGATTTTCCTGTGGTGGGAAATTCTCTGTTTGGAGAGCAGACAGAGAATTACATGAAGAAGATGGATGAATATAGGACTACTTACAAGAGTGCCCAGGCTAAGGAGCGGCAAGCCACTCCTCAAAGGCATGCCCCCAGGGGTAGGTGAGCCTTTCTGAGCCTTTCTACCAGACTCAGGCCTCCTCTGCCTTTGCTCAGAGGGGCTTCTTCAGAGGCAGGGGCAGGACGAGGGGTGGGCAGACCTGCTCCTACCCCCAGCCTAAAGCTCCTGAAACAGGCACCCTGATGGGGTGCCCAGGGCCGATTCTCCTGTACCAGTGGGGGCAGGCTGGCTTACTTCAGTCAGAATTGGGCTTCTTTAACCTCAGACAAGTGGGTTCTGGAAGTAGTAAGCCAGGTCTGGTTCTCAGCTTCAAAAGTTTCCCAAGTTGAAAGCAGACTTTTCTACCTGCAAGTGCTTCAGAGACCCTCGCTCTGGAAACAGAGGTCTCATCCCTGTTAGCTCTCAGAGCAGTAGAAAGGTTCCTCCCTGCATCAGGGCAGGGGTCTGTATTCAGATACTTCCTTACCCCAAAAGACAGGAAAATGGCGGCCCATTTTAGATCTCAGATATCTGAACAAGCATCTTTGAAACCAAAGTTCAAAATGGTAACTCTGGCAATGATTTTACCTTCCCTAAGGCCGGGGGACTGCCTAGCCTCCCTGGACCTCAAGGATGCCTATTTCCATGTCCTAATCAGAAGATCCCATCGAAAGTACCTCAGATTCGACTGCCCTCAGGTCATTACCAGTTCAGAGCAATGCCTTGCCTTACCTCTGCTCAAGGGTATTCACAAAGTGTCTAGCAGTGGCAGTGGCCCACTTAAGGAGGCAGAGGATTGCTGTTTTCCCTATCTAGATGACTGGCTCATTGTGGCCAGTCCCCAGAACAGGTAAAATCTCACCTGCAGGTCACCCAGCAGCTTCTCACCTCCCTGGGTTTTCTGCTAAACCTACAAAGTCGGTTCTGGAACCAGTCCAGGTACTCACCTTTATAGGGTAGAATTGGACACAAAGCTAGCCAGAGCCTTTCTTCCCCAGAAAGGTAAGGAATTTAGTGGCTCTGGCCTCTTCCTTCACTCTGCAGGTCTCTCGACCAGCAAGACACTTTCTGCAGCTCCTGGGGCACATGGCTGCATCCACAGCTGTTGTGCAGGAGCCAGATTTCAGATGAGAGACATTCAGTTTCACTTGAGAACCTTTTGGTCTCAGAGAAGAGACCCCCTTTCAAGTTGGTCCCAGTGACTCGAACATTGATCCTAGCTCTCCAGTGGTGGCAGGATCAGAGCAATTAAGGCGGAGGTCCCCTTCATTTCCCTTCTCACGACTTGACTCTCACTACAGATGCTTCCCTTCTGGGTTGGGAGCCCACATGGGCGACCTTTCCACTCAGGAGTTTGGTCCCCAGGAATCTCTGCTCCACATCAATTTGCTGGAACTCAGAGCTGTCTTTTAGCTCTTCAAGCTTTTTCTGCATCTGTCCACGACAAGGTGATACAAGTCAGAACAGACAACACCACAACAATGTGGTACATCAACAAACAGGGGGCACTCGGTCTTCGGCCTTGTGCACCAAGGCAATGAAGTTGTGGTCTCTGGCCTATTCCCTGAACACTTCCCTCATAGCAGTTCATCTTCCAGGGAAGGACAATGTCCTAGCGGATGCCCTCAGCAGGATTTCCCAGGGCCATCACGAATGGTCCCTGGATCCTCAAGTGCTGGGGATAGTTTTTGCCAGGTGGGCATCCCTCAGATAGATCTTTTGCAGCCTCAGACAATCACAAACTTCCTCTGTTCTGTTGCAGGCCTCCAGTGCTGGGCTCAGTTCCCTGGATGCCCTTCTTCTGGATTGGGAGGAAGTTCCTCTATGCTTTCCCCCTTTCCTCTCCTATTCAAAGTACTAGTCAAAATCAGATCTCAGCCTTGCAGGGTGATTCTGATTGCCCCAGATTAGGCCAGGCAGCCCTGGTACCCACTCCTTCTGTCTCTGACAGTCCATCTTCCCCTGTGCCTCCCTAGGAATCACAATCTGTTGACTTGTGCCCAAGGAAGGGTTTGGTATCCGGACCTCAAATCCCTCAACCTCAAGGCCTGGCTCTTGAGGAGTTAGAGTTGCTGATTTACACCTCTCTCAGGGTGTTCTTGAGATCCTAAAGGCTTCCAGAAAGCCTTCCACTAGGAGCTACTTATAGTTCTCAATGGAAAGGTTTTCCATTTGGTGTGCTGAAAAATATTCCCCAGAATCTGCTGAATTGCCCATTTTGTTAGATTACATGGTACATCTTAATTCCTTGGGTCTCAGACCAGCTACCCTGAGAGTTCATTTGGCAGCTGTGTCTGCTTTTGTGTCAGCAGGAAAGTCATCCCTCTTTCCTCTCATCCTGTGTTTTCCAAGTTTTTAAGGGATTACTCCATACTAATCCTCCCTTTGGGAACCGGCCCTGCTTGGGACCTTAATGTTTGCATTGCCCAGTTAATGCAACCCTCTTGAACCTCTGTCTTCTGCAGAGCTTAAGTACCTAACTTGGAAAACTGTTTTTCTAGTGGCTATCACTTCTCCAGAACATAAGTGAATTGCAAGCCTTGTCAGTGGAGACTGACTTTATTTCTTCCACAGGGATAAGGTAGTCCTTAGGACTAATAGGAAGTTTTGCCTAAGGTGGTTTCAGGTTTCCATCTTAATCAATCTATCTTCCTTCCAGTATTTTTCACTGATCACTCCTCTTGGGTGAGAGGAGGTTGCACAGCCTGAATGTTAAGAGAGCTCTTAGTTATTATATAGAAGTACCAAAGGTCACAGGTTCGAATCCTCCAACTTTTCCTTACCTATGGTGAAGTTGGGAAAGGCAAACCTGCCACTAAGAGATCAATAGCCAGGTGGATTGTCTCTTGTATCCAATTTTATCAGAAAGTGGGCAGAGCCCCCTGGTTTGAGGCTCATTCTACCAGGGCACAGCTGCATCTCTAGCTGCTGCCAGAGATATCCCTTTATTAGAGATTTGCCAGGCTGCTACTTGGAAAGCGGTACACACTTTTACCAAGCATTACTCCTGGATGTCCAGGCCAGGAGAGATGCTCAGTTGGCACAGCTGTTCTTCAAACCTATTCCTAAGTAGGTTCTGCCCTCCTCCATGGAGGTACTGTTGTGTATTCTGCTAATGTCTATAATATAGCAAGACTTCATGTTGTTTGAAGAAAAATTACTCACCTTAGTAATCTTGTTTTTCTAATGGAGTCTTGCTATATTATGGACCTCCCCAACCTGCCCCTCTCAGAACCTCTACTTGGTGGGTGCGGCAACTTAGTGTGGGCACTACTTATGTCCTGTTAGCATTTTGTCCCCTTTGGGACTTTGGGGTGTGTATGTGTGCAGCGTGTGTGTGTTTTATTATACTTATGTTCCATTTTCATATTATTAGAATGGTGTTAGTATTTCTGGTCCCCTGACTTGAGTCTTGGGTGTTGGGACCATCAATGGTTGTTATTATTTAGGTAGCCATTTGGCTAGTGTAGGTTACAGCTTCCACACAGACCTTAGTGAGTTTGGCTCGTAAAGATCTGACAGTTCAAGTTTGAAATGACACAGATAGAGCTGCTCTCCTGCCAAAATTCTATTTTGGAATGGTTTTAACCATTTCACTCTAGGGCAGTTCTAGAGCTGGATCAAACTGCTAATGTCTATAATATAGCAAGACTCCATTAGAAGAAACAACATTACTAAGGTGAGTAATTTTTTCTTGTTGTTCATGCCAATGCTATTTTTCATTACTGTAACTGTTGTATTATCCTATAGTTGTACTTGTTCACCCAGGTCCACCTCATAAATGAGCTTCGCTCAACGGTGTCCACATAGTTAAATAAATATTTTGATTGATTGATTGAGTGAGAGGCAACAAGACTATGTGTGAAGCAAATAAACAAATCAAAACAAAATAAAAAACACTATGGTTCTCAAAAGAAGTGGCGGGAAGGTTAGGGAGAAAAAGATAGCATTCAGGAAGTATAAGGAAACAGAGAAGGAGCAGGACAGAGAACTGTACCAGTTAAGGCAGAAGGAGCGGGAAGGCAGTCAGAATAGCAAAGGCCCAAACCAAGGAAAAGATAACCAACTCGGTTAAGAAGGGATAAAACCTTTATAGGTACATTGGACAAAGAAAGACTAAAGTAGGGATGCTGAGGCTGAATAAGGAGGAAGGTGGTTGGGCAGAGAGCGACAGTGAAAAAGCAGGGATGCTGAATGAATACTTCTGCTCAGTATTCACAAAGGAAGAGCAGGGAAGATACCTAAACCAGTCAATAGAAGCACTCTGGATAGGGGTTGATATTAGTCCTTTCACAGAAGACAGGATTCTGAAAGAACTCTTAAAACTGAAAGTGGATAAAGCAATGGGGCCTGATGGGATTCACCCCAAAATTTATTTATTTATTCATTTATTTGAAAGTTGGATTTACAACCTTTGAGTTGTGGACTCATTTACAAATGCACCTCATGCAGGAGGAGGAGACATGAAAACAGTGTGAGGTACAACAGTGGTAACATACAGGTGCAATACATAAAACAATAAGAACACTTTTACAGCAGTGGTTTACAGAGAAAGTTGCATACAGTTAGTTACCCTCTATAAAATATTACAAAAATATTATAAAAATAGCGGTGCAGTCCAAACAGACATTGTCAGGCTAATGGTTAGGTGGGAGGACCCCAACGACACAATTATGGGGGTAATTACAGCTTTGTGCGTCAAAGAGTAGGTTATGGAAGCGACTTTGAAAGGGCCAATTTTGGGAAGATTTGGTAAGTGACAGAGGCGGAGGAGTTCAACCATGTGGGGCGTGGTCATGGAAGGATCTTTGGGCTAACGAGGTCTTGTGCAGGGCACCTGGAAGGGTGGACTTAGCTGCGCTATGGGTGCCAACAGATGGGGATGCATGCCATGAGGATGCAATGACTCTTAGAGGGAGAGACCTAGCAGGGATTTTTGGCAAGTAGGCAGGTTTGGTAGCGCGGCGCACATCAAAGGTGAGCAGGTTGGGCGGTGGAATAGAGCAAGCAAGTATGAGTGTGGTGGGATGCACTGGTCAAGAGCCTGCAGGCCTTGTTTATCGAGGTCTAAATTTTGGCAAGGGCAGTATTGCCGCCATAGTCTACTAAGGACAGGACGGAGGAGTTGATGGACAGTCGGGAGGGCAGTTTGAGGGAGGCAGTCTCTATGATGATAGAGAATGCCAATCCGAGGTTTATAGCTGAGGACAGGGTATTGATGTGGGTGTGGAAGGTAAGAGCCAGATAGAAGATGGCCCAGGTATTTGTAGGATGACACCTGCTCGAGAGGTGTGGATTACTGGAGAGAATGCAGAGGGGCATTTTTGGCCTTATTCTGGTGGTGAGAGAAGAGCATGGATTTGGTTTTCTTGAGGTTAATGACCAGCCGGTGGTCAAGGAACCTCTTTTCGGCTTGGTTAAAGTATGCTGCAGGGATTCCTGTAGAGATGTGGTGTCAGGGTGGGAGGTGAAGGGACCACATCATCGGCATAGAGGAGCATATTGCCCGAGCAGGAGTTGGGGAGATGTTGAGAAAAAGGCTGAACAGGATGGGGCCCAGGATGGAACCCTGGGGACCCCAGAGCGAATGGGCAGGGTGTTGGACAGGGTGCAGTTTACCTTCACGCACTGGGATCTAGCAGAGAGGTAACTGGTAAACCATGCAAGGAAGACGGGAAGAAACCAAGTTGGTGGAGGCAGTACATAGATACATAGATACATAGACAGTGTCGGCAGATAAGGGCCTATGCCCCACCCAGTCTGCCCATTTGAGCTTGTAAGTTCAGTTTGTTTTCCTAGAAGTCTGTTGCCCCTACCCTGACCTCCAGAATTCCTTTATGTCTATCCCATGCATTCTTAAATCCGTGATTGTTTCAGCCCCCACCACTTCCTCTGGCAGGGTGTTCACTTGTCCACCACCCGTTCTGTGAAGAAATTCTTTCTCATGTTTCCTCTGAATCGTCCTCCTCCAACTTCATCCCATGCCCTCTAGTCCTGGAACATCTTTTTGCTTAAAAATAGTGTTTTCCTGCACCCTGTTCCTCCCTGTAAGATACTTGTATGTCTCTATCATATCCCCTCTCCCTCCTCTCCTCCAGGAGTACATGTTCAGTTCCTTCAACCTGTCTTCATAGGACTTGTGATGCAATCCATGCACCATCTTTGTTGCCCTCTCTGAACCTTCTCTACCCTGTCTATGTCCTTACGTAGGTATGGTCTCCAGAACTGTACACTGTACTCCAGGTGGGGCCTCACTAGTGTCTTGTATAGCGGAATTATGACCTCCTTTTCCTGCTGGTGATGCCCTGCCTATACATCCCAGCATCCTATTTACTTTACCTGCTGCCTTGTCACACTGTTTCCCTACTTTGAGGTCATCAGATTTGACAACCCCAAGATCCCTTTCCTGCTTGGTGCATGCTATATCCTCACCCCCAACTGATATATTGTGCAGGGTTTTTGTGCCCATATGCATTATCTTGCACTTCTTTGCATTAATTTCAACTGCCAAACCCCTGACCATTCTTCAAGTTTCTGCAGGTCGCTTCTCATTCTGTCTACACCCTCTGGTGTGTCTACTCTGTTACAGAGCTTTGTGTCATCAACGAACAGTGAAATTCTGCCTTCTAGGTCCTCGCAATGTCACTGATGAAGATGTTGAATAGGACCGGTCCCAGCACTGTCCTGTGTCCCCACTGGTCACTCTTCCCTCTGTGGAGTGACAGCCATTTACCATCACCCTCTGTGTCCTGCCACCCAGCCAATTACCTACCCACCACACTCTGTCCTGCCCACACCCATATTCCGCAGTTTGTGTAATAGTCTTCTATGTGGCACAGTGTCAAAGGCCTTGCTGAAGTCCAGATAGGCCATGTCCACTGCCCTCCCTGATCCACCTCCTAGTCACCCAGTCAAAAATTCAATGAGGTTGGTCTGACTTGACCTCCCCTGGTGAAACCATGCTGCCTTGGGTCCTGTAGTCCATTGACAACCAGATGTTCCACCCATTTCTCCTTCAGTAGTGCTTCATGATCTTCCCACTACCGAGGTGAGGCTGACTGGTCTGTAGTTCCCTGCTTCCTCTTTGTTCCCACTTTTGTATAAGGGGACTACATCTGCTGTCCTCCAGTCTTTGGGTACCTCCCTGTTTCCAGTGATCGGCTAAACAGGATAGCCAGAGGTTCAGCCACCACCTCTCTTAGTTCTTTAAGGACCCTGGGGGTGCACCCCATCTGGCCCCATTGCTTTATCAACTCTTATTACTTCCAGTTCCTTCAGGACCCTTTCTGTGTAAAAGGGACTTGTGTCCATTTCTGCACCATTCTCACCTTGTACTCCTTCAGACCCATTACCCTCATCCTCTTCAGTAAAGACTGAGCAGAAATACCTGTTCAATATGTCAGCTTTACTGTTGTCATCCTCCACGCAGCCCCATCCTCCCCTTCAGTCTCACTTTCCTCCTTTGTCTTTCTTTTTTCACTTATGTACCTGTAAAGGTTTTGTCCCTCTACCCACTGATTTTGCAATGTGTTCTTCTGTCTGAGCTTTGGCTTCCCTTACTGACCTCCCTGCCTCCCTTTGCTTCTCCTGGTGCTTCTCCCTATCCCTTCTGCCTGTGTCTTTTGTATTGCCTGAATGCAATCTTTTTGGCTTTCACTTTCTTTGCTACCTCTTTGGAAAACCATAATGGTCTCCTCTTCCTTTCCTTTTGCTAACCTGCTTAATGCATAATTCTGTTGTTCTTGTAATCCCCATTTTAAATACTGCCCACTGTTCCTCAACCCCTGATTCCTGTCCCATTCCCTTAATGCCTCTTTCAAGTATCTCCCCATTTTCCAAAGTCTGCCCACTAAAATCCAGGATACCTGTTTTTGTGTGGTTTGGTTCTGCTCTTTCTGTGATTTCAAACCACAATGACTGGTGGTCACTGTTTCCCAGGTGCTCCCCACTGTTACCCCCATCACACTGTCCCTGTTTGTGAGCACAAGGTCCAGTATTGCCTTCTGCCGAGTTGGTTCCATGACCAGTTGCTTGAGGAAGGCACCCTGAAGGAGTCCAGGATAAATCTGCTCCTAGTTGATGCTGCTGCTGGGATGCTCCAGTCCACGTCTGGAATAGTGAAAGTCTCCAACCAGTACTACCTCACCTTGTCTGCCATCCTTTGGATGGCTAGCATCAACTCCCTATCTGTTTCTTCCTCCTGGGCTGGTGGTCTATAGACCACACCTGTGCGGATGTCTGTCCCCATTTTCCTTTCCAGCTTAACCCACAGTATCTCTCCCCATTTTGTTCCTCCTGGATCTCTGTGGCCCTTATGTCATTTTTCACATACAGTGCCCTCCTCCTCCCTTCCTGCCTGCTCTGTCTCTTCTGAATATGTTGTAGCCAGGTATGGCCATCTCCCAGTCGTGGTTATCATTACACCAGGTTTCAGTGATGGCCACAATGTCCAGGTCTGACTGTACCATGACAGCCTCCAGATCTTCCATCTTGTTGCTAAGGCTCCTGGCATTTGCACACATGGCTTTCCATGATTTGACCTCCTAGACTGTTTCACTGTTCTACTCCAGCCCCTTCCTTGGTTGTCATTTATCCCTGGTTCTCCTTGCTGTCTGCCCTTCTGCTGAATTTGCCCCTTTCTGCTTATCCACCTCTTGGGCACTAATCTCCATCTTCTGCACACTGCTTTGCAGAGATAGCCACTCCTCTGGTTCACTGGTTCCACTGCTAGCTGTGGGGTGAGCAATGGGTACCCTCCTTGCTGGCCTGCCACCCCTTTGCTAGTTTAAATGCTTGTCAATGTAGCATTTAAACTTATCATTGAGTGCTTGATTCCCCAGGATGGATGCAGGCCGTCAGGCTTGAACAAACCTCCATCCCTCCAGGTGGGTCCCCAGTCACCAATGAATCCAAACCCTTCCTCACAGCACCAGTTCTTCAACCATGAGTTAAAGTTCCTGGTGCATGCACTCCTATGGTCTCCCTTGCCTCTCACAGGTAGTACTTTTGAGAAAGTGACAGAAGTAGCTACTTGCTTGAGACCCCTCCCCAGTTTCCTAAACTCTTCCTGAACTTCCTTTGGCTCCCCATTTGCCAGGTCATTAGTATCTAGGTGGATAATGACATCCAGCTCACCCTCCCATCTTGCCTTCCCAGTGAGCCCCAGGATCTTCCTTCCATCTCTCCATGCCATGGCACCTGGTAGGCACCTCACCTCCCTGTCCTTCCCTCCTGTGTTCCTAGCTGGATCCCTCTTATGATGGAGTCCCCACTGAGATTCACTTCCTCCTCCTCTGGGGTCCACTGCTTTCCCGCTGAGGGTCACCTCCTTGGCTAACCTCCACATCCTTTCCTTCCACTTCTTTGGGTACCTCTATTTGGTTGTCCTCATCTGCCAGTGTGGCATATGAGTTCTTGAGTGGAATAGGGTCTGGGATGTGCCTCTGCCTGACTACTCTAACCCTCCCTGAGCCCACTGTCATCCAAGTGCTCCTCGTTCTCTGCATCCTTTGAGGCAGTTGCACTGGACTGGGTGGTCCCTGGATAGGGGTGATGGTACTCCTGACCCAGTTTACTTCTGCTCTGAGTCTGACTACCTCATCCCGTAGTCCAGAGAGATGCATGCAGATAGGGCAGCACCTCAGTGTCCAGAAGGTCTGCCTGAATATGGCTGCCCCACAGCCACTGCATTGCACCACTCCCACATTATACTGTCTGCTACTGAAGCTCTCCTAGTTCCTTTTTATTAATTTACTGTACTAAAAATCCTGCCACTGATCCTCAGATAATTTATTTTCTTTTAAAGAAAAAGAAACCAATAAATAAATAAATGAGTCAAAACACTTGTCGTGCTGAAGGTGCTTCTTCCTCCTTATGCCCTCCTACTTCACACCCTTACTATACCCTGTGTTTAGCTCCTGTCAATCAGATTTAACAGGGCATATAATTAAGAGTTGGGGGAAGGGGAGGGAGGAAGCAATTAATGACAGCACAGAATTACACCACCACTATGTTTTAAATTCTCAACAGCCCAAAACAATTATAAGTAAAGACAACAAAGAAAGTATAGTGTTACTAAAAGCCCACAATCTAAGTTTAAAAGAAAATAGCAATTACCAGTTACTCTAAAGCACTGAATTGAATATGTTTCTTCCTTCCCCTTCTGGCTTTTGGAGAAAATAAAATCTGCTTGCTACTTTAACTCTGACTAAGCCCCACCTCCAGTTATCACGTAGCTGAGGTCAGAGGCCAGACAATTAACACCCTTCACCCAACTACAGGGCAGTCAGACAAGCCAAGATAAAATTTGCAGCAATTAAAGACAGCACAGAATTACACCACCACTATGTTTTAAATTCTCAACAGCCCCAAAACAATTATAAGTAAAGACAACAAAGAAAGTATAGTGTCACTAAAAGCCCACATTCTAAGTTTAAAAGAAAAATAGCAATTACCAGTTACTCTAAAGCACTGAATTGAATATGTTTCCTTCCTTCCCCTTCTGGCTTCTGGCAGTCAAGTAGGAGGGTGACAGACCATGTCAAACGCCTTGAGAGGTCAATGAACACTGCTCCATGATGTGACCAGAGTTGAGAGTAGAGGAGGAGATGAGAGAACTCCAGGAGGGCTGTAGTGGTGCTGTGTCTAGGATGGACTCTATTTTGTTCCGGACACAACAGGTCGTATTTGGCTAGGTACTCAGAGAGCTGTAAGGCCACTATTTTTCTAGTGCTTTGGAAAGTGGGGGAGAATGGAAATGGGCCTGAAATTGTTAAGGGAGGTTCAAACAACATGAAGTCTTACTATATTATAGACATTAGCAGTTTGATCCAGCTCTAGAACTGCCCCGGAGTGAAATAGTTAAAACCATTCCAAAATAGAATTTTGTACGAGAGCAACTCTATCTGTGTCATTTCAAACTTGAACTGTCAGATTCTTTACTCCGCCTCAGTGAACAGTCGCTCCGAGATTTCTCCTTCTGCTCGGTTCATTCTCGGTTTAAAAAGTGTTTTCTCGGTTGGATTTAACCGAGAATAGTTTTATTTAACATCAAAACTGTTCGGTTCAAGCTCTATCTGTGGTAACCGTAAGTAAATGAAGGTTTTGTCTGTGTGGAACTTGTAAGTTATCGGTTCGGTTTTGAACCGATCAGTGGGTTAAAACTCATTTAAAACTAAAAGTTACTATTTTAGAGTGCGGTTCCGGTTCTTATCGGTTCTAAAAAAGCGGATTTATTACGGTTTTCAATGCCGTGACGCGGTTAGGGAACCGATAAAGTGTCTTGCCTAGCACTGCCGTTAAAGGGCAAGTTTTTGGTTAGGCTGGCATTATGTCTGAGAAACCCAAAGAAAAACCGGGCCCACTGGGTTTCAACACTGTGATGTTTGTGGGAAGTCTTTGCCAGGCTGACCACACACCACATGTTTATTGTCTGGGGTTTGACCACCTCTAGTCAGACTGCCAGGTATGTAAATTTCCCTGCAGCCACCCTGGAAAAAAGATTGGGCAGGCTCAGGGAACAAGAGGCCAAAAAGTCCGCTGACCGGATGGCCAGCCCGGTTCTGTGCCAGCGAACCAGAGGAGTGCCCTCTGACCAGGGCCAGACTTCCTCGGGCAAAATAAAAGCTGGTTCTGAGGAACAATTCCAGTAAAGAAAACAAGAAAATCAGCAGGTCTGAGTCCAAAATTCCTTCTCCAACTGCTGCAGAGATAGCAAAGCCACACAAATTGTCCAGTCACTGTCTCAGGGTCCGTCCAGACCACCACTATCTGGTAAAAGGTCGGTTCGTCCGGTTCCAGTGGTTCAAGCATTATGATATTGAGGAATTTTATGAACCAGAGGAGGGGAGGAGGATTATGAACAGTATGAATGTGGCTGGGAAGGTCTGGGTGTGCCCACTGAACAGGACATCTCCCAGACAGACCTTTAGAATCTCCCCTATGCTGTCTGAGTCCCCATCTCATTTTATGTTTTATAAAAAGTTGCTGAAACCCTCCAGCTTCCTTTAGAGAGGCTGTGGATGAGCAAGAGGAGTCTAGGAGATTGTCTATTCCTTTACATAAGTCTTTTAGGAAACAAACAATTAAAATTTTAAAAGCTCCTAATTCTGTGCCTCCTGTAGATAAAAAGATGGACAGAAGGTATACATTGTCAGGCCCTGATACAGAATTCCTTTCTCAACAATGCAGTCATGTTGGGAGTAGTTCAGGCTGCTGCCTGTGATAAAGCTAATATTCCTTGGCTTCACATCCTCCTGACAAGGATTCCAGGAAGATTGATGCCATGGCAAAAAAAAAAACAGTATATGGCAGCCTCTGGGACTCAGGCAAGCAAATTATATGGCTTATGTAGCTAGGTATCAGAAATCTAGATGGGATACTGTTATGCAGTTGGCCAAGCAGGCCCATGGCCAACTGGCTAGTGAACTAGAACAGGTGGCTGCTGATGGCATTTGAAGCCTTTAAGGTTCAGTTTCATGCTGCTGTGGATGTTAATGATGTTTCCTCTAGGGTCATGGCCACATCTGTAGCTTTTTAGTAGGTTGGCCTGGCTCAGGTGTACTAGTTTGTCTCAGGATACCCAGACTAAGGCTGTGGATTTTCCTGTGGTGGAAAATCTCTGTTTGGAGAGCAGACAGAGAATTACATGAAAGAAGATGGATGAATATGGGACTACTTACAAGAGTGCCCAGGCTAAGGCGGCAAGCCACTCCTCAGAGGCATACCCCAGGGGTAGGGTAGGCCTTTCTCAGGCCTTTCTACCAGACTCAGGCCTCCTCTGCCTATGCTCAGAGGGCTTCTTCAGAGGCAGGGGCAGGCGAGGGGTGGGCAGACCTGCTCCCATCCCCAGCCTAAAGCTCCTGCAAAACAGGCACCCTGATGGGGTGTCCAGGGCCGATTCTCCTGTACCAGTGGGGACAGGCTGGCTTACTTCAGTCAGAATTGGCTTCTTTAACCTCAGACAAGTGGGTTCTGGAAGTAGTAAGCCAGGGTCTGGTTCTCAGCTTCAAAAAGTTTCCCAAGTTGAGAAGCAGACTTTTCTACTGCAAGTGCTTCAGAGACCCTCGCTCTAGAAACAGAGGTCTCATCCTGTTAGCTCTCAGAGCAGTAGAAGGGTTCCTCCCTGCATCAGGGCAGGGTCTGTATTCAGATACTTCTACATCAAAAGACAGGAGAATGGCGGCCCATTTTAGATCTCAGATATCTGAACAAGCATCTTTTGAAACCAAAGTTCAAAAATGGTAACTCTGGCAATGATTTTACCTTCCCTAAGGCCAGGGACTGCCTAGCCTCCTGGACCTCAAAGATGCCTATTTCCATGTCCTAATCAGAAGATCCCATCGAAAGTACCTCAGATTTGAACTGCCCTCAGGTCATTACCAGTTCAAGCAATGCCCTTGACTTACCTCTGCTCCAAGGTATTCACAAAGTGTCTAGCAGTGGCAGTGGCCCACTTAAGGAGGCAGAGGATTGCTGTTTTCCCTATCTAGATGACTGGCTCATTGTGGGCCAGTCCCCAGAACAGGTAAAATCTCACCTGCAGGTCACCAGCAGCTTCTCACCTCCCTGGGATTTCTGCTAAACCTACCAAAGTCGGTTCTAGAACCAGTCCAGGTACTCACCTTTATAGGGGCAGAATTGGACACAAAGCTAGCCAGAGCCTTTCTTCCCCAGAAAGGGTAAGGAATTTAGTGGCTCTGGCCTCTTCCTTCACTCTGCAGGTCTCTCGACCAGCAGGACACTTTCTGCAGCTCCTGGGGCACATGGCTGCATCCACAGCTGTTGTGCAGGGAGCCATATTTCAGATGAGAGACACTCAGTTTCACTTGAGAACCTTTTGGTCTCAGAGAAGAGACCCCTTTCAAGTTGGTCCCAGTGACTCGAACCTTGATCCTAGCTCTCCAGTGGTGGCAGGATCAGAGCAATTAAGAGCGGGGTCCCTCATTTCCCCTTCTCATGACTTGACTCTCACTACAGATGCTTCCCTTCTGGGTTGGGGAGCCCACATGGGCGACCTTTCCACTCAGAGTCTGGTCCCCAGGAATCTCTGCTCCACATCAATTTGCTGGAACTCAGAGCTGTCTTTTAGCTCTTCAAGTTTTCTGCATCTGTCCACGACAAGGTGATACAAGTCAGAACAGACAACACCACAACAATGTGGTACATCAACAAACAGGGGGCACTCGGGTCTTCGACCTTGTGCACCGAGACAATGAAGTTGTGGTCTCTGGCCTATTCCCTGAACACTTCCCTCATAGCAGTTCATCTTCCAGGGAAGGACAATGTCCTAGCGGATGCCCTCAGCAGGATTTCCCAGGGCCATCACGAATGGTCCCTGGATCCTCAAGTGCTGAGGGATAGTTTTTGCCAGGTGGGGCATCCCTCAGATAGATCTTTTGCAGCCCCAGACAATCACAGACTTCCTCTGTTCTGTTGCAGGCCTCCAGTGCTGGGCTCAGTTCCCTGGATGCCCTTCTTCTGGATTGGGAGGGAAGTTCCTCTATGCTTTTCCCCTTTCCTCTCTATTCAAAGTACTAGTCAAATCAGATCTCAGCCTTGCAGGGTGATTCAAACACCATGAAGTCTTGCTATATTATAACATTAGCAGTCAGCCACTGCAGCTGAACTGCCCGGAGAGGAAGGTTAACTCCAGAGGATCTGGAGTTCTACAGCCTGGGCGCTGTGCCCAAAGCTCTATCTGGCAGTTTCAAATGAAACTGTCAGATTCTTCTCACTCACTGAACAGTCGCTCCGGAGATCAGCTCCTTCAGCTCGGTTCATTCTCGGTTCAACGAGTATTTTCCGGTCATTTGAACGGCAAAAGTCATTATTTTACCGCATTTCGGTTTTAAAGCTCTATCTGGTAACCGTAAGTACTAAATTTTAAGTCTGTGTGGAAAATTAATTATCGGTTCGGTTTTGAACCAATCGGTTTGTTATTTCTACATTTTAAAAGTGTACAGTGGGTTTTAGAGTGCGGTTCCGGTTCTTATCGGTTCTAAAAAAACAGAATTATAACGTTTTTCAAATACCCGTGAACAGTTAGGAACCGATAAAGGGTGTCTTGCCTGGCACTGCCATCAAAAGGGCAAGTTTTGGTTAGGCTGGCATTATGTCTGAGAAACCCAAAAGAAAAACCGGGCCCACTGGGTTTCAACACTGTGATGTCTGTGGGAGGCCTTTGCCAAGGCTGACCCACACACACCTGTGTTTATTGTCTGGGGGCTGACCACCTCCTGTCAGACTGCCAGGTGTGTAAAATTTCCCTGCAGCCACCCTGGAAAGAGATTGGGCGGCTCAGGGCAGAGGCCAAAAGTCCGCTGGCCCGGATGGCCAGCCGGTCCAGTACCCACTGGACCAGAGGGAGTGCCCTCTGACCAGAGGCGAGACTTCCTCAGGCAAAGGAAGGCTGGTTCAGGGAACCAGTCCCGAGTAAAAGACAAGGAAATCAGTAGGTTTGGGGTCCAAAATTGTGTCTCCAACTGCTGCAGAGATAGCTAAAGCCATTCAGATTGTCCAGTCACTGTCTCAGGGATCTGTAGAACCACCAACAGTTGGTAAAAGGTTGGTTCGTTCAGTCCCAGTGGTTCAGGATTTTGAAGTTGAGGATTTTATGAACCACAGGAGGAGGAGGAATTTGATCAATATATGTGTGGCTGGGGGGTCTGGGCGTGCCCATTGAACGGACATTTCTCCAGACAGACCTTTAGAATCTCCTCCTATTCTGTCTGAGTCCCCTTCTTTCTTTATTTTTACAAAAGGTTGCAGAAACCCTCCAGCTTCCTTTAGAGGCTGTGGATGAGCAAGAGGAGCCTGATTATGTGGAAATGATGGATATTCCAGAGTCTAGGAGGTTGTCTATTCCTTTGCATAAGTCATTTAGGAAGCAAACAACAAAGATTTTAAAAATCCTCATTCTGTCCCTCCTGTAGATAAAAAAATGGACAGAAGGTATACTTTGTCAGGCTCGGATACAGACTTCCTTACTGAACAGTGTAGTCATGTAGGTGTGGTTCAAGCTGCAGCCTGTGACAAGGCTAATATTCCTCTGGCCTCACATCCTCCTGATAGGATTCCAGGAAGATTGATGCCATGGCGAAGAAACAGTATATGGCAGCTTCTTTGGGACTCAGGCAGGCAAATTATATGGCTTATGTGGCTAGATATCAGAAATCTAGGTGGGACACAGTATTGCAGTTAGCCAAGCAGGCCCATGGCCAGCTGGCTAGTGAGTTGGAACAGGTGGCTGCTGATGGCATTGAAGCCTCTAAAGTTCAATTTCATACTGCTGTTGATGTTAATGATGTTTCCTCTAGGGTCATGGCCACTTCTGTAGCTTTCCGTGGGTTGGCATGGCTCAGATGCACTAATCTGTCCCAAGATACCCAGTCAAAGGCTATGGATTTTCCTGTAGTGGAAATTCTCTGTTTGGGGAGCAAACAGAAAACTATATGAAAAGATGGATGAATACAGAACTACCTACAAAAGTGCCCAGGCTAAGGAGAAGCATGCCATGCCACAAGGCATGCTCCCAGAGATGAGGGCAGGCCTTTTCCAGGCCTTTTTACCAATTTCAAGCCTCCTCTGCTGTCTCGCAGAGGTTTCTTCAGAGGTAGGGGGAGGCGAGGCACAAGTGAGCCGTCCCCTCCCCTCAGCCTAAGGCTGCTGCTAAGCAGGCACCTGATGGGGTGCCCAGGGCCGATTCTCCTGTACCAGTGGGGGCAGGTTGGCCTATTTCAGCCAGAACTGGCTGTCCCTAACTACTGGACAGATGGGTTCTGGAGGTAATAGGCCAGGGTCTGGTTCTCAACTTCAAACACTTTCCAAAGATGAGAGCAGACATTTCCCACCTGCAAATCCTTCGAAGCCCTTGCTTTGGAAGCAGAGGTTTCTTCTCTTCTGGACTGCAAAGCAGTGGAAAGGGTTCCTCCTTGCCATCAGGGCAAGGGCTTTATTCAAGATACTTTCTTACCCCAAAAGACAGGAGAATGGAGGCCCATTCTAGGTTTAAGGTACCTGAACAAGCATCTTTTGAAACCAAAGTTCAAAATGTTGACTCTGGCAATGATATTGCCTTCCCTAAGGCCAGGGACTGGCTAGCTTCCCTGGACCTCAAGGATGCCTATTTTCATGTTCTGATCAGGCCTTCTCACCGAAAGTACCTCAGGTTCAAACTGCCCTCAGGCCACTACCAGTTCAGGGCAATGCCCTTGGCCTGACCTCTGCGCCAAGGGTATTCACAAAATGTCTCGCTGTAGTAGTGGCTCACTTAAGAAGGCAAGGGTTGCTGTGTTTCCCTACCTGGACGACTGGCTCATTGTGGGTCAGTCTCCAGGTCAGGTAAAACCCATTTGCAAGTCACCCAGCAGCTTCTCACTTCCTGGGATTCCTGCTAAACTTACCAAAGTCAGTTCTGGAACGGTTCAGGTCCTAACTTTCATAGCGCAGGAGTGAACACAAAGGTTAGCCAGAGCTTTCTTCCCTCGGAAGGGTGGACAGACTCATCGCCCTGGCATCCTCCTTTACCCCTCGGGTCTCTCGACCAGCAAGGCATTTTCTGCAACTCCTTGGGCACATGGCTGCTTCCACAGCTGTCGTGCAGGAGCAAGATTCCAGATGAGGACATTCAGTTCCATTTGAGGGCCTATTGGTCTCAAAGGAAGGACCCCTTACCAAGCTGGTTCCAGTTACTCAAACTCTGATCCTAGCCCTCCACTGGTGGCAGGTCCAGAGCAATTTAAGACAGGGGTTCCCTTCATTCCATTTCTCACTCCTCACCTCACCACGGATGCCTCCCTCTTAGGGTGGGGGCTCACCTGGGCGATCTTGCCACCCAGGTGTGGTCTCCTCAGGAATCTCTGCTCCACATCAATCTGTTGGAACTCAGAGCTGTCTTTTAGCTCTTCGGTGTTTTCAGATTCTGTCCAGAACAAAGTGGTTCAAGTCAGGACACACAATACCACCACAATGTGGTACATCAACAAGCAAGGGGCACTCGGTCTTCAGCCTTGTGCACCGAAGCAATGAAGTTGTGGTCTCTGGCCTACTCCTGAACACCTCCCTGATAGCGGTTCACCTCCCAGGGAAGGACAATGTCCTGGCGGACGCCTCAGCAGAATTTCTCAGGCCATCACGAATGGGCTCTGAATCCACAAGTGCTGGGTTCCGTCTTTTGCCAGATGGGGCACTCCTCAGATAGATCTTTTCACAGCCCCAGACCATCAACTTCCTCTTTTCTGTTGCAGGCCTCCAGTACTGGGCTCAGTCCCTCTGGGCGCCTTTCTGTTGGACTGGAAAGGAAGTTCCTGTATGCCTTTCCTCCCTTTCCTCTTCTTTTCAGGGTACTAGTAAAATCAGATCTCAACCTTGCAGAGTGATTCTGATTGCCCCAGATTGGGCCAGACAGCCCTGGTACCCTCTGCTTCTGTCCTTGGCAGTCCACCCTGCCCTGAGCCTACCCAGAGTCCACGACTTACTGGCCTGTGCACAGGGGAGAGTGTGGTATCGGACCTCAAATCCCTCCACCTCAAGGCTTGGCTCTTGAGGAGCTAGAATTGCTGACTTACACCTTTCTCAAGGTGTCATGGATATTTTAAAGGCTTCTAGGAAGCCTTCCACTAGAACCACTTATAATTCTAAGTGGAAGAGGTTTTCCATCTGGTGCTCTGAGAGGCAGATTATCCCAGAATCTGCTGATCTTCCCATTCTTCTGGAATATTTGGTCCATCTGAATTCCCTAGGCCTTAGACCAGCTACCCTGAAGGTTCATCTGGCAGCTGTCTCTGCTTTTGTGTCAGCAGGAAGCCTGCCTCCCTTTCTTCTCACCCTGTGTTCTCCAAGTTTTTAAAGGGTTACTTCATACTAACCCTCCTTTTGGGAACCAGCTCCCGCCTGGGACCTGAATATTTGCATTGCTCAGTTAATGCAACCCCTTTGAGCCTCTGTCTTCAGCAGAGCTCAAGTATTTAACTGAAAACCGTTTTCCTAGTAGCTATCACCTCTGCCAGACGCATAAGTGAGTTACAGGCCCTGTCAGTGGAAGAAGATTTATCTCTTTCCACAGAGATAAGGTAGTCCTTAGGACTAATAGAAAGTTTTGCCTAAGGTGGTTTCTGATTTCCACCTGAATCAATCTATCTCTCTCCAGTATTTTCACTGAGCATTCTTCCTCAGGTGAGAGGAGACTGCACAGCTTGGATGTCAAAAGAGCCTTAGCTACTATTTAGAGTGCACCAGAGGTCATGGGTTGAATCCCTCCAACTGTTTCTTACACCTGGCGAGGTTGGTAAGGAAAACCTGCCACTAAGAGAACAATTGCAAGGTGGATTGTTTCTTGTATCAATTCTATCAGAAGCTAGGTAGAGTACCCCCTCAGGATGAGGCCCACTCCACCAGGGTACAGCTGCGTCTCTAGCGGCTGCTAGGGACATTCCCATTCTGGAGATTTGTCAAGCTGCTACCTGGAAGACAGTTCACACCTTTACCAAGCATTATTCCCTGGATGTCCAGTCCAGGAGAGGATGCTTCGGTTTGGCACAGCTGTGCTTCAGAGCCTATTCCTAAGTGAGGTTCTGACCCTCCTCCATGGAGGTACTGCTGTGTAATCTGCTAATGTTATAATATAGCAAGACTTCATGGTGTTTGAAGAAAAATTACTCACCTTAGTAATTGCTTTTCTTCTCATGGAGTCTTGCTATATCTATACCACCCTCCCTCCTGCCCCTCTCAGAACCTCTACTTGGGTAGGGGTGGCGAATTAGTGCAAGCACTGTGTCATGCCATTGTAGTTATCCCTTTACCCTCTTTCCTTTGGGTTAGGGATCTGGTTGCTTTCATTTAGGTTATTTATATTGCCCCCTTCCTGGACTTGAGTCTTGGGGAAGGAGGGTTCATAATGTGCTTGTCAAGGGTGGTAAAACGAACCATAATATCATCAATTTTTTATTATGGTTCTGGGTGTTCTTTGTTGTTTATATTGTTGTTACTACTACTAGTAGGTAGCCATGGGCTAGTGTAGTTTTTCCACACAGACTTTCTGTTCTTTGATGTTAGCCGTAAAAGATCTGACAGTTTCATTTGAAACTGCCAGATAGAAACTTTGGGCACAGCGCCCTGCGCTGTAGAACTCAGATCCTCTGAGTTAACTCCTTCCTCTCCGGGAAGTTCAGCTGCAGTGGCTGACTGCTAATGTTATAATATAGCAAGACTCCATGAGAAGAAAAGCAATTACTAAGGTGAGTAATTTTTCTTCTGATTGCCCCAGTTGGGCCAGGCAGCCCTGGTACCCCTCCTTCTGTCTCTGACAGTCCATCTTCCCCTGTGCCTCCCAGGAATCACAATCTGTTGACTTGTGCCCAGGGAAGGGTTTGTATCGGACCTCAAATCCCTAAACCTCAAGGCCTGGCTCTTGAGGAGTTAGAGTTGCTGATTTACACCTCTCTCAGGGTGTTCTTGAGATCCTAAAGGCTGAGAAGCCTTCCACTAGGAGCTACTTATAGTTCTAAATGGAAAAGGTTTTCCATTTGGTGTGCTAGGAAAAATATTTCCCCAGAATCTGCTGAATTGCCCATTTTGTTAGATTACATGGTACATCTTAATTCCTTGGGTCTCAGACCAGCTACCCTGAGAGTTCATTTAGCAGCTGTGTCTGCTTTTGTGTCAACAGGAAAGTCATCCCCTCTTTCCTCTCATCCTGTGTTTTCCAAGTTTTTAAGGGATTACTCCATACTAATCCTCCTTTGGAACCGGCCCCTGCTTGGGACCTTAATGTTTGCATTGCCCAGTTAATGCAACCCCTTTTGAACCTCTGTCTTCTGCAGAGCTTAAGTTCCTAATTTGGAAAACTGTTTTCTAGTGGCTATCACTTCTGCCAGGCATAAGTGATTGCAAGCCTTGTCAGTGGAGACTGACTTTATTTCTTTCCACAGGATAAGGTAGTCCTTAGGACTAATAGGAAGTTTTGCCTAAGGTGGTTTCAGATTTCCATCTTAATCAATCTATCTCCCTTCCAGTATTTTCACTGATCACTCCTCTTGGGTGAGAGGAGGTTGCACAGCCTGGATGTTAAGAGAGCTCTTAGTTATTATATAGGCGTACCAAAGGTCTACAGTTGAATCCCTCCAACTTTTCCTTACCTATGGTGAAGTTGGGAAAGCAAACCTGCCACTAAGAGATCAATAGCCAGGTGGATTGTCTCTTGTATCCAATTTGTTATCAGAAGTGGGCAGAGCCCCCTGGTTTGAGGGCTCATTCTACCAGGGTACAGCTGCGTCTCTAGCTGCTGCCAGAGATATCCCTTTATTAGAGATTTGCCAGGCTGCTACTTGGAAAATGGTACACACTTTACCAAGCATTACTCCCTGGATGTCAGGCCAGGAGAGATGCTCGGTTTGCACAGCTGTTCTTCAGAGCCTATTCCCTAAGTAGGTTCTGCCCCTACTCCATGGAGGTACTGCTGTGTATTGTGCTAATGTCTATAATATAGCAAGACTTCATGTTGTTTGAAGAAAAAATTACTCACCTTAGTAATGTTGTTTCTTCTAATGAGTCTTGCTATATTATAGACCTCCCCAACCTGCCCCTCTCAGAACCTCTACTGCCTTGTGTGGGGTGTGGTGAGGTAATCAATGAGGATTGGACAGCTTGCCCCTGGTCCCTCGGGCATGTAAGAGACTGTGAGGAAAAGGTGGGCCCTGGCTGGTCAGGGGTAACCTTAAGGGTGAGGGCTTGAGCACTAAAGCCGAGCTTGGGGCTGGGAGTGCATGGCCTAAAAGTGTGACACGCATAAAGACTGCACACCCACCACCACGTTTACCTATATGGTCTTCCCTGAACAGAGTGTAGCCAGGAGGAGATAACAGTGTCGGGGTTTTTTGGAGAGTCAGGTCTCGACTAGCACTAAAATATCTGGTCGGTGCTGTACAACCCAGCACTGGAGAACTGCAGATTTTTTTAGAGGCTGCAAATATTCATAGAAGCAACGTGAGGCCAGTTCCAGTGGGGGGTGGGGTGGCTAGTTGACAATGGCCCTGGGTTGGGGGTGTATATTCCGGAGAGCAGAAGAAGAAGAAGAGCAATTATTCTGATGAGCGGACTATGGCAACTCAGACTCTTTGCCAGGTACCGATGCAAGGTCATCCCAGTGGGGTGCAGGGGATGGGTAGGGTGCGGAGGGTAGGTAAAGCAAGGAACAGGTGGGCTCAGGGTGTCCCAGAGGGATGGGGAAGGGGTATTGGTAGGTGGTGGGTGCGGAGTAATAGGGGTGGCCAAGGTGGGGGAGATTACTTTTGTTGGGTGGTAGCAGGGGTGGGGCTTAGGGTGGGGGCAGGGGCAGGATGGGACATGGGCTGGCGACAAAGGAAACCAAGAGTAGGCTGAAAGTACTAGTCATGGTGCCCATTGCTACTTCCTGTTGGAGGTATAAGTGGATAACTGACCTTCAGTGAGGGTGACTGCCATAGTAGTAGGCTGCTTCCTTTGGGGCCAAGGGTATCAGGTTGAAAACCGAGTTGGGGGTTGCAGGACCTTGGTATTGAGCTGGTGGGACTGGCTAGTGGGCAATGAGAACTGGAAATGGTGCTCAGAGGGGGTGAAATAGTGACTCCTAGTGGCGCTCTAGGTACTTAAAAGGCAGGGGGAACAGAGAGGGTGGGTGGTGGAGAGGTGTGGGACAGGGGGCAAGGAGGCAGTGAGGCACTAGGCAGGAGATTGGGCAGTGGAGTGGCTGGGAGAACAGAATGCCTGCAAGTAGTAGAGACAGGGGAAATATAGAGAGGTTGGAAAAGACAGGAGGGATCGCTCTGATGGTTGAAGAGTATTAGCTGCAAATGGAAACAGGGGACCTAGTTTAGGAAGGTACAGGAAGTCACATGACAGGAAAAGTGAATATATTGAGGTCAGGCTTGGGTGGGAGGGGCTGGGGCGGGAGGGGCAGTCGACACATGCAGCTGGCGTCAATGGGCTAACACCCCACACAAAGATATCTGAGAGGAGGAGGAGCCTTTACCTCTTAAGGTGCTTGTTGGATGTCCGTGCTCTGATGGAGCTTCTGTGCTCGATGGAGCTTTCAAGCGGTCAGGTGTCTGTGTGGGGAGGGGACTGGCTGGGGCCTCTAGGCACTCGCTGGATGTCCGTGGCTCCCGATGGAGCTTCTGTGCTCCTGATAGAGCTTCTAGGCAGGTCAGGCATCTGTGTGGAGAGGGGGACTGGCTGAGGCCTCTTAAGGTGCTCACTGGACGCCCATGCTCCTAATGGAGCTTCTTGGCAAGTCAGGCATCTGTGAGCTCTAAAGAACTAAGCGAAGAAATGAAAATTACATACCTACCGTAATTCTTGATCTTCTTGGACGAGTCTCCACCACTCATTCACACTATTGGGATCTGCGCCAGAGGCACTAGGACCCATCAGGAGCAAACTTTTGCTGGAGGTCGGCCGCCAGAGATGGTGCCACGAGGAATGGCGCCACGAGCCCCAGCTGCGTGGTAATGCCTATCTCAGCATCGACCCTCCAACCGCCTCAGTTCCTTTTTACCAAGGAGGTGCAGCGTAACTAACCTAGAAGGGTAGCCTAACCTAAAGACCGGACATAAGATAGTCTGGGCGACCCGTGTAAGAAGGGTCAACAAAGAAGTCTTCACGGCCTAAAGATTTGAGGGTGAAGCCCAACAACAGAGGTGAGCTCAGGGACGGAGGGTGGGCATGTGAATGAGTGGTGGAGACTTGTCCAAGAAGATCAAAATTACGGTGAGTGCGTAATTTTCATATCTTCCTGGACATAAGTCTCCACCACTCATTCACAGTATTGGGAGAGTACCGAGCTAATAATCCCCGAGAGGGCGGCAGGAGAGACCAAGAGCTCACGTTTCTAGGACAGAAGTCCATTGAGGATGGCTCTGCCAAAGGAAGAATGTCGTTTGGCATGGATATCTAGTGCATAATGTTTAACAAAAGTATGCACTGAGCTCCAGGTGGCCGCATTGCAGATGTCTGCAATGGGCACGTCATGATTTCGCTAGGGATGCCGCGACCGCTCTAGTAGAGTGAGCATAAACTCTATCCCTCCAACTTAACCTGCGCCATGGAATAGCAGTGACGAAGGCACGCCACTAGCCATGATGAGATACATCTGATAGCGTACAGGTTGACCCAGCCGGTCTCACTGAAGGAAACGAATAGTTGCTGAGCTTTGGAAAATCCTTGGTTCTATCTAGATAGAAACGCAAGGCCCTCTTAACATCCAAAGAATGAAGAGAGCTTCCTTCATTTTGGAAGTCCTAAAATAAGAGGGAAGGACTAAAGGTTGGTTTAGATGAAATTCTGACACAACCTTAGGAAGAAATTTAGGATGAGTACGAAGAACTACTTTGTCCTTATGGAACACAGTATATGGAGGGTCTGTGACCAGGGCATGTATCTCAGAGACCCTGCGGGCTGAGGTAATGGCCACTAGGAAGGCAGTCTTCCAGGTGAGAAATTTTAGCTCACAGGTAGCCAGAGTTTTGAAAGGTTTCTGAGTGAGCATGTCTAGCACAAGATTAATGTCCCAGGCTGCAACTGGACATCTTGTAGGAGGTCTGGTATGCAGAATCCTTAAGAAATCTCTTAAACATAGGTAACTGAGCCAGTGTTAAGGAAAAAACGGGCTCATGATATGCTGAAATGGCACTAAGGTGAACTTTGACTGTAGAGTACTGCAGACCTGAATTTGAGAGGTCCAAAAGGTACTCCAAAACCTTATCTGGAGGATAGGAAAGGGATTCAATGAGGACTTTGCACACCAGAGCGCAAACCACTTGGCTGTGTAAGTTTTCCGAGTGGCTGGCTTCCGATGCAGCCAGAAGAATATCTGAAACTCTTCAAGAGACATTGAACCGGTTTACTTCGACCTCTTCAGGAGCCAAGTGTGAAGGTGAAGTGATCTCAGGTTGGGATGGACCACCGTCCCTGAGTCAAAAGGTTCATCTGCAGGAAGTGGTCTCGGAGGAACTGCCAACATATTGTTGAGTAGTGAAACCACAGCTGCCGAGGCCAAAGGAGCAATGAGAATCATCTTGTCCCCTGGGATTGAATTTGAGGAGTACTCTCTGAATTAGAGGAAGAGGCGGAAGAGGCGAAGAAAGCGTTTTGTCCACCGCAGCCTGAATGCATCCTGACAGAAAATGCCAGGCCCTGGATTTCTGGAGCAGAAGAGAGGCAGTTTTGCGTTGGAGGGGATGCAAAAGGTCCAGGTCTGGAGTTCCCCACTCTTGAATAGAGACTGAACTACGGTTGAGTAGAGAGACCACTCGTGAGGATCTGTCTCTGTTCTGCTGAGACGGTCTGCCAAGTCATTCTGTACACCTGGCAGGTAGACTGCTTGAATTAGAGCATTGTGCTCCAAACACTATTCCCATACCCTCATTGCTTTCCTGCATAAGGGGTAAGAATGAGCACCGCCCTGCTTGTTGATGTAATACATCACTGCTTTGTTGTCCATTTGAAGGAGAATGTTCTTGTGACAGAGAATGTCCTTCAACGCTCGGACCACATAAAGGGCGGCTCTCATTTCTAGGACATTTATGTGAAGCTGGGACTCGAGTTGAGTCCACACACCTTGAGTGTGGAGAGCCTGACAGTGAGCTCCCACCACATTAGGGATGCGTCCGTGGTAATGGAGATTTGATGGTCCAGAGGAGCAAAGGGATATCCTTCCAGGAGATTGCTCTATTGAGACCACCAGGTGAGTGACCTCTTTAAAGGTTCTGTCACTTTGATGAGATAGGACTGCGGGTGAGTGGTTGGGGATCACTGAGTACTGAGCATCCACTGGGTGGTTCTCATGTGCAGACGTGCTAGGGGTACAGTGAACACTGAGGATGCCATGAGGCCTAGCATCCGTTGCATTGAGAGAGCTGTGACTGAGCTGTTTTCCCCAATGTGACGGGCCATCTGAAGAAATCGTTCCTCCCTATCTTCTGGAAGAAAAGCCTCGCACAGGAGGTGTCCAGAAGAGTGCCTATAAAAAGGAGCCTCTGGGAGGGCTGCAGTTGCGATTTCTTGAGGTTGAGCAGAACTCCCATGGATGTAAGGAGGCGCGAGGCCATCTCTACGGTGTCCAGAGTCCCTTGCCTGGAAGGGCTTGCTAGAAGCCAATCGTCCAGATAAGGAAACACCTGTATTCCGACCTTTCTGAGGTGCGCTGCGAGAACTGCGCAACACTTTGTAAAACTTCGTGGCACGAGGATAGTCCAAGGGCAGGACTCTGAATTGATAATGTTGTCCAAGAGCCACAAACCTCAGGAATTTGTGATGCCTCGGGTGAATAGGAATGTGCTGGTAAGCATCCTGCATATCTAGGGCGGCTAGCCAGTCGTGTTGATGAAGTAGAGGTAACAGGGTTCCCAGAGAAATCATTTGAATTTCTCCTTGGGGAGAAATTTGTTTAAGCTTTCTGAGATCTAGAATGGGCGCATTCCCCGGACTTCTTTGGAACCAGAAAGTAGTGGGAGTAGAACCCGTGTTTCGTTGATGCAGTGGCACCACTTCTACTGCCCTGTTGTTCAGAAGGCCCTGAATCTCGGCGAGAAGGTCTGACTGAAGGGTTGACAGCCTGGGCTGCCATTTGGGATGATCCGGAGGGGTCTCCACAAGATTGAGTGAATACCCTCGCGAATTATCCGAAGGACCCATTTGTCTGAGGTTATGGACTTCCACTGGTTGTAGAAGTGCATCAGACGACCTCCACCAGAGAGGAAAAGTCCACCTCGGGCAGCTGAGATGGAACTTGGGCCAGCAATTCATAAGGTAGCACTGGGCACTTTGGGCCTTGCACTTTCTGTTGCGCCTTCTTTTGAGGTTGGGCGGGTTGGTTCTTATGGAAACTTCCTCTGCCTCTGCCTCGAAAGGACTGATGATTATGAAACTGACGTTTACTGGCATGCCCTCGAGAGGGGGCAGGAGGGGCTGAGCCAACTAATGGCTGACCTAGTCTTTTGTGTAGCTTCTAGAGCTTGCTCTACCTGAGGACCAAAAGATATGCACCGTCAAAGGGCAATGCCATCACCTGCTGCTGCGTGTCTTTCGTGAAGCCAGTGCGCAGCCAGGAATGACGGCGGTGCAAATACCAGCAGCTGCTGAATGGGAAGCAGTGTCAAAAGCATTCATGGCTGCTTTAACCTGCTGGTTGTTAGATTCAATACCTCTGGTAATGGTTTGAAGAAGCTCTGGCTTTGAATCCAACTCGGTAGGGCTTCAACCATTTGCTTGATAGAATGTCACAGGATATACTCATACTGGGAAAAATATCCTTGGTAACTGGCAATATGCATACTTAGAGTAGAAGCAGCAAAGACTCTCTTACCTAAGGTGTCTGTCTTATGAGATTCTTTGTTAATAGGTCGAGCTGTAGTAGTTTGAGGAAGAATGACCTTATCATTCTCTGCCAGGACTACAATAGGATCATCAAAGGCTTGAGATGCCAAAATGGGATGATCCTTGGGTGCTGAATATTTCCTATCAATGGATTTAGCCACCGAAGGGGTGAGAGCAGGATTATTCCATACCATTTGAGACAGCGTCTCGAAGGAAGGCTGAACCGGAGGAGTCAAATCCGTAAGGATCTCCGAGGCATGAAGATATTGGAGTCTTAACAATTTCCCAGGATCGATGTCTGTAGTCTGGAGAGAAAGTGTGGAACTCAGATTTTTCAACAGAGACTTAAAGGACAGGTTCTCGACCACAGGCTCTGTAGCAGTAATAGATCCTGCTTCATCACTTCATCACCCAACCGAAGGTCTGGGTCAGGCTCAACGTCATCTTCTGACAGTCCAGGAGGGACTGTATGGACAGGAAAGGAATGAAAATCAGTAGAGGAGGAAGAAGGAAACAAGTGAAAGAGGAGTCTCCGAGAGCCCCGCCGAGGGCGCACTGGCACGAGAAGACGCCTGAGACCACGCGGTGCAAGCAGGCTGAGAAGCCACCTAGCGCAAGGATGGCGCTTGAGCTGCACGGCACCGAGGATGGCGCCAAGCGAGCATCGACGCCGAGGACGTGCCGAAGGCCACATGACGCCGAGGGCACCAAAACACTCCCAGACCGCGAAAAACAGGTTTTGAAGGAAGAAGAGCAGGAGATAAGGGCATCGGTGTGGCCCCTGCACCGTAGCCATGTGGGGGACACCTAAGCGCGGTCGAAGGCACCGAAGAAGGTGCGCGCGACCAGGAAGGTCCAACCACCTACCTGGTCACCCAAAGAGCCTGAAGGCCCATGAGCGACCGAGCCAGGTGGCCGAACCAACCTCGAGCCCATTGCTCCTAAGAGTGGCCCACTGATGAAACTGCTCATCTGAAGACCTACCTGCGGGCGGGGTAGGGCTCGATGTCGGCCGTCGGCTACCAGAAGCAGAGGTTGGCGACTCCGAAGGAGGACCGGCAACTAGCCCGATAACCGGCGTCTACACGCAGACATATCAGAGGGCGATCTCGGTGATGCCTTCTCTTTTTAGACCTGTGGGCGAAGAAGAGCTCGAGGCTGAGCAGTGCCGAGATGCAAACCGTTTATTTTTTGCTTCCGGGGACCGCCCATCCCCGGGCATTGGACTGACCGTTGTCAGCCCCCCCCTCTGGAGAAGGCGGCGGACGGACCCAGCCCGACTGACTGAACAGCTTTCATACAAAGTCTCCCTACCGTCACCTGACCTGCTCATAGGTCGACTCCGTCAAGGTAGGCTGAGACTTCTTTATTGTATTTATTTGAAAAATAACAAATTTAAGCGATACTGTATCGAGATAATACTACAAAATAATAAAAACTGAAAACTATGCTGCTAGTTTGAAGTTTGACTCCCAGACAAGCGGCGGCGATCGTCACTGAAATTCTGCACTCGGCGGCGGGAAAAAAGGAACTGAGGCGGTTTGGAGGGTCGGCCTTGAGATAGGCATTACCACACGAGCTAGAGCTTGGTGCGCCGTTCCTCGCGACCCTCCAGCAAAAAGTTTGCTCCCGATGGGTCCTAGTGCCTCGGCGCAGATCCCAATAGTGTGAATGAGTGGTGGAGACTTATGTCCAGGAAGATCTAGTAACACCACTGACTACCCTTTTAATAAATCATGGGAGGATGGTGTGGTACCTGAGGACTGCAGAAGGGCAGATGTGATTCCCCTTCACAAAAGTGGGAGCAAGACAGAGGCAGGAAACTACAGACCTGTCAGTTTGACCTCAGTGGTAGGAAAATGATGGAATCACTTCTGAGGAAAAGAATTATTGAGTACCTAGAGGCAGCATGGATTCACAGCAGGAAGGTCATATCAGACAAATCTAATTGATTTCTTTGACTGGGTGACCAAAGTAGTAGACCAGGGAGGGGCTGTGGACATGGTCTACCTAGACTTTAGCAAGACATTTGACACAGTTCCACACAAAAGATTAATAAACAAATAAGCCAGCCTGGAGTGGGTCCCAGGGTGGTAGCCTAGTAAAACACTAGCTGGGCAACAGGAAACAGAGGGTAATAGTAAATGGAGTCCACAGTGAAGAAAGGGGATTACTAGTGGGGTACCGCAGAGGTCAGTACTGGAGCCGATCCTTTTAATGTCTTTATAAGTGACATTGCAGAAGGACTGGAAGTAAAAGTATGTCTCTTTGCAGATGACACAAAGATCTGCAACAGGGTTGATACACAAGGTGGAAAGGATGAAAAGGCACTTGGCAAGGTTGGAGGAATGGTCAAATGTATGGCAGCATAGATTCAACACAAAAGTGCAAAGTAATGCACATGGAAACAAAAACCCAGGGAAGAGTACACAATGGGGGTGAGATACTGACAACAACAAAATGGAAAGGGACCTGGGGGTAATCATATCAGATAACCTAAAGGTGGGCCAGCAATGTGAGAAGGCAGTAAGTAGGGCTGGGGGATACTGGGATGCATAGGGAGAGGCATCACCAATAGAAAACAGGAAGATGTTGTCCCTCTGTACAGACAGTTGGTATGAACACATCTGGAGTACTGTGTACAGTTCTGGAGACCCCATCTCCATAAAGACATAGCAGGGTGGAGGCTGTCCAGAGGAGGCAACCAAAATGGTGCAAGGTCTGCACCAGAAGACATATGAAGAAAGACTAAAGGAGCTTAAAATGTATAACCTCGAGGAAAGGAGGGAGAGTGGGGACATGATAGAAACTTTCAAATACCTCAAGGGAATCAACAAAGTCCAAGAAGGCAGCATCTTTCAGAAAAGAGATGTGCAAGAACAAGGGGCACAATTTGACGATAGAGGGGATGGCTCAGAGGTAATGTGAGGAAGTATTTCTTCACAGAGAGGGTTGTAGATGCATGGAACAGCCTTCCTGAGGAGGTCGTAGAGTCCAAAAACAGTGGGGAATTCAAGAATGCATGGGACAGACATAAGGCAATTCTAGTGGGGGTAGGAGGAAGCAGGCTGTTGGTTAACTAGGATCTGCAGCTTATCCGTTAGATAGGAAATGGGCAGACTAGGTCGGGCGGTCCTTATCTGCCATCAGATTCTATGTTTTATGTTTACTTAGGAAAAAGGCTCTGCAGCACCGCTGTGCGGATCTGGCATCTGATCTGGATTGTACAACCAAGTAGAAATGCTTTGTAAATGTGTGTGCAGTCTTCCATGTGACTACTTTACAGACATGAAACAAGGGCTATCCCTTGCAGCTGCCACTGTGGCAACAATGCCCTAGTGGAATGGCCTTGAGGCTCTTAGGGACTGTATGCCAGTCTTATTATAATAAAACTGAATGCAAGAGACTAGCGGGATATGGTTCTCTTGGTAGCTGGCCTTCCTCTGGCTACCTCCTATAGGTGAGGAAAAAGTGAGTATAGGAATCTCTGAAGTACTTAGTACTCTCCAAATAATAGGACAGAGACCTTTTCACATCCAAGCTATGTGGTTTGCTTTCTGCTGGTGTGGATATTCCTGTGAAAAAGACAGGAAGTGCAATAGACTGGTTAAAAGGTGGAAACCGAGACTGCCTTAGGGAAGAATTCCTGTTAGCCCTATGGACTACCTTGTTCCTGTGGGCAATGATGTAGTTAGGTTCAGTACAGATGGCCTGCAGCTCTGAAATCCTTCTACTACAGGTGATGGCAATAAGGAAGACAATCTTCCAAATAATATATCTCAGGTCCATTAGTGGCCATGGGCTCTGAGAGTGACTCCGTGAGCTTGGCTCTATAGGGATTCAAATCCCAGGAGGGACTGACACCCTAAGTGGAGTAGAAGATGCAGCAGGCCTCTAAAAAACTTTTGAGATAGGTTGAGAGATGACAGATTTTCCTTTCTCAGTGGAAAGAAAAAGGCAATGGCTGCTAGATGTAGTTTGAGGATGAGGCCTTGAAGCCTGGTGAGTGAAAATATATAAGATAATCCAGGAGGGAAGGTGGAGTGGTTCTAAGAGGTTGCATCCTTTATCCCTGCACCAGAATGAAAACCTCTTGCACTTAGAAGCATACATCTACTTAATGTTGGGTTTCTTTGCCATCCGAAGGATTTTTAGGACTTGTTCAGAGTATAAAGAATCAGAGAACTCTAAAGTCCTCAGGTATCAGGCATTGAGGTGAAGAGACTAAAACTGTGGTATGCAACCCCTGTCTGAGGAAAGTTAGGAGACTGTGGTGACCGGTAGGTGAAAGGTATCCTGACTGATAGGCTGAGAAGTGAGTACCATAGTTGCCCATAGTGGGGAGAGTTGCAGGATGGGGCAGAGGAAATGGCATGGGGAAGGTAAGGGGGCACAAGGGGAATGGTCTGTTAGGTGAAGATACACCAGTTGGCAGGGGAGCAGTCAGGACACAGAATGGAGGAGGCAGAAGGGGAATAGCTGGGGGATATGGGAAGGGAGCATTTTGGGTGGAAGGACAGAGCCTGCAAAAGAGAGCACATAAAGGTCAGTTATAATTCTGGGGACCGTATAGTTAAGGGGTCAGATGGGGAAGGAGCCAGGAAAAGCAGCATCTGGGTAGAGTGCATGCCTGGCATGACAGCAGAGTAGAGGTGCAGCTGCACATTGCTAGGTGTGTACAGAAGGTTGGGGGACACATCATTGTTCACCTGGGAAACAAATGATCTGGAAGGAAGACAGGTAGAGGAGGTTCAGGACAGCTTCAGAGAAGTGGGAAGCTATGCAGAGAGGAGGAAGCACAGTGGCATTCTCAGAAGTTCTGCCAGTGCCAAGGGTGAGTATAGACAGAAAAACAGAATCATGGACTTCAACAAGCTGCTGAGAGAATGATGTGAGTCCATGGGGTATAGCTGGGTGGGACAGTGGGGCAACATGGGAGAACAAAGATCTGTATGCAGGGGACAGGCTACATCTAAGTAAGGAGGGTTTGGGGTGTTAAAGCAGAGACTGAGGAATTTATCACCACCAAGTATAATTTAAATTTGCTGGGGGCCTGGGAGGTGGAGTGAATCAGAAGAGGAGGTCAGAGGACTCCCCCCATAACAATGACAGGGCCTACTTTGTCTAGTATAGTGGGAGGGGAGAGTAAGGGGTAGCTGGGAGAGAGTCAGGGTGGAGGGTGGTGTCACTACATGCTAGGAGCCTGGGGAATAAGATGGCAGAGCTGCAGGCACTACTGGCAGAAGGAGAGGTGGACATAGCAGCATCACTGAGACATGGGAACCCAAAACCATGACTGGGACTTGGCCATCCCAGGATTTAAATTATTCAGGAGGACAGAGAAAAAGGTATGGGGAGTAGCCGTTTACATAAGGGAAGGAACTGGATGCGTCAGGGAGGAGGAGGAGGAAGAAGATAGGTCAGAAGTCATTTGGATACAACTCCATGCCCCAAAGGGGCTAGGTCCGACTGGGGGTTGTTTATAGGCCCCAGCCCAGAAGAGAGGATGGCTGGGAGCTCAGGGCAGCTAAGGAGACTCTGTGGCAAGGAGTACTGTGGTGCTGGGCGACTTCAATTTACAGGGGTGGATTGAAGCATCCCAGCCACCACATGCACCAGGGAGCAGATCCTCCTGGAAGCAATCCAGGATGGCTTCCTGACCCAAATGGTGACAGTGCCAACAAATGGTGACAGTGCCAACAAAGGAAGGAAATATTCTAGACCTGGTGCTGGAGGATGGAGAACAGGTCACAGATGTAAGGGTGGAGGAGCCACTGGCTGGTAGCAATCACCACACAGTGTGGTTCTCTATCAGTTTGTGTAGAGATCCACAATACAAAAACAAAGGTCCTGGACTTCAGAAAGGCAGACTTTGGCAGGATGGGGCAATTAATGAGAACACGCATAGATGGCGTCCACCTGACATGGACGCAGAACAGAAATGGGCGATCATAAAACTAAGGCTGACTGAATCCACTAAAGCTTGTGTCAGAGTCAGCAAAAGAAATCAAGGACCAAGCATCCAAGCTGGATGACCAGAGAGGTAACGGAGAAGGTTAGGGATAAGAGAATGGCCTTCGAATCTACAAGAGAACCAATAGGGCAGGGGATAGGAGAACTATGTAGAAATCCAGGGAAGTGAGCAGGCGGTCAGGACTGCAAAGGCCACCAGGGAAAAGTAACTGGCACAGGAGATTAAGGAAGGGAAAAGGATTTCTTCAGGTATATCAGGGAAAAGAAAGTGCAAGGATCAAATAGTTAGGATCAGGAAGGCAGTGGGTGGGTAGACAAGGGGCCGAGAGGCAGAAGTACCTAATGTGTACTTCTGTTCAGTGTTCTCAAGTGAGAGGGATGGGCCCATTCCTGCAGGAAAGGGGCGCAGGCATGGGGAATGAGAGAACCACAGATGGGTTATCACAGTGGAAAGGGTGCTGGAGGCCTTAGGTCCCTGAGGGCAGACAAGGAACCTGGGCCAGAAGGGGTACATCCAGGGTGTGGAGGGAGCTGGCAGAGGTCCTGGCAGAGCCACTGGCAGATCTGTTCAGCACACCTCGCTAAATACAGGATGCATGCCCAGAAGATTGGAGGAGGCAACACGTGGTACCTCTCCACAAAAGTGGCCCAAGGATGAACTAGGGAACTACAGACGGTGAGCCTCACTGCAATTGTGGGGAAACTGATGGAATCTATCCTCAAAGAAAGGCTGGTGCAGTTTCTTGTGGATAATGATCTGCAAGATGACAGACAGCATGGGTTTGTCGCTGGCAGATCCTGTCAGACAAACTTGATTGATTTTTTGCTGGGTCACGAGGGCACTGGATGAGGGCCGTGCAGTAGATGTAGTCTACCTGGATTTCAGCAAGGCCTTGATTCAGTACCACATGGAAGGTTGACCTGCAAGTTGAAGAGTTTGGTATAAGTGGAAGCTAGCCTGATGGGTAGGAAACTGGCTGAGGGATAGGAAACAGAGGGTAGTTGTGGGGAGAAGCATCAGAGCCCAGGGCAGTGACAAGTGGTGTTCCACAGGGATCAGTGCTGGGACCAGTCCTGTTTAACATTTCATCGCAGACATAGCGGCTGGGATCAAGAATAAGATCAGCCTCTTCACGATGACACCAAGATCTGTGCTGAGGTGGATGGGGATGAGGGAGGAAAAATTACTGCAGGAGGACTGGGCAAGACTCAAGGAGCGGTCACACACCTGGCAGCTTGGGTTCAATGCCAAGAAGTGCAAGGTGATGCATTTTGGAGCCAAAACTCAGGATACAGCTACTGGATGGATGGTATCTATGTCACATCCATCAAGGAGAAGGATCTGGGGATGCTGGTGACCGGGGAATTGAACCACTCGGCCCAGTGTAGGAAGGCAGCAGCTAAGGCTAACAGGATTCTAGGGTACATAGCAAGGGATTACATTTAGATGTAGCAAAGTCATATTGCCCTGTACAGGTCCCTGGTGAGGCCGCTTGGAATACTGCGTGCAGTTCTGTCGTCTGTACTTGAAAGGGATATCAAACTACTGGAGGCAGTGCAGTGAAGAGCAACAAAGATGATCTAGGGGTTGGGGATAGAACTTACGAGGAAAGACTAAAACAGCTCAACATGTATACCCTGGAGGATAGAGAGAGAGAAGGACATGATCGAGACCTTCAAGTACCTGAAGGGATTCACAGAGTAGGCTTCCAGGGTGGGTTCATTCTCCAGAATGGGAGAGATACCAGAGGCACTCCCTGAAGTTAAAGGGGCAAATTCGGGAGAAAGGAGGAGGCACTACTTCACTGAAAAGGTGGTAACAGGGTGGAATGCACTGCCTGAGCAATTCGTATCAGTGCAGACTGTGGGATGCTTCAAGAAGGGATGGAACAAATTCAAGGAAAGTGCATACTGGGGGCAGTTGGGGGAGGGAGGGGACAGCTGCAGCCTAATAGGCTGAAGTGCTGCACACTCTAGCAGACTAGATAGACCATATGGCCTGTATCTGCTGGCAATTTTGTATGTTCATATGTAAATAAAGCTAACAACAGATGGGGCATTCAGAAGTTGCCCATAATCTGTAGAGCCTAAAATATGTGGAAGTTTAAGCGCAGAGGGTGTCTCTTTTGTATTATTGGCGTCTCCCTTTACCTTTCGTGGGAGGGCAGTAATATTAATTATGTGTCTGCTGTAATACTGGCGTCTCCCTTTGTCTTTCATCCGAAGGTCAGTAACATGATTTGTGTCACTTTTGTATTACTGAAACAGCACAAAGAAAAGTATAAAAAATAAAGCAACTTTCTTCAGAAAAAAGAGCTCTGGGGCAGTGTTGCTCATCAGTTTCAAAATAATTCTGACTGGGTTCTAGCCCTACCTCACACAGCACAATCTCTTAACACTCTTCTGATTGGCTAATGCTTAAGCTCATTAGCATTCTCTCCACCTCCGGGAAGTTGAACCCACCCGGCATTCTGCACTTGTCAAGAATACTAAAGGACCCCTGGGGTGAGAATAAGGAGCCTCACATATCAGAGCCTGTAGCTCAGAAATCCTTCGAGCAGAGTAATGCAACTAAAATAATGCTTTTCATCTCAGAAAAGCGTAGCTAAGCATGTCACAGCTGGCTCAAAAGGAGCCAAAGTAAAGTTTTCTAATGCAAATTTAAGAACCAAGGTGGGACTGGATTGCGGATGAGAGGCTTCAGATGGAGAATGCCTCTCAAAACAGTACAGGACATCTCTAGTTGTGCCACTGTACAACTATCCACAGAGCACATGGAAGGCTGAAATTACTGAGAGGTACACTTTAATAGGAGGTAGTATCACAGGCCAGAATCCTGAAAGGGACAGTAAGTACTCCAGAATCTGATTCACTGGACAGTTGAAAGGATCCAAAGAAAAAATATTTACCATAGTAATCTCGTTTCTTCCAGAGGATCGCTCAGTATGCTTAAACTAATGCAGTCAGCTTCAGTGCTGAACTGCCACGGAAGAATGGAATGTATGTAAATGATGGAACTCTCATTGGCTCGTGCCAATTTCAGATTGCTGCTCCTAGTAACAGCTGCGTTCTGATCAACGCTCAGATTCATTATGAAGCCTAACAGGAGAAGCCCTCTAACTAGCTATACTATTTAATTTTACCCACCATAATAATACCTCAAAAACACAGTCACTGAAGAAGGGACAACAACTATTACCAACTGGTTTAAAAACTAATACATTAACTGGAACAAATATAATAACTAGCCAGTGACCAGCAAGGATGCAGAAACAAAATCTCCCTTTTTCCTGCTTCTGGTAGGGGAGGCAGGGTGGGAGCTTAAGCATACTGGTGATCCCCTGGAAGAAACAAGATTACTATGGTAAGTATTTTTCTTCAAACCCCAGGAATCACTCAGCATGCCTAAACTAATACAGACTACCAAGCAGTACCTTTCGAGGTTGAGTACAGACAGAACCTATTTTGGAAAAATGTTCTGCAGAACTGCTATGCCAAACCTGGCATCATTTCTGGACTGTATGTCCAAGCAGCAGTGCTTGGCAAAAGTGTGGACTGTTTTCCATCTAGCTGCTTTTCAAATTTCCAGTAAGGGTATATCCTTGCTACAGCCACTGAGTCGGTGTGTCCTTTGTAGAATGTTGCCCTGAGGCTCGGGGAGGGAGCTGCTTACAATCTTAATGTAGCAGAACTGAATACAGGCCACTACTAGGGTTGCCAACTTTGTATGAGGCAAAAATCAGATCCTAAGCTCCGCCCCCTTAGCCCCGCATCTTTTATGGCTCATCATGTATTGCCTCCTAGAAAACCATTTGTTTATTAATAAAAGACAACATTCAAAGCAGTACTTCAACAAAACTGTTAAGATACTGTACCTGTTAAAATTACTTTCCTAGGTTCTTCTTATGTATTTATTTATTTATTGACATTGGTTTACCAGATAAACATACAGAGATAAAATAAATCTAATTTGCACATATGATCTGGTGAGAGAAGAGAAATACTGTAAATAGCATACAACAGTACACATGGTATATAATACATAATAAAGAAATTGTTTCCTATGAGTGTGTACTTTATGGCCCAGATATTCAAACTGCTCCAAAATGTGCACAACAGCAGGAACAAGCACAATTCAATGCATATGCGCAACAGGCGCGATATTCAAACATGGGCAAAACAAATTGCATAAGCAACCAGCGTCTGAATATCGCACAAACTGCACCATGGCGCAGCCAGAAGGGAAGCTGAGCAGAAGGTTGCGCCATGGCGCAACAAAGGCTAACCCAGCTGAGCAGTCAGGAAGTGCCATAGTGCAAGCAGAGCCCCTCCCCACCCCAGCAGAGCAATGGAACTGCACAACCAGGGAGGCAGGCTAGGGCCACCGCCAGCCATGCCACACATGGGCACAGGAACACACTGCAGAACCAACAAGACACCTGCACCCCAAGCACAGCATCACTGGGGGTGGGGCGGATGATCCACTGGCCCATGAGGGACAAGTCAACAAAGCACAGCAGGGCCATGACGCTAGCACAACCACTGCAGGCTGAGACTGCCACACAGAGGGTTGACAACCACAGTGCACATCAGCCCCCGTCTGCACAGCACCCTGCACACGTGACCCCAAGACACCACCCATGTTCAGTGACTGTCACTGCAGTAAACACCATGTATCCCCCGGCACACGTCAACTCGTGTAGCATAGAACCATACAAGCCAGATCCACCCTGTGCACCCAGCAGTGGGCAGCAGCAGATGGCAAGACCGACAGAAGTCACTGCCACACTGGAGACACCTCCCCATGCACACACACACACACACGCACACACACATACCCAGGACCATACCACCCCAGATGGCATGCACACCACTGCAACTGAGCAACCATAGCCAGCTGCAAATCAGAGACCACCACAGTATTCATAACAAAATATATGTATATTTCAAAAATAGAAAGTAGAACAAGAACAATAACAAAACTATTTACAAGAGCGGGGGTAGGGGTACAAGGTAGGGGTGGACAAGGGTAGGGGTGAACAACTGGGAGAGGGAAGGCAGGGTGGGAGGGATGGGTGAAGTGGGAAGGGAAGCCTGTCTAAGGCCTAGCAGGCTGGTCCTCTGCTGCCTGGTGCCGTCTCGGTTGGCTGTGCCGTCGCCGGAGCCCGGCGCTGGATGTCCTGGAGTATGTCACGGTTCTCAAGGGACACCGGGTCAGCTGGTGGAGGGCACGCTCCATCCTGCGTGGGGCGATGAGGCCTAGGAAAGGGAACACAGTCAATGGCTGTGACTGTCACAACCCTGAACACCACCCAACCTGCAAGGCATATAGCCCGATGTCCGCACCTGTGATGGTATGCACCCACCCACAGTGACCATGCACATGACATGCCCAACCAGGCGGCACCAGCTATGTGCACCACTGCACACACACTGCCCATGTCCATCATAGCACAAACAAGGCTGTCAGGTGGCGTGGCAATGTGGTGGGATGCCAGTTCCACAGCCATGTGCCCAGTGCATGCATGGGCCACCAGTGCACACACACAGGCGTGCAGTGACACTGGACAGTGATGACTATCGCCTGTGTCGTGCATGGTTGTGTTGTCCATGGCTGGTGGTCATGCCCACCCTCCAGCATGCAATAGCATCCATGATGTAATGATACTACACTCAGCAAGCAGCTGTGGCTGCTGCTGCTGCTACTGCTGTGGCCCACCCTCGCAGCACCACCGTCCGCCACCTGGGCCCTGCCACGACCCTCCTCAGCCCATGTCCGCATCCTCTCTGCCAGGCCTGTGGGAGACAAATGTTGAAAACATCAGTGTGACTCCAAAGCAGACTGCCTCCTGCCCAGTGGTGTGCCTGCCCACACAGCCAGACCCATGCATCTCACACCTGCACACACTGACACAGCCAACCATGGCGGGCCATCCCCCATGCACAGCCACCAAAACACAGTCACACCCCTACGGAGAATACAGGTGCATAGATGGTACACCCACCTGGCCTAGGCACAACGCCCCTCCTGGCACGTGACCGTGGCGTTGCAGCACATCTGGCTCCCTCCTGCGGAGGTCACTGAACCTGTGCGGCACTGCTCTGCAGACCGGCGCTGCCCTGTAACCCTCACCAGGTCAGTGGCCACCTGCAGCCAGACCTGGAGTGCGAGCCATGGTGAGGCTCCTCCCATACAGTGCCCCACAGTGGGGTCAACCAGAGCCACCAGGTTGGCCACCTCCACTGGGCTCCATTTGGGCGCTCTCCTCGTGCCATGGTTGGAGTTTACAGCGAGGCGATATGGCGCCCATGGCGCAGCATGCCGATGGAAATGTTGCGCAATAGACCACCATAGGTTCAATCGGCGCTGTTACGTACAGGCGCCGTGCAGTTCACATAGCGCTGTCACCAAACAGTGCAATAGGGCCGTACATGGCAGCCGAACAGCGCCAGGGGCAAGGTCGGACACCAGGTCAGGGGTCTATGGCGCAAGGCCACGCCTGGCGCCATCTGACGTCTACGCATCCTGCGCGACCGACCACCTGCATGCCAGTGCCACAGTGGACTATTGCGCGGTAGTGCCACAGCGCCATATGGTGCCCAGTGCTGTGAGCGCCACTGGCACAATGGTGGCCATGGCCTGAATTGCCGATCGCGACAGCAACGTCATCAGCGGCAGACGCCAGCGTAAGCTACCTGGGCATGCGCAATGCAGTGTACCACACAGTCACAGATCTCGCCATTGGCTCAGCCGGCTCAACTGTATTGTGAAAAGCGCAATGACGCGATATTCAGCCGACACATGCAAATCATCTGATCAGCCATTCAAAGGTGCAGTGGCGTGATTGCATCTCATTACAGTTGCTCCACTCCTAATTTGCATGCATTGCGCTATAAATGTGAGACATTGGGCTGCGCTGGCCAGATTTGGTTACTGCAGGTGAGAGGTGGGTTGCATGCTGTGGGATGTTCTGGACAATGGGCATGGGATAGCGCTGTAGACTGCACAGTGACAGGTGTCCACTTCCACCCATACAGATCGCCATGACCGAGCAGAGCCAAGGTGAGGGTGAGGATGGTGGGCGATGGAGGAGGAGGCCCAACTTCACCACAGCAGAGACAGAGGCCCTCTTCCAGGCCTACCTGGAGGAGGAGTCACTACTGAGTGGACGGTGGGGCACCCTCAGGCCCGTGCGGCTGCATGGGAGGGGTAGCTTGGGCAGTGAACCTGCACGGAAGCCAGCGCTCCATGCAGGAATGCAAAAGAAGATTGGGACAGACTGCAGGAGGGTGAAGGAGAAGGTGGCAGCCCTCAGGGCAGCATGTGCTGGCACTGGCGGGGCCAGCCAGCGGTGGTGGAGCTGACCCCGACTGAGGACCGACTGGCTGCATCAATGCAGCGCAGTGCTATTGAGGCGTCCAGGAGGTGGATTCCAGACAGGTGGAAGCCCATCACTGCACGGTATGACATGGTGGTGGTGTTGGGGGAGAGGTTGTTCACATGCACTCACATGTCCTCTCTTTCTGTTACAGATCCTGTTCGTCTTCAGGGGACAGTGATGGTGGGTCCAGGCAGTGAGGATGACCTGCTGGACATGGAGGAGGGTCCATCCACCTCTGTCACCAGCCAGCCACTGCACCAGCATGCACGCTGGGCTGCCAACTCTGGTGTCGGTGAGTCGGGTGTGGGGGGTGCACAGCCTGTGTCTCAGCAGTCTGGCATGCAAGCATGCCATGCTGTGACTGTGGCTGCATACGTGCTGCACCATTGATGATGCATGGACTGCAATGGGCAGTGACATGTGTGTGTCCCATGACGGACACACAGCAGGCCAGCACATGCCCCTGGGCCTAGCTGGTTCCAATGTGTGTGCCAGCATGCCGGTACAGTCCCAGGCTGTGCCTGTCAGCACCAGTGGGGCAGCACCAGTGGCTGTGCAGGTGTCTGGCACTGTTGCGGCCACAGCAGTGGAGCAGAGTGGTCCCTGGGGCACAGCGGTTGGAGGGGCAGCAGCAGCAGTCACCCACCAGGTCTGGGGTACAGTGTCCAGTGGTGGCACATGCCCGCTGCCCTTTGATATGCCCATTCCTGGTCCTGGCGAACAGCCACCCTCAAGGGGTGTTGAGCATCAGGACCCCCCACAACCTGGGGACAGGATGCGTTGTGGCAGGTACCCATTTGAAAACACACCCGCCTGCTGCGGGAATCAGTACAACAGCAAGAGCGGGTTGCAGCGCTGTGGAGGCACTTAATGCGGCTGTGTAAAGCGCACAGCAGGGACTGCTCCTGGACCATGCAGAGATGGTCCATATGCGGATGGATGTGACTACCGCCATTGACAGGCAGACCCAGGCATTGGTCGCTGCCGTGGCTGCATTGGGCACACATGCAGGTGCTCCTGTACCGCGCACCCCACACAGTCGCTCTCACTCCCCATTCCTGGCGTGCATGCGACACCAAGCCTGTCGACACCGGGTTCTGCTGTGGGCATCCCAAGCACCCCTGGTGCAGGTATGTATGGCATCCTACAGACCCCACTGGGACAAGGTCACGATCGCGCGAGTGGGACCCCTGGTGGTCCATCGGTGCCACCCATATGCCCCTGCTCAGCCTGCCAGTGCTGTTGGGTCACAGCGGCCGCCCACGCATCCCAGGTGGCTGTGGAATGGTGCAACATGACTGACCTGTCTCTCAGTGCGGGCCCTGTCTGGTGCTGCCCTGTGTGCACTGTGCGTCATGGTGGGCAGTGCACTGGGTGCCTGCCCATCACGCCGACATCGGACCACCTGCACACCATCCCGACCGCTGTCCACAGGTGCGTGTGCATGATGATGCCTGCATTGTACTGCACCAAGGTGCAAGGGTGCTCAGCATCTGACACACGTGCTTGGACAGTACAGGTGGTGGGTGTGGTCTGTGGATCTGTGTGTTTGCCATGTCTGTTCCTGCTCTGCTGTGCACCTGCCCATATACGCTTTGTGCCTGGTGTGTTTGTGTGTGTGTGTGTGTGTGTGTGTGTCCATATGACTGTTGCCCCTCCCTGATGGTGTGCTGTGTGCCTGGTCCTTCCACCCTGCCGCCATGCACCCCTGGTGTATTACTCTGTGTGCCTGTGGGTTGTGCCAGGACAGTGTTGTTTGCACATGGCCCTTGACTTACCTGTGTTGTGCATAATGCTCCTCCATGATGGTGTCCGGTGCAGCTGGGCCTGCGGATCAGTCGGGGTCCCGCCATCCAGGGGGCTGCTCATCACCATCACACACGGCACCGCTGGCGTCCCCATCGCTGTCCCCCTCTTCAACCTGTATGGCTATCCACAGTCATTGGCCATGTTGTGCAGGATACAACAGGCCAGGAATATCCACAAGCCTTTGAGGGCTGTACTGTAGGGCACCGCGAGGTGTCCAGGCATCGGCGTGCCTTGAGCATCCCAAACACCCGCTCAATGATGTTGCGTGTGGCGGCATGGCCTCATTATAGCGTTGCTGCGATGGGGTCATGGGCGCTGGTGCAGTAGTGAGCAGCCAGGGCCGTGGGTATCCGCTGTCACCTGTGTGGAGATAGTGGAGATCAGTCTCATGTTCAGGTCCATATTGCCCATATCCCTGTGTGCCACTACCATGGCACCTGTGGCATCCCACCCTTGCCCGAGTTTGCATTTCCACGTAAGTACTCACCCACTAGATGGCCTGTGGGGATGTCCCCTCTCGAATCGATGGCACAGTGCGGACTGATGCCATATAAAGGCATCATGTGCTCCGCCAGGTGTGTGTGGCACAGACATTGATTATCGCCCAGTGGCATCACACACCACCTGGCAGTTGACACTGGGGAAGCCCTTTCTATTCCTATATGCGGCCCCATCAGGGCCAGGTGGCGTCGCGATGGCCCATGGGTGCAGTCTATGGCCCCTAGCACGCCAGGCATACGTGCTTACCCTGTGGAACGCCTGCATGTTTGCTATGCGCTCTGCCGTGGTGCTGGGAAATGGATGTGCTCCGCGGCATGTGGCAGCAGTGCGCTGAGGAATTGGGTGAGGATGCGTGGCGTGGCCGACTGTGTGATGCCTGTGGTGTCCTCTGTTCGCCTCTGGAAGGTGCCCGTGGTGAGCAGGCACATGTAGGCTGTCACCTTGGTCTCCACTGACAGAGCATGACTCCGTCGTGAGGTGCCTGCATCACATCACTGCACAGCTCACAGAGCCGCCTCAGTATTGCCCTGTTCAGGCGGTGCCGCCCCGATCTCTACATCTGTGTACAACTCAAAGCTGATGCGGGCACGATACTGCCTGTTGGGGCGTACGCCGACAGGCCCATCCATGGCCACGTCCCCTGCACCTTGCATTCTCACCCCCTCATTACAGCTTCCATGTGGAAGCTGCCACTGTCCATCTCCTGGCTTGTGACCCCCCGGCTGATGTTGCTCTTTACCCCCGCTGTCCTGACTGCTACTTCCACTGCACGGCACCCCCGCTGGCCTCTGCAGCCTATGGCCCACTGCTTCCTTGCCTGCCCTGGCCTGTCACTGTCTGTCTTTCTCTCTCTCTCTTCCCAGTTGGCATCCCTGTGGCGTTCTTGCGCCTTTTATTTTTAGCTAATTTCACTGTAACTTCCAGCTGTTCGGCTGCGCATTGCATAATCTTTGGATATCGCATTGCGCTCTTTATGCATGGATCCACCCCTTAGGTTGCGCATGCCATCATTTGCATTGTGCTGTTGCTCAGCATGTTTTTGGTGGCGCAACTGCCTCCTACTGAATATACGCAGAATGGCGCACTTTTGGACTTAGCATGAAACACTATGCGCATGGCGCAGCCAACCTGAATATCCCACCCTATATATTTTCTGTTTCCATTTCCTTTTCATGTCCACAGTACTATTTCAAAATCAAAGTGGTGACCATACTTTTTCTTGAGAAAAAATAATTTTAAACATTTAAGATGCCTAAATTCTGTTAGAGATGAAAATGCATGAAAGTGCAAGACAACTGGCTGTGTTGTTACAAAGGTTGGGGCAGCTTTGCTGCTATGGCACGATTAAGATGCAGTGAAAAGAATAGGTTAAGTAAGTGCGAATGGTGTTAATGGCCATACTTTACACCTCCCAAGATAACAGCTTTTACAAACAAAAGACTATCTTGACAACAGAACTTGTTTGTAACCTGGTCACGTAGCTGAAACAATGAATAAGATGACAAAATCTGTTTAAAAGTATGTATTTTGGAACATCCTCAAAGAAGTCAAAGGTCAGTCCACTGCAACACCCTTCAAACAAAATTGTGTCTGATGGTACCACCTATACGGACAAAGCTGATATAGTAGACAAGTTTAATGATCACTTTGCCACTGCAGGCACCTTTGACACCTCACCTATCAACAAACTTAGCCCGGCAAGAGACTACACTGTTGGATTCACGATAACCACAACCATAACCAACCATCCACCCCCTTCAGTTTCCTCACAATTACGTTCAAGCAAGTGGAGGACCTCCTCCTTTCTCTGGATACAAAAAAGTACAGGTGCAGATAATATTGAACCTTACTTCCTAAAACTTAGCCATACCTATCTGACCACCCCATTACATACTTATTCAACACCTCTTTGATTCAAAGTGAGCTACCTGTCTCATGGAAAACTACCCACATCCTACCATTATTCAAGTCTGGGGATCGGGTGATCTGAACAATTACCAGCCTATTTCTATACTATCGGTCCTCTCTAAATTACTTGAAAAAGTGGCAACATCCAACTTAAGAACATTTGGATTCACAAAGTTGATAAACCCAGCTCAGTCCAGCTTCGAGACAAACACAGTACAGTATCGGCTCTTGCCAAAGTAACTACAGACTGGCAAGCGGCCTTGGACTCTAAGAAGCATGTATTTGGACTTCGGTGCAACTTCCGGCTATATGGCTGCTTAGACATTGTGCTCCCGGCTGCTCTCCATTTTAAAGTTGGAAAACAGCCATAAATCTAAACAAACTTGTTAAAAAGTGACCTAATAATCTATGGCTGCAAGTAATTTACAGGGGGACCTAACAGATTTGGTACACTTCTCCCCAACACAGAAAACTCAGAAGGAGCTTAACAGACTCAGAGCCTCCACACACCTACAAGTGTCCAGGCTCAAGAGACGGAACAAACCTAAACTGAATCAGCCAACTAAAATGGAGAGTAAACTAGACAAAATACTGCAGGAACTTAGGAGTTCAAGTTGGACTTCCAAAATTAAAACAAACACAAGAGTCCTTTCAAAAAGATCTTGCTGATCTACACTCTGAAGTGACATCCCTCGATAACAGGACATTAGAACAATCTGTCATTACATATAACTGCAAGACACTCTCAATCAAATGGCTCATCTCTGTCAGCTCACTGTGGATCGAAAAGAAGATGCTGAAAATACTGGCCGCCCGTCAGAATCTCTACGGATATTGGCATCCCTGAAAACAGCGAAGGCCCGAATTTACTTAATTTTGTGAGGCCTTCCTTCAGGAAGCCCTCGTGCTCCCGGGACTACAATTTTGAAATAGAAAGACTGCACTGAGCCTTAGGTCTGAAGCCCATGCAGCCGACAGAGGTGGGCTTTGAAGTTACAAGCAAGAGAGGAGCCCATAGCAGAGGAGGGAGAACACACCTCTAGCCAGCACAAAGCGAGCAGCGGAAGTGAGATTGCTCTTTGCTCCATTGGCCAGACCAGTTTTTCAGTTAACGGCTCTGCATACATTCTGGATATGAAGTCTAAGGTCGAGCTGAGGGTCAAGTGTCACCCCAATGTATTTGATGGAGTTGGTGATGAGGACAGGAGCACCGTCAAGACCAGTGATACACAAAGGGGCAGGGAGGCCTTTATCTTGGCCAGGGACCCAAGAGCATGGCCTGGGTGTTTTGAGGTTGAGGACCAGCTTGTGGGACATTATCCAGGATTGGATACTCAGAAAGTCCTCGCTCAGTTGGTGGTTTATGACCCTATGTCCCAAGAATGGGTGAGGATGACCAGGTCATCAGCATATAGAATGCACCTACAGTAGGAAGAGGTAGCGGGTAGATTGTTGGCAAAGATGGAAAGAGCAGGGGCCCCAGGGTGAACCTTGGGAACACATGAGGACACAGAGTGTGTCCGAGAGCACTTTACTGTATTTGATCAGCTGCTGTCTGCCCGTGGTAGTTGGTGAACCAACTAAGTACAGGGGTGGCAAGCCAAAGGACCTAAGCTGAGAGCAGAGTGAGCATGGTCAACTAGATCAAATACTTTGGATAGATTGATGAAGATGGCACCAGAGGTTTACCCTGGTCCATGGCAGCTCTGATCCCAGATGCGACAGTGACAAGGGCAGAGGATATACTGTGCCCTTTACAAAAGCCATGCTGCTCAGGAGACAACAGCTCATGAGACTGAATATACTCCGTGAGTTGTCAAGTCACAACTTTCTCAAGAAGTTTACTGATAGCAGACAATATGGCTATCGGTCAGTAGTTGTCAAGAATCTTAGGGTTGCCCTGTTTGAGAATGGGGACAACCCTAGCCACCTTCCATATGTCAGGGGTGACCCCAGAGGCTATGGATAAGTTGAAGATATGGGTCACGGGAAGGCAATATGAGAGGCACCAAGATGGAGAGCTTAGGTTCCATGCCATTGTGGCCAGCACTGGAGAAGGAGGAAGAGACCAGAGCCATCTCTGCATCTCTTGTGCCATCACAGCCTTAAAATAGAATAACGGGTGGGAGATGGGAGCTGGTTGTGGAGGAGGGTCATGGACACAACTATTACAACCACTGGAGGAGAATAAGGAGGTGAGGCAGACAGGTCCGAGAAGTGTGAGTTAAATGCATTGGCGATAGTAAGTGGATTGTTACAACTAGTACCATCGATGAGCATGTCAATGGCCTCACCATTGGGGAACCACTTACTGTGTTCTTTATGTTTCTCCAGAAGTCCTAGGGTCCCTCATTATTTTGAATGGCATCATTATATCTCCTCTAGTTTTCTCAGCTCTAAACAGAACAGTCCTGTCTTGTCCAGTCTGTCCTGATAGGTTAGGCCTTTCATGGTCCCCATCATCTTCATGAACCTCCTCTGAATTCTCTCTAATCTCACCATTTTCCCTAGTTTATATGGGCTCCAACTGAGACCCATAATCCAAATGTGGTCTGACATATGTCTTATACAGTAGTACACCTGCTCATGTGCCTACCACATTTTCAGCCTCTAGGCCAATCACCCTTCCAGTGCTTGCCCTGTGTCTCTGCCTTTATCAATCACAGGTTGCCAGGCGCTTGTCTCATGTTACACCTTCTCTCAGTTCAAGTGCATCACTGTAGTGGCTGCACTATTTTTGTTGTAAAATCCTGCCATTGTCCTAATTTCACTGCTGTACCATATTTATTATGACACCGTGTTTTACCTCTGCTGTATTATTATTGTATCCATCTGTGTACTGTTGTTCTGTCCCCAGGACACATCTGAGTCGAGCAGTACTCTGCTCAGCATGCCTTCCTAGTAAAACTCTTAAATTAAATAAACATGCAACTCATAGATCTAGTAACAAAGCTTCTTCTGATGTTTTTAATCATGTAATTTCCTTTTTATAACTTTTGTTAAATGCTGTTTAAATTCCATCTTATTATCAACAGTTATGAACTGAGGATGCGTATATAGAGGAATCTGATTGGCTGAGAGCTCTTTGAAGCCGTGATGATGATGGACTACATCATCATGGCTTTGGAAAAGTTCTGGTGCCACCAGCCTCTTGCTCTCTACTGTCTGAGAACTATTGTTTCAAAATGTATTCCTACACCACCCAAAACTCATTCATAAAACATTTTAAAACCTGTTTCTTTTATTTTTTATTTAAAAACTTGAAACTCAGTTCATAATAGCAATAAGTCACTCCAGGGTGTGGTATATCATGGGGATATCGTCACTTCTTGGGTGGTTGGATGCACCCAACCACCCAAGACGTGATGATATCTCATGATATCTCTACCTATCATATTAGCGTAATTTCTGATCTTTTAAGTAATTTGTAGTTTTCAAAGTACTACCATTCAGAGAGTAAGTCTGAGACAAGTTAGTTTTCCTAAATGCATACATGTACAGTTCTGGATACTAAATGGCATATTATTTCTGTCTGCCCAAACTTCAGTTTCTTTAAGGTCATTTACCATATCCATATGTTGACTATATGTACCGACTGGGCCTCTAATTTAATATAGTAGTGAACTTTATTAACGTATTCTTAATGTTAGCCTGTAAATCACTTATGTAGAAAGAAAACAAGACCAGACCCAAAATGATCCCTGGGGCACGCCACTAGCCACTTTCACAGGTTCAGAGCAGGCTCCCATCACTCTTACTCCTGATGTCTGTCATTCAGCCAATTTTTATCCATGTTACTATTCTACTATCAGTACCCAAGGTACTCATCTTGTCAATCAAGCCTTTATCGCGGGACTTTGTCAGCTTTTGAAAATCTAAAAAATTATATCAACGTGGGTGTTGCTCCTCAGTATTCTATTTACCTCCTCATAAAGCATAAGTGATTAGTAGAACACCACCTGGATCCCACATCTTCCGGGTACAAGTTATATCATAAGGATCGACAAGGCCAGGTTGGGGATGGGTTTGTTCTGTACATTAGGGATAATATAGCCTCATTCAACTTCCCTTACTAGTGATATTGAATCCATTTGGGTGAATATTCAGTTTAAGGGACAATCCCAACTGTTGGTTGGGACATGCTATAGGTCCCCATCATCTAACTTGGACTACCCTTACGTTTACACAAAGAAATCTCGATATGGCCTCTAAAGGTAATATCCTTGTTCTGGGTGATTTTAATATGCCATCTATAAACTGGACTTTCTTAACTGGTAGTCGCAGGCCGAAAAAGACTTAACTGAGCTTATTGTAGATATGGGCCTCGAACAAATTATAAGTGAACCAACCCGTGGAGAGAATATATTGGACTTAGTTATTACTAATATTTATTAATGATTAAATATAGGAAAATCTTAAAACTCTTAAAACAAGCTATCTTACAATCCAAAAAAAACTGGAGTTTCATTTGGCTCATTCCAAAGTTAGCTATAAATCATTATTCTATTCTTAATAATAAGAAAATGAATAATAGATATATGAGCCCCCTATTTATAAATAACTCTATTATTGCTACTGATAGGGATATAGCTGATACATTTAACAAACAGTTTTGTTCAGTTTTTACTGAAAAGAAGTCCCTAAACTTTTAAGCAAACAGTCAACAATATTCCCTCTATACTATTACTGAAGATGACACCCTAGAAACTATTCTTTCTCTAAAACCTACCTCTAGCCCAGGACCAGATAATATTAATCCTAGTTTACTTGAAACAGTTGCAGCTATTACTAAACCCCTGACCCTTATTTTTAATAAATCCTTACTTGAAGGAGTTATCCCTCATGACTGGGCAACAGCCACTGTTATTCCAATTTTCAAGAAAGGTAACCATTCTAAGCCTGAAAACTACCATCTGATAAGTTTAACTTCAGTTATAAGCAAATTAATGGAGAAAATCATTAATTGGGTATCTGGATGGATAAATAATAGACAACAGCAAGTCAAAATAAATGGCTTGCTTTCTCAAGTTCAGAATGTGACCAATGGGGTTCCACAGGGTTCTGTGTTGGGAGAGGTAGTAACAACAACAAAAAGGAAAGGGACCTGGGGTAATCATATCAGATGACCTTAGGTTAGCAAGCAATGTGAGAAGGCAGTAGGGGGGCGAGGGGTATACTGGGATGCATAGGGAGAGCATCAGCAGCAGAAAACAGGAAGTTGTTATCCCTCTGTACAGACAGTTGGTGAGACCCCATCTGGAGTACTGCGTCCAGTTCTGGAGACCCCATCTCCACAAGGACATAGACAGGATAGAGGCAGTCAGAGGAGGGCAACTAAAATGGTGCAGGGTCTGCAAGAGAAGCCATATGAGGAGAGACTAAAGGAGCTTAATATGTATACCCTTGAGAAAAGAAGGAGAGGGGGACATGATAGAAACTTTTAAGTACCTCAGTGGAATCAACAAAGTCCAAGAGGTAGCATCTTTCAGAAAAGAGGCGTGCAAGAACAAGGGACACAATTTAAAGATAGAGGCGGTTCAGGGGCAATGTGAGGAAGTATTATTTTACAGAGAGGGTAGTGGATGCATGGAACAGCCTTCCTGAGGAGGTTGTGGGGTCTAAAACTGTGGGAGAATTCAAGAATGTATGGGACAGACATAAGGCAATTCTTGTGGGGTAGGAAGAAATAGGCTGTTGGTTAACTAGGATCTGCGGCCTATCCTGAAGGTAGAGAAATGGGCAGACTAGATGGGCCAAGCGGTCCTTATCTACCATCAAAGTCTATGTTTCTATAACAAACAATATAATAGACAATACTCAGCATGGATTCAGACAAGGGTATTCTTGTACCACTAATTTAGTAGCCTTTTATAATTATATAAGTATAGGACTAGACAATGGTATCCCCATGGGTGAAATCCTTCTCGACTATAGTAGAGCATTTGATAAAGTACCTCACGACATCTTGCTTAACAAAATGGTAAAACTGGATTTTCACAGTTTATAATCAATTAGGTATCAGGATGGATAAATAATAGACAACAGCAAGTCAAAATAAATGGCTTGCTTTCTCAAGTTCAGAATGTGACCAATGGGGTTCCACAGGGTTCTGTGTTGGGACCAACATTGTTTCATATTTTATTAGTGATTTGCAGGTTAGTTCGACAATCTTCTTTCGAAATTTGCTGATGACACCAAGCTAGGAGGGTCTGTTTATACATCATTAAACAAGGAATCTATTAGTAATAATTTAAAAACTATTGAAGTATGGGCAGACTCTAACAAGATGACACTTAATCCAGATAAGTGTCATGTATTACACTAGGAAAGAATAACCTAAACAAACTTATTTTTAAATAATATTCCCTTCATGTGTCACTAGTAGAGCATGATCTTGGAATTATCATTAATAATAAATTGTCTTCAGCTGATCACTGTACCAGGATAGCCAGAAAATCAAATGCAATGCTTACTCGTATTCAACATTCCTTGTATCAAGGACTCAGGAATGTATTATTCCTTTGTTTAGAGCATATGTAAGGCCACATTTAGATTATGGGTCTCCATTTTGGAGTCCCTACTTAAGGCAAGACATGGAAAAAATTGAAAAAATCCAGAGGAGAGCTACAAAATGGTTCCATATCTATCCAAATTGGACTACTGGGGTAGACTACAGGAAACAGGGCTACATTCGTTTCAAACAAGATGTACTAGGTGATTTACTCCTATTATATAAAATTCAGAATTCCCAAGATTTTATGCATCATTGTGGTCTAAACTTCTCTAGTAGAAGGACTACCCATGGTCCATAATAAACAAATCAATGTTGCAAAATCTAAAACAAATAAAAGGTTAAATTATTTCATGGTGAGAACTCCTAGAGTCTGGAATTTACTTCCTCAAGAATTGCTAGACAGTAGTTCTATTCAAGCCTTTAAAAAGGGTTAGATTACTGGATGGAGTTCAATAACTCCAGGGTATAATTTATCCCACCATGGTGGTGGAGGACAATCTCGATGGGCAGTAGCCTCCTTTTGTCCTTTGGAACCAAGTAAACCAAGTAGAACATCCTATTTTTCTTAAAGCCATGCTGTTGATTATCTCCCAAGCCTATAAGAGATATGTTCTCCTTAATCTTAATTTTCAGAAAGATCTCAGCAATTTTGCCCATGACTGAAGTCAGGCTGACAGGTCTATAATTGGAAGTTTCAGTTCTAGTTCCCTTTTGTGTATCTGAATTACTAATGCCTGATTCCAATTGCCCGATATGTCCCCAGTGCTGAAGGAACAATTAAATATCCTTTCCAATGGGTCAGCGATATTACCTAATTCTTTCATTAGCCTAGGACTAAGTAAATCTGGTCCAGAGGATTTATGCATATTTAATTTTTAATAAAGTCCTTCACCTCAGCTGTACTTATACTAAAGATCTAGGTGAGGGTAGATATTTTGTTAATATGCCCTATAGCAACACCCTTGTTTTCAAACACTGATCAAAGTACTCATTGAAAGCTTTGGCCATTTCCTTGGGGTATTAATGTCATTTTCCTTCGCTAATAGAGGTCCAATAGGATTTTATTTCCTTTTAAATCATTAATGTAAGCATAAAATCCTTACTATTATCCTTAGTATGGGCTAGTTTAAACTCGATTTTGTTTCATTCAGTTTTATCGTCTTTTCAGCAGTTTTAGCACCCATTTATATTGTGTTATATTATCCTGGTTACCAATAGTTTTCATCTTGCGGTAGGCCTCTTTCTTTAGTTTAATTTCAGCACCCTATTGGTGCACCAAGCAGGTTTCTTACCTCTGTTATTATATAATTTTTAATTGGAACATGTGAGTCTTCCAGATCACCTAACTTATTCTTAAATATAGTCCACATTTCATTAAAGCTTTTACCCTCAAAATCCTTTTCCCAATCCACTTCATCAACTCATGTTTAATTTTATTAAAATTTACCTTGTTATAGTCCTTAATAATAGTAATTCCCTTAGTGATGTGTGTGATATATTTCTTAATGACACATTCCACAATGTCGTGATCACAACTACTCAAATTGTCTCTTGATTTTTGAGACCATTTCAGAGTTCTTTGTGATAACCAAATCAAGCACTCCCCGTGTTGACCTGTACACCATCTGACTTAAACCAGCCATGTTTAGCATGCCCAGGAACTGACATGTAGTGGGACAAAAGATTTACTTTTGTCCCCATTTAATTTCTGGGTGATTAAAATCTCCAGTGATTATAATATCACCTTTATGTGCATGAAGTCAAGTTCATTTTCTATTTTTTCATCCTCGGTTCTGTTGGTGTTAGAGCACTATAATGTACACCAAGATAGAACTTTTCATGTTCCTTCCTGAACAGCTATCAGTACAGATTCTGTATTTGACTCACTAGGAAAGTCATATAACACTCCACTAATGTCATTTTTCATATAGATGGCTATACAACCCCCCTTTTTATTCAGCCTATCTTTCACAAATAGAGTGTAGCCATCTATATTTCTGTTGCATTCAATTCCATTGTCCCACCAAGTTTTGGTGATCATGCAGATGTCAGTGCTTTCTGCCATCAACATGGCTTTGAGTTCAATTTTTTTGTTAATATTTAAACTCCTTGCATTTAATGGCCATATTTGTAATTCAGCTTTCTTTTGCTCCTCTCATTTTTTTCAAAACTTCTCCTGAACCACTTGGGTCACTCGGTTTCTTATTGATTACTCGGCCCCTCTTCCCTGGTCCTTAGTTTAAAGCTTTATCCACATATGATCTGATCGTTAAGCCTAGTTTCCTACTGCCCTTTTTGCTAAGGTGAAAGCCATCTTGACAGAAATAAAATAGATCATTCACAAACTCCTCCCAATGGGTAATATACCCCATTCCCTCTTTTAGGGTCCATAGGCATAACCAGTTAATATCCCTTATTTTTTCCTTATTAAAGTCATTTTCTCTCAGGACAGGTAACATTTCAGAGAAGATCACCTTACAATTCAGTCTTTTATCTTTCTCCCAAAACATCTATATTCATTCTTTATTTCTGCCCTACCCTGATTCCTGATATTGTTCACTCCATTATGCAGGATCACCGTTTCATTTCCACCTCTTCCACTAACAATGCTCTGAGCATGTTTTTATATCATGAATTTTAGCCCCTGAAAATAGCAGGTAGTTGCATGTTCCTTAATGCCACTAGATGTGTATCTATCTGTATATTTCACTATGGAATCTCTTAACATGTATATTGAGTTCTGAATAATGCCTGCTTGAATCCCATCACTCCATACACTACCCTGTTTATTAGAGGCAGGTGGTGCAGCATCCATGGTCATTGCATCAGGATTCATTTTGTTTGATCATTTGCTATTATCTGACTTATAGGGATAGATTCTGCAGTGTAATGTGGTTCTTGATCCTCGTAATTGGTTGCTTCACTTTCCACGTGAAATGGAGGTGCAACAACAACATTATTTTGGCCATTAATTTCTGAGGTGCTTGTATTGTCTGAATCACATGAGGTTTCAGTTTGTTTATTAGGCATAAAAACACTTTCCTTTACAATTACCTCCAAACCCTGTGAGCTACTTTCTCCTCATTCGGACGACTTTCAATCTGTTGTGCATTAATGCACTCGTCTTTTCTGAAGTTCATATTGTTTTCCCATTTTCTATCTCCAGTAATGACAATGGTTCAAAACTATTATGAGTTTCTAGACTAAAAACATTGTTCTCCTTCTCCCTGAACTGGTTCAGTAGCTGGTTTCACTGGCCTTTTAACCTTAGAAGAGTCAGGTTTATCTGTGGGTTCTGGATCCACTGGCTCTTTTTGTTTGTTTTTTCTTTTTGAAGAGGAAGCCTCTCTATAGATTTTGAAGAAGAGCAGGAGTGGCCATTTCCTCCAATTTTTAGCTCTCTTTTTAAAGTTTTAGAGCAGAAAGTTTTACAGACCTCACAGTTTGCAAAAATATGACTATGTCCCAAACACACAAATTGTGCCTATTAGCTTTAGCTACAATTTGCTCACAGCTAATACAGTTTTTAAACCAGTAGGTCCTGTCTTTTTCTTTCATCTAGGTGCCTCTGACATGGATGTCAGATACAACAACACTCACCCAAAGGAAAATGATTGGTTCCTGAACTAAAACAAAGAGAGGGCCAAAATACCTAAAAACTATTGGTTCCTCACACAGGATACAAATAACAGAACTGAAGAAACACTTGGTTCCAACAGGAGAAAGAAACTGCGATCATTCAAAATATATAATAATCAGGGCGCTAGAGAGCCGATCTCCAGGCAGGAAGCATTTCTTGAGCACTCTACATTTCAGCTCATCTACAGTATATTATTTAAAATATTATTTATAGTTGATCAAACTTTGGAAACTCAGTGTGAAATGACTTCCTTAGCTCACCAGTTTCAATTGATACCTTATACAACATGGTGAGGCAAAAGAACTTTGTTCCTGCAACTGTTAAATCTAAAGCTGGGAAAGCAGACAACCTGTTGATCCTCATGCTCTGTAACCGCTACTGCAATGGAATCATCAATGAGCTCACCGTGGCAGCTGATACTCGCCATAATACAATCCATGGATTCCAAACTGAAGAACATCCTTGGCGAGCTGGAGAAACACAATGCAGTACTTATGGCTTCATACAGCGGTGCAGGATTCTGCCAAGTGATTGGCTGCTACCCAAGTGATCGTCATGAAGCTGGCAAAGGAAACATGCAGTACCGGGATGCATAGAGGCCTGGGGAACAAGACTCATGCTGGAAACCTGCAGCTGGTGGGTCTACCAAAAGGTGCAGAGGGACTGGACTTGATCATTTTTCCAAAGATTGTTTACAGACCTTGCTGAACTTACCCAAACCGTCGGGTGGTGCTCACATCAAAAGGCCTATAGGGCGAATTCTAGGATCTGGTTATGGAAGTTGAAGGATTTTCTGCCCAGAAAGCTGTAAACGTGTAGTAAGGAAGTCCAATACAGTGTCAGGATGCCAAATAAAATAAGTTTATTATTCATACAATGGAAATAAACAAAAGCAGACTGATTTCGTCAAAAGAAAATAATCATAAACAAGAAGATATCAAATAAAGGCATAACGGTTCAGTATAGCTTCAAACGGAAACAAAATCCCACCTAGAAAAGAGCTAGGGGTCTGATAGGGTCAGCACCCTATCACCAAAAAAAAAATGCTCCCAGACCTGGGGCAGGATTCTCAAAGAAGCTAAAATTCCTGCAGCTACAGGAAAAGGCTTGCTGCAGTGCAGAAACGTAGCTGCTGTGTATTCTTAAAGAAAACCAGCGCAGCTGCAGATTTCCTCAGAAATGTGCGCCGCAGGAAGTGCAATTTAGCTGCCGTAGAACTTGCGCAAATGCTGCGAATCCGGCTGCGGAGGATGTGAAAGCACAGCAATAGGGAACCACTAGCTGAAGCAGCAGACTGTAACAGTGCTGCTATAATACGAGGCTGACAGCACACAGAGACCAGCAACCAGTCCCAACTGGGACCACAGCAGCACCGCAGGTACCTGTGAAACCCTGGCACCACAGTGGCTGACTGTCCCTGCTGGTCGCCCCTCCTGGGGTGTTCCTGTAGCCTGGGGTAGCACTTGCTCTGGCTGGCTGGTCAGGCTCTACTGCTTGTGGGGCTCTGTCATGGCTGCACTGGGTCTAGTGGTTGATGCCTGTTGCCATAGCATGTGTGCTTTCAGTGCTGTAACATCAGCCACTTCTATATACTGTCTGAGATGCTATTACCTGTGGTACACTCACCTTAATTGATTCCAATTGCTGGGGCACAACTGCAGTGTGCTGCTGAGGAGGAGTTACGCCTCTTTCCACTGTGTGTAACATTTTTACCTCAGCTGCGGAAAAACCTGGCTGTGAATAGCCTTTCAGGGCTGTGCTCCACTGATTTCACACCTTTTGTCCTGAGGGACTTTCACAGCTGCACTTTTTTCCACAGTCCATAGTGGTTTTCCCACAGCTATGGGGTTTTGTGAATAGCACTTGGAGCAAACTCCTTTTTTTCCGTAGCTGAGGGAGTTTGGGGACTTAAGGAAGGTTTTGTGCCTTCTGAGAGCTCTGAGAATCCTGCTCCTGGTCTTTTATACAGGAAGAGAATCTGGTGGTCAATTAGGCACCGCCCTTTTTATAACTAAAGACTAAAATCTTCCAGAATATTTATTTTTAGTTCAGAATTAAAGCAAACCTACAATATGTTATTAGAAACACAATAACATAATCTAGAAATAGTAGTAATAATAAGGCAAATCCTTTCTATGTATGCAATTCCAAACAGTCAGGCTCCTCCATCACTACTGACTATAAACTAACTGAGAAGATGGCCGCCTGGCCCTATAGCAGAGTCAGAGGGATGAAGGAGAATCCTGGCTACAAGAAAAACTAAAATAGGTAAGGCAATGTTTTCTAGCACAGCAGTACAAGTTTTCTTTTACCTAAAACACAGCATACAAAGCATAAGTCTGTTAATATACAAGAGTATCTTTTCAGAAAGAAATGTGTTGTTTTAAAAAGAAACAAAACAACACAATGGGCTGCAAAAGCCTGAGGAGACAAACATGCTCATTTTCAGTCTATCACACAGAAAATAGCAAGCACCAAGCAGCAGTGGCGTCACCATGTTGATTTTAGGAGGCTACAGCCCCCACAATCTAAGTTAAAGCCCCCAATCATTTCACTGAAAAAATAAATTAAATACGTTTCTTAACTGTTTAAATTCTACAGCTGCATCTGATTTGGCTGCAGAATTTAAACAGTTAAGCAACATCTAATTTTTCTGCTGCAGTTATAAAAACTTAATAGGCTAAGGCTAGCCAGAGAGAGGAGCAGACTTTTTAATGAAATAATATAATTTTAATTTGTGTCTGTGACCATCTGGCATCCAACAAGAGTCCGAGAAGACTGACTGAGGACTGACTGTCAATGAGTGAGCCAGGCAGCCACCAGTAGCGGCGGCGATATGAGCCAACAGCGTGCATGAACCCTAATGCTTTTTTCACATTAATTAATTTGAGCACACAGCGTTGCAGCCTGGGCTGGGACTGGGAGAAGGAGGACAGACTCACTGGCAGATTACATTATTATTACTGGACTTGTCACTGAAGTAAAAGTCAGCCAGTACATACAGTTAGTAGAGTACGAGTCCCAAGATAAGTTGTCTAGTCCAGTAACAGGCTGCTGTGGTGTGGAGTGTGTCTCAGCGCAGAGTTGCAGACAAAGGAGAACTTGAAAAACTCAGCTGAGCAATGGGAGGGAAAACATTCACGAGTCACAACGGAATAACTGAATCGCTTATCCATGAAGTGCAACTGAAGTGTGTGTGACTAAAGGTTTACTTTATGGGAGGGACAGGGCAGGGGTGCTCAGCTCAGTGCTCTATAAATAAATTCACTGGGGAAGGTGGGGTTACAGTGAAGAAAGAAGAAAGGAGAGAGGATCAATGGAGACTCAATGCCAGGACTTGGAGAGAGACAGGAGGGACTCGATCACGACCACCTCAGCTGAATGAGCGATGGGAATTTTCGTGCCAGTGGCACTGGCTGGCAGGCATGCCAGGCAGGTACTGCTACTATAGTGTCATCATGTGGCTTCATGGCAATGGGCAGGGGCCAGGGTCAGGGACAACTACTTCAAGAAGATGAACAAAATTTAAATAAGTGTTTGTGACTGTGACCATGACAAACAGGCTCACACTGGAGTATGGCTCAAGTCAACTAGTCAGTACTCATACAGCAGCACTTACTAGCAGCTTGAGACTTCTGGCTTGCACGTCATGCTGAGAAAGGACTGGAGTCATCAACACGAGGTGTCTGATGTGTGGGCGGGGACCCGGGCAGCGGTAGCATCTGACAGACTTGAGTGGGAGATTTAATTAAATGGCGTCAGTTGAATGGAGGACTGGGGTGATAGACAGGAGGAGGAGGAGGAGAGCAGGGAGGGTTCTATTCTGTATTCTGTCTGTGAATGGCACCCACTCATACTCTACCCTAAACAGCACAGCAGCTTGCTTGCACAGTGAGCCAATCAGTGCACAAACACGTCCTGTAACCTTCCTAGCAGATCTGCTGGGATAATGGTGTCTGGCTGGTGTCTTACTTGCTCTGGGGTCCTAACCTTCCCAGCAGATCTGCTTGCATAATGGTGTCACTCCTTCCGTTGTTCTTGGTGGTCCAGTAACCACATTTTCCACATGCAACATTAAATAGATGTCATGTTAACCACGCTTTTCAAACACATTTCACCATTAAAATGCAAGAAAAGCCACCACTTGAAGGTAACATTTTCAAAAGTTCACGGGGGACATGACCCCCGGACCCCCAAGCTTTGTTAGGATTTTTACTAAAGGGCATTAGCCCCCAACCTACACCTCTGGTGACGCCCTGCCAAAGCAGCCTCATTTTAGCACTGGACTTTAGAACCAAAATACAGGTTACCTTGTGCACACATTCTATTTTGTTTGAAAACCATCTCTGCAGTTTATTTTGCTAGGAGGGTGACAGAAACAGCCAGAAAGACACAACTTGTCTTTCATTTCACCCTGTAGTTTCAACCTAAGCCACACAGAAGGCAAATAAGGACTATTTTCACTGGGTTTGTCCTAGCTAAATGTTAAGACATACAAGTCCATTTGGAAATGGACTCCATGAGTGCAGATGAACTGCCATGCCGTTGCGCGGCCAATGATTGTGCACACATTGGTGCAGGCAGAATCGCTACAATCGGGAGCGCACTATGCGCAACAATGATTTAAACTTATAATCAGGGCACAGTGCAAATGTGGAAAGCAAGAAGAAATGAAAGGAGGAAAGAAAATAGGGATACACAGAACAACTAAGGTGACCCTCCTGATAGAAGGGAACATAGGGAGAAGAACTAGAACAGTACAAGACAAAGAATTACTGTTGCAACAGATTTGATTTAAGAGAAAGCATGCTCATTCCAGGATACACACAGCCCCTATTACATACTCCTCCCCACTTAAGAGGAAGCCAACAGACAAGGCTTTCTCTAAAGGAACTTTCCTTTTCTTTACTGCTTTTACTTACAGACAGACGAAATAGATCTCTCACAAGGAGAGATGGAGCTTCAGCCCACCCACTCCCAAAGCTCCACCTCGGGGTCCCTTAAACTCAAATAAAATAATTCAGAGGTTGCTCTCAATTCTTTATCAATCATTACCCCAAGGTCTACTTCTGTCTGTACAGCCATATCTGCCCAAAACGAGACATAAAATCTGCATTGCTATTTGCGGTCCCAGATCTGTGTTTTACTAACAATTTATGTGGCTGTAAAGCCAGGTACCACCTCATAATCTCAGTTCTTCTCCTTCATCATATGAATCAACAAGAGGATTATGATCTGTCCACACTTCAAATTCTGTACCCCACAAATAGTATCTCAGAGTCTCTACTGCCACTTCAGGGCCAAACATTCTTTTCTATAGCAGAATATTTGGGCTCCCTTAAATGCAGCTTTCTACTTATATAGATTACAGGATGTTTTGTCCATCCTGTATCTGGGATAAGACTGCACCAATACCAGTATTGGAGCGTCGATCTGCACAATAAAAGGTTTGGAAAAATCTGGGCTCTTCAATATGGGGATGAACATAAGGCAGCTTTGATAGCACAACGCCTCTTCACAGGCTGGTGACCAAGTTACCATTGTAGGTCTGTTTTCTTAGTCAGTTCTATCAGAGGACTAGCAATGGTAGCGAAATGGAGGCAAAATGCCGGTCATAACCCGACCAAGCCTAGGAAGGACTGAACATGTTTTTAGTTACTGATGTGGACTTTGGCTACAGCATCCACTTTCCCTATTTCGGTTTTACCTGTCCTTGGCCAATTACAAAAGCCTAAGTATCTTGTCTCTGTCATTGCATAGAGCACTTTGTAAGATTAATGGTGAGGCCTACCTGGGTAATAGTTGCTCAACACTGCATTTAGATGTTTCAGATGTTCTTCCCATGTGGAGCTAATATTATCACGTCATCCAGGTAGGCTGCACTGTATAACATATGTGGTCTAAGAATCTTGTCCATGAGCCATTGAAAAGTGGCGGGGGCACTGTGAAGGCCAAATGGCATTGTTATAAATTGAAACAATCCAATGGGGTACTGAAGGCAGTCTTTTCTGGCCTCTACATCTAATGGAATCTGCCAGTACCTTTTGCAAGATCTAATGTGGTGATACACTGGACTTGACCGAGGCGATCGATGATGTCATCGATGCTGGGCATAGGATAACCATCAAATTTAGATATGGCATTTAATTTGTGAAAATCCAACATATCCTAACGCCTCCCTCTTTTTGGGTACAATTACCATAGGGAAGCCCCAATCACTGTTAACCTCTTCTATCACTCCCATTTCTTTCATTTTACATATCTCTTTTACAACATCATTTTTACTTTTCAGGTAATCTGTAGGCTTAACCTAATAGGTGACTCCTGGGTTACATGAATGTGGTGCTTTATTTCACCCATCCTCCCTGGTATACAAGTGAAAGTACCATCAAACTGATGTAACAGGGTATCTAGCTCTGCTTTCTGGCCTTTTGTAAGTGCGGGGTTAGCTACCATTGGAACTTGAATACTTCGTTGTCCAACCTCTTGTAATCAAGATCCAACTCAGTTTCTTCAGACTGAACAGGGCAAACATACATATTTGAGGATACATTAGATTCAGCTCGCTCACACCATTTTTTAAGTAAGTTAGCATGGTACACCTTCACTTTCTGTCTTCTATCTGGTACCTTAATCTCAAAATTAACAAGCCCAGTTTGTCTCCATTACAACATATGGACCCTGCCATTTCATTGTGAGCTTGTTGTCAGAGGAAGGTAGTAACAGTAAGAACATGATCTCCTGGCTGAAACTGTTTACTCCCTACTGCCTGGTCATATCTCTCTCTTTCTGATACTGTTGCTTTTCCTGATTCTGTACTTGCTAGCTGAGCATATTGGCTACCCTTCTCACGTCTGGGTGACATATTCCAAGGTGGTAGGTGTCTCTACAAGATTGCCATTCTGCCACTGTTCCCTAATGACATCTAGAAGTCCCTAGGATTCTTGCCGTATAATAGCTCGAATAGTGAAAAACCAGTAGATGCCTGGGGCACCTCTCTATAGGCAAACAGAAGGAGTGGCAAGTAGAGATCCCAGTGATTTCCTTCGTCTGACACATATTTCTGAATCATCTTTTCAGTGTCTTATTGAAGCGCTCTACCAATCCATCTGTCTGGTGGTGGTATGGGGAAGTGTACACAGCTTCCAGCCCTAGGGCTTGGTAGAGACGTTTCAGCAAGATAGAACAGAAGTTTGTACCCCTATCTGTTAGTATTACCTTGGTATTCCAACCTTACTGAAAAATTTCAGCAATTCTTCTGCTATTTTGTCTGCTGTGACGATGCATGTGAGAATAGCCTCTGGGTATTTCATACCATAATCACAGATCACCAGCACAAATCTATTACCTTTTTACTTTTAGGTAGAGGGCCTATGATATCCATGGCAATCCGTTCAAAGGGAATGGACACCAGTGGCAAGGGTTGCAGAGGGACTTTGTCCTTTGTTTATCACGAACCACTTTCTGGCAAGCACTACAGCTCTTACAGTAGTCTGCTACGTGTTCATGGATACCCGCCAAAAGAAATGTAGAGAGCAGTCACTGAGAGTCCTGTCCCTCCTGCATGCCCTGCACAAGGAATATCATGGGCCAAGTACATAGGTTAGCCAGTACTGTGTAGGAACTACCAGCTGATCCACACATTCCCCAGTCTTAGGATTAGTACATTGTCTATACAGTCTTCCGTTTTGGATTTTTTGTTTTTGTTCCATATATTTATTAATTGACAGTTGACCATATACAGTGCATAGCCAGCATCTATAACCAGTCCATACAACATAATCATATTAATTTACAACACCTTGTTGTTATAACATTTCATACTTCATTCCACGTTACTGTCATTTTTCTTTTACTTTTAAGTACCCCCTTTAACCCACTAAACTAGTAACCTCTAACAATTAACAAGTAACTCGATCTGTGTCCCTCCTTTCTTATTCATCTCACACTTGAATAGAGGCCCTTTCTTTCAGTTAAATAGTCCACTACCTTCCAGAAACATTCTTTCCCCATACTCAGAGCACCCAAATATTCCACCAAGTTCTTTCAAACCTATCTTCTGTCCCCTTCAGGCAATATGTCAGCTTGTCTATTGCTAATACCTTCACCGTAAGCTCTTTCCACTGACCCACTGTAGGCCCTAGAGCTGTGGTCCATACATTTTGTATTCCTACCTAGCTACTGTAAGTAGAATTTGATCCACCTGGGGTAGAAACCATTCCCCATTCTCTTCTCCTTCCACTCCTAACAGCAATGATTTTGGGGAGATCTCCATGGGCTTTCCCCTCATAGATGCAATTTCTTTGGCTATGCCTTGCCAGTAGGACTTTATCACTGGACAACCCCAGTAGTAGTGCTGGTAAGTGCCTCTATTTAATTTACTTACTTGCAAAACGAGAGACCCTGGGCAAAAACTATGCACCAAAGCTGGCAGGTAATATAGCCTTTGTATATATTTAAATTGTGTTTCCTTAAACTTATTACACACTAATAATCCCTGTTGGGATTCTAACATTAGTTGCCAGTTAACCCTTACTAATTTCTTTCCCAATGTCCCATTCCCACCAAACCTTTGCCTTCTGGGGAGGATCTCAAAAAAATTTTCATCTAATTTTATGGCCCTCCCTACTAGCCCCTTCTCACATCTGTTAGCCCCCATTATCTCCCTCTCCACGTCTTCCATCAATCTCCTTGCTTCTCTAGGTCCACTAAGCCATTTATAATAATCCCTTACTTGGAGTACCTATACATCTGTGAGGGTAGGCAAGCTCCATCTCTCTTTCAAATCCTGGAATGTACATATGCCCCCGATGTTAAAGTCACCATACATTTCACCCCTTGTCCTGCCACAATTTAAACCCATCATCCTCCAGGCCTGGCAGAATTCAGGATTCCCTACCACGGAACCAACAGAGTCTGATCTGTATCAATGCCTTGTCTCTTTTAATTTTCTCCCAGGCCGATAAGCCCGCCACCACCATCGGATTAGGTGCCACTAGCCCATTTTAGATTTTAAAGCTGGGAGTTATAGAATCCTTTCCTCAGGATCCACCTGTAAAAGTAAGGGTGTTAAAGTACTATCTTGTTTCTGATCATTAATAAAAGACTCATGTTCAGTACATTTAATAATGTCTCATCACCTATCAAGTCCTTCTTTAAAGTCCATTGATATCAGAGCCGTGGGAAGGCATTTTGGTGCCCTGGGAAAGAGACTAATTTGCGCCCCAGAAAAGAGCTGGGGTCTTGGGACCACAAGGCTCGAAACTCTGAGAGGTTTACATGCTCTAAGGTGAGTTTTGGGGCCTTTCTTGAAGAAAAACATACTTTTCTTACATGTTCCCTACCCTGTTTTCGGGGAATATTTTGCTCCTCTGAAATGTGAGATGTGGGAGACTCTGGCTGGAAAAGTAAAATAAAGCTCTCTTTGCTAATCAAGTTCCAACAAATAACATATACTACTAGTCTACATTTCCGTATCTTTCTGATGCCACTAGAGCTAAGATGGCAGAGGCTTCTGCCATCTTAGCTGGCAATGTGGCAAGAGGAAGTGTAGACAGAGGGAGGATAATTGAGTGAGGAAAAACAAAATCTTGATTAAAAAACATGTGTTTACTGTAGTTCCAAGCCCCTTACAAACATATAAGTAGCTGACCTGCTCCAGGGTTGAGGTATTAAAAATACCATGAGCTTCAGTCCAGTAAAAATTACAGGACCCTATTGTATCCCAGGAAAACAGAGCTACTTCCTGAACTGCTAACATGCCCCAAGGCAGTCACTGGAACACACAAAAGGGGTCTGTGGGTGCCTTAGCAGGTTAGAGAGAAGTGGCTCCGTTTTCCTGAGGTACACATTAGGGGTCTTGTAACTGTTTTACTGATCTGAAGTGCGTTGTATTTTTAATACCCCTCAACACTGGAGCAGATCAGCTACCATGTCTGTTTGTGAGGGGCTGGAAACATTACAGTGCGCACTGCTCTTTAAAGCTAGCTTACGCCATTAGGACAACTTAACAAAACATAATATTTAGACACAGCTCAGCTTGTATTTCACAGGAGTTCTGGTTCTCCTCCCATTATTGATTTCTGAGGTCATTTGCATAAAATAGGATCTTTGCTCCTGAAGAGTTCATCCATTCCTGTTACTTTCTCTCTACCTGATGTCATAATGCTGCCTTGACATCCCAATTACTCCATGGCAACAGGCTGTGATGTCACAACAGGGACTATGACATGAAGTAGGGAGTAAGTTGAAGAGGCAGATGAGCTCTTAGGGATAAACATGTTTCCATGGAAATTTCACAGTAATAAGTAATGGGAAGAGAATCTATTAAATAGAATGCTAGCAGAACTGTACATAAGTATTGTTTTTCTAAGTTTTCTTTGAGCGTCAGCAGCTCTTTAATTGTATTGTATCTGTGTATGTATTGGTGTTGTGATATATATATATTCACTATTGTAATACATATTTATATATATATTTATCTTTATGAGGCTTAAACACAACCAATTGACACTGCAGTGCCAGGGCTGCTGTTGCTCAGTGCTTGGCTGTCCTGAGTGCTGCAGCTGACTCTTTATTAAGTAGCAGTGAGTGGTCTGGTACAAGTACTGGTAGTAGGAGAGCGGGGTCCAGGCTTGCAACATCACCAAAGCAAGAAATCCCTGCCCTTAGAGACCACAACTGAACTGACTAGGTCCGGACTACCTCAGCTACTTTCATTACACTCAGGTAGCACATTCAGACAGACACATTTTTTAGGGTACTGGAGGAGGCATGGTATTGCAGCAGCTATATTTTTGAGGTCTGGGGCGTGGTCCTGGAAGGCTGAAATGTGTCAGTCAGCCCTCACTGACTGGACTCCTTGATTGGCTGACTGTGACAGCACTCTTCCGTGCTCCTTAACTGCCTGCCCACAGTGGCTGGCAATCTTCCCATGCCAGCGAGACGCCAATTGGCTGCCTGTGGTGCACTCTTCCCCACATATGGTCAGACAAAATCTTGAAGTCACTTCTGGCTAGAATGAGAGAGAACAATTTCATCTCTCTCCTGCCCTTTGTCTTCCTTGCAACTTTCTGTTTCTGCTTACTGTGAGTCTGACCGCTTTTAGAAAATTAACAGGAGCAGGTGGCCAGTCATAAATTAGCAGACTTCAGGTTGTTGTTTGAAGGTAGATTACATGTAGCCCTTTTGAATGTCCGCTTGGTAAACTCCTTGATGACCATTCCTCAGAACCACAAACATCAGCTGTCAGGGTGGCCAACTGGAGAGGGAAGGGCTGAGAGTGATCAGTGCAATGAAGGAAGCAACAATAGGGGCTGCCAGATGTACCTTTCTTTTCAGTAACAGCCTGTTCTCAGCTCCACTCTGGTCAGCAGCTTCATGCATTATGATATAAAACATAATGGAAATAAATATTAAATAGAAACATAGTCATATTTGGAGCCAACAGTAGGGTATCAGCAGTAGAGGAGTGGATTATTCATTTGGGATAGAGTAGGGTAGGGTTATTCATTCTGTGACAGGGTGGGTAATGAGTATCAGCTGATGAGAAGAGGGATGGGAGTATTTGTAGGGGACAAGGTAGGTATCAGCAGATGGAAAATGGGGTAGGGGTATTTGTATTGGGACATGGTGGGCATCAGCAGATGGCAGGGTAGGGGTATTGTATTAGGACAGGATGGGCATTAGTAGATGTGAGGAGGGTTTAGTTGTATTCATGTTGGGACAGGGTGGGCATCAGCAGTTGGTAGGATGGGTAGGGGCATTCATAGTAGCAGGGTGAAACACAGAAACATGTTACTTCCTCTCGTTAACCCCCTGCTCCCGCTCCCGTGCTCCTCCTTTGGCAGAACTCCATTTCAGCACCAACAATATGAACAAGTACTCAGGCACACGTAAAGAAAATAAATAATCTAAAGAGAGAATTTTATGCCTGTTTACAGGCTACAGCACGGCATGCTGTAGCCCTGTAAAACTATAAAATTCTCTCTTAGATCGCTTTTCTTTTACGTGCCTGAAGTACCTGTTCATCTTGTTCACTGGTGGTGTGCGGTGTTGAAACAACGCTCTACAAAGGAGGCAGTGATGAAGAAGACTGACTGCCCTGCCCCCCCCACCGCTTACACCCACCTTCGACCCAGAGAAAGTACTAAAGGCCAAAGCACCAGGCCACCAGTTCTGGGAATTCGAGAACTGGAAAACTCTACTTCTGCACCAGGCTGCCCTCTCATTGGAGGACCATTTTCTGGCTGAGTTCGTCCCTTCATGAATGAAATCAAAATGAAGGAACTTACGCAGCAGGAGTTTAAAGCACTTCGATCTTCTCTGGAGGACCTCCAGGCAGCAAACCGTGAAGGACAAGGTCTGCTTAATCTCCATGGAGCACTGGAAAGACAACGTTGATGCAGAGTTTGATCTCCGCCGGAAGAACACTGTGGGTCAGAGGTGGCACCGCCTGTAAACTAATAATCTTTGCCGGAATCCTTGGTCTCCCAAGAAAGCAGAGGGCTCAGTGGTGCCTGCCATCTCTTTGAAAAGCGTGCTCTAGGACCCTCACTTTTGAATGCTGCGGGTACATTGCTTATTATGTCTAGTGCCGCCACAGGGTTCCGACTCCACAAGACCTTTTCTACTCCGATTGCTGAATTTCTTGGAATGTTAGCAGCAGCGCATCTCATGTGACCCCCTTTTGCTGGTCTTCAGCATGTGTGCCCTGCTAACAGGTAGTTATAATCACACAGTCAAGTCAACTCAGAGCCAAAAAAAAAAAACATTTAAGCGGTAGCACTGCCAAAGTGAATAAAAACCCAAAAAACTTCAGAGATGAAATATGCCTTAGAGACTTGCGCCCAGTGCGAGGCACCACCATTCCACCTTCCTACGGTACTGATTGATATTTATCTCTTCTCTTCTATTGTTTGGACTTTCTGGTTTTCCAGGCATGTCATACAGTTCCTCCTCAAAGGAAACTCCTTTGAAATACACTGTTCCAGTTTGTCCAGTCCGTGTTGTGACAGCACACTGAAGTAACAGATGTTAGGAGATTCTGAAAATGAGGAAAATCATGTCCCAATATTATGGTTGCCAGCAAACATGGCACTAGACCTACCATTATCTGTTGCGTTTGGTCCTGCATAGTCACATTTATCTCTTTAAGGGGTAGAAGTGCATGTCACCATGAATGCAAGTGACTCCTATCTTGTGGTTCAAAGTATTTTCTGCTCGTACAAGATCAGTCCGGACTAAGTTTGCCTACTCCCAGAGTCAACCAGTCCAAGCACTTCCTTCCCTTCTATGGTAATTGGCATCATGTATTGTCCCTGTTGGCCAATGCTAGATGTGTAGGGTCACTCTTTCTCTTTGGGCAGAATCTAGCTATGTGACCCTTCATTTGACACTCATGACAGACAATGTCAGGATTATAACATTTTATAGGCTTATCCAATCTAACAGTACTAGTGTCACTAGAAACCTTAGAAGAAGTAGAATGCATAGCCTTACCGTGGGTGAGGAGGCACTGGTCAGGTATGTCCTTTCTGACGTGATGGGCAGGCAGTCAAGAAGTCCTCAGCCAGGTTGATTGCTTTCTCTGTTGTTTCTGGACAGTGCTCCTCACCCACACTGCACATCATGTGGCAGGATCTTGATGAATTGTTCCAAGACAACCGATTCAATAACCTAGTCCATGGTTTTCATGGAAGGCTGCAACCACTTCTTGCATAGACCTTGCAATCTCATATGCCTCCTGCGGGAATCTGTGGACTGTACTGAAAGTCAGAAACCTCTGTCTATAAGTCTCTATGCTTATATCGTAGCGCTTTAAGATTGCTTGACGCACATGACCATAGTCAGTGGCATGTCTAGTCTCAACATGGCTGTAAGATAATTGGGCCTTTCCGGTGAGATGGGGATAGCTGGACTAACCACTGGTCCTGAGGCCACCCACAGGCAGTAGCCACCCTCTCAAATGTTGTTATGTAGGCCTCAATGTCATCATTCTCTGGTAATTTAGAAGTTTAATGTCTTTTGGGCCATCATTAGGTGGATTCTGATGAATGGCCCCTAGGGTCTGAATGGCCTAATGTGTCCACCATCTTGCTTCACTTTGTTTCTCCATGTCGATTTGCTTTACACAAAGCCATCTTAACAAGTCTTCCACCTTACTGGGGAGTCTCTTCTCCTTCTTCAGAACCACCAGAGACATCTTCCCCTCCTGTAGTTTCCTTCCCGGTACCGTAGGGAAGGGTGGGGTGGTGGTGCCCCCTCACTAGGCGCAAGTCTCTAAGGCGCAATTTTCATCTCTGAAGCTTTTTGTTTTTTAATTCACTTGCTAGCGCACGCTTTAAATGTTTTTTCTTTTGGCTCTGAGTTGACTTGACGGTGTGATTATAACTACCTGTTAGCAGGGGCACACATGCTGAAGACCAGCAAAGGGGGTCACATGAGACGCGCTGCTGCTAACATTCCAAGAAATTCAGCAATCGGAGTAGAAAGGTCTTGTGCTGAGTCGGAACCCTGTGGCGGCACTCAGACATAACAAGCAATGTACTCCAGCATTCAAAAAGTGAGGGTCCTAGAGCACGCTTTTCAAAGAGATGGCAGGCACCACTTGAGCCTCTGCTTTGGGGAGACCAAGGATTCCGGCAAAGATTATTAGTTTATTGTAGCGGTGCCACCTCTGACCCACAGTGTTCTTCCGGCGGAGATCAAACTCTGCATCAACGTTGTCTTCCAGTGCTCCATGGAGATTAAGCAGACCCTTGTCCTTCGTGGTTTGCTGCCTGGAGGTCCTCAGAGAAGACTGAAGTGCATTAAACTCCTGCTGGTAAGTTCCTTCATTTTGATTTCATTCTTGAAGGGGACGAACTCAGCCAGAAATGGTCCTCCAATGAAGGGGCAGCCTGGTGCAGAAGTAGAATTTTCCAGTTCTCGAATTCCCAGAACTGGTGGCCTGGTGCTTTGGCCTTTAGTACTTTCTCTAGGGTCAAGGTGGGGTATACAATGGGGGGGCGGGGAGGCGTCAGTGTTCTTCTTCATCACTGCCTCCTTTGTAGAACGTTGTTTCAACACTGCACACCACCAGTGAAAAGATGAATAGGATGCTAGGCTACAGTAAAGAAAGAATGATTTAAAGAGAGAATTTTATGTAGTTTTACAGGGCTACAGCATGCAGGCTGTAGCCTGTAAACAGGCATAAAAATCTCTCTTTAGATTATTTATTTTCTTTACGTGTGCCTGGAGTACCTGTTCATTGTTGGTGCTGAAATGGAGTTCTACAAAGGAGGAGCACGGGAGCGGGAGCAGGGGGTTAACGAGAGGGAAGTAACATGTTTCTGTGTTTCACCCTGCTACTATGAATGCCCCTACCCATCCTACCAACTGCTGATGCCCACCCTGTCCCAACATGAATACAACTAAACCCTCCTCACATCTACTAATGCCCATCCTGTCCTAATACAAATACCCCTACCCTGCCATCTGCTGATGCCCACCATGTCCCAATACAAATACCCCTACCCCATTTTCCATCTGCTGATACCTACCTTCCCCCTACAAATACTCCCATCCCTCCTCTCATCAGCTGATACTCATTACCCACCCTGTCACAGAATGAATAACCCTACCTACTCTATCCTAAATGAATAATCCACTCCTCTGCTGCTGATACCCCTACTGTTGGCTCCAAATATGACTGATATGTTTCTATTTAATATTTTATTTCCCATTATGTTTTATGTCATAATGCATAGAAGCTGCTGACCAGAATGGAGCTGAGAACAGGCTGTTACTGAAAAGAAAGGCATATCTGGCAGCTCCATTGTTGCTTCCTTTCATTGCACTGTTCACTCTCAGCCCTTCCCTCTCCAGTTGGCCACCCTGACAGCTGATGTTTGTGGTTCTGAGGGAATGGTCATCAAGGAGTTTACCAAGCGGACATTCAAAAGGACTACATGTAATCTACCTTCAAACAACAACCTGAAGTCTGCTAATTTATGACTGGCCACCTGCCCTGTTAATTTTCTGGGTGCGGTCAGACCTCACAAGTAAGCAGAAACAGAAGTTGCAAGGAAGACAAAGGGCAGGAGAGAGTGAAATTGCTCTCTCATTCTAGCCAGAAGTGACTTCAAGATTTTGTCTGACCGCATGTGGGAAGAGTACCACCACAGGCAGCCAATTAGGCCCTCCTGGCATGGGAAGATTGCCAGCCACTGTGGGCAGGCAGTTAAGGAGCACGGGAAGAGTGCTGTCACAGTCAGCCAATCAAGGAGTCCAGTCAGTGAGGGCTGACACATTTTCAACCTTCCAGGGACCACGCCCCAGACCTCAAAAAATATAGCTGCTGCAATACCATGCCCTCCAGTACCTAAAAAAAAAATGGTGCCTGTCTGAATGTGCTACCTGAGTGTAATGAAAAGTAGCTGAGGTAGTCTGGACCTAGTCAGTTCAGTTGTGGTCTCTAAGGGCAGGGATTTCTTGCTTTGGTGATGTTGCAAGCCTGGACCCTGGCCTTCTACTACCAGTACTTGGTACCAGATCACTCACTGCTACTTAATAAAGAGTCAGCTGCAGCACTCAGGACAGCCAAGCACTGAGCAACAGCAGCACTGGCACTGCAGTGTCAATTGGTTGTGTTTAAGCCTATAAAGATAAATATATATATATATATATATGTATTACAATAGTAGAATATATATATATCACAACACCCAATACATACACAGATACAATACAATTAAAGAGCTGCTGACGCCTCAAAGAAAACTTAGAAAAACAATACTAATGTACAGTTCGGCTAGCATTCTATTTAATAGATTCTCTTTCCCATTACTTATTACTGTGAAATTTCCATGGAAACATGCTCTATATCCCTAAGAGCTCATCTGCCTCTTCAACTTACTCCCTACTTCATGTCATAGTCCTCTGTTGTGACATCACAGCCTGTTGCCATGGAGTAATTGGGATGTCACAAGCAGTGCATTATGACATCAGGTAGAGAGAAAGTAAGGAATGGATGAACTCTTCAGCAGCAAAGATCCTATTTTTATGCAAATGACTCTCAGAAATAAATAATGGGAGAGAACTACAGAACTCCCTGTGAAATACAAGCTGAGCTGTGTCTAAATATTATGTTTTGTTAAAGTTGTCCTAATGGCGAAGCTGCGCTTTAAAGAGCAGGTGTGCACTGTAATGTTTCCAGCCCTCACAAACAGACATGGTAGCATGATCTGCTCCAGTGTTGACGGGTATTAAAAAAAAAACACACTTCAGATCAGTAAAACAGTTACAAGACCCCTAATGTGTACCTCTAGGAAAACGGAGCCACTTCCTGAAACCTGCTTAAGGCACCCACAGACCCCCTTTTGTGTGTTCCAGTGACTGCCTTGGGGCATGTTAGCAGGTTCAGGAAGTAGCTCTGTTTTTCCTGGGATACACATTAGGGTCCTGTAATTTTTACTGACTGAAGCTCATGGTATTTTAATACTCTCAACCCTGGAGCAGGTCAGCTACTGTATATGTTTGTAAGGGGCTGGGAACTTTACAGTAAACACCTGCTCTTTAGTCAAGATTTTTGTTTTTCCTCACTCAATTATCCTCCCTCTGTCTACACTCTCCTTTTGCCACATTGCCAGCTAAGACGGCAGAAGCCCTCTGCCATCTTAGCTCGCAGGTGGCATCAGGAAAGATACGGAAATGTAGACTAGTAGTAAATGTTATTTGTTGGAACTTGATTAGCAAAAGAGAGCTTTATTTTACTTTTCCAGCCAGAGTCTCCCATCTCATATTTCAGAGGAGCAAAATATCCCTGAAAACAGGGGGGGAACATGTAACAAAAGTATGTTTTTCTTTCAAGAAAAGCCCCAAAACTCACCTTAGAGCATATAAACCTCTCAGAGTTTCTGGGGCCTCTTATGTCCCAAGACCCCGCTCTTTTCTGGGGCGAAAATTAGTCTCTTGCCCAGGGCACCAAAATGCCTTCCTACGGCTCTGTTCCTTCCTCATGTTTCTCAGTCTTGGCCTCTCATCTTCTTACATCCCTAGGCCAGGGTTCAGTGGAATCTGTAGCTGCTCTGCCATTGTCCTTGTCAGAACACCACTGGCCATGGAATCTTCCACCTTGTCCCACTTCATCTGGCACCTCCTGGATATTTTGGACAATATCCACTGCTATCCCACTTCTGACACCAAGTGTAAACGTGGGTGTAAGGAAGTCCAACACAGTGTCAGGATGCCAAATAAAATAAGTATTTATTCATAGAATGGAAATAAACAAAAGCGGACTGATTTCGTCAAAAGAAAATAATAATTTACAAGAAGACATCAAATAAAGGCATAACAGTTCAGTATAGTTTCAAACGGAAACAAAATCCCACCTAGAAAAGAGCTAGGGGTCTGATAGGGTCAGCACCCTATCACCAACTAAAAAATGCTCCCAGACCTGGTCCTTTTATACAGGAGTAGGATCAGGTGATCAATTAACAGCACCCCTTTTATAACCAAAGACTAAAATCTTACAGAATATTTATTTTAGTTCAGAATTAAAGCAAATCTACAATAGGTTGTTAGAAACACAATAACATAATCTAGAAGTAATAATAATAATAAGGCAAATCCTTTCTATGTATGTCAATTCCAAACAGTCAGGCTCCTCCCATCACTACTGACTATAAACTAACTGAGAAGATGGCGCTGGCCCTATAGCAGAGTCAGAGAGATGAAGGAGAATCTGGCTGCAAGAAAGGCTAAAATAGGTAAGGCAATATTTTCTAGCACAGCAGTACAATTTTTCTTTTACCTAAAACATAGCATACAAAGCATAAGTCTGTTAATATACAGGAGTATATTTTCAGAAAGAAGTGTGTTGTTTTAAAAGAAACAAACAAATGGGCTGCAAAAGCCTGAGGAGACAAAACGCATATTTTCAGTCTATCACACAGAAAATTGCAAGCACCAAGCTGCCTCATTTAGCACTGGACTTTAAACTGCAGGTATCATTAATTGAAGAACCAAAATACAGGTTACCTTGTGCACACATTCTATTTTGTTTAGAAAACCATCTCTGCAGTTTATTTTGCTAGGAGGGTGATGGAAACAGCCAGAAAGACACTCAGCTTGTCTTTCATTTCACCTTGTAGTTTCAACCCTAAGCCACACAAGAAGGCAAATAAGGGCTATTTTCACTGGGTTTGTCCTAGCTAAATGTTAGGACATACAAGTCTATTTGGAAATGGACTCCCGCGGGGTGGAGGCGAACTGCTGCACGTTTGTGCAGGCGATTGTGCACATTTCACAGGCGATCATGCACATTCACGCAGGAATTCGCACAATCGAGCGGCACTATGTGCCAATAATGATTTAAACGTAATCAGGGGCACAATGCAAACGTGGAAGAGCAAGAAGAAATGAAAGGAGGAACGAAAATAGGATACACAGAACAACTACAGGTGGCCTTCCTGATAGTTGGGGAACATAGGGAGAAGAACTAGAATAGTTCAAGACAAAGAATTACTGTTGCAACAGATATTTTTTTTATCATTTAACAATTTCTACCTGCAGCCAGAGCCCTGCTCGATATCCATACGCCACTGTTCTTCCACTTCACCTCTGACCCCGAAGCTTGCATGCCCAGCTGGCAGACACATCATCACCTGCGAAAGGCCCCCTCGTATCCCCAGCGCCCGGCCCGGACGTTATCGCTACATGCCGTCCAAGGCATAGTTAGTCGGTTAGCAAAACTACGGTCATCAAACTGCCGTGGCTTGTGTTGCTCTTTTCCTTTATCTCCCGATGGAAGCATGGATGTGCCATGATGTCAGCGCACTAAGCGCAGACGTCTGCCATGCTTCCCCACTAGAGAACCTGTGCCTCTGTAGTACCTCCGGACATCCCAGGGACCAGCAGAGTGTGGTGTACATCCACCCCTTATCCTCTGGACTAGGAGAGCTGTCATCGGACGCTCCATCCTAGTCCTCCCTGATGACCCCCAACAACCCAAACTCATTCCCGAACCCGGTCGCCGGCATTGAACAAGGTGTGGCTCCAGCGCCTCAACCATCAGTGCCACCGGGCGACCTGTTGCAACAGATTTGATTTAAAGAGACAGCGTGCTCATTCCAGGATACACACAGCCCTTTTACAAAAGCTGAAAAGGGTGGATGACAAAAATGTTGCAGACAAGTCTGGGAAGTCTGATTTTCTCTTTGGCAAGTTTCTGGTAATCCCTGTGCATAGGGCTTGGGAGCGGACTTGGGGAACAGTGAACTATTTTTCTAGACATAAAGTTTAAGTAACTGATGGCTGGCATGATGGGTGGGGATTCTTCTGTGCATTACTATGGGAAAGGATCATGGTGCTGGTCATTGGGGTCCATGTGGTGGGTTTAACCACCCTCTGAATAATATTCCCCAACTTACTTAAGCTACAGATACTAGTTACTCCCAATTCATAACCAGAAAGCTCTATATGTTATCAGGGTTACTTACAAGCCTATCTGTTTTAATATCAAGTTTATTAAAGAAACTGTCATGTTAGTGGTGCATAGTTATGACATTTGAGGGTTGTTAATGTACCATTTTTCTGCTGAATGTAGTACTGTTGTAGAAATGGTAAATTCTCCTATTCTGTATTTTTGTTATATGGGTTAATAGCAGTCTGTTGGACTGTGTCACACTTAGTAAATTCTACCTTTCAAGAGCATTCCACGGCCGTTGAGATGGCTGGCATTTAGGACATTTCCTTAGTAAAATGTTGGATATCCCCCCTTCCTGTTGTTAAAGATTATGGGGTCTGCATTATGATTATCAACTGTATGTATGGATATTATTCCTTGCTATTCCTATCACCCTGTATGAGGGAATGTGTGTATGATTTTACATAAAATAATAAACACAAAGTTAAAAAAAACATATATATATAAAGCGTTACAGAAGCTAGCCAGGAACTGGAACACTACTAATAAAACAGCAATTTCTGTGGTAAAAAAAACACTGGAATGGACAGTTCCCCTCGGTTCCATGGAACCACTGAAGAACCCATAATGAACTAAAACCCACTAAAACTAAGCTAACCTGTGAAGGGCAGCAAATAACAAAGAGATGAATAAAAAGCGTAACTTCCACGAAAATAAAGTTGTTTCAAGAAAGTTGAGGAGAGCTCTCAAGGCGTCTAAACTGGCAGGCAGAGAAATGAATCACAGCTTTGATCAGAACGCAGCAGTTACTAGGGGGCAGTAGTTTAAAACTGGCACAAGCTAATGAGAGTTCCATCATTTACATACATTCCATTCTTTCCATGGCAGTTCAACACTGAAGGCTGACTGCATTAGTTTAAGCACACTGAGTGATTCCTGGGGTTTGAAAGATGGAAGCTGCCCATAAAGCAAAGCGCTTCCACTTCACGGAATAAATGGCCCTGGTGGAAGGTTTTCTATCGGCCACCAGGACATCAACCTCCTTTAGGACACCCATATCTAGCCATGGCTATGTATTCAAGCCATGCATGGAGATGCAGTGACTTGAGATCCAGATGGACCAGGGTGCCCTGCTCATGTGATAGTAAGCTTTTGCACAGGGCAGGGGCACCAGAGGTTCCACCGTCAGCTGCTACAGCAAGAGGAACCTGATCTGGCAAGGCAAGAAGGGGCAGTGAGGATCAGAGTGGCTCCTTACCTCTGGAGCTTGATTAGCACCCTCTGAATCAGAGGAAGGTGTGAGGAACCTCCTTTCCAAAAGAAGGACCATCGTCTCACCACAAAACTCCAGGCCTTGGGCGAGCAGGCAGAAATGCATCAGTTTTATGTTGAGTGGGGACACAAAAAGGTCCAACTCTGGGTGACCCCACCTGTCAAACAGGTCTTCTACAACAGAGGTCAGCAGTTCACACTCATGCATCTGAGACTGTGACCGGCTGAGCCTAACCACCCACGATGTTTAGGACATTCTTGAATATGGACGTCCGACAGTTCTAGACTGTGTTCTAGAGCCAAGTACCAGACTTTGTTGATGTAGTACACTACACTGATGTTGTCCGTCTGCACCATCAGGTGGCCGGGAGAGATGGGGCTGGAAGTCTTGTAAAGCATACAGAACAGTCCTCTTCTCTAGGATACTGATGTTGAGCATAGCCTCCACTCTGGACCCACATCCCTTGAGTCTTTTGAGGCCCAAGATGAGGCTCTAGCCCAAACCTGAAGCGTTTGTGGTGAGAATCTGCTATGGGAAGGGATTAGGAAGGGAACCACTTTCAACAGGTTGCTGGGTTCCATCTGCCACAACAGCACCTTTTTGACTGGGAGGAAACTAGAACTTGTTGTTCTTGGTCATCAGTGTGTTGTTGCCACAGAACCTGAATCTGCATATGCAGCCTGGCCAAAGGTACTGTGACAATGGCTGCAGACATGGGCCCAAGAGCCTCAGAAAGGTTCCGTCCATGACATACCTACTGTTGTAAAGCAGCTGGACTTGAGCCATCAGGCAGTCTGCCTGTCCTGTTCTGTGGCAAGAATGCATTGCCCTGAGCCATGTCCAGAACTGCCCCAATGTACTGGATGCACTGGCAATTGGAAAGATTAACCGTGATCTCAGGGCATGAAACAACTGCCTGGTATGCCCCAGGGTCTGAAGCAGCTGCTCTCTGGACTGTGTTTTGAGCAACCAGTCATCCGGGTTAGGGAAGGTGTACAGCTCCTACCTCCTGAGGCTGCTGCTACCACCAACAAGCATTTGGTAGAGACCCATAGCACAGAGGATAAGTCAAAGGGCAATGCTTGAAACTGGTAGTGCTCCCCTGGAACTGGAAAGTACAGTTACGTAAGCACTTACTTTAACAGTAGATCTTTGAGAGGAGCTCTTCCAGCAGGTAATACCATTAGGACTAAGGCTGCAGGCATTAGGACCCCACAGGAAAATCATCTAGCTAGCAGTCTGTGGCAGGGACCCCGACATCGGCACCACCCTGACATCAGGCGTATAAAGGGCGGTCCCCTGATGCCACCTCAGTTCTCTCGCTGGAGACCCAGCTGAACAAACAGATGGAGAACTGAGGAGGATCTCCTATTCCCAAGAGAAAATAATAAAAGTTGTCCCCGGGGCAGGTGGAAGGAAAGCCACCTGCACAGAGTTCCTCTTGAAGATCTACTGTTACGGTAAGTTCTTATGTAACTGTACTATCTCACTTCAAGGGGAGCTCTTGCAGCAGGTATCTCGATGGGACTGAGTCCCAAGCAATGCCCAAAAAGAGACCCAGGTCGGAAGTCTGGAGGACAAAATGCTAAACTGTGAAAATCAGGAGAGAAGCCCGAAGGACCGCTAGGCCAAAACCTGCTCTCCTCCTGGAAGCAATATCAGACTGTAGTGCCTAACAAAGTGTGCACTGAGGTCCGCTGAGGAAACATTCCAGACAGAAGCGAAGGGCGTCGCTATACCTCTGGTGTAGTGACCTTTAACTGGCCTTAGTAAGGCTTGTTGTGCTGCTGGTAGCAGAATGTAATGCAATTCATGAGCCACTTCATTAGTGTTTGCTTTCTCACGGGTGTCCCAAGTTTTCTGTGGGCAAAGAGACAAACAGCTGGTCTGTCTTTCTGGTGGAACTGGTCCTGGCCAGATAGCAATGCAGGATTCTATGTACATCCAGAGTTGTGCAACAATGCCTCTCCTCTGCTTGAATACTCTGGGTAGTAAACAGGTAGTTGAATGTCCTGGTTCAGCGTGAACTCAGACACCTTGACAGAAAATTAGGTTTGTCTGCAGGGGCTACCCTGTCCTGTGAAAAATAGGATAAGACTCTTTACACATCAGAGCCTGCAGCCGGAATCCTCTGGGCTGAGGTAATAGCAACTAAAAATAATGTCTTCCAAGAGAAGGCGTAGCTTGCAACTTGCAACTGGTTCAAAGGGGGCAAGGTGAGCTTTTCCAAAACAAACAGGAGCACCAAGGTGGCACTGGGTCTCTCCTGGGGGTTTAATATGCAAGATACCTCTTAAAAGGTCTTGCAGATGTCCAACTGTGCCAGAGTCTTCCCATCACTTGTGCATGGTAAGCTGACAAAGTGCAGAGATGCACCTTAATGGATGAGTAGCTAAGGCCCAAGTCCAATAGGTGCAGAAGATACTACAAGCACAGATTCCACCGGACAACTGAGGGGATCCAGAGAATGGGGAGCGTCCACAAGCAGAAACACTTCCATTTCATGGCATATGTAGCCCTGGTAGAGGTTTCTCACTGCCACGAGCACCTCTGCCACTCTGAGGATACTCCAAATCTATCCCTAGCTAAGTCCACAGGAGCCAAGCATGCAGATGCAGAGACCGGAGGGCCAGATGGACTAACGTCCCTTGCTCTTGGGAGAGCAAGTGAGTGGAAAGGGCAACGGAATTGGCGGTTCTGATGCCAGCTGTTGCAACAGCGGAACCAAATCTTTGAGTCCAGAAGGGTGCTACCAGTATCATCTAGGCCCCTTCTGCCTGCAACATGAGCAGGATCCTCTGAAGCAGAGGAAGGGAGGAAAGGCATAGAAAACCTCCCTGTCCAAGAGAGACAAAGCGTCTCACCAAAACACCAGGCCCTGGATCTAGTGAGCAGAAACTGGGCAGTTTGGCGTCGTGTGGGGATGCAAAGAGGTCCAGTTCTGGCTGACCCCAGCTTGAAGAGGTTGTCTCGACCTCTTGCTGTAGTTCCACTCATGGTTCTGAGACCGAGAGTGACTTAGGCTGTCTCATGAGGACATTGTGAATCCCTGGAACATGGACTGCCATGAGATCCAGGCTGTGTTCCACTGCCCAAATCCATACCCTCATTGCCTCTCTGCATAGGGGATAAGAGTGCATGTCCCTTGCTTGTTGCGATGGAAGACTACTGGGGTATTTTCGATTGGACCAAAGGGCCCAGGAAGGAGTACCCTTGGAAGGCTTGAAGGGCATACAGTATGACTCTCATCTCCAAAATGTTTATGTGGACAGACCACTCCATTGAGTTCCAGGAACCCTTGCCTGATGAGAAACAAGATGTGCTCCCCATCCCCATCCAGCCCGAGGCATCCTTAGTAAGGATCTGCTGTGGGCTGGGTCACTGGAAGACTCCTATGCTCAAATGGGTTGGGGTGACCCACCAGGTAAGGGAGTGACGGACTACGCTGGAGATCTGAATGGGCTCCTCTAGCTCATCTGTGCCTTGGTCCCACTGAACCCTGAGGTGCCACTGCAGGATCCTCATGTTCAAACGCACGAGGGGAACTGTAACTATGACTGCGACCATATGACCTAGAAGCTGAGAATCACCTCACAGGAACCAAGTCTGAGTCCTTTACCCTGTGAGTGACTTCTCTAACCTTGATGCCCGCTCTGTGGGCAGAAAGGCTTTTCCTGGACCGTGTCCAGGACTGCTCCTATGCATTGTATCCTTTGAGCAGGCCAAGTGTGTGACTTGGGCAAGTTTAGGGTAATGCCCAAAATCTGGAATAGACTGAAGGTCTCCTCCAAAGTCCTGTTCAATTGGTCTTCTGCCAAAGCTGTAAGAAGCCAATCGTCCAGGTAGGAGTAAACAAAGTGACCCTCTCCTGAAGGTCGCTGCCACTACTGCCAGGCATTTGGTAAAGACCCTTGGTGCTGATGACAGACTGAATGGCAACACCCTGAACTGGCAGTGCCCGCCTGGAAGGTAAAGTGAAGGTACTTAGGTGTGGGATGGCAGGATCTTGATGTGCATGTATCGTCCTGCATGTCAAGGGAGCAAAGCCAGCCTCCTTGATGGAGCATGGGCAACAGGCTTGCTAAGGTCACCATTCTGAACCATTTGTATTCCATGAAATTGTTCAGCTGGCTCAGATCCAGAATGGGACAGGCGTCTCCCGTCTTCTTTGGGACAAGGAAAAGTGGAGTAAAAACCCTTGCCTCTTTGAGTGAAGGGACCTCCTGGATGGCTCTCTTGTCTAACAAGGCCTTTATTTCTGCCCGAAGGAGAAATGCATGGGAGAGTGAGTAGTGGGAGGGACTGATGGATTGTCCGGTGGGATCTGAGTAAACTCTAGGGAGTATCCTCTCTCCACTATCTGGAGGACCTATTGGTCTAACATGATATTGGACCATCCAGATAGGTAAGGAAGAATCTCCCTCCTACCGCCTCTTCTTGCACTTCCTGCAGTGGAGGGGGTCAGTAGAGAGTCATGCAGTATTGGAGGAGGTCGGCAGGGGAGGTCTGGGTGCTTTGGGATTTTGGGACCTTTGGCACCTGAAGGGACAGGGTTGCCCTTCTTTTGAAGCCTCCCTTGTGCTGTGGCTGGTGTCTTCCCTGCTGTCCTTGGTTTTCCAAAAGGACAGCATTGGATGGCCTGTGGTTCCAATCTGTACATTTGAAGGACGTCAGATACTGCTTTACCTGAGTCCTACAGACCGGTTATCAGCTTCTGGTTTTTTGATCAAAAGGACTGGTCCTTGAAAAGGAGCATCCAGAATGGCATCCTGCAGGTCTTGGCGGAAACCTGAAACTCGTAGCTGCCGCGGCTCTCATGCAGATTCTTGTTGCAGCCGCCGCCGCTGCCGTGTCTGCTGAATTATAAGAGCTCCTTAGCACATGTTTATCTACATCCATCCCTGATTGGATGACTGCCAGTAGTTTTGCCTTCCCTCAGAATCTGTCTGGGGCTTTATCAGATCCACTGCTTTTGCCCAGAGTGGCTTTTGATAGGTCACCATGTGAGCCAGAAAGTTCAGTGACCTGGCAGTGCAGGTGGCGAGGAATATGCTGCGACCCATCTGATCCAACTTTTTGGACTCTGGGTCTGGAGGTTGGGCAGTCATATGCCTGGGTTGCTGTGCCCTACCATGTGCTGCCATTAGCATAATGGAATCAGCTTTTGGGTGCTCTCCTAGAAAAGGCTCCTCTATAGGTGTCTTGTAGAGCCTGCCCACCTTTCTTGGTACTGCAGGTTAATCTGGTGACATCCTGGAAGGGTTCTACTAATGGGGAATGACCAATAGTTTAGGGTCCGAAGCCCCCAAGAATTTAGTAGCAGGCGCTCTCAGGATCCAGCTCTTCTGTGTCCGATTGGTATATAGCTTGGATATGTTGCATTGTGTCCAAGAAGGCCAGGTCATCCGGGGTGACATTGGCAAATTCCTTGGGTCTGAGAAGGAATAGCTAACTTCGTCCTCTGATGAGTAATCCGACAAGGGCGTCTCCAGTGTCTTCTCCTGAGGTCAAGGCGGACATCCTATAGAAGATGGGACAGATGACAGGTGTCTTTTCCTACCACTTAGACTGGGCGTCCTGCTTGTCTTCCTCTTCTGGTGGCCAGTGGTCCTTCGGCAGAGGAGGAGTCCTAGGGGACCGGGCTCTGAGCAATAGACTAATCTGGGATGGATCCCTGGGTGTCGGGAGTAGGTCCCCTTTGATTGTGTTCCACCATGTGGTGAACAGTGTCCTCACCTCAGCTAAAGGGATGACTGTGGTGGAGGTGTCATGTTTGAGGGTCAGGCATCGGACCTTGTGGGCCTTCACGGGCTGGCGTCCGGTCCCGAGGTACCCTTCTATAGGTGCCTCTGGCATCAGATCTGGTTGGGCTTCTTCCCATGGAGCTGAGCTCCCTTGTGGTCTGGCATCAGGCTCCTTAGGAGGAGTCGGTTGGACATCCTTGGTTCTAGGAATCTTATCCTTCACCTTGGTCACCAGGACTGACATCTCATCCTTCGGGCCTGACAGTCGCTCCTTAGCCGGGGTGTCTGATCCTTGTCTGACATGGAATTGGAGGGACGGTAGTATGCCTACCTTGGAGGCTGAGCGTCGCTATGTTCTGATGGAGGAGGCATCCGGTACCTAACAACCTCCTGGCATCTGGTGGAATCATCCAGTCTTTTGTGTTTATCAGACAAACCAGTGTGCTTTTGGATGGCGTCTGAAGATTTGCCCAAAGCGGATGCCAGTCCCTCTTGGGTCGACCCGTGAGGAAGGTTTATGGGGTCAGTGGGCCAAGGGAACTTGGGTGACAGACGCCTTTGTGAAAGACTCCTTACCTTTGGAGTGTGATAAGGAGGAAGTCTTCTTGTAAGCAACCCTCGAAACTATAGTGGTACCCAGGGAACCGATTCTGACCTCCGCGGAGGTGGAGGAAGCAGAAGTCCTCTGGGGGACTTTGGGCTGGATTCTGACCTGGCTGTCTCTTTCTCCCGGTGATGGTGTTTCCCTCAATTGTTTACTCCTTGGGGACACTTCCTGGGTGAGGAAGAAAAACTATGCCCGACTGGGTCTTCTGCATAGCGCCACTTGTTTTCTAACAGGTAGACTTTTAGCATATTAGCGCATTGAATGCAAGTTTTACTGTTAAGTTTTTGACATTGTGGGCAGTCATCAGGCTGGTGGTTTGGGCCTAGGCAGATCAGGCAGGCAGAGTGGCCGTCCCTTGCCGGGACCTGCTTACCACACACCCGACTTCAACTTTAGTCGCTTGAAAGGTGAAGAAGACATGCACTTTCATCGAAATTCACAGAAAAACTATTGATAAACTGTGCAAGGCATAAAAAGGTGGTTGACTGCGAACTATGGCATCCGTAGATCCGATGTTAGCAGTTGGACGGCGGAAAAGAACTGAGGTAGCACCGGGACCGCCCCTTTATACCACATCTGACGCCAGGGCGGAACCAATGTCGGGGCAGTCCCCGCCACAGACTGCTAGTTAGAAGATTTTCTGTGGGGTCCTAATGCCTGGTATTACCTGCTGCAAGAGCTTTCCCTCGAAGTGAGATCCTAAGGTACTGCCAGTGGGGACATGCACCTTAATATGCAGGTGTGCATCCTGCATGTCGAGGGAGCATATTCAGTCTCCATGGTGCAGCAGTGGCAGCAGGCCATGTAAGGTCACCATCCTGAACTTTTTGTACTGGATGTAGAAATTTAGGTTTCTCAGATCTAGGATGGGCCTCAAGTCCCTGTGGATTGGGGACTAGAAAGAAGTGGGAATAGAACCCGCTATTCCTTTGAGCCATGGGGACAGGTTCTATGGCCCTTTTTGTAGCAGCATGCACATTTCCCCAGCAGCACTGGACTGTGGCCTGGAGGGTAGTTTGACTGAACTGGAGTTAGATCTGGAGGCCACTCCAAAAGTTCTAAAGTGTGGTCTTGCTCTATGAGCTGCAGGTCCCAAGCATTGTTGTGATCTCCCTACACCCATCCAGGTGGAGGAAAAATTACCTCTACTACTGCCTCCTATAGTGCTGGGGGTGGAGGGTCTGGCAAGGAGTCATGCTGATGTAGCACCTGTGGCGGGGCCACAGCACTTCCTCTGGGGGCTTTCCCAGTGATAGAGGTTGTGGTAGGCAGGTTGAAGCTGCTTGACAGTTTGCCCTGGGGCTTGGTACCCTACTTGGGTTTATGGTGACCCAACAAAAGGGCACCTTTTGGCCACTTTTTGACTGGGTGTGGTAAAGAGGGTAGACTGAGAGCAGAGTAGGAAAGAACTACAAAGAACCTGGGACAAATGCCCCAAGGCATGGATTAACCCAGAGGATATTGACCATATAGCCAACTTGGCTTATGGCCAGTATCCTCGGGATAACCCATGCCTTGGGGCATTTGCTCTAGGTTCTTTGTAATTTTCCTTCTATTTTGGGGTCCCCATGGCCCAAACAAATAACATCCCTTTATGGGGTTACTGGCTCCTTCTCCTGGGCTAAGACACAGACATGGCACACTGATGAGTCCAAATGAGGATGAAACACGTGTATGTGTCTGCTGTTCTTAGCCTTTGCTGATTGCACTGTGAGGCCTTCTGGCACCGTGCAATTTTGCTTAAAGAAGCCTGTCCAAATTCTCTCATGGTGATTTGCATATGTTTCCCATGATGCTTTGCATTGTTGGGGTATGTGCAAGTGTGTTTCCTTGATTGCAGAGTACTGTATAAGGCCTGCAGGTCAGGAAGGATGCCCTGCCCATCTGCTCCAAGAGCTTGTAGCCTCGAAGGGCATTCAGTATGGATTGTTGTATGTCAGTAGCAAACCCAGACACTCTGAATCAGGAATGACTTCTCAGGCAGATGACAAGTACAGCAGCTCTCACAGAGGCATCAGCTGTGTAACCCCACCCTGCAAATGGGGGTTCCCAAAAGTCTCCCAGGAGCTTGCCTGAATGCTCCAAGCCTGGGTGGTGTTGGAGTCTAAGCTGCTTAAATGTGGTTGAAAGTGGTGCTATTTGAGCCTCCATACTGTCTCTTTAAGAGCTGTCTGCTTGCAGACCTAATTAGTTTGTATGGGGGACTGTGTATTTAATGCTCGAATCCTGCCCAAGCTGCGGAGAAATCGCTCCATTTCTGCAGTCGCTAAGAGTGCAGAGGGAGCCTAAATGAAAGTTGTAACTGTTTGCCTGAAACCAGTTAGAGTGTTAAGTAAAATGCAGTTTGTCTAACCTGCCTTTCTTGCAGCTGGGACTCTGTGTGTGTTACCTCTCCATTTTGGACCTAAACTGCTATGCTGAGCCAACTGGGTTAAGGAGCCCTAAAATGGAGCCTTTGGACGAATCAGAACTTGGACTCTTAATTTGAGCTAGCCACAAGGGGATTGTATGGGCAGTGACTCTGTGTAGTTTTGACCGTGGCACCTTTTTCTGCCAACAGAGGGAGTCTGATTGTGAGTGACAGCTGAATCAGCTAACAGAATACTGTGGAGCTAAAGGAAATGCCCTGCTCTGTGACTGGAAAGATCAGATCAGTTGTGGCAGTGAAGAGAGAAGAGCTGTGTGCTTCTGCAGTGTATAGTTTTGTGCAGGAAGTGCGTGTGAGGCCCTGAGTTTCGGTCTGCAGCCTGTGTGAGTGCCAGTTTGGACTGAATCCGAGTTGTGAGGAGAAAGAAGCACTAGAGTGTGGAAACCAGGCTCACCCTGTAGAAGACTGGAGAAATAGCTGAACATCGCTTTCGGTCCGTCAGGAACTGAAGCTGCTGTGTGTGCTCCCAGGTATCTTGCAGTAATTCGATCGGGATCGAGGAGCAGCCTGCCTGGTATAGTACTTTCCTTTTACATATTGAATGTGTGTAGTGCTTAGTGGAAATCGCTATTTCCAATCCCCTGTGCTGTGTGCTGTGTGTGAAGCTGGAAGCAAACCCCAGCTTGTCTCAAACTAAATCCATTTGCTATAAACTGCAGTGGAGTCCAGTCACAAGGTCCTTGTCTCCATGCCCTGCTGTTTCTGACAATCCAGAAGAACATCCACCATCCGGTTCTCAGCTTGGGTATTGTGAGTACAAATCAGGTATTCCCCTGCAGCCTGTTTTCAATCACAAGTGTGTCATCTAATTTTGTTGTTTCTTTGCTTCATGGACTGAGCCATCAGGCTCCGGATTACAATTGGATGTTGTGCATATATTTTCTTCTACGGGCTCTATCCATCTGCACCTGCCAGCCAACCTGACGGACCGGGCACTTCTCCAACCTGGGTACCCAGAGTGTGACTTTTCAGACCCTGTATGTGTGCACAGTACTGTGATTTAATGCCACTAAATAACCTGATTTCCCCTCCCGTGTTACTGTTCCCTAAATAAATCAGATTTGTTGTTGTTAAACTTTAAACTGTCTGAAGTGTCAGTACCTTCATGCCAAGCACTGTATTGGTTTGTATGCTGCTTAACCTTATTTTTCAAGGGTCCTCAGAGACGAACCTGCGAATCAGTCTCGAGGGTAAGTGGTACCTATGAATGAACAGTGTGTACATGTGGGGTATTGGTACTGTAACTCCTGTGCGTGGTGGGCCATTAGAGGGATTAGAAGGGGTCTCAATGTCCCAGAGGGCTGTGACCAAACTAGGCCAACCATTACAAACCCTGACCTCTTGGTGGAGGCACCGCCATAGAACCTGAGCCCCTCAACCTGTCAGTAGTCAAGCAGGCAGAGGTAGTAGCCCTTGGGATAGCGCCACCTGGGGCTTACAGTTGCATCACAGGCAGACCTCAAAAGGTGCTTGAGCAGGTTCTTCCTCTGAGGACCCTCTGGAAGGGCCTGGGCAGCAGCTTTGGCCTTTCCCAGAGTATTCTGAAATTTGACCAAATGGGCAATGTAATTTGTCACCCTGATGGTCAGCATAGCCAAGGCAAATGTCCTTTGCCCATAAGGTCCAGCTTTCTGGACTCCTTATCAGTGGGAAGAGAGCTTAGGCCTCAGTCTTGTCATGGGCAGCAGTTATCACCACTGAATCAGCCTGTGGTTGCTCTGCAAAAACTCTGGCCAGAGCTGATAGGGTTACATGGGAGGAATTTTGGGTCAAAATATTGAATATTACTAAAGTTATGAGCATGCATTAGAAAATGTAATGTAGGCTCATAACTTTGTTGTTTTATAATATTTGTACACCAAATTTTCAGCATAGCCTTAGTATTACCCTGCCCTGATGAAGAAAAGGGCAGAGAAATGTTCAACTCCTGCCGAAAGGTGATTTTCATGAGTACTGCAAAATCAACTTTGAGAATACAAAAACACATTTTGGGCCAGAGTTGAAAAATGGCAGTTGTCACATTCATGCAGTGCTGTAAAGAAATGGTTGTGTTGTAAATTTGGGGTCAAAATATTGAAAATTTCCAGAGTTACAAGCCTGTGTTTACAATCTTCAATGTAGGCTCATAACTTTGTTGTTTTTTAATATTTTTACATCAAATTTTCAACATAGCCTTCTTATGACCCACCTCATGAACAAGGGCAGAGAAAATTTTCAACTCCTACCTGAAAGGTGGTTTCATGCAGGGACTGAGGCGAATCCACATGGTGGTCTCTCGACTCAAACATCGTGCAGTCACTATTTGAAGAGTGGGGCACTCTGAACCTGGACCTTTGCATCCCCACTCAATGCAAAACTGCCTCTATTCTGCTCAGAAATCCAGAACCTGGCACTTTCTGTCAGAATGCATTCAGCCTCGAGTGGACAAGATGCTTTCTGTATGCATTTCCTCCTTTTCCCTTAATTCAGAGGGTGCTGCTCAAGTTAGTGGTGCAATGGGCCCAGCCGGTGGCGCTGAGGCTGAGGCACTGGGCGCCACACCTCGTGCAATGCTGGCAACCTGGGTTCAGGAGGCGAGCTCAGGCATCAGTGGGTCGGCAGAGGTGGGTTCAGGGCCAGTGCCCTCATGGTGCTCTCCTCCCAGAAGGTGGGATGGGTTGGCTCGGCATGCCAGAGACCCCGGTGGAGACCAGGGAGCGTTGCAGCAAAGGCGGGCCGCGTGAGAATAGTGTGGCCCGATGCTGGCAGGGTTGCCCCGTGCACCAGTGCATTGGGCGTGCCCACGCGGGGTGGGGATCTAGTGCAGAACAAGGAAAACACCAGCTTCATGGGACAGGCGACGGCACCTGTCCCCCATGCTCTCTGCCGGTTCTCCTTGGCTGGCATTCAGTTCCTCCCCAGGCCCCACCTGCAGCCAGAGTCTGATTTACAAGTGAGCCCAAGAGGCGAGGCAACCCTTCCTGGGTGGGTGAAACTGGGAGTGCTGGCTGCGGGGGAGAGGAGGCACAGACTGAGGGAGCCACAGGTGGGCAGGATAAAGGACAGGGTGCCTGAGAGAGGTCCCACAAGCCATGACCAGAGTGAAACAGAGTAAAAAAAAAGTTAGAGGTGCAAGGGGCAGTATGGTTCTCATTGCCCCACTGGCCTCATCAGATATGGTTTCCGTTAATCAACAGATTATCGGAAGTCTCTCAAGACAGCTTCTACAGATGGACCTCCTGACAAAGTCCGGTGGTCCATCCCAACTCTATGATCCTTCATCTCCATGCCTGGCTCCTGAGGAGATAGAAGTGGATGCGTTTAACATCTCTCAGAGAATTTCAGAAATCCTCTTAGTCCCATGAAGCCATCCACTAGGAAGACTTACATGGCAAAGTGGAAATGGTTTTCCATTTGGTGCAAAAGTTAGCCCTGGACCCCTTTGTTTGCCCTTCAAGTAAGGTGTTAGAGTACCTCCTAGACCTGTTAAATGCAGGACTGCAATACTCGACAGTAAAGGAGCACCTTTGCGCAATTTCTGTCTATCATGAGCCAGTACAGAATGTGACAGTGGCTCAGTCACTTCAGTCAGAGATTTCATTAAGGTATCCTGACACTAGGCCACCAGTTAGGAGACTGGTGGCCGTGGACATCAATCCCTGTGCTAGACATGCTCACCTGTAAATCTTTTGAGCCTTCTAGCAACCTGTGACTTGAAGTTTCTGACCTGAAAGACAGCCTTCCTAGTGGCCATTACCTTCGCTCACAGAGTATCTGAACTACATGCCCTGGTCACAGACCCCACCCCCCACATAGTATTTCACAAGGACAAAGTGGTCCTCAGAACTCACCCTAAATTCCTGCCCAAAGTGATCTCGGAATTTCACCTTATTCAGTCCTTGGTCCTTCTAACCTACTTTGCAAATTTACAGAATGAAGGGAACACACCCTTCACTCTCTGGATGTGAAAAGGGTTTTGCAATTCTACATTGACAGAACCAAGGAGATTCCACAAATCAAACAACTCTTTGTATCATTCAGCATGGCCGGCTAGGTCAGCCTGTTGCCATCAGATGCATTTCAGCATGGTTGGCAGCATGTCTTCACCTTTGCTACTTGATGGCGCAGGTAAGCTAGAACTCAGGGTGTCGCCCACTCCACCAGAGCAGTCATGGCATCCCTGGCAGAAATTCGAACATGCCCATTTTAGACATCTGTAATGCAGCCATTTGAAGCTTAGTACACACTTTCATGACACTACACCCTGGACGTCCATGCCAGATTTATTTATTTATTTTTATTTTATTTAGCTTTTGTTGAACGGGTAAGTGCACTAGACAAATCCTGCCTATTTTCAGGCATGACCGGGAGGGATACAGATGAATGCCAACTGACCTTGAACCAGATTAAGCTGTTGGTGGTATTTTTAGTGAATGAGGAAATTTGGCCAGGACACGGGGAAGTTCCCCTACTCTTTTCGATAAGTGCCATGGGATCTTTAACATCCACCTGAACTACCACCAATCCAGGCAGATGGGACCTCGGTTTAACATCTCATCCGAAAGGCGGCACCTCAGAAGTGCAGCACCCTCTCATGCTGCACTACAGTGTCAATACTGGGATATTAACCCAGATAGCATCCTTCTTTTGGCAGGTCAGTCCTTAATGGACTTCTGTCCTAAGTGAGCTCCTTTCCTGCCACCCTGCTTGGGGGTTGTTTTCAACTCAGTACTCTCCATTAGTGTGAATGAGTGGTGGAGACTTTTAGTCCAGGAAAATATGAAAATTACATACCTACCGTAATTCTTGATCTTCTTGGACAAAGTCTACCCACTCATTCAGACACCACCACTTCCCCAAGCTCACTCATCCTGTTTCTGGTCTTCACTCCTCTTTGGCTGGGCTGTGAAGACACTGTTGAGTTGACCTTTCTTTTTTTTTTTTATTTATTATGCTTTATTCCCTTCCGCCAGCCACCCGTAACCTCAGCCTGGTCACAGACCTCAAGCTTCCACCTCCATATTGGCCGTGATCCTCTGATACTCCTGGCTTATCCCCAGGGTGGGTTGCAGCACAAGCCCCCAACAGTGCCACAAATGACGGGATAGGTCAGAGGCCGGCGGGAGGCTAATTAAAGCCAAGCGGGTTTCATCTAGGCTGGCCGGCAGCTGAGATTTTCCTTGTTTTTCCTGGGAGCAGGGACATGCAATGATGTCTGACATCTGCCCCCGAACATTCTGGTGCCAGTCCCTGTGGTACCACTGACCTCCGCTAGGGGTCTGTCAAGCACCAGTTGCACTCCCTTCCCTCCTCCGGAGAAGGAGAGCAGTCCTCAGGACACTCCATCCTTCTCCCCGGCCAGCCCTCCAGCGTCCCAAGTCCATTCCCAAACCCAGGTCACCGGCATATGAAATGAAATCAACCGTTGTGCGATGGGCGGCCCAAGTTCCCCTTCTTATATGGATCCTCGGACTATAGTATGTCCAGGTTAGGTTAGTTTGCTAGATTAGTTTACCTGCACTTCCTTGGTAAAAAGGTACTGAGGGCAGTCAGAGGGTTGACGCTAAGATAGCCTATACGGACAGCCAGTCTCGCAGCACTGCGTATGCGTGGTCCTATCTGGCACCAGCCCTTCTGAAGATTTTTGGCCCTACTGGGTCATAGTGCCTCCAGCGTAGTTCCACTAGTGTGAATAAGTGAAGAATTACGTGGAGGTACGTAATTTTCATTTTGCGCCAGTACATTTTGATGTCACTTTTAAAAGATGTGCCAGACAAGGTTTACAATAAATTCCACTTTTTCTCAGGCAGAACATTTAAATCCTTTCAACAACTTCCATTAGAATTTTGTCTCCCTCATGGGGACCAACATAGATGTTTTCAGGTCTGATTTTTTATTAATACTCCCAAAATTTCCAAGAAATTTGAGTAGATCAAGATCCACTAGTAGAGAAAATAAGGATATTATCTCAGCAAGTCAATGCTAAGCATATAATTTCTGAACGATATTCAGAACTTAACTCAGACATAGGCAATCAAAAGGTATCCAGTCTACAACGTCAGTGGGAGGAAGAGCTGAATACTTTTATCACACAGGAGCGGCACAAATTTGGCAGGCAAAACACTTTCTCTGGGAGTTGGAGAGAATTTAGATGAGAGTTGTTTAGTAGGTACTTCCTCACACCTGATAGATCTAAACATCCAGGCACGAGCAACACAGATTTCTGCTGGAGAGGTTGCAGGAAAGAGGACACCTTCACACATTTATTGGCCATGTGCTGCTCTACAAGAGTTTGGGGCAGAAATGAGGTCTTTGATTAGCAAGACACTCTCACCTGATATGGGGCCTTTATCCTGAGGGTTTGGGACGGGGTGGGAAACCCAAAACTATTTATTTAATATCTTTGTAGTTACAGCTCTGAAAGCCCTCACACAAAGATGGCTGACGGCTATCCCTCCCACAAGGGACCACTGGGTAACTAATTGTAAGAAAATCAAACTAATGGAAGAAATTACAGCAAGATTGAACCTTAAAGTTTTAATACTAGCTGGCTCCCTTTTGCACATTTGATAGAGGACATAGTTGGGACAGCGTGCTGGAACAACTGCCTGCTAATTGAGTGAGACTGAGAACATATATCTGGAAAGGAGAATACACACAATATTTGCCTTGCTTCAGGTTAATTATTTCATTTATTACTTACGTTTTAGAAGGTTTTATCTTTCCATAGGTTCTGGTCAGGCCAAATTTTCAGGAATACAGAGACCCTAGGATGTCTCTTTTGTGGGCACTTACATGCCCTACTGTTTGGGACATCTGCAAATGCCATTGTGTTTTAGCTTTCATGTTGAAAATTTAATGCTGTACTTTTTGCTAGTGTGAGACTCAGTTCATGGAAGGGCTTATGTCATTGATCTGATCCATTTCTGTGAACTTAATGAAACTTAAAAAATGACCAGCTTATATGCCACTAAGTTCAGACCCCCACTGAAATACACTGAACTGCATACCTGATTTCCTCAGTTGGCAGTCTGGCACTGAAGAGTGAAGACATGTCTGTGGTCAGAGGATTATGGCATTGGACTCCCGGTGGGTAAGTAAGAGCTTGGGGGGTGGGGGTGCTGAGTGGGAGGGTCAGATTGGGGACAGTAATGGCAGCAACAGACATTGATGTATGTTGTTCATTTTACAGGGTTAAAAAACTACAAAGAACAGTTTTCTTTATTTCAGGTGGCGACACTGGGAACTGGGCACCCTCACTGTCGCTGTTATGTTTATTAGGGGGCTGAGTGTGAGGCTGGATGGGGGGCAGTAAAGGTAGGGCTGCAACAGACATCGATAAATGGTTTTCTCTTTTGCAGGTGTATTAAAAAAAAAAAAAATATGAGGATGGTTTTCTTTATTTCAGATGGTGATACCAGGAGATTGGGTACCCCCAGTGTCAGTATTATATTTGGCAGCACTGGGGTGGGCTCTCACTGCTGCATAACTTAAATGGGCAGGGTGGGGGTATCAGCTGGCATGGGGATTGGGCACCCCATGCCAGAATATTATATGAGTTGGGCTTGGAAGGGGTAGCAGTTACGGCAGAGGCTACAACAGACACCAATGGATGTTTTTCTTTTGCAGGGTATATTAAAAAAAACTGCGAGGGACAGTTTTCTTTATTTCAGGTGCGACACTGGGGGATTGGGCACCCCAGTGTCAGTGTTATGTTTGTGTGCATGGGGGTGGGGTAGTGGGTGTTGAGTGGAAGGGGGCACAGTAAGGGCAGGAGCAGCAACAGACATCGATGGACGGTTTTCTTTGTTACAGGGTGTATTTCAACCTCAGCAGGCTGATCATTGCAGATCAGCTGTGCTTGCTAGGTGGTGTAGAACAAAGGAAAGAACCGACCTATGATTGGGTCAGCTCTATCCATTGAAATATACAAAGTTTCAGCCCAGCAAGCCAGAACTGTGTCATGAGCTGTCTGGCGAAGACTGGTGTGACACTGGCGAGCTCTTTGCAAATCACTCTGCATTGAACAGACAGTGTCACAACCCCTCAAAAGCCACTCTCCTAGCAAAATGTGTGCTGCATGTGTGAGCACAGTGCACATAAAAAGAGGATCTTAATGGCAATAATGAAAGTGGACAGAGTTAAAGGGTTGGGTGGTCAGTAAGCAGAATACTTTTGTATCTGTTATCTTGTACTTAACATGATAGCTTTAGTTAGAGGTCAATAATAAAATACATTTTGTTGTGTTAAAAATAAATTATAGTATGTTTTATTGTTTGTATGTAGAGATGTTGTGAAATAAAATTTATACAGAAATTGCTGTGAAAATTAGCGATTTATAATACAAAATATTTTGCGAAATTCCATTAGTCCATAAAAAAATATTTTGAGGGTGCGAGACTTGTGAAATTTCACCATTTGCAGGTGAAATTTTGCATTTCAGTGAAATTTTGCCATTTTCAGGTGAACTTTCACAATTTCCAGGTGAAATTTTGAAATTTTCAGGCAATTTCATGAAATATGTAGCTAATGAAATTTCACACACTATTTGTATGTAATTTAAATATCAAAGAAGGGTCCTGCTGCAGCAGGATCTTTAGTAATAATGGATATCGCGAATGAGAGCTGGCCACCCCCTCTTTGCAGCAGCCCAGCACCGATGATTTCATGGCTCATCCCTTGCTGTTCTGGGTATAAAAATGTATCTTCATGTAAACAGTATGAGGCACTGTTGAGATTTTAGACAAAGAACATTAGTGCATAAGCACTGAGGCAAGGGTTACCCTGAAGGGCATTGGCCGAGAAGACAAGTTTCAAAGAAATATAAAATCACACATACCTCCATAATGCAAAGCATCGTGGTCTGTATATGCAAATCATCACAAAATGTTGTGTTGGTTCAACTTTAAGCAGGAATGCATAGTGCCAAAAGGCCTCTCACACAGTCTGCAAAGGGTGTCAACAGAAAAACACAAACTTGTGTTTTGTCCTACCAGGACTCATCAGTGTGCCTCATCTGTGTGATACACCAGTGGAAATGAACCAGCTACCCTAAGTTGGTCTATCAGGTTTGGGTTGTGGTGAGCCAATAAAAACAAAAAACAAGATGAAAGACAAAAGAACCTTAGTGCATAAGCACTGAAGTGAGAGCTACCAAAAGGGCACTGGCTGGGAAGCCAAGTTTCGAAAGAAATAAATCACACATACCCCCATAATGCAAAGCATCATGGTCTGTATATGCAAACCACCACAAAATGCTATGCGGTTCAGCTTTAAGCAGGAATGCATGGTGCCAAAAGGCCTCGCACATTCTGCAAAGGGTGCCAACAGAAAACATAGACACGTGTTCCGTCGTGCACCAGGACTCATCAGTGTGCCTCATCTGTATGACACCCCAGTGGAATGAACCAGCTACCCTAAGTTGGTTTACCGGTTTGGATTGTGGTGAGCCCAATAAAACAAAAACAAGCTAAAACAAAGAATCTGTGTATCATGTTAAGTACAAATAACAGATACTGTTTAGATTTTGCCCTTCTCTTACCTTGGGTGGGATCTGGGCTTTTCCTTTTTAATCCGAAGACTAGAAGAGAATGGTTTCCCTTGATACTTTTTAACACATCTTTTCCCAAGAGTTTCTGTTTGTCAGCAACTGAAACACAGCACTGTCATCTGCTTCCCTTGAAAAACATTTCTGTGTTCACTATCATGCCATCTGTTTCTTCTATACACATGAATGCAAACGCTCATTGAAGCATTCTGCCATCGTTCATACTCTGTCACATTATTTTCCTGATTCTTTAGTGGACCAACAACTTCATTGTTTTTCTATGCTTGTTTACTTATCTGAAGAATTTATTATTACTAGGTTTGATTTTGAGTGCTACTTTCTCCTCTACTGCATGTTTTGCCCTCTGATCTTGCTTGCGCTCCATCAATTTGTTTCTGTAGTTCTGTCTGTTTTCACTGGTACCTGACAGTGTACTCTTCCTGCATGCCTTTTTATGTTTGCCATGTGCATGCGCAACAACATTTTGTTAGGAGAGTGGCTTTTTAGGGGTGTAACACTGTCAGTCCAATGCAGAGTGGTCTTACAAGGGGCTCATCAGTATCACACCAATAATCAGCCAGGTTAGCCATCACAGTGTTTTGGCTTGCTGGGTGGAAATGTCCGTGTATTTCAAAGGAAGAACCAATCCAATCATGGTCGGCTCTTTTCTTTGATCTACATCACCCAGCAAGCACAGCTGATCTGTTATGACCAACCTGCTGAGGTTGAATTACACCCTGTAACAAAGAAAACTGTCCATTGATATTTGTTGCTGTCGCCGCCATTACTGTTCCCCACCCGACCCTCCCTCAACACCACTACCCTACAACCCCCAAACATAACACCAACAGTGGGGTACCCAATCCCCAGTGTCACCACCTGAAATAAAGAAAACTGTCCTCATAGTTTTTATGTTCTCTGTAACAAAGAAAACCTTCCATTGATGTCTGTTGCTGGTGCCAGGCCATTAGTCCCCCACCTGACCCTTCCTCTCAGCATCCCCCACCATAAACATAACAGAAAAATGACATCCAAATGGTAACTCCCCCAGCCCAACTCATGTTAATATTCCGATGCGGAGTGCTCAATCCCGTGCGGCTTGTTACCCCCTACCCATTTTAGTTCTGCAGCACTGAGTCAGTGCTACCAAACATGACACCAGCACTGGGGTGCCCAATCCCTAGTACTGTGACCTGAAATGAAGAAAACTGTCCCCATCGTTTTTTTTAAATCCTGTAAAAAAACGTCCATCAGTGTCTGTTGCTGCCATTACCATTGCCCCACCTGACCCTCCCATTCAGCACCTACCACCCCACATACCTGCAAGCCCTTACTTACCACCTGGGGTCCAACGCTGTAATCCTCTTGGGACTGCAGACATGTCTTCACTCTTCAATGCCGGACTGCAAACTGAGAAATCAGGTATGTGGTGTAATGTGTTTCAATGGGGTTTTGAACTTAGTGGAATAACTTGGTCATTTTGAATATTTTTACCCCAGATTTTCAATATGCCTTTTTGGGAGCCCACCTCATGAACAATGGCAGTGAAATGAGGCAGTCTGTCCTGAAAGGTGATTTTGTGGTCACTACACAAATCACCTTTCGAGCAGAGCTGAAAATTTTCTCCACCCTTGTTCATGAGGGTGGAGTCATAGAAGACTAAGCTGAAAATCTGGGGTAAATATTATAATGCTAACAAAGTCATGAGCATACATTGAGATTCTGAATGCAGGCTCATAACTTTGGTAATTTTCAATATTTTGACCCCAAATTTTTACCAGTCATTTCTTCACAGCACCTCATGAATGGGAAAGCTGTCATTTTCAAATCCTGACCAAACTGTGTTTCGCACCTGTGACACAAAATCACCTTTTGGGCAGGATTTGAAAACTTCTCTACCCTTGTTGATGAGGTGGGCTAACAAAGAGGCTATGTGGGGTCATAAAGAAGGCCATATTGAGTTCATGACATGGGCTCACAAACAGGTTATGTGGGGTCATAAGAAGGCCATGTTGAAAACTTTGGGTAAACATATGAGAAAACAACAAAGTTATGAGTCTGTGTTGCAATTTTTCAATGCACGCTTGTAACTGTAGTAATTTTCAATATTTTGACCCAAACTTTTCAACACAGCCATTTTCTCATACTACCTCAAGAACATGAAGCTGTCATTTCTCCAGTCCTACTCAAACTTTGTTTTTAACACTTGTGGTGCAAAATAACATTTCAGCCATTGCTTTATAAATGACACCTGTCATGCTCAGAAGGAGTGGTCGTAAAATATTACGTTGAAAACCTGGGGTAAAATATGAAAAACCAACTAACTTATGAGGAAACAAATAGTCCAACATTTACTCATAACTTTACTTTTGCAGATTTTGGCTCCTAATGTCAGTGTCAGTGGCTCAGCAGGTAGCACACTCACCTCTGAGGCTGGAAGATCAGAAGGCTGTGGTTCTATCCCCACCAGGCACTAGGTTAAATCTCAATACTGACACTGTAGTGCAGCATGGGGGGTGCTGCACTCCTGAGGTGCCGCCTTTCAGATGAGGCGTTAAACCAAGGTCCCATCTGCCTGTTCCAGTGGTAGTTCAGGTGGATGTTAAGATCCCATGGCACTTCTCGAAAAGAGTAGGGAAGTTTTGTATTATGAGAAAATCGAACAATACTAGGGGCAGTAATTTTTTAAATCTCTAAGACTATTCAGGGGCTAATTTCTCTAGGAATTATCTCTAACTAGACTATAAGTTTGTATAAATTATATCAATCTAAACCACTAGTTTTCTAACCTTCTCAATGTTATCTATTTGAGACAGAGCCTCTTTAATATGTGAAGTTCCTATCTGTAGACTCCATATTACAGACTCCAAGGACCAATTGGGATTGGACCCCAACCCTTTAGTTCATCCTAGTGTATGACTATCCAGTTTCCCCTTTTTATTTTCTTCCTATTTTATCCACCCCAAACAGTGTTTCCATAAGACATCTATCTGCTGATCATGTTTCAGTTTTTATCTAACTCGTAGCTGTTCCAGCTTGTCCTAATATAATTCTAACAAGCTCTTGCTGAGAGATGTACTGTCTTTGTAGTACCCAATGGCATCTAGCTTGGCAAATGTGATATTTCAAAATCACACATATCAACCTAAGGGTACTAACAGTGTATTTCTTAGAGACCATTATATTTACCTAAAACTAAAACCTTGTATGTCATAGTTAAAATGTTTGATCCTGAATCATAAAACTTAATAAATTCAAAAGGAAACCACAAAAGGCGTTCAAAAAAAAAAGTGCTCTTGTGATTCCAGGATCATGTTGCATGTGTCTCTAAGGCAATACCTCTCTTCTACTTTCTTGTGTTTGTGGTTATTTCTTATCCCCAGTCTTCCATGACACACCAAACAAGTAGTGTCCCATAAAAACTTGGGGATTCTAACATCCATTAACTGTCGTGTTGTAACCCCCACCTCCTGTGGAGTTCCTTTTGGAAAGGAGAATGGTTCTGTGAAATATGTTAGCACTACTTGTTGGTACATCAACTGTCTTGTAAGGGATGTTAAGTCTGTTATGGTAATCTTCAATTTCTAATTTTTGCAAAGCAAAACCCATGTAAGTAGGGATACCTGCATTCTGTAACCAAGGTCCATTTATTGAAGGACCAGATTGGTAGAATCGTTTTCAGCCATTCCTGTCCCCAGGTCATCCAGATCTGTGTCCCTTGTTTGAGACTGGGAGTAAGTTGTCATACCAGAAAATGGAGTGAAAAATACCAATGGGTGGATCATTCCTATGCCACCCTGTGCAATTGATCTGTATGTTATATTACGTTTAATCGGGTTCAACCGACTCCCCAAATAACCCTAAAAAATCGCTATACAACCTAGAATCCAATGTGTCAGGTAAAGGAATATAGATCCACAAATAACAGAAGTGGAATTATAAAAGTTTTTATCAGATACACTCTTTTAAGTTTAGTAACTTGTAGGCCTTGCCATGCCTAATCCGTGTATCACATAATGTTAATTTAGATTCCCAATTTACTTTCTCCATTTCCCTAGGACCAAATTTAATGCCAAGAATGACTGCTTCATGAGTTAAAGGCACTCCAGATTTGGTCTGTAAGTGCTACTGAACCAACTGTCAGAGCTTTGCTTTTATGAAAATTAATGCTAGCTCCTGTTGCCACTGAATAATCAATCAATGCCTTATGTGCTATCTCTCCTTCCACTTGTGAATTTAAGAAGAGGCAGAGATCATCTGCATACACCAGTACCTTGATAAGCAAAGTACATGGAGAGAGTCTCATGCCTACAATTTGCCCAGAATACTCAAAGTGTTTCACCAAAACATCAATATAAAGATGTAGAGCAGGGGCTCATGAGCACCCTGCTGTACCCTCTCTAAGCTGTATTCGGTGACCAACTGTACCATTCAGGAGCAAGCGCAAGTGTGCTGAGCTATACAGTAACTGTAAGCGTGCAATAAACTGCTGGGGATACCATAAAAGGCTAAGATCTGAAACAGTATATTATGCGACACCCGATCAAAGCCTTTTCTTGGTCTAGTGTAACCACATACCCTGTAGTAACTCCAAATGTCCTCATGAAAACCTCTCTTAGGCAAATCAAATTATCCTTCATAGTACGTCCTGGAATTGCACAATTCTGAGAGGATGAAATAACTAATTTAGCTACCCCACTAAGATGGTTACTTAGAATAACTGAAAGCAGTTTAAAATCCACATTCAGTAATGAAATGGGCCTCCAATTATTCACATCCAACCTATTCCCTTTTTATATAGCAAGATCAATAAAGCTTTCCAGAGTCGGGCACATCCAAGTTACATATAATATCATTAAATGTTTCTACCAATAGGGAATAAGGGTATCCTGAAATGTTGCATAGAATTTGGGGCCTAATCCATCAGGTCCTGGGGCCCTGTTGGGTTTTAACTTTTCATAGCTGTACAATTTCCTCCTCAGATATTGGGGTTGTCAATTTCGAGGTTTCACTTGGATCAAGTATTGGACTTTTAAAATCCGCTAAAACAGTCCCAGATTATCCTCAGTCTAGAGTGAGGTTCCAAACGAGGAATGCAAATATGTCTGTACTACTTCCATGATCTTGTGAAAATCAAAGTGTACCACACCTGTTTTATCTTTAACTGCATCCCAAATCTTTCTCCCCACCCGTGATTGGCAATCCTTAAATATATCTAATGATGCCTTTGTACCTTGAGTCCCTGCAAATTGTTCCATCTTCAAGGATTTTGATTTTGACTATAAATAGGTTTGCATGTCTTTTTATAGCCTGAATCTGCGTGGAATGGTCTATATGATCTATGTTCTGTGCAGTAATTAGTTGATAAAGATGCTTTCTGAGCTTCAAGTATGAAAAATAAGCAGATTTCCCTTTCTGCCTTCTCCATTTCTGAAATGACTGACAGAGGAACACTTTCGTATCTATCCACCAGTCAGCAACCGAATCATACCAGGCCACCAATGTAGCTCTGGCCAAGAGATGTTCTTTTACCTTATGTACCGTGTCAGGGTCAGTTAAAAGTATTATTCAAGTACCAATAACTTGCAGGTCCTATGTTATTCCTGTGCAACTGACCCAAACTTATCTGCAAACTAAAGTGGTCTGATGAGGCTGAGGAAAAGGTAGCTGCAGACTGTACTGACCACTGTTTAGACACAAATAGATAATCAATCCTGGAGGACAATGAAGCCCTATAATATGTGTGTCCCCTGTGTTATATGAGGTTCTATAGGTATCCCGTAACTCTGCTGTGTTTGGTTGTTTTAACATATTGGTATCACAATACATCTTAGACGTGATCCCTGTCTTGTCTTTTAAATCCAGTGGGCAATTGAAATCACCCCTAAAATGAGTTTACAATGGGTATGTAAATAAGGTTGGAGGATTTGAACAACTGCACCTAGCTTTCTTGGATTGTGGTGCATACACCACCTAACCTGTAGATCCTGTGCTTGGTAGGTAATATCAATAAATAATGCTCTCCCGGCACTATCTCTATTATTTTAGACAGTTGAATAAAGCCTTTAAATAATATACCTACACCTGAGCACGCCTCCTCCCCAAGGACCAGAGAGAGGAACTCCCAACCCATGCTTTTTACTTGATAAATATCTGCCTCTGAGCGAAGTCTGGTATCTTGCAAAGGCAGATATCTACCTGTATGTCCTGTAGAGCCTGAAAAGTGATACATCTACGTTTGTAATTTTTATGCTATTGACATTTAAGGAATGGACCATAATACAATCTTCAGCAGAACGGACATTAAGACTTACCACGAGGAAGGGGATATTCAGGATGGTTTCTTCCTGGTTCGTTTTAGTACTCTAGGCCTCTCCCACCTCTCCTTCCATGTCCGAGGTTTCTTTTTGAGATGAGGCAACGAAGAGGTTTCAGAATACTCCTCTTCCTCTACGGATCTTTCAAAGCTGCATATTTGTTGGAATCCACAATGAATTCTGTTGGGTAGCTTTGATTTAGGGATATTCTGGCAGATCTTCTCTTCCCTGTCACAGGTTGGAAGCCCTCCTCAAAGGGGTTGGGGTGGGGTGGCATATCCCAGGCTGGTTTACCACAGTAGAAGGCCCTGCCTGCTCGATAGTTATGTCCTCTTCAGGCTGCTGGCCCTGGTAGAGTGATTGGTAGTAACTTCTACTATCACTTCCTGAGAAATTTCAGGCTGGTCACTGTTGCTTCAGGCTCCTTTTCAGAGCTTAAATATTGCTGTTGACCCGACTGTTTCTCCTGGGCTGCATGCACTATGATGTCTTGATTGTAAAGGACCCTTCTTATGCACTGCCCAAGGGCATTATAGAAATAAGTGTCCATGATGTAAGCTTAAGTTGCATTTTAGAGGGTTTTGACACTGGTTGCTAGGATGTTCCATTTGTTGACAAAACTGCAAATGAGTGCCTCACATGCATTGCTGAGATGTGAGAAGGACCCACATTCGTGGCATGTTTTGGGCTGGCCTGGATAAGAACAAAACCTCTATCCAATCCTAAGTAAAGCAACTAGGAAGATGAACAGGGCCTTCCTCCACCATCCGTAACTTTACTTTGATCTTCCAACCTCAGTCCATATACTTTCACTATCAATAATTGGAGCTGGTCTATCCATAACATCTGCTGCTGCTTCACCCAGTATAAGATGCCGAGACATGCACATTCTCGTTTGGAATATGGTTATGAATTTCACTGATGGCCTTGTCAGAGGAATGGCCACAAAGGAGCCCACACAGGAGTTTATTTCAGATAAGAAAACTTTGCCCAACATTTTTCAAGATGGACTGGCGTGTTAAAGCTTATATCGAACATGGTATCTCCTGATATGTGAATCAAAGCAAAAATGTCTATTGCCTGGAATTGCATCGATTCTTTTAACAGTTTCGTACCACATACACTCTATCAGGTGGAGATTCAGGCCTCCCTTGTATTTAATCGTGCCGCATTTCTTCTAGATCGGGGTTTTCCTAAATTTGCAAATAGGTCTGCCATCCTTCTTCTGGGGTTTTGCTGGGGATGAGAGGGAGAGCATGATTTGGATTAGGCTTCTGACCCTCTACTCCTCTAGCCTCTGGCTCTTCTGCTGTTGTCTGGTCAGCCCATGATGTAAAGAGAACCTCCTGGACGTCCCTAGTGTCTATTGGTTTGTACTACAGGCTTTGGTGGCCCAGGGCAACTAATCGCATTGACTCAGGCCTAGTATCTGTAGCTGTAGCAATTGGTATATTTACCCTGGTAGCATTCATTATTAGCAGCATTTACATCAGTGTCAGAAAATATAACAGTACCTTGTGTAGAGTTTTCTATCACTGTGGCTGCTTTCAAATACCACACTGTAGTTTCTCCTGGAGACTGCTCATTCCCCTGTGATACACCCACATCAGGCTGAGTAATCATTTCCCGGTGTTGATATTGGAAACATCTGCAGTTGGCTGGAAAGCCAAAGCCATTATTTGTGCTGCCGTCGGAGCATTCCCAGGAAGCCAGTGAACTCCGTCTGGAGCAAGGGACCAACCTGCTGCGCAACAGCCCTCTCTGGCAACCACATCCCGCATTTGTCACTCTATCTGGATCCTTGGCTGAAGAATCTTCCATCATCTCACTACGATCTGTAATAGTACTCCTCTGAGTACCTTCAGTACCCTCAGAATCATGGTAAGCAGCTTACTTGTGTCAGCTGCTTGTCTCATAAGGGAACTCATCCCAAAATGCTTTTCTGTCTCCATAAGCATGGGTCTCAAAAACCCTGTGTCTGTGAATTTTCTCTGGCCAATCCACTTGTTTTAGCCACTTTTCCATGGGAAAGATATCGCCTCTGCCACGATATGTCCATAGAACTAGAAAAATATCTCTTCTACTTGCAGGAGCTGTTCTCCATGACCGCCTTCTCCTCTGTCTTCCATCTCAGCACTGTCGGACATTCTGCTGACGGAGTGACACAGCACCCCTACCTTCACTGTCAGTCGCTTTTTAGCGCGGGTTCTCTGTATTTAGGACAGTCATTGATGAGGATTGAGTTCTACCATCAGCTGCACAAACTAGATGCTGATTATCAGAAGACAAATTATCAGCTTCAACAGTAATCTGTGCTTGTTGTACTCTACCCAGTTTCTGTTGCAGATCTTGTTTCCGTTTAAAAATAACAATTCTTCCTTTTGTATTTGTTTTCTTATATTCACAGATTCATCTGAGTCTACAGTCAAATCCATTGCATGACATACCTCTGAGTCAGATTCCATGTTAATGTCCATACCAGGGTCATTTCCTTGCCAATCCTGTTTTTCCACCATCAAGTTAGGAGTTTGAAATTCTTGCTGAAGCATTTGTCTTTCTACAGCCCCTAGGTTTATGTGGTCAGAAGAGGTCTGCTCTCCTGCCACATCAGCACTTCCTCCTTCTGTGTCCGGCTCCAAAATGGGTACCTCCATCGTCCACAGGAGTAGGAATTTCCGGTGTCCTGGCCAAATTTCCCTGCCAAGCTCCCCACCATTCACTAATAATACCATCAACAGCTAATCTGGTTCAAGGTCAGTTGACATTCATCTGTATCCCCTCCCGGTCGTGCCTGAAAATAGACGAATTTGTCTAGTACACTTCACGTGGTCAACAAAACTAAATAAATGTTCACATATCCTTGTGTTACCCCATCTCCTGAACATGGCAGGTGTAATTTTTCAAATCCCCTCGAAACTTGTTTCCACAGTTGCACATCTTTCTGATGGGATTTAAAAATGCTACCTGTCTTGATCTAACGATCAGGCCATAAAAGACCATTGGACATTCGTGGTCAAAATGTGGGAGCTCACTTAAAAGTAGATATTGCCTCTCAGCTGCCCTATCCTGGGTAATTACAATCTAACAATGTGTTAAAGCAAGACACCACTGAAAATGAGATACTGCATCTCATCTGCTCTATCCTGGGTAAATATATAGTAAAAATGTGTACAAGCAAGACCTGGTACAACAACACCAGTGGTGAACATTCGCATTGACAAATGCTTGGTTCTTCTAATTTCAGTACCCCAGCTACCATCCACATTGGTCTTTGTCTTTTGCTGTTGCTCTTCAGTTTCTGGGTATGTATATTCTTTCTTTATGCAGTCCATATTTTTAGGGTGTCCCATTGTTACTGGATGCTGATGCCCATGAGCTTGGTTTGGCAAGATACCAATTGTTTTCAGCTTCCCATCACTGAGTGCACAGCTAGCTTATCACACATTTGCTTAATAATTACTGGAACTAGAGTCCCATTTGATCTTAAATGATAAAGTTTCTAGGGATTAGATCTAGCATTGCTTGATCACAGGTGGCTCCTTTAATACACTGTGGTAGGTAGCAGACTTCCATAAGATCCATAAATTGCCTGCTGCACGTGGACTTGGGTGTCCCCTCAGAGCAGTATATATTTGGGTGGATGAAGTTTCTCATCATGTAGTAATCATACTCTAATGGCTGTTGCTTTCTTAATCACATCTGAGGGCCCCATTTTGAGAAAACAGGAAAGCGCAACATAGATGTTTGTGCTGCGCTTGCACCTGTGCTACCCCCAACTGCAGTGATATTTGGATGGATAGTGAGCGATGCTAGCCGACTGAAAACAGGTCCATGTTGGCACAGTCGCAGTGAATCTGTGCTGCCCCAACATGGACCATTTCTGCATATAACTGCTCAGGGAATACTGGTGCCCAAACCAGGACAGTGCTAGCTCCCGTGGTGGCTACATCTAGCCTGAGCTTGCAAACAAGCCCATTGGGCATGCAAAGTGCTAAGAGATTTGTGTGCCCATTATGGACTCATTTGCAGTGGTGCACAGCAGCCTCACATATTGATTAAATGAGAGCCCTGATGGTCCAGTAGTTCCCCACCCCTTAATTATCCATTGTTTCTTCATGTATTATTCACTGGTGGCCCAGTTGTTCTGCCTAACCCCTCCCAATCTCCCACTGTCTATTTATGTCTTATCCTCTGGTGATCCTGTGGTTTCCCCACCTCCATAATCCCCAGTACACTCATATAGCACATTCTGGTGGTCTATTGGCCCCCTCAAAATAGCCCCTCCACCAGACCCATCCGTTGACATCCCACCTCCCACACCCCCTTACTCTGGTGTCTAGTGCACCTAACAGCTACATACAGTGACCAGAACAGCCTTCCTCTTACCTCCATGACTGGCCACCATATGAGTTGTCAGCTATTTCTATAGCATACATGCTCACTGACACCTTATACAGTAGCCGCCCACAGAGGTGAGAGGGGCTGTTGGGGGGCACTGGACCACCAAGATGCGCTATAATTAGGGGGATTGGGGAACCACAGGACCACCTGGGAAAAGACATAAATAGACAACAAGCGACTCAAGGGCTGGGGAACCACTAGACCACCAGGGAATAATACATAAATAGATAGTGGACAGTAGCGGGGAGGACCCGACCCCGGACCACCACAGAAAAATACATAAATAGACAACCACTGGTCAACCAGGAATACATACACTAGTGGACATGGGATATTGGGGCAGGTGGCTGCATTTCACAGCCACTGCCAGGTTTGGGCATGTGCTCCCAGGTCCTCTGAATATGGCCCACTAAGAGCACGTGCAAACCCAGCAAACTATGTTAGTGTAGGTGCTAACCTTTGAATATGGGGCCCCTAGTGTTTACTTTACAGTAACATACAGAAAATTGGCTATTTGTTTTATTGTATGCATTTAGATTTTATTTTTTCAATATACATTTCTAATGTTTTACCCTTTTTTTTCTCCCAGTCCTGGACCCCAGCGAACACGTACATATGCATGCATGAATTCACATGTGCATGCCAGGCACCATCTCGGCCTCTTCCACCCCACCCCTTGCTGTCACCCCACCCACCTCGCTTCCCACCAGCCCTCCACCGGTGGGAGGAACTACAGGGGTGTGGGCAACCACCCTGGGAGGAGCGCTGCCTTGTGGCTGCTCGATCCTGCTCTGCCCCTCTTCCACCCAGCTGCCCGACAACCTGAGGTCATTCCCTAACCTGGATCGCCAGAGTAGCGTGAGATAAGGCGCCCAGCGCCTAAGCACCACCAAACTGGCTATGCATTTAGATTTTAAGCAATTAATTCTTGGCAGTGCCTTCTGAAGTGCCTGAGCTGTAGCTTGGCAGCCTTCCAAAGGCTACTTTGATACTTGATCATGTGAGATTGATAGTTTGCAACATGCAGGCCTAATGAGGCAGAGGCATATGTTGCCCATCACATCAAGCGTTCTGGATTCCTTATCAGGTGGCAGGATACCCATATGCTTTGGTGCCCTGGATCTATCTTGGGCAGCCATTATGACTACAGAATCTGTTTCTGACTAGGTGGCATAATAAGGCTTGGTAGCAGGGGCAGGGTACTGCTTATCAGCCTTTCTGGGTACAACTAGTATGGTATTTACGCCTCATTGACAGGGTTGACTAGGGCCCTGTCTCAGTTGTTCTGGTGAAAGGTTTAAATGCAAGGATCTGTTCTATTCTCTCCTTTTCTGTCTCTTGTCTGTCTGGTTGTGCAGCAAATTTTCTCGTGATATATAGGACTTGATCACCCCAACAGTCTTGCAATTCTCTGCGTCAAGCTATCTCTCTACCCTCACTTTCTGTTCTGTATTTTCTTCCCCTTGCATATCTACGGTATAAAATACAGTATATGTGAATCATTTTATGGAAATGTAATTACTACTGGAATCCCTTTGTTTAAAACTGTATATAGTTATACTGTTGAAATGATTGCAAAGCTAAAACTGCATATATTTATACTGTTGAAATGATTGCAAAGCTATTTGGAACTCAAGGGTTAAACTGAGATGCAATTTTAAGCCTTTTGCAGAAGATGTAAACAAAAGGTCAGTTCTGGGTCACAATGTTCTTTTTGCACCTGCTGAAACTTACAAGAACACTGTGTGATAAGCATGCTATTTTTCTTAACAAGCTCCTGCAAAGACTTATAGAAAAGGGCTGCAATGTTTTGTAAAGAGACAGAGAAACAGAGACTGAGATCAGAAATTGAGAAGAAACTCAGATGGACTTTCTGTGTTTATACTGCCTTTGTAAATAGTTATACTGAACAATTTTATTTTACTGTTATTAATAGTATATCACTTGTTGCAAAATTTTAGAACTGCTCCTGGTTTTCCTATGCTTCCTAACCTGTGCCTTGATGACAGCCTATACCAGGCAGCAAAGGTAGCATCCTCCAATGCAGGATAAATTGGAGGAACAACAATGAAAGGAGTGCAGGAACCTCCAGAAACCCCATCAAATTCTCTTTGGAACAGTCCTCTTTTCCCATAGCAAACTGCATAGCAGTTTGCATTTGCTACAACATTGAAAAGTAGAGTCTGCAGAAGGAGATCTTGGTGTATACACTGCAGAATCCTCACTGCAAGAGATACAGTGGAGCTAGAACCTGGAGCATAATGGTCTTCTGTGTAGCCTTCCTCCTCTTCATAATCCTCTTCCATTATGAGGTCTGGGTTATATTCCTTTGCCTTGTCTTCATCCCGTTGGTGATGGGAACAGAAGACCTTGCTGGTGAAGCCACAAGCCTCTGCTCAGAAGGTACCGGCAGTTTACCAGCTGAAGAAGTTGACAGGGCCTGCAATGCAGGAACCCCTATCAATAACACTGCAGGCTGCAGAGGCAAGCCTGGAAGTATGCATTGTATCATATCATAAGTGGGAATCAATGGTGAAGATTAATTCTTAGAAGATCAACCAGTCAAACTTGTGAATCATCTCTACAAGGGATATGGTGTCCCAGAAATGAAAATTATTTGCTCACCATAATTCTTGATCTTCCAGAATATCTTCACCATACATTCACACTGATGGGTCTCAACGGAGGCACTAGGATCCCAAAGGAGCAAAGTATTTTGCAGCCTAGGAGTAGGCCGATGGTGCCACTGCCCACAAGGCAGACACAGTGACGTTGCACATATGGGTTGGCCAATAACTAATGCCGACTCCCTCCATTCATCAGTTCTGTCTGCCAGGAGACACAAGCGGGAGAGAAAAACAGAGGGCTACAGACTCCTAGCCCAAAGGGATAGGAAAAATATAAACTTAGTAGAACTAAGGGTTGGGCTTAAGGTGGCACCAGGATAGTGGGTGTATGAGCTAGAGCATATACCAGCCACCTGGACAAGAACAATAGGGAGGGAGCAGCCTAACATATAGCTCTGACTGGAAAAGAGAAACCCAGGGGGCCTCTGTGTGGTTAAGATGACAGATGCCAAAATAACAAGGGTATTGTGGTCATGAGGACAAGAACTAGTGAAACAAAACAAGAAAAACTCCAAAATAGAGCAGATAGTAAGTGAAACTGGACAGAGTCCAAGAGCACAGCTACTATCTTCTTGCCACTTCAAAGGAGTGAGAAAGGATATAAGAAAGAAAGAAGAGATATGAAAAATGTGATGTGAGTACCAGCACCTGGGTGTGGAATAGCACCCAGCATAACAGGCTGAGAGTATGTACGGAAAACACACTGCACAGTCTCTGTCTGGTACAACTTTGTCGCAAGGCTAGCTGCCAGCTGGCAGGGGTTTTGAGACATAGACAAGGTAGAGACTAGATGTCACAGCAGCCACTGGGATATGTCCAGAGACATCATAGCAGGAAGAGAGAATAGGACACTTGGGAAAGGGGACTTTTTTGAAAGAGGTAGGAGATCCTTGTCCTGGCTTTTTTCTGTTGTTGTTAAAACTGGAAGAGGGCAAGGAGGCCCATCCACAACTGCGAAAAAAGCAGAAGCGTTGACTCTCCAGAGAGAAAGCTCTAGGGGTATGGACAGAAGATGCCATGTGCTAAGGCATGGCAGGGTAAGCTACCAGAAGCTTTGACTCCTACCTGAGTGGTGGATAGTGAATGGGCATGTGACTGAATGGTGAAGATATTCTGGAAAATCAAAATTACAGTGAGTAATTTTCGTATCTCCAGAATCAGTCTTCACCATTTAGTCACACTGACAGTCAGAGTACCAAGCTTCTGCAAAACAGAGGAGGAGTTGGCTTACCCTGAGGAAAAATGATCCCTCAGCCCTCTGGTGAGGGATGACAACTGGAGGAAGGGACTCCTCATAGGTACGGTGGGACCTGAGACTAGTTAGGTACAGGTGGAAGCTCTCATGGTCTGGGAGCAGGAGGGCACCCTAACATCATGCCTGATCCTGCAGGAGAAGAAATGAGTCCCCTGGAAATTCGAATTGAGCACTGTATGCCAGGCCAGGAGCCAATCGAGAAAGGTGATGCCATGCCTTCTGCCTAATGCAAACTGCTGTTCTCACCAGCCTGGAAGCTACCTCGCTGGAGTCATATAACCCCCTCACTTGGTGCCTCGCCAGTTCCAGGCCCTGGGCAAAAAGGCGAATGGCCAGCCTGGTTGACTCACAACTGGCAGAAGCGGACTCAGTGTAGATCACTGATGCCTGCCATAAGCTGCCTGATGTGCGAAATGCACGTGCCACAAACCCACTCCTGGGGGTCAGGCTCACTAAGCTCACAGTGCCCACCCTTAAGTGCAATCCGTGATGGGGCAGGGATACCTTCCTTGCGCTTTTAGAATGCTTGCCAAGGTCATGACTGCACCTCTGCCACGAGGACCCAGGGCATCCCTCTAACTCTGGATAAGGGCACAATACCAGTCTCGAGGCCATATGAACCCTTTCCTTGGCTATTACACAAGAAGGAAGACCCAGGCATCACACTCTCTTTGGGGTAGCAGTAAGCCTGATTTGGCCTCCTCCCTACAGGACAAGCAACAGCCTGGTTCAAAATCCCTGCAGACTTGTCCCTGAGACTTTAGTATTCTCCTTTCTTTCCAGATCCTTCAGACCCTTTTTCAGTTTGGTTGCTGTTGATGAGACTCCTTTGGCAATTTGGCAATAACAATTTTCATGATTATTTATACTGCATCACAATTCACACACAGATATAGAAATCTCACTCAGGCAGATATTCTTTAGAAAAACATTTTATTAAAATACTTAAATAAATACAGTTACAACTAAAAGAACATACACTAATTTGGGTTACAGTATACATAAACAAAATAAAAATGGCAATATGTACAGAGAAACACACTAAAACTGTTAATTAAGTCTACCTTATAATTTGCAGTGAATGGATGTCCAGAAATAGTGGATGAAGGTTTTCAGTTTCTTTAGTCCTTAGCAGCCCACTGGGTCTCAGCAGTTTGGCTTCTGGTGTGTGTCAAGCAGTGTGTCCAGATGAAAATGTGCGTCTCAAAATGCCCTCATTTGGGGCTTTTTATACCTCTGGTTTCCCCTTGAAATAGTGAGTATCTCACAACTTTTACGCAGTAGATGGCACTCTTGCTTTTACCAAAATCTTATTTTCCTGATAACCTTTGATGAGTCAGATTCCCATAGTTAATCCAGGTTTTACAATCATAACTCCTGTTTGTCCTGTAAGGGAATTCCACACAGGTATGTTAGAAGGATGTGTTCTTTCCTATTACCTCACAAAATGAAGTATACTATTAACAGATTCCTGGGATTGAAGCATTCTGCTTTTTCTTGAAGTAAAAGGGCTATCTCCTGACATTTTATTACTTCTTTTTCCTTGGTAATTAACTAGAGGAATACTCTTTGATTAGCTATCCACAAGCTTTTGACAATAACTTGTCATTTTCCTAGCAAGCAAGGCTGGCATGCAGGTTAAAAGAAGGTCAAACCCTTTTTAAAACTCTAGTCTTTTCCCTAGGTGCCTCTGTGCTGACACTGGCATGTATATATACACAGAATTATGTCAGAAAAATATATACAACAAGAATTATATCTACAACTAAGGGCTAGCAGCCAGGCAGCTCGCCACACACATCACAGTACATGCAGCCACAAAACCTTCCTGCCCAAAGCATTGATCTCGTGAGGGTCAGTGTTGGGGGTCAGTCTGCACAGGGCACTTAGGCCAGAGGGGTCTGCAGCACCAGAATCCCCAAGGTGGGGTGAGAGATAACATCTGGATACCCAGAGTGCAATATCTGCACTAGATGTCTCTAAGGGCTGGGCTAGGAGCATAGGGATGGAGCCAGACATGCCAGGATGCCTCCAAAAGGCCGTGGCCAAGAAGAGATGATGACAGAATCCTCGCTGAAATTCCCAAGGAGTCTCAGTGCCAGGGTAGCAGTACCCAACATTCAGTTCCTTTAACATCTCCATGAAGACTTGCTGTTTCTGGGAATATTGAACATCGGAGGAGAGATGGACAGAAAATCCTCTTCCTCAGAAGAGAAGCAGGAGTGGAGGAGCTGGATTCAGACAATGGTGGTGCAAAGGCCTCAGGCCTGAACTGGTCCTAGTCTGTCTTAAGTGGTATTGGTAAAACACACCAGTCGTGAGCCTGAACTGTTATCAGGTCATGGGCCCAGGGGACCCAAAATGCCTGGCGAGGCAGGGAGGAAAAGGAGAAGAAGTAGGGTCAAGGATGACCAGACCAGGTCCTCTGCTAGGGCTGTGAGAGTATTCAAGACCTTGCCCAGATAGAGGCCTGGCAAACTCGCCTGTATGGAGCTCACCATCCTCTGAGGACTGGTCCAGAAGGTGCCCTGGGAGAAAACAGTTTCAGGGGAGAAACAAAGCACCAGGCTAGTACTCGACCCCTGTCAGGGATATCACCATCCCTGGACAAGGGGTGAACTGTATGCCAAGTGCCCCACCCTAACCCCTCACCAGGGCTGACTCTGCCCACCCTTAGCCAAGCCCAGTCTCCAGGCCAGAGCCTCCGCCAGAGTCATCACTGAAGCAGAAACTGTGACTGGCACCTGAACCAGACAAGGCAGTGTGAGCGGCACGGGACCAGATCCAGCACCAGAACCAGAACTGGCATCACGAAGGTGCCAGAAGCGGACCAGCACTGTCACCAGAGGCAGTTCAAAAGATGACCACAGGGGACACTCTAGGACCCAGACTGGGCTCAGAACCAGGCCCAAGATGGCTTCCATCATCACTAACTCCATTTACAGGCCCAATGTTGGCGTAGTTATCCTACCCCAGGCCACAAGGGCACTCAAGTGAAGAGATGACAACAACCTCAGCATCTGAAACCAGGTCAGCTCCGGAATCCTTCCCTCTTCTGGCACCATAAGTAGTGCCATGAGAGAACCTGGTCTTGTGGTCAGCATTGCCCCACTCACGGTGCCAGCCTTGGTACCAGTAGCTGGGGTGGTACTCTGCTGCAGCACCAGTGTGCCCACAGATGCAGATTGAGTGTATAACCTTGTCTCACCACCACGCGGTGTCCACTGCCCCAAAAGGCTGACAGATTGGAGGGTGCTGAGCTGGCCCTTGGAAGAAGTCGGCTGTCCACCAGACTCCCCTCCGGGCCACTGACATAATGGCAAGGCGGCGCAGAAAGTGACCTGAATTTCCTCAGTACCAGAAGTACTGGAAGGGGCTCAGGGAAGAGCCTAGGGACCTTACCTGGTGTCCCTAGTGCAATGTCTGCCTCAAAGATGGGGTTTGCAAACCCATTTCCACATGCACTTCTTGAGGGTGCAGTCATCCATGGAGAAGCAGGCGTCACAGTTATCTATGTCGAGGTCAGCACCAAGGCAGGTCCAGCAGTCATCATGTCAGTCATGGACGGCAGTTAGACCCTGCACAGGAATACCAACATCTGGGCGCCTTTGTTCTTCTTAAGCTCCTTAGTACCTCACAAGCTGACATGAAAAAGAAGTGAAAACCAGTCAGAAAGAGTTTGGTACCAAACTAAAATGATAAAAATTTACTGGAATACCACGGTGCTGACACAAAAACAGTGTTGAACTAAGGCAGCGGCAGTCTGAGAAGTTGTTACATAGTTTTGATGACTGAGGCTCCCCGGTGCACACTCGACAGCAGGAAAGTAGAACTGTAGAAAGGAGAGGGCTGGTGTTGGTTACTGGCCAAACCATGTATATCACGTCACTATGTCTCGCCTCGAGGGTGGCACTGGCACCGACATCAGTCTCCTCCTAGGCCTCAAAAGACTTTGCTTCCATGGGGTCCTAGTGCCTCTGGCTTAGAATCGCCAGTGTGACTGAATGGTGAAGACTGATTCTTGGAAGAATCAAGAATTTTTCTGTAGATGCTCTCTTACTGTGTTGTCTTGAGCCTTCCCAAAGGAAGGAAAGCCCCAGGGGTTGCAGCAAGCAAAGCCAAGTGCAGTATGGAGTAGAAAACAAAATGGCAAAATATGGGTCCCCATGCTTACCATTTTTTTATTTTACTAAACTGTAGGATTACAAACACCTTTGAGCAGGAACTGTTCATTTATAAAGGTTCCACGTCAGAGGATGGGAAACATACATACAAAGGTTGGCAATGGTATACAATCATAACACATACAAAGGCTGGCAATGTTTTACAGTTATAACACACTTTAGAAATAAAAAACATTACTAGAGAACAACTTAAATAAGCAGCTAGCTGAGGTAACAGAGTAAGAGATAAAGAAGCAATTGGACTATAAGCATGTGATTGGGTAGGAGGGACAGAAAGTAGTAGGAAGGCTGAGGGGCCACTGTCGGGGGTGTCTAGTACAGTGGAATTTGGTAGTGAGGTTTGAGAAGTGGCGTAGAGGTGTGAGGAGGGGTGTAGGAGGGAGAAGGAAAGGGGTCACGTGAGAAAAGCAGGAGCCAGAGAGAATGATGCTCAGGTAGGAGGCGGGTCACTGGTCTTGAGCAACTAGGTGGTGGTTGGAGCAGTCGTTTTAGGAGAAGCAGTCACATTGAATGGTAGAGGTGAGAGTAAAGTCAGAGATTCCGTTTAAAGGGTCCAAGCGTAGCAGAGGAAAGTGCTTCTTTGTTGGGGTATTGAACCACTGTGAAGCCCTGTGGGTGAAGGACTGCTGACCCATGGAGGTACGACATCTGGGAACCTGAAAGGTTTGATATTGGGCACTACTTTGGTGCCTATTTTAGTCAAGATTCTGGTGAACTCATGCAGAAAGTGGTGAAGCACACCCCATTTGTAAGCCTTTGAATATCCAGATATTAAATGATCAAGCAAAGGCAAGTGTAGTTTGAATCATTTGCAGCTAAACAAATTGTAGATTTTTTTGTTTCAAATCTGGTAATTATTTTTCCCAAAGACCCCAATACCTAGTGCATGCAAAACAACTATAGAACCGGAACAGCTGTTCTGATAGCAATGACCACCTCTTTCATTCCCCTAAGACAGTGCCACCACAGTCAGATTTCACTCTTCATTTATCTCCATAGGTTGCAGCCCAGCAAAGGAATCTGAGACAACTCAGCGTGCTGAAAGGGAGGTGACCAGGATGGCAATTGCTATGGTGATGGCTTTTCTGATCTGCTGGCTTCCTATGCCACTTTTGCCATTGTTGTTGCCACAACCAAGGATATCGTGATCCACCACACTTTGGCATCCATGCCCTCCTACTTCTCAAAAACTGCCACCATTTACAATCCTATCATATATATCTTCATGAACAAACAGGTAAGCACTCTTTTACATGCGGAGTCTCCTAGAGGAAAAGAAAAGTAGTTTTAAAAATATAAATGTCGGCCCGTGGCACTAGCGAAGGGTTCACTCAGCACGCTGGAGACCCAGGTTCATGCCCCGAGCCCAGGTACCAGGAGCAGGGGCACGCAAGGAGGGTTTCATAAGTGTCCACTGGATGCTTCCCTCCTGGGAGGTGGGTTTTCCTGGGGCCCTGCAGGCGGATTGGTGGCAGCTTGGGGACATGCTGCCTTGACACACCCCATGCCTCCACCCCAGGAATACCCTGCACTTGCACAAGGCCGAGAACTGTAGTAGGCAGGGCACAGAAAGCGGAAATAACACACCGATTGACTGGATGATGAGTGCCTTGGGCTCTGCCACCTGAAGCCCCAGAGCCAGCCTGGATCAGCCCAGCAGCACCTGGGATGCGAAGTCGACGCTGAGGCCATTCCCTCCCAGAAGAAGGGACCCTCCTGGTATGGGATCGCCCGCCTACCCAAGGTTGGTTGCAATGGGGGGACGTGGCAGGAGGTCGAAAGGTAGGCAGATAGGACACTGACATTCCAAAAGAGTGGCGGTCAGGGTGTGTGGGAGGTACAAAAATACATAAACATGTGCATAATGTTTTCTGGTTTTAATCTGATACTGTATTATGCACTTCTGGCACAGGGATAAAGTGTTCTTCTACGAATGGTGAACTGTAGAAAACCCCAGACCAAGGACAGGTCTGTTTTGGTGGCTCCCAAATTCTGTGGCAAGCTCTCTTCTCCTCCTCCTAGCTTGGCCCTTGCATGAATGAATTCATGTCAATGCTGATCTGTATTGTAAGGTGTCCAGTCAAAAGAGTGAGTGAATTTCAGCGAAGGAAATATAGCACTGTCCAGCGTGTGGGAACAAACTTCAGACTAGGCAAATTTACAGGTTTAAAACACACCGTGATGTGATATTTATTTTTCAAAAGTTAGAAAAATAATAAATGAAAAAATGCAAAGAAAATCACTACTTAAGATCAGTAGTTTCTCATATAATACAGTCCTGGATCTTAGAGCTCCTAAGACCCTTCTCATCTGCATTCAACAGCTTGTCTACAGTAGCACCTCTCTCCTTCACTCTCAAGACTGAACTCTACTGGACTAAACTGAAGAGAACTCAGTGAAGAGGCTTTATATCTTTGGTGGGGTCACCTGACAGAGCCCTTTCTATTTACATGTCTGGACATGTTGTTTCAAAACCAAGGTTTTTTTTGTTTAAGGGGACTTCCTGGTTCAGTTAAAGGTACAGTGTTGGCCGGCCTGGTGGCGCAGAGGTTGGCGCTAGATGCCACACCTCCCGAACCACACGGCAACCCGGTTGGGGAACAGACTCAGGACACCAGGGGCTGGCAGGGGAGGAGAGGATTGAGCATCTGGAGGACTGCTCTCTCTCCTGGGTGGGTCAAGTGGCTAGCCTTGTTCTGTAATGGCCCCTGGTAGAGACTGGGAGCACTACAAGCAGCAGCACAGGAGGGACAACCAGGAAACGGAAAAACAACTTTGGCGCCCACTGGATTACAGCCTCTGTACCCTACGCCGCTGGAACCTCTGAAGCCTACTCCTCCACAGCAGCAGTCAGTAAGGGTCAGTAAGGAAAAAATAGAGTGCTGGGTTCCTCCGCCACGTGCCCTTCCCCTCGGGAGGAGAGGGATCCGCCAGCCCGAATAGATATCCGGAGACAAACCGGAGGGGGCTGGGTCAATGTGGCAAGAGAGCAGAGCTCGGGAAGAGGATGGCTGGGGCAATAGAGTACTAGGAGGCCTGAAGGAGGGGGTTGCGGAGTGTCAGAGGAGGTAAAAGATTCCTCAAAAAGGTACAGTGTATATCTCCACAGATATTGACTCTATATCTCTGATCCACAGTGACTAAGCACTTTTATAAAGCCTACCACATTCTTTTGTTCAGCCTCATACATAGAACCTTAGACAGTAACAGGTTTATAGTGTGAATTTATGAAAATACCGTAGGATTTCTTATAACTGTACTAATCATGAAATTATTATTGTTTACATGGCTTCTGAATCCTTTTAATTTAAAATGCTTTATTAACTGTATTTATTCCTATTTAAAATAACCTTCATGCTTTTGTACACAAAATGCATATTTTTTACACAACTCCTCTCCAGGTGTTTGGCATCATTCCAGGGACTGAATGAATGGAAATGGAAAAAGAATGAGAGAACTAGTAGGAAGTTTCCTGGGGATAGTAAAGAGCTACGCTGGGTGACCAACCTAGAGTGGGGGAAGAAGAAAAGCGAGACAAGCATTAACTGTTGCGCAACAAAAGTTTTGGTAGCTAGCAAATGAGGAGATAGAAAAGTGGTCCATCAGTCTCAGCTGAGGGTGTAGCCTAACTCTGCCACAAGTGCCATCTGTATTGGGGGCTCCATAGCATAAGTTTAGTTGTGTTATTGCAGTAATTCTCTATTTTGTTTTCTCTTCAGTTTCATAACTGCCTACTAACAATGATGTGCTGTGGCCGTAATCCATTTGCCACTGAGGAGGAAACATCAATTACAGCCTCGTCTGGTCGCACAGATGTCACTACAGTTTCTGAAGGGGTGGAAACAAAGTCACACCGGCTAAACAAGCTTAAAATAATGTAACAGAATCCTGTACTATCCACAGCTGTAACAAATAAAATAATTCTCACCCTACTTCCAATCTGAATCCAAATAAGGACTGGACTTACTGTAGCAGTGCTGACTTTTAACAGGAGATGAACAGAATAATTTTCCCCAGTACCTTTAGCAGCAAATGACACTCAGTATTACTGAAAGTACAGTCACATAAGACCTTACCGTTACAGTAGATCTGCGAGAAGCTCTTGCAGCAGGTACCACAATTAGGACTGACGCCACCTGGTGGCAGGTTCCGGCAATTCTTTCTCTAACGGTACCGGCGTGGGAATGCCCCCACCGGCGTTGTCTCCACCCCGATGTCACCCTACATAAGGGAGAAGTTCCCCATATGCTCCAGTTCTTGCACCCCCTCCCCGTCAGGCAGAGATGGTAACAAGCAATAGTCAAGTATGAATGAAACAATCCCTCCCTCTGAATGGAGGAAAGGGTAGCCTGAAAAAGGCCTGATCCCTGGGGAAGGAGGCGGAATACACCTGCTGCAAGAACTTCTCTCGAAGATCTACTGTTATGGTAAGGTCTTACATAACATGCTATCTTACTGAGAGAAGCTCTTGCAGCAGGTACCACAATTGGACTGATTCCCAAGCAGTATAAATTTAAAACAACCCTGGGAGGAAGGTAAGCAAGAACAGCAGGGAACCAGACCCTGCAAAACTGCAAGCCAAAGCCTTCTCTGCATCTGGAAATGATGTCAAGGCTGTAATACCTGGCGAAGGTATGAACAGAACTCCAGGTAGCGGCAGCACAGATGTCTGCAGCTGGGACCGCTTCATTGCCACGAAGGAAGCAGCAACAGCCCTGGTAGAGTGAGCTTTAACCGGTCCTGGTGTGGACTTGTTATGCTTCTGGTAGCAAAGGAAATACAATGGACCAACCAGCACGGCGTCTGTTTGCTGACCAGGCGACCTAAGGACCGTTGAGCAAAGGATAGAAAGAGTTGATCAGAATTCCTGTCCTGTTTGGTCCTGGCCAAATAACATCTGAAAGCCCTGTGGATGTCAAGGAATTAGAATGCTCCAGATAATACACGGAAATTGTACAGATTGGTTGAGAGTGAGCTCGAGACCACCTTCAGTAGAAACTTCAGGTTAGTACGAAGGTCAACCCTATCCTTATGGAAAATTAGGTAGAGCTCCTTACACATGAGGGCTTGTAGTTCTGTGCCTCGCTGAGTAATGGCTACCAAAAGCAGAGTTTTCCAGGAAAGAAACAAAGCTCGGCCTCCATAGCTGGTTCAAAGGGGTGTAAGCTTCTCCAAAATGAACAGGAGATCCACGGGGCACAAGATCCTGGATGGGAGGTTTGATATGCAGGATACCTCACAAGAAGGCTTTAGAAACCTCCATCTGAGCCACCATCTTATCCAACACTGGTAAGTGATAAGCAGAGATGGTGGCTAGGTGTACTTTGATGGAGGAGTAACTGAGACCTGACTCTGAAAATGAGAGCAGGTATTCTAGAACTGAGTTAACTGTACAGACCAAGGGTCCACCCTCTTAGCTGTGGCCCAGATCCAGAAATGTTCCACTTCATAGGCGTAAGTGTCCCTGGTGGAAGGCTACGTGCCTCAACCAAAACTTGTACAATCTGATCAGACACACCAAATCTGGCTTTAGCTAGGTTCTGAGGAGCTAGGCAAGCAGGTGAAGTGAGCACAGATTCGGATGGATCAGGGACCCCCTGTCCTGGGACAGAAGGCGAGAGGAGAGTGGAAGAGAAGCGGAGGCTCTGCCGCTAGACCTAAAGTAAAGGAACCAAATCTGTCATGGCCATAGCGGTGCGATTAGAATGAGGGTGGAAGGTTCTGACTGCACCTTGAGGAGGACCTTCTGCAGAAGGAGAAGGGGAGGCGTGAAACCTCCCTTTCCAGGAGAGGACAATGTGTCATGTCAAAAAGCTCCAGGCTCTGGACCTAGCGAGCAGAAACTGGGCAGTTTTGCATTGAATTGTGACATGAAGAGATCCAGTTCTGGCATCCCCACTGGCAGAATATGTGATCTGTGACGTCTTGCAGTAGCTCCCATTCATGAGCCTGCGACCTTGTCCTGCTAGAGCACATCAGCTAACACGTTTGTTCCTCATGGACATGTATTGCCGTTAACATGAGCTGGTGTTCAAAGCCCAGTCCCACACCCACATGGCTTCCCGACAAAGAGGATACAAGTGTGTACCACCCTGTTTGTAGAACATCACCGAAGTGTTGTCCGTCTGAACCAACAGGTGGCGAGCACTAAGACCGAGACCAGGGCTTGAAGGACATAAAGGACCACTCGCAGCTCCAGAACACTGATATGCAGATCTTCCTCTATTGGGGACCATGAGCCCTAAGTGCGATGTGTCCCCAAGTGGCAACACCTTCCAAGGATGACACGTCCGTGGTCAGAATCTGGGACAGTGCCCCTGTGTGAAAGGGATACCCGCCAGTAAATTTTGTGATGACATCCACCAGTGTAACTCCCAGCAGATTGACTCCAAGATCCGGATCGAGGCATCCAAGCTGTCTAGTGTTTGATCCACTGAATTCTGAATGACCACGGATGGTTCTCATGCGTAGTCATGCAAGAGGGACGAAAACTATGGCGTGACCATATGCTAATAGCCTGAGAAGAAGTCTTGTGGGCACTTTTGAGGCTGAAGAGATCTGGTATGTCAAGACTTGAATCTGACCTGCTCTGTTGGAGGGAAGAAACACTTTCCGAGTGGTATCAGAAGAGCTCCAATGAACTGGAGGTTCTGGGAAGGAAAAGATGAGACTTGTCCCTGTTGACAGTGATTCCCAAGCGCTGAAACAGTGAAATGGAGTCCCTGATGGTTTCCAACAGGCGGGGCCTGGAAGGAGCCAGGAGGAGCCAGTCATCCAGATAGGGGAAATGAAGTGGCCCAGTTCTGCAGTGCCGCGGCAATGACTGCCAGGCACTTGGTGAAGATTCTGGGGCTGAAGTGAGACCGAAAGGAAGGACTGAACTGATAGTCCTTGTCTTCAAATCTGAACCTCAGAAATTTGCAATGGCCCTGAAGATAGGAATATGCAAATAGACATCCTGCATGTCCAAGGATGCCAGCCAGTCTCCTGTTGAAATGAGGGGCAGGAGAGTGGAGTAGGAGACCATCCTGTATCTCGGTAGTAGACCCATTGGTTCAGATTGCTGAGATCCAGAATGGGTCTGAGGTCTCCTGACTTCTTTGGGACAAGGAAGAATTGGGAGAAAACCCTTTCTCTTGCTCAGCCAGAGGTACCGGCTTGATGGTGTTTTTGTCCAGAAGGGATAATATCTCCTTATGACCAGCGCTCTGTGTTTCCTGGGATACCTGGATGAGGGCAGTGGTCTGTCCAGTGGAAGAGAGTCGAACTCTATGGAGTGCCTGAACTCCACGAGCTCAAAGACCCACGGTTGGAGGTTACTTGTCTCCATGCATCTGCATAGAGGAAAATTGGCCTCCGACCGGCTCCCCGACCGGGTATCTAGGGAGGAGGTGGCCTAGATAGCAGGTGGTGGCGAGGCGGTAGTGGCTACCTTGGCCTGTCTAGAGGAGGGCAGAGGATTCTCTGGCTCCACCCTTCGACTAAAGCCACCTCGCTGTGAGTGGGACTGGAAGTGAGGCTGCTGAGGCTGATGTCCCCAATGGCCCACGAAACCGAGGCTTCTGAGCACGCCCTGTTCGGGCGATACTTGGACTGCATGGTTTGGATGGCCTTGCCAGAGTCCTGCAGCCTGGTGATGATCTTCTCTGTGTCTTCACCAAAGAGAACAGAGCCTTTAAAGGGAGCATCCAGGATGTTAGTCTGGACATCTGGATCGAACCCAGAGACCTGAAGCCAAGCACGGTGATGGAGGCAAATACCAGTGGCGGCCATCCTGGAGAAGGTGTCCACAGAGTGTGGGCCGACCACAGAGCGTGCGTACTCACGTCTGAGCGGTCTGAAGCAATTGGCAAGCTCTGCCCGCTGAGGGCAATCGGGCATGCTCTGCACGATGTCCAATCCTTGTTCCCAGAGGGCATTCTGGAATTGGACCATGTGTGCCAGGAAGTTGAGACTTCTGGTACTGCAGGAGGCAGCAGAGTACTCCTTGCGACCCATGGAATCCAGCTGCTTCGACTCCCTGTCAGGCAGCTGGAGGCTCAGTGTTTGGGCCTCTGCAAATGATCGTGAGCCGCTGAAATCACCACTGAGTCTGCTGCGGGTGGTTTGGCTAAGAAGGGGTGGTCCTTAGGGGCCGGTAGAGCAGTGAGCCTTCTTGGGCACAACAGAGGAGGAATGAGGATGCTTCCAGGTCATGAGAGTGGCGTCCTCAAGGGTGTCAACCATGGGAGGGATGACCACTGGCTTAGGGTCTTTTGGCAGAGGTATTTAACCAACCACAGTCACTCGGGGTCCAGGGCCTCAGTGTCCCAACCCATGTTGGCCTGGATGTGCCTCATCACCTCCATGAACCGGGGTCATCTGGAGGGATTTTGGATGTTCCTCCATGCCCCTAAATCTTGGTCAATGTCAAGTCTGAGCGGGAAGTGTCGAGTCCACATAAGAATCTGAAGGCGAAGAAGATGGGGACTTATGTCGCCTCCTCTGCGCCTTGCATCTGGAGAGGAGAGCAGGAGGAACTGCTTGACCTGGTCCTCATGCGTCTTTTGTCTTTATGTTTTTCGGTGCTGGCTCCTTCCCGCCTCCAAGTTGGATGGCCCCGAGACGCCCAGCACAGGCACCGGAGTGGGCGTTGGAGGAGGGCCCCCGAGATCACGTTTGACTGTGTCCCACCAGTGGGAGAAAAGTTCCTTCACCTGCGAAGGTGCAATTTAGGAGACCCTGGTGCAGGGGTGGAGGACAGAATCTCTACTGATGCGGCCCCATCATCAGGAGGCACCGGCATCAGTTCGAGCCCTATCACCAGTGTCAGCAGGCACGGCGTAGGCCTGATGGGTGGCATTGGAGGCGTCTGCTCCTCCATAGTCCAGCTCTGACATCAGGTGGACCAGCGACCATGGCGATGGGGTCCCAGAGCTGATGTCGGGGAGCACCATAGTGGCCGGTGTTGGGAGGATCTTGACCGGTGGTGGAATAACCTTCTCCAGAGCGGTGCTCAGAGGTGCCATAAGTGGACGACAGTCCTGTGACCACTGTCTTTTGGGTGGACGGGCATCTCTGCGAGGCAGGAGCCTTGGGATAATCTGATTTATGTTTGGAGGACTTCTTGGCGAGCATCGGTCAGCCAGAAGGCGGGCACAGGTCGAGTCCTTGGATTTGATGCTTGCGTCCCAGTCCTGCCACCAGAAGACCCGGAGGCCTTACTAACCTGGAGTCGGCCTTGGAGGAGGAGGCATGCCGAGCGGGACGAGCGCCACCTGCGCCCAGTGAGAGAGTTCAGTGGGCAGATGCACCTTCAGCGGTTGTAGTGTGGTCCTAGGGGACTTGGCCAGAGAAAGCCCTGGATGGCTTAAGGATGGTGATGTGGGACTCATGCCCTGACACGTGGACTTGGAGCCGAGGACTTGGGCCTAAGTGGGACCTCTCTTTGTCGTGATGTTTCTGATGCTTGTGCTGCTTGCAGGCGGGAGTGGGATCAGAATCCCGAGGATGAAGCCTGTTCCATGGCAGCCAATTTAGATTCACTAAAAAGGGAGAGAGGGACTTCTGATGCCTGATACGCATTCTTGAATTGAATGCCTTGCAATGAGGGCAGGCGTGGTGTCATGGTCGGCTCTGAGACAGAAAGGCAAGCGGAATGGCCATCCTTGAGGGTATCTGATGTCCACAGGAGCACTTGTTAATGTGCCCTTGGAAGAAGATGACATAGATGCTAAAGAAATTTTCGGTGAAGAAGGAAGAGGCGATTGGTACTGGCGGTAACCGAGGTGAACTAACACTGACTTTTCAGCAGGAAAGAACTGGAGCATGCGAGAATTCCTCTCTTATATAGGGTGACGTCAGGGTGGAGCCGACGTCGGTGGGAGGCGTTCCCACGCCGGTACTGATAGAGAAAGAATTGCCGGAACCTGCCGCCAGGTGGCATCAGTCCTAATTGCGGTACCTGCTGCAAGAGCTTCCTCTCAAGTAAGATCCATGTTTACAAACTGTGGTCTGGCAGATCCTGCTTTGAGAGTCATAGAAACATAGAATTTGATGGCAGATAAGGACCGCTTGGCCCACCCAGTCTGCCCATTTCCCTACCTAATGGATAAGCTGCAGATCCTAGTTAACCAGCAGCCTACTTCTTCCTACCCCACCCCTAGAGGTGCCTTATGACTGTCCCATGCATGCTTGAATTCCACCACTGTTTTGGCTCCACAACCTCCTCTGGAAGGCTGTTCCATGCATCCACAACCCTCTGTGAAAAATACTTCCTTAAATTACCTCTGAGCCACCCCCATCTTCAAATTGTGCCTCTTGTTCTTGCACACCTCTTTTTGAAAGATGCTACCCTCTTGGACTTTGTTGATTCCCTTGAGGTACTTGAAAGTTTCTATCATGTCTCCCTCTCCTCCTTTCCTCGAGGCTATACATATTAAGCTCCTTTAGTCTCTCTTCATATGTCTTCGGTACAGACCCTGCACCATTTAGTTGCCCTCCTCTGGACAGCTTCCATCCTGTCTATGTCTTTGGAGATTGGGTCTCCAGAACTGCATGCAGTACTCCAGATGGGGTCTGATCAGCTGTCTGTACAAAGGATAATAACTTCCTGTTTTCTACTGGTGATGCCTCTCCTATGCATCCCAGTATCCCCAGCCCTCCTTGCCTCTCTCACATTGCTTGCCCACCTTTAGGTAATCTGATATGACTACCCCCAGGTCCCTTTCCATTTTGTTATTGTTAGTATCTTACCCCCATTGTGTACTCTTCCCTGGGTTTTGTTTCCCAGGTGCATTACCTGCACTTCTTAGCACTGAATCTAAGCTGTCATACATTTGACCATTCCTCTAACCTTGCCAAGTCCCTTCTCATCCTTTCCACCCACCTTGTGCATCAATTCTGTTGCAGATCTTTGTGTCATCTGCAAAGACACATACTTTTCCATCCAGTCCCTCTGCAATGTAAACTATAAAGACATTGAGAGGACCGATCTAATACTGAACCCTGCGGTACCCACTAGTAACCCCTTTCTTCAGAATGGACTCCATTTACTATTACTCTCTGTGTCCTATTCTCCAGCCAATTCTTTACCCAGGCTGTCATCTTGGGACCCACTCCCAGGCTAGCTAACTTGTATATTAATCTTTTGTGTGGGACTGTGTCAAATGCCTTGCTAAAATCTAGGTATGCCATGTCCACAGCCCTCCTGATCTACTACTTTGGTCACCCAGTCAAAGAAATCTATCAGATTGTCTGGCATGACCTTCCTGCTGTGAACCCATGCTGCCTTGGGTCCTGTGCCCCTCTGGCCTCTAGATACTAGACAATTCTTTCCTTCAAGTGATTCCATCATTGTCCCTATCACTGAGTTAAACTAACAGGTCTGTAGTTTCCTGCTTCTGCCTTGCTCCCACTTTTGTGAAGGGAATCACATCTGCCCTCCTCCAGTCCTCGGTACCACCCATCCTCCCATGATTTGTTAAAGAGGGTAGTCAGTGGTGTCACTAGTTCTACCCTTAGTTCTTTTAGAATTCTGGACACACAGAGGTGGAATGAAGAGAAGTTTCTTACCATAACTAGATTTTCAAGACTATCTACTTTATAGAGCTGCACTCTTTGCTTTTAGCTCGAGGCACAAGGACCCCAATGGAATAAAATGTGTACTCAGGACACTGATAATGATGTCTGGCATCAACGTGCTCCTGAGCCAGTATCTGTTGATGATGCCCCAACTGCCTCAGTTCAGTTAGCAAGGAGAGTAAAGAACATGCACCATGCTTGCAAGAAGAATAATGAAAGGATAAAAAAAAAAAGAAAGAACCACAAGGAAATTATTATTAACCTAAAATAAAGGAAGAGCTTCCTTTCTTAAGGTTCTGCTCCTCTCAAATGAACAGAGACAGGTCAGCATATAGTAGAAACATAAAAGGAAAAACCTTGTGCCAGGACTTTGTCAAAGGAGAATGGAGGGAAAGTGGGAAGGAGGAGTAGAACAGAGGGATGGAGAGTGGGAGGGACCACAGGAAGGAGGAAGAGTGGGAGGGAAGGATGGAAAAAGCATGAGGGGGAGTGGGAGGCATAGGAGGGACAATGGGAGGGAGAGAGAGCAGGTGGGTGGGAGGAAGAGGGGAGAAAGAAAAGTCATGTACTTAACATAACAGTAGATTTTGAGAGAATCTCTTTCATCAGGTCACCCTACAGAACTAGCTGCCAGGCATTAGGACCTCACGGAAACTTCTTGCAGGCAGTCCACCAGGGCCACCACAACGACATCAGATATCAGCTCTTCTATATAAATGTGGGCTGCCCTTCCCTCCTCAGTTCCCTACTGAGGATCATGCTTGGAGGACCTCCTGTAGGGAACCAGAAGAAAAGGCAGGACTCTGCCAACCAGGTGAGGCAGAAGGCAGCAGACAGACCCTTCTAGAGAAGGGGACAGCACTCCTCAGATACTCAGGATCCGATGGGATTGAGAGGTAAGATGGCATGGCCTGATGAAAGAGATTCTCTTCAAGATCTACTGTTACAGTAAGTACGTAACTGTTCTATCTTCTTCAAGGATATCTCTTTCATCAGGCCACACCTATGAAATGAGTACCAAGCAGTACTGACCATAAACAGTCTGGGTGGCAGGGCTGACAGGCCTAAGAAAGTAGGCCTTGGGGCACAGCTAGGCGAAGCCAGCTTTTTCATGAAGCTATGTCCAGACTGTAGTGTTTGGTTAAGGTGTGGACAATACTACAAGTAGTAACTGCACAGATTTCTGCAGCAAGCGCATTTTAAACGTGCAACAGATGTGGCCATGCCTCTAGTGGAATGACCATGAACAACCCCAGGAAGTTCCTTATATACTTCCTATAACAAAAAGTAACACAGTTTGCAAACCATTTGGACAGGCACTGTTTGGAAACTGGAGTGCCTTCTTTCCTAGGGGTGAATGAAACAAAAAGCTGCGAAGACTTTCTGCAGTTCTTCATGCGGTTTATATAGTACCTGAGTATTCTATGTACATCTAGAGTATGGAGAATGCTTCCCTGGATTAGTATGCTCAGAAAAATAAACTGGCAGGTGGGTGGTTTGATTTAAAGTAAATTCAGACTCCACCTTTGATAGAAACTTAGGATCAGTATGCAAAGGCGTCCTGTCTTTGTGGAAAATCAAGTAAGGAGGTTCACACATTAGAGCCTGCAGCTCTGAAGTCCTTTGAGCGAAGTAATAGCAACTAAAATAATGCTTTCAAAAAGACATAGCTCATGGTCGCGGCCGGCTCAAAAGGAGCCAAAGTAAGTTTTCCAACACAAAATTCAGGTCCTGAGCTGGGATTGGATTATGGATAGAAGGCTGTAAATGCAAAATGCCTCTTAAAAATGTATGAGCCATGCCCGGCCAGGTGGCGCTGAGGGTTGAGGTGCTGGATGCCACACCTTGCGCTATGCCGGTGACCGGGTTTGGGAATGACCTTGGGTCATCAGGGTGCCAGCAGGGAGGGAGCAGGATCGAGCCTAGCGACTGTCCTCTCAGGGTGGAAATCGCCCTCCCATAGACCTGCTGTCACAGGGTGGAGGTCCGGTGGTGATGCAGGCGGGTATGGGTGAATGGTAGGGTGGGGCATCCCGTGTGTGGCGTGCCTCCACATGCACACTCGTACCAGGGACACACAGATGAGCAGGCAAAAACCAGGAGAAAAAACTTAGAAAATATAAAAAAAAAATGTATGGGCCACCTCCAACTGGGCCACCATACATACTTCAGTAGGTACATGGAAAGCTGAGATAGCAGCCAAGTGTACTTTAATAGAGGAGTACAGCAGGCCTGCATCTGACAAAGGACAGTAGATACTCTAGAACCTGATTTATTAGGAGGCGGTGTAGTGTAGTGGTTAAGAGCACTGAGCTGCAAACCTGGAGACCTGGGTTTGAATCCCATCTGTCCCCACTTGCATACCGTATGACCCTGAGCAAGTCACTTAACTTCCTAGTGATCCTAGGTCGCACCTGGAAACAAGATCCAGCTTACTGTGCCGTCCCTGTTAAACAATTTTCCTTTTCCTTATTAGACAGGTAAAAGGTGCAAATGGTGAGAAGTGGCCTAAAAGCAAACCGCTTCCACTTCATGGAATAAGTGGCCCTGGTAGAAGGCTTTCTAGCAGCCTCCAAGAAATCAGCCACTTTTGGGATACCCCAGATCTAGCAATGGCTATATTTTTTTACATATTTTTTTATGCTCCTCACCCTGTCCGGTCTCACTCCTTCAGGAGACACATGCAGTATCCCTGCTCCACAACCTGCCTGGTCCCCGCCCAGTCTCCATGGAGCCTTGGCTATACAAGCCAGGTGGTGCAGGGGCAGGACAGTGCACGCACTGAGACAATCAACTTTTCGTCGGACTTCCGGCGGGTCGAAGACAGATGAGGGCTATCGGGGTCTCTACACAGTGCTCCATCATCTAGGAGACTGGCTGACAATTTTCCTTTGTTCTGGGGAGTGGTACACACCTGACATTATGGAGTCACCGCCCGGCGTCACCACTCCCCATCCCTAGTTGTTGCTGTACGCTTGCCATGCCCCCAACTTCCGTCAGAGGGCAGTCAAGCGCCGAGCATGGACCCCCTCCCTCCGGGAGAGTAGAGCTGTCCGTCAGATGCTCAATCCTCTCCCTCCCAGCCGACCTCCAGCAGCCGGGCTCGTTCCTGAACCGGGTCACTGAATGGCTATATTTTCAGGAGCCATGCATTTAGATGAAACAATCTCTGGTCTGGATGAACCAAGTTTCTTGCTCCTGTGGCAGAAGTCCCTGGCATGAGGGCAGAGTTACTAGTGTCTCCACTGCCAGCTGCTGCAGTAGGGAGAACTAGATCTATTGAGGCCATAGGAGAGCAATGAGGATTACAGGTGCCCCTCCATCTGAAGTTTGAGTAGTACTCTCTGAATTAGAGGGAGGGAAAGCATAGAGGAACCTTCCCTTCCCTTCGAAACAGGGACAACTCATCTTGCCAAAAGCTCCAGGCCCTGGAAGAAGCGAGCAGAAATGATGCAGTTTTGCTTTGTGTGGGGACACAAAAGGTCCAACTTTGGACAACCCCAATTGCTGAACAGGCTGTCCACTACTGAGGTCAGTAGCTCCCACTTGAGCATTTTGGACTGTGACCTGCTTAGTCTGTCTGCCAAGATATTTTGGGCATCTGGAACATGTAGTGCTGACAGTTCTAGACCGTGTTCTAGAGCCCAGTACCATACTCTTACTGCCTCCGTGCATAAAGGGTAAGAGTGAGTTCCTGCTGCTTGTTGATGTAATGCATTACACTGACATTGTCTGTCTGTACCAAGAGGACCTGGGGACAGGTGAGCCTGGAAGACCTGTAGGTCATACAAAACAGCTCTCATCTCTAGAACATTTATATGTGGGTGCTCTCCACTTTGGTCCATATGCCCTGCATCTGATGGGGCCCTAAATGCTGCCCCAGCCTATCCCAGGGCATCTGTTGTTAAAACCTGATGAGGGAAGGAATCAGAAAAGGAATCTCCTTCAGCAGGTTGCTGGGTCCTTCCACCACTTGAGCACCCTGCATAGAGTTGATCCCATTGATTCTCACGATCCACTGAGGGATCCTCATGTGAAGCCTGGCTAGAGGTACTGTGACTATGTCCACTGTCATTAGGCCCAGAAGCTGAAGAAATGTTCTGGCTGTTGTGAACTAGTTGAGCCTGTGCCATCGATGCTTGACCCTGTCCAAAGGCAGAAATGCTGACCTATGGCCATATACTAGACAGCCCCTATATACTGTAAATGCTGGTAAGGAGTCAAAATAGACTTTGGCACACTGACAGTGATCCCCAGAGCATCAAACAGTTGCCTGGTTTGAGCTAGAGTGTGTGTGAGTTGCTCCCTGGAGTGAGCTTTCGAAGTCACTCATCCAGGTAACAGAATACATAAAGGCCTTCCCTGTGAAGGGCTGCTACCACCACAGCCAAACATTTGTTACAGACTCATAGTGCAGATGACAAGCCAAAGGGCAATACTTTGAACTAGAAGTGTTCTCCTGAAACAGGAACCTTAAATATTTCTTGTGAGGCTTTCAGATTTTGATATGAAGGTAGACATCCTTCATGTTGAGGTAATAGATCTAATCCCTATCTGCAGTAGTGGTAACAGCCCTACAGAGTCACCATCCTGAACTTTTGTATTCTATAAAAGCGTTCAGGTCCCTGAGGTCCAGATGGCGTAGAACCCTGTTCATTTTGGTCAGCTCCTTCCACTGGTCCAGGTGGAGGGAGAGATGACCACCGACAACCACCCTGGAGGCAATGGTGGCTGGGGGTGTTGAAAAGGAGTCAGGCTGAGGCAGTTACAGCTTCTTCCACACTACCACTTCTAGGCACTTTTGAATGGGCACTGAGTGGCTGCTGGAGTAGTACGGCTCCCGTTACTTTACCTTGCCTGATTGTCTGGTAGTGGTACGGTGTCCCTTACAAGCTGGATAAAAGGCACCCTCTGTCTGCTCCTTAGCTCGGTGTGACTGAAGGTATGGACTGATTTGAGGGTTCTTCCTGAGGCCTGCAAATTGGAGAGGGTATCTTGCATATCTGCACCAAACAATTTATATCCTCTGAAAGGGCATTTAGGATTGACTGTTGCATCTCATTTGTAAAGCCTGCCACCTTTAGCCAGGAATATCTTCTCAAATATATTCCTGAGACTGCTGCCTAGCTGAGGCACCCAGAGGGTTGTAGGCTGTATGTACAATAGGAGGTGTTTACCTACATCAGCCCCAGCTGCTTTGCTGCACCTTCTGGAAGAGCTTGGGCAGCTGCTTTAGCGTTCCTCCAGAGTGTGTTTTGGTATTTTACCACATGGGCCTGGCAGTCTGCAATTCTTAGGCCCAAAGAGGCAGAGCAGAGGCATAGGTCCATTTGCCATGACATCTAGTCTCCTGGATTCCTTGTCAGGAGGAAGAAAACTGAGATGTTTTGGTGCCTTTGATCTGTTGTGGGCAACGTTGATGATGACAGAATCAGCTTCAGGTTGGCCTGCAAAGAAAGGCCTACCTGAGGGGCCATATACATTTTATCTGCCTTTCTAAGTATGGCAGGAATTACACTAGACCTATGCCAGGCAGCAAAGGTGGCATCCTTCAGGGAAAGTCGGAGGGGTGGAATTACAATGGGAGAGGAGTCAGGTAGCTCCAAGAAGTCTGTTAGATGTTCTTAGTTGTGTCCTGCTCCTCCAAATCAAACCATGGCAGCTTGAAGTTGCTGCATCATGGTTATAAAAGAGGGTCCTCAGAAGGAACCTAGGGATGTAAACCACGAGTCCTCACTGCAGGTGGAAACTGTGGAACTAGTCCTCTCATAGGGACTTTCCACATACAGTAATCTTTGGGCTTCTCTTCGTCATCCTGTACCATACGGTCAGGATTACTTCCATGTCGCCATCTAGCTGGTCAATGGGATGAAGGGCCCATGCTGGGAATGCTATTGGCGCCAAGAGGGTATAACCCTGGTAGGCATTGCTGCAGGGCTTTGAATGATGAACCCCACTGATAGACCTCCAGTTGTAGGAAAGGGAGGCAAAAGCCATTTGAGGATGCCCATATAGGACAAGACGGAATATACATCGGTGCTCATGTATTCAACGGGAGCACTGGAAGAGGTCAACGGGAGGCAAGGTTCCTGCATCAACAGCAATGCACCAGCCATACTAGGCCTGGTGGTTCTTGTAGCCTGCCCTGACCTGGAAGCTATGTTGACAGTCTGAGTAGCTGGCAGCATTGCTGCTGAAGTAGTCGACAGCACAGAGGTGGTCAGCACCACATGGTGGGGAGACTGAGAGCAAACCCATGGAGGCTTTCTCCTTCTCCTTCTCTGTCTCCCTCTCCCAGTGCTTGTGCTTATGTGACCTGGACATTTTTTCCCAGGATTTTGAGGATTTGGATCCCAAGGAGTGCGCCAGCGATGCAATTGCAGCTCTTTTGCTGGCGCTCCTGCTCCATTGGGCTACCTGCTGCTTTAACAGGTGCTTTCAGAGAGCCTTTTCTGCATCGCTAGGTGGCTCTGTTGAATCCTTGCAGATCTGGCATGCCTGAACGTTGTGGTCTGGGCCTAAGCAGCACACATGAACTTTGTCACGAGTCTCTGAATATATTTTCTCACCACACTCGCAATAGCAGAACAGCTTCAATAGTCTTTAGTCGAACATACACGCCATCAAATATCACTTGAAAGCCGTCCAGTGGTGCTGAGGTTTTTTTAATTATTTATTTATTTTTGTTTTTGTTGACTGGTAAGTGCAATAGGCAAATTCTGCCTATTTTCAGGCACGGACCGGGGAGAAGGATACAGATGAATGCCAACTGACTTTGAACCAGATTAAGCTGTTGGTGGTATTTTAGTGAAACGCGGTTGAAGCGCTGGACGCCACACCTCGTGCCATGCCAGTGACCAGGTTCAGGAGTGAGCCTGGGTCGCCGGGGTCAGCAGGGAGGACAGGATTGAGCATCCAGAGGACTGCTGTCCTGTCCTGGGAGGAGGGGGATCCGATCCCTTGCTCTGGTGGCTCCTAGTGGTGGCTGGGGGCACAGCAGCTCGTAATCCAGCAACCAAGAGGATTGGCTGTGGTGGCGATCCTGTAGGCCAGTGGTTGTCAAACTTTTTGGTCCAGGGACCCCTGGCCACCTGTAAACCATGTTGGGGACCCCTACCAAAGTACCTTGTTTAGTATTTATACAGCAGTTATACAGCTACCCTAATAGAACACAAAACAAGTGTTATAAAATCATGTTTTTAATAATTAATAATGATACATTTCCTCTTGTACACTTTCTCTCCTTTTTTTGCTCTCATTGCTTGAATGTTGGTCTGCTGTTGGGGATTGAAAATTCAACTAACTACACCATATAAAAATATATATAATCAGTCTTGCTGTATTAATGCCAATGGATACTCAGAATCACTGCTTTAATGCTGGTATGAAGTTGGGAAACATTCAAGAAACATTCAAGTAACTGAGCCATAGAAGAAAACACCTCACAGAATAACTGCTTGGGGGTGTTGAAACTTTCAACTAACTGTACCATATATAAAAATAAATATAATCAACCATGCAAGAGATACTACAGCTGCTGTATTCTGCAGTATTTCTTACTCTGCTAAAACTGAAGATAACTTGCTTACCCTGACAGTTATTCTGTGACTCCATGATTCATGACTCAAGAACAGAACAGAAGCGAGCATAAGCATAAGCACGTATGAGAAAGGCAGCCTCTTACTTTTTGTTTTATTTGAAAATCTACATTACATGAGACATGAAAGTGACCGCGAGGAGCGAGGAGTGCAGAGACCGAATAAAGTGAATAAATAAGACAGGGGAACTAGTGCTTTTGAAACCTACTTTTGGTCGCCACCTGCAAATTGGAAGCAATTAACACTTAGTGAGTGCAGCGAGTGAGGTGAGGGAGTAAAGTGCTCAACTAACAAGGTGCCAAACATTTTTATTGTGGAAACTTGTTCGGTTAACTCACAGTTAACTTGTGGTTACAAAGTTACACAGTAAATGAGAAAAATAAAATATTATACTGTGCTGCCATTTACTTGGACTGTCCTACGGACCCCCAGGCAGGTGCTCGCAGACCCTGGTCGAAAACCGCTGCTGTAGGCACACATGAGAAGATGCACACCTGCGCTGGATGCATTGCATGTCCGAGCCAAGAGGCAGGGACAAAAGCTTGAAAAACCTCGGCTCTGGGAGGAGGCAACGGTGACCACGAGTGACTTCAGCCCACATCCCCAACACTGGACTTTCCTGGCTGAGCTTCCTCCTGCCTCACCCCACTCCTGGTCTGGCTGTCTTGATTTCAGATGAGGACACCTGGTAAGTAGATGGGTGGCCCCACCCTGGGGATATAGATCCAGGAGGCCAGCTGTGGTCAGCGAGTGGGGTGGGGTGTTCAGCCAGGGGGTTTCAGGTGGGAAGTTAGGAGCTGTAGTTGAGTAGGTTTGCCTGAGAGATGCTCCGAGAAGCCAGGAGACAAAATAGGATTGAAAAAAATATATATGTATCACTTGAAAAACTGATAGTGTGACTACGGTGAGAAATAGAAAAAATTGATGACTATAAGAGCATCGTTTCCATGCATGGTCCAATAAGAATGGCTGACGGTGGAAAAAGAACTGAAGAGGAAGGGCCCGTCCACGTTTATATGGGAGAACTGATGTCTGACGTCATAGGTGTCCTAGGTGGACTGCTTGCAAAAGTTTCCATGTGGTCCTAGTGCCTGGTGGCTTATAATTCAATAGGTTTGGCTTGATGAAAGAGACCTCAAGAATACTGTAGGTCACCCAGCATTCATGCACCCCCTGCCATCCAAGCACAAAGAAGACATAGGGCGTTTGCTGTAAGTCAGTCACTGCCTGCCTATTTTTGCTTTTTAACTATATGTTTATTCTTTTATCAATCCACATACAGCAAATAAAAACGCAGACATAGAGCATACACATAATACAATACACCATGAGGATGCCATTCTTCTTAATACACTCACTTTAAACCTTCTTATGCCATTAGGATATATCTTTGAGAGGAAAACAGAAACTATCTGTAAATTTTCCAGTAGCTAAAAATCATCTGATTAAGCTGTGCCTGTAAACCCATAAGCGTCACAGCATTAATACTACTAGAGTAGTCCTCGAGTCCCAAAGTCTTTACTTCCTTAGAGAACAATAAAGAAAACAGCGTGGTATACCACTTTAAATTACAATATGATTTCCCCATCAGTTTTAAACTATTACACACTTAACGACTGGTTCAAGTACTCCAAAGTGGAAATGTTACTGTTTTCTTCATCAGACATGCAAACTTGTGTTAAAATATAGAACAACACTCCAAGCAATCCTACTCTATCACATGCCCATTTTAGATGGTGAAATATATTGTCTCTTCAAGTTAAACACCTGATCCTTATGAACTGGAGATCAACCCACATACCAACCGTTTCAGATGTTCTTCAAAACTTATCACAGTATGCATCTTTAGACCGCTTATCTCACAGTACCCTTGATGGACCCAATATATATAATAGATGCTGGCAGGACTACTTCAAGTATATCGATACCACTAATACCCCTCTGCCTGGATATATAGATGCTACACTCTTTTTTTTTTTCTTTACCTATTACATATATGTCTGTTCAGGAATTATAATAATCTATGGCACAGATAACCTTCCTTTTTATCTTTCTCTCTTTGTCCTCCTTCTTTACTCGTATCACTCTCCTTTGTCTATTCCTGTTCATCTCTTTTAACAGGTCACATGCATTCACCTCTTCCTTTCCATCCATGTCTAACCTTTGGCAATTATTAACAGGCCTAACCTCAGACATTTATTGACCCTCGTTCTACATTTAGTGGACAATCTAAACTCAGCTATTTCCCATTTCAATATAAATTCCTTATCATTCACTTGTAACCTGTTATCATATGGTTATGACCTAAACTTACAGGAGTATAGTGACTTCCTTTTTTTCTCTTCAGATATGTACAATGTCCTTTTTAGTATCTGACTGTGTCATTTTTGCTCATAAAGTATAAAATGCTATGTACCTGTATTGTCAGGTTTGTTTTTCCTTTATGAAAATCTTTAATAAAAAGATAAAGTGAAAAAAAATATATAGAACAACATTCAGCATGAACTGCTTTACTGTGCACAGCCCTGAAACCATGTGGGGTAAATGGAGAGGCTGTTTTGCTACCTCTTTAATAATACAGACAACAGTGACCATACCCCTTGAAGTAACTTGTATCTCATAAATGGAAGTGCAAATCGTTAGTAAAGCATTGAACTGACAAATTGTTTATTGTTTAGGTAAAGGATATCCAAACCATTTCAGGTGCTGCATCTTCCAAGTCTGGCTGGTTGGGTTCTTCTCTCACTCAGGGGCTGCCAGAATGCCTCCTTTCCCACTTCAGAGTGTCTGCAGGGTCACTGAAGAGGTGAACCTTACCTCAATGGACATTTCTGAGGTGGGCAGGAAATACCAAGTCATGTGTAATCTTGGATTCATGCAGCATGGCATGGACCCCATCAAACATTTTCTGCCTTGTTTCATAATTAGTAGGATAAATCTGGACTTGTTGGCTGTCTTTCAGCACAGCCTTTTGTGACGAGAGAAAGAGAGAGAGAGAGAGAGGTTAAGTATGATAGTCCCACCTCCATCAGTGATTATTACAGTGGACCTGGGGCCCCAGGTTCTCCTGCCTTCCTGGTGGTGTACTTCAGTAGCACTTCTGCAGCTATAAAGGCCTGTCACTGATGTCAGCCCTGAATTGTTGGTCAGACCAGTCCCATAAGAACAAAAGCAGATGATCTCCCTCAGGCTCTTTGAACATTCCGATTATTCTAATATTTGCCAATCTGGCTTAATTTTCAAGGATTCTAGGTGAGTCGTCAATGACTATTTTCTGTAGTCAGTGCAGTTGCTGTTCCAATGTTGCCACTTAATGCTTCTTGGATTCCTGAGTCTTAAAAGCCATTCACTGTGATTTCAGAACAGCAGCCCAGTTTGCTAGTGTATCAAACTTATCTGCAACACCAGTTACCATTGTTATCAGTTTATTTTATTCTCAAAGCATGGAGCGTCTCCCCACCGGTTCATTCACAGCTGCACAGACCTCATGGTCGAGACTGAAGGAGCTGATGGTGTTTTTGCTCTTCCTGCTGCATCGGTTCCTTCTGAGGTTTCACCATTATGAGGATGAATGTTTTAGAAAAATACAGGTATTTTGGTGCGGAAAGTCGTTTAAGTCCACTTTGAAATGTTTAAGTTGCCATCTTTGTGCCGCTTTAGACTGCAGCAGCGATGTTGCTCAGCTCCACTGCACCTTGTCTGCCTTTCTAATCCTGATCATTAGATTGGTGGATAGGGGAAATGGGGTGGGGATCATTGCAGAGTGGTTATACAGTGGATTGCCAATGATTTTGCAGAATGCCACAGGATAATGTAAAGAGCATGCTGCAACTCCTGCCCAGAAAGTGGGGGGATCTATGCAGTGTCTGGCAATCCTACTCTACACCATGTGGCATTTACAGCCATATTTGGACTGAGAGATGAACTATGGACTTGATTCACTGTTTGGACCAATTTACATGCAAGCAGCACACCTTGCAAGCTGGCAACATACACTATCAACTGCCACCTCCTTATCCCTTGCAGTGCTTTGCAAAGGAGTTGGGTGTGGTAGACCAATGCCAGATGCTGGGCTTACAATCAGTTTAGCCACCTAGAAGATCTCATGCAAATGCCTGTCAGTGATGAACCAAAAATCTGAATTAAGTAACAAAATATAGGGGATGCCAGACCTTTGCCATGCAGTCTTGCATGATGAGGAAGGCAAGACACAGGTTGGCAATCTTGGGAGAGGACTCCTAACCCCAGTCCTCTGTAGCAAGGGCATGTGAAGAAACTGCCTTTAGATATTCACCCATCCCGTGCTGCCAAGATGGATTTGAGCACTATATGAATCTGGTTCATACAACAAGCACTCGCCATCACTTCCAGTGAGATACAGACTGCCATGTGCCTGCTGCTGCCAGGGGAATTGGCAAGCATTCTGTGTCTGAGAGCACCAGGTACACCAGCTCCAAGTAAACACTTGGGAACACAGGCACTAAGGGCAGCTCCGTGAAGTGGGGGTGGGGGCAGGTTTAAAGAGGTACCAGGAAGTAATTTTTTACAGAGGATGGTGGAAGGATGGAACAGGCTGCATGGAGAGTTGATCTGTGTGAAATCAGTGGGGATTCAAGAGGATGGGATATATACAAGGGCTTAGTAAAGACAACACCTGAATTGGGGAGAGGGATGAGGAGCTTTCAGGTCTCTCTCATTCAGCAGTGGTTAAGTAGGGATGGACAGACAGGATCAGCCAACAGGCCTTTTTCTACAGTATTTCTATGTTTCTATATATCTCTGCCATGACTGTTGACAAAGCCACTTGCATAACTTTGCAGAACAGTCAGTATCAGGAAAACACCGAAGGGCTGGTTTTGGGTAGGGAGGGTACGTGAATGCCATGGGTGCCTCTAGACCCTTGTTAAGTTGCTTGGATACATATCTATGCTTATTTGCTGCATGTAAGTACTGTATTATGAATTAAGCTAGTAGGATGCTGAGGGGCCAGTAAAGGGGTCTAGGTGAGCAAATATTTTAACCACTTGCTCACATGGTCCCATATTGGCCCCATCTTCAATACATAATGTCTAAAGTTCACTCCTTTGAAGAAAAGGTACAGTACTCTGAATTAGTACAACTTGGTGAGAGTGTGAATAAATAAATCTTGTCTGAGGCAATTCAATTAACAGTATAAGTCTGTACTTTACTGTTATATGGCATTTTTATTGGGTTCTGTTAGAAGTACAAAGTTTACATTATAATTCATAGGACTTGCTCAATGTGCTGTAGACTTAGTATACATGGAGTTTTAACTGTACTAGTTGTCAATAAACTGCTGCTGTTCAACACAAGCTGCATGGGCTGTGCCTTTGTGGAGTGGTACCCATACTCTCCTCATGATTCCCCTTTGGTTTTGGTCTCAGGTGTGAAAAGTTTTTCAATGTGTGTAAAACCCAGGCGCCTGAATCATCAATAGGCCTGTTGTTATACCGATCCTCAGCTATTAAAACAGAAGAAACAAAGCATCACTTGGAAATAAACACTTGTCATTAGTGACAAGAACAGAAAATACATAAAATATTTAACACAGTTAAGTTAAAGCATTCAGAAATGCTGTTGAAGTAAATAAGGACACTCAAGAAGGTTGGAGAATTGCAAGTGAGTAAAAAGAAACAAGTTACTCACCTGTAACTGTAGTTCTGGGAGTGGTTTATGGTGTACATCCACACTTCTGAAGAGTTCTTTCCCTTTAAGAAGTGGCCAGAAGGTCTTTAAGTCGGCTCCTCCCACCCACCCGAGTGGTATCCTCCTCAGCACTGTCCCGTGATGTCAGATCTTACATGCTGGAAGCAAGATTAGGTGTGCCACTTGCCAGGGAAGTCGGGTGGGTTGGGTGGATGTGCCATATACCACTCCTAGAAAGTACAGTTACGTAAGAACTTACCATAACAGTAGATCTTGAAAGGAGCTCTTGCAGCAGGTAATAAAATTAGGACTAAAGCCACCAGGCATTAGGACCCCAGGAAAAATCTTCTAGCTAGCAGTCTGTGGTGGGGGACCGCCCCGGCGTTGGCTCCGCCCCAACATCAGGCGTGGTATAAAGGGGCGAGTCCCCAATGCCACCTCAGTTCTCCGGCAGAGACCTGACTGAAAACAGATGGAGAACTGAGGAGGATCTCCTATCCCCAAAGAAAACAATAAAATGTGTCCCTGGGGGCAGGTGGGTGGAAAACCACCTGCTGCAAAACTCCTCTCGAAGATCTACTGTTACGTGAAGTTCTTACATAACCGTACTATCTCACTTTGAGGGGAGCTCTTGTAGCAGGTAATATCATTATGACTGAGTCCCAAGCAATGCCCAAAGAGACCCAGGTCGGAAGGGTGGAGGACAAAATGCTCAACTGTAGAAATTCAGAAGAGGAGTCCCTGAAGGACCGCTAGGCCAAAACCTGCTCTCTCCTCCTGGAAGCACTACCCAAACTGTAGTGCCTAAAAAGCGTGCACTGAACTCCAAAGTAGCGACGCTGAAGGTCCACTGAGGAAACATTTCAGAGAAGCGAAGGATGCCACTATCGCTCTGGTGGGTGACCCTTAACTGGTTCCTGTAAAGGCTTGTTGTGCTGCTGGTAGCAGAATGTAATGCAATGTAGGAGCCACTTAATTAGTGTTTGCTTTGTCAAGGGTGCCCCAAGTTTTCTGTGGGCAAAGGAGACAACTGGTCTGTCTTTCTGTGGAACAGGTTCTGGTCAGATAGTAATGCCAGGACCAGTTCCTCTACCGGGCTACATATGCCATGAAATGGTAGGAGAGATTCAAACAGGCTCTAAAACTTACTTGTGGACAAAAGTATTTGGTGAGTGATTTATATTCTGATTTTAACTGAAATATTCTTTTTGAAGTATTTATATTGATTGATTTTATGTTTGTTTTATAATTGTTTGTTAGGCGCCTTGGTTTTAGAAAAGGTGCCATAAAAATAAAGCTTATTATTATTATGTACATCCAGAATGTGCAATAATGCCTCTCCTCTGTTTGAATACTCTGGATTGTAAACTGGTAGTTGAATGTCCTGGTTCAACGTGAACTCAGACACTACCTTCGGCAGAAACTTAGGGTTGTACGCAGGGTTACCCTGTCCCTGCAAAAATAAGATAAGGCTCTTACACACCAGAGCCTGCAGCTCAGAAATCCTCTGGGCTGAGGTAATGGTAACTAAAAATAACATCTTCCAAGACAGAAGGTGTAGCTCACAACTTTGCGCTGGTTCAAGGGGGCAAGGTGAACTTTTAAAACAAACAGTAGATCCCAAAGGCGGCACTGGGTCTCTCCTGGGGGTTTAATATGCAAGATACCTCTTAAAAGGTCTTGCAGATGTCCAACTGTGCCAGAGTCTTCCCCATCACTAGTGCATGGTAAGCTGACAAAGCGCAGAGATGCACCTTAATGGATGAGTAGCTAAGGCCCAAGTCCAATAGGTGCAGAACATACACCAGCACAGATTCCACTGGACAATTGAGGAGATCCAGAGAATGGGGGAATGCCCATAGCAGAAACACTTCCATTTCATGGCATATGTAGCCCTGGTAGAGGTTTTCTCGCTGCCACAAGCACCTCTGCCACTCTGAGGGATACTCCAAATCTATCCCTAGCTAAGTCCACAGGAGTCAAGCATGCAGATGCAGGGACCAGAGGGCCAGATGGACCAACATCCTTGCTCTTGGGAGAGCAAGTGAGTGGAAAGGACACAGGAATTGGCAGTTCGATGCCAGCTGTTGCAACAGCGGGAACCAAATCTGTCAAGGCCAAAGGTGCTACCAGTATCATCTGGGCCCTTCTGCCTGCAACTTAAGCAGGATCCTCTGAAGACAAGGGAAGGGAGGAAGGCATACAGGAACCTCCCTGTCCAAGAGAGGTCAATGCATCTTGCCAAAACATCAGGCCCTGGATCTAGCGAGGCAGAAATTAGGCAGTTTGGCGTTGTGTGGGGCCTAAAGGGGTCCAGTTCTGGCCGACCCCACCTTTGAAGAGGTCATCCGATCTCTTGCTGTAGTTCCCACTTGTGGTTCTGAGACCAAGAGTGACTTACGCTGTCTGCGAGGACGTTGTGAATCCTTGGAACATAGACTGCCATGACACCCAGGCTGTGAACCACTGCCCAAGTCCATACCCTCATTGCCTCTTTGCATAGGGGATAAGAGTACATGCCCCTTGTAGATGGAAGACTACTGGGGTATTGTCTGACTGGATCAGAAAGAGCCCATTAAAGAGTACCCTTGGAAGGCTTGAAGGGCATACAGTACATGTCTTATCTCAAAATATTTATGTGGAGAGACTGCTCCTTTGAGTTCTGGAGATCCCTCATCTGACGAGAAGCAAGATGGGCTCCCCATCCCAGTCCTGAGGCATCCATAATAAGGATCTGCTGTGGGCTGGGTCACTGATGGAAACTCCTGTGCTCAAATGGGCTGGGGTGACCCACCAGATCAGGGACTGATGGACTGTGCTGGAGATCCGAATGGGCTCCTCTAGTTCATTCATGCCTTGGTCCCACTGAACCCTGAGGTGCCACTGTAGGATCCTTATGCTCAAACGTGTGAGAGGAACTGTAGCTATGGCTGCAGCCATATGACCTAGAAGCTGCAGAATCACCTTCACAGGAACCAAGTCCAAGTCCTTTAGCCTGTGAGCAACTCCCTTAACTTTGATGCCCCATCTGTGGGCAGAAAGGCTTTCCCTTGGACTGTGTTCAGGAATGCTCCTATGTATTGTAGCCTTGAGTAGGCTAAGGGTGTGGACGTGGGCAGGTTTAGGGTAATGCCCAAAGTTTGGAATAGACTGAATGTCTCCTCCAAAGTCCTGTTCAATTGGTCTTCTGCTGAAGCTGTAAGAAGCCAATCATCCAGGTAGGGGTAGACAAAGTGATCCCCCTCTCCTGAGGTCCACTGCCACTACTGCCAGGCACTTGGTGAAGATCCTAGGTGCTGATGACAGACCGAATGGCAGTGCCCTGAACTGGTAGTGCCCACCGTGGAAGGTGAAGTGAAGTGAAGGTACTTCCTGTGGGATAGCAGGATCTTGATATGCATGTATGCATCCTGCATGTCCAGGGAGCAAAGCCAGTCTCCTTGATGGATCATGGGCAACAGGCTTGCTAGGGGTCACCATTCTGAACCATTTGTATTCGATGAAAGTGTTCAGCTGGCTCAGATCCAGAATGGAATGGAGGTCTCCCATCTTCTTTGGGACAAGGAAGAAATGGGAGTAAAATCCCTGCCTCTTTGAGCACATGGGACCTCCTGAATGGCTTTCTTGTCTAGCAAGGCCTGTATTTCTGCCATGAGGAGAAGTGCATGGGAGGGTGAGCAGTGGGCAGGGACTGGTGGATTGTCTGATGGGATCTAAGTAAACTCTAGGGAGTATCCTCTCTCCACTACCTGGAGGACCCATTGGTCTGACATGATATTGGACCATCCGGATAGGTAAAGGAGAATCTCCTCCTACCACCTCCCCTGCATTTCCTCCAGTGGAGGGGTCAGTAGAGTCATGCAGTATTGGAGGGGTGGGCAGGGAGGTCTGGGGCCTTGAGATGTTTGGGGCTTTGGGCACCTGAAGGGACGGGTGCCTCTTCTTTGAAGCCTCCTTGTGCTGTGGCTGGTGTCTTCCCTGCTGTCCTTGCTTTTCCGAAAAGGATGGCGGGTGGCCTGCAGTTCCGATCTGTACATTTGGTGGACCTCAGAGACTACTTTACCTGAGTCCTGCAGACGGTTATAAGCTTCTTGGTTTCCTGACCAAAAAGGACTGGTCCTTGAAAAGGAGCATCCAGAATGGCATCCTGCAGTTCTTGGCGGAAACCTGGCACTCATAGCCACATACCTGTCGCAGCTGCCCTCGCTGCCGTGTCAGCCAAATCATAAGAGCTCCTTAGCACATGTTTATCTACATCCATCCCTGATTGGATGACTGCTAGCAGATCTGCCTTCCCTCAGAATCTGGCTGGGCCTTTGCCAGATCCATTGCTTTGCCCAGAGTGACTTTTGATAGGTCACCATGTGAGCCAGAAAGTTCAGTGACCTGACAGTGCAGGTGGCTAATGAATATACTTTGTGGCCCATCTGATCCAACTTTTGGACTCTGGGTCCAGAGGTTGGACACTCATATGCCTGGGTTGTTGTGCCCTCCCATGTGCTGCCTTTAGCACCCTGGAATCAGCTTTCGGTGCTCTCCTAGAAAAGGCTCCTCTTTAGGTGTCTTGTAGAGCCTGTCCACCTTTCTTGGTACTGCAGTGGTAGTATCCGGGTGTTTCCAGGTTAATCTGGTGACAACCTGGAAGGGTTCTACTAATGTGGGGATGAGCAGTGGTTTATGGTCTGAAGCCCCAAGAATTTAGCCAAACGGCATCTCTTGGGATTCAGCTCTTCTGTGTCCCACTGGTATAGAGCTTGGATATGTCGCATTATGTCCAAGAAGGACGGGTCATTTGGGGTGACCGTGGCGGGTTCCTTGGCTCTGGAGAAGGAACAGGTAACTCATCCTCTGATGAGTAATCTGACAAGGAGGAGTCTCCAGCGTCTTCTCCTGGGGTTGAAGGCAGACATCCAATAGAGGATGGGACAGATGATGGGTGTCTTTTCCTACCACTTGGACTGGGTGTCTGCTTGTCTTCCTCATCTGGTGGCCAGTGGTCCTTCAGTGGAGGAGGCCTAGGGAACAGGTCCCTGGGCAATGGCCTAATCAGGGATGGATCCTGTGTGTCGGGAGTAGGTCCTTTGGTGTGTTCCACCACGTGGTGAATAGCGCCCACCTCAGTTAAAGGTACGACCAGGGGTGGAGGCATCAGGTTTGAGGAGCCAGGCGTTGGACCTTGTGGACCTTCAGGGGCTGGCATCGGTCCCAAGATACCTCTTCTATGGGTGCCTCTGGTGTCAGGTCTGGTTGGGCTTCTTCCCATGGAACTGAGCCCCCTTGTGGTCTGGCATTAGGCTCCTTGTGACAGGACTGAATAGGACCCTGTCCCAGTTGTTATGGAGGGTTTGAATGCAGGGATCTGTTCTGTTATTTCCTTCCTGTCTCTTGTCTGTCTGGTTACGCAACCAAATTTTCCTGTGGAACCTAGGTTTGATCACCCCAACAGTCTAGCAATTGTTTGCTTCTCACTGTCTCTCAGTCTTCCCTTGCTGTTCTATATTTTTTACCCTTGTATATCTGCTGGTATAAAAATATATGCAAATCAATATGGAAATGTAACTGATATTGGGATCCCTTTGTTTAGAAATTATATAGTGTTACTGTTGAAATGTATATAATTATAGTTTGAGATGATTGCAAAAGCTATTGGGAACTCAAGGGGTTAACCTGAGAGCAGTTTTAAGCCCTTTTCAGAAGCTGTGGAGAAGGGCATCAGTTCTGGGACATTGTGTTCTTGCTGCACCTGCCTGAAATTTACAAGAACATTTTAGAAAAAACAGAGAGTGCTTGTTAAGGAGGGGTTGCAAGGACTTATAAGAGAGAGCTGAAACATTTTGGGAGACACACAGAGATTGAAGGAAAACTCAGATGGATCTTCTCTGTTTATTCTGCCTTTGTAAATAGTTATTCTAAACAATTTTTTTTTATGTTACTGCTAGTATTAATAAACACTTTTGTGAATTCTACAACTGCTCCTGGTTTTCCTATGCTTCCTGACCTGTGCCTCACGACACTCCTTAGGAGGAGGTGTTTGGGCATCCTCGGTTCTAGGAGTCTTATCCTTTGCCTTGATACAGCGGGACCGATGTCTGATCCTCTGAGGCCAACGCCCGTTCCTTGGCGGAGGCACCTGATCCTTGTCTGGCGTGGAGTCGGAGGGGCGGCAGTATGCCTACCTAGGCTGACATCTCCCTATGTTCTGGTGGAGGCGTCCGGTACCTAACAGCTTCCTGGCATCTGGTAGAATCGTCCGGTCTTTTGTGTTTATCAGATGAATCAGCATGCTTTCAGGCAGCGTCTGTATATTGCAAAAGCGGATGCCAGTCCCTCTTGGGTCAACCCATGGGAGGATTTATGGGGTCAGTGGGCCAAGGGAACATGGGCGAGCGAATGCCCCGTGAAGAAGACTCCTTACCTTTGGAGTGTGATGAGGAGGAATCTTCTTGCGAGCAACCCCGAAACTGTAGTGGTATCTGGGGAACCAATTCCAACCTCCGCTGGAGGTGGAGGAAGCAGAAGTACTCTTGGGGACTTTGGGAAGGATTCCGACCTGGCTCTCTCATTCTCCTGGTGCTGGTGTTTCCATCACAATCTTTTCTCTTTGGAGGAGACTCCCTGGGCAAGAAAGAACTAAGCCCTGACTGGGTCTTCTGCATGGCGACCATTTGTTTTCTAACAGATAGCTTTTAGAGTATTAGCGCATCAAATGCGAGAGTTTTACTGTTAAATTTTTGACAGTGCGGGCAGTCGTTAGACCAGTGGTTTGGGTCTAGGCAGATCAGGCAGGCAGAGTGGCCGCCCCTTGCTTCCCACAAGTGCACCTCAACTGTCGCCACTTGAAGGCGAAGAAGACATGCACTTTCATCAGAATTCACTGAAAAAACTACTGATAAACTGCAAGAGGCATGAAAAAGGTGTTCGACTCCTAACTATGGTGTCCATGGATCTAATGTTAGCGGGTTGAGAGCAGGAACAGAAGTGAGGTGGTGCCGGGACTGCCCCTTTATACATCTGATGTCAGGGCAGAGCTGATGTCGGGGCAGTCCCCATCACAGACTGCTAACTAGAAGATTTTTCCATGGGGTCCCAACGCCTGGTGGCCTTAGTCCTAATGGTATTGCCTGCTGCAAGAGCTCCCCTCGAAATGAGAGCTACAGTTACAGATGAGTAACTTGTTTTCTAGGGACGTGGATATGATGTACTTATCCACACTTCTGGCAAACTCCTAGCAGTTCTCCAGGAGGAGGAGGCAAGGTGCACACCTGCTTAGGGAACAGAGATTGGAGAACTGAGGGCCCCAAACCAGCATCCCAGCGTGACTCAAGGTCGATGTGGTAATCGGAGATGAAGGTGTGCTGACTTCCAGGAAGCAGCCCTGCAGATTTCCTGGATAGGGCATCCTGGAAGCAGCCACAGAGGCAGCGGTATATCTAGTGGAATGAGCCTTAAGCCCTATGGAAGGCTTCCTACCAATCATCCTATAGCAGAGGTTGATGCAGGAGACTATCCACCTGCCAATCGTCCACTTAGCTGCTGGTCTGCCAGGTGCAGCTTCAGCAAAGGTGATAAATAGCTGGCGAACCTGTCCCTGAACTCCAACCATGCCCTTTTGTAATACGCAAGTGCTCACCTCAGGTCCAGAGTATGGAGCCAGTGCTAGGCTTTCGAGGTGTGGTTGGTGAAATCACCAGGAGATTGATCACCTGGTTAAAGTGAAACTCTGAAAAACCTTGGGAGGAACTTTGGGTTGGAGTGAGGACAACTTTGTCCCAGTGGAAGACAAATAAGGAGACTTCACAGAAAGTGGCTGGATCTCACTGATCCTTCTGCTGGAGGTGATAGCCACCAAGAAGGTGGTCTTCCATGACAGGAGAGACATTTTGCACATGTGCATGGGTTTGAATGGCTTGCCCATGAGCATAGCCAAGACCAGCAATAAATCCCAAGGTGGTGGAGGTTCATGCACCAGAGGGACAAATGGTCCAGGCCTTTAAAGAACACCAAACACTTTCTCCTAAGCCTCTGTTGGCATACTGGCCTGCACCCATTATGCAGAGATGGCATCCAGCTGCACCTTTGGGTCATCAACCGGAGTCCTAGCTGGGAGGCGGCCAGAAATATTGCAGGGACGCTCGCCACTGGGCAGGACAAGAGGTCTAGCTCCATGCAATGACACCAGATGGAAAATGTTTTCCACTTGAAGGAGTAGCACTACAAGTCAACTCCTTCTGAGAGGTCTTAACAATGTGGCTGAGAGACCCAGAGACTGGAACTCTAGCTGCTCAGGAACTAGGCTGTCAAGTGCAAGGACTGAAGGTCTGGGTGAAGAACCTTCCCTGGGAGCACAAGAGCAGATCCTGGCAGAGAGGAAGATGCCACAGAGGTCTGCTACTGAGGCTGAGGAGGTTGGGGTATCAGAACTGGTGCGGCCAGTCCGAGCCACCAGGATCACCTGTGCCTTGTCCCTCCTCACCTTGAGCCTGTGGACCAGGGGAAGTGAGAGAAGGCATACAGGAGGTCCTGTGTCCAGGGCCTTGCAAAGGCAACCCCTGCACTGTCCTGCACTGAGAGGAGGGCACAGAACAGTGTCAGCTTCATTCTCCCTGGAGGCAAAGAGGTTGACCTGGGGGTGCCCCACTGGTTGAAGAGACGGTCGACTACCTCCTGATGGACAGACCACTCAGGAGACACCTCATTCACTCAGCTGAGGGTGTCCACTAGCTGACTGGAGGTGCTGGGCATATGGATTGCTAGAAAGTTGGCATCCAAGCTGCACACAAGGGTCCAGATGTGGAGAGCTTCCCAGTAGAGAGGAAGGGTGCATCCCACCCTGTTTGTTGAGATAGTACATGGTCGTCATATTGTCCATCTGGACCTGGAAGACCTCACCTAAACATGAGGAGCAAATGCCATCAGTGCCAGGTGCACTGCCCAGAGGTCAGGAGGTTGATCTGGCAGCGAGACTCCTCAAGGTTCCAGAACTCGTGGACTCAGTGGTCCACCGTGTGGGCACCTCACCCCATTAGGGAGGTATCATTCATCAGAGTGACCATCAGCCTGGGCAGGCGAAGGAATTCCTTCCGGGAGATGGTCTAGGACTAGCCACCACTGGATGGCTTCCACATCCCTTGAGTCACCGAGACCAACTGGTCGAGGTGAATGTGATGTTGAGACTACTGTGTGCCAGCCCCACTGAAGGGGATGCATTCTCCAACAGGCCCAATGGACCATGATGGTGTACACACGCCATGAAGCCCATGAGGCGGTGGACATCCCGGGCAGGCGCAATTGCCCAACCTGAAATGAGCGGACATTGGAGGTAAGCTCCTCCGTCCAGTCCACCAGTAACCGAGCAACAGCCCGGCAGGAGTTGAGCTCCCGCTCCAATGAACTGAATCACCTGAGATGGAACGAGTTCTGATTTGGCCTTTGTTGACCAGGAGGCCAAGAGCTGAGCAGCCATGAAGGATCAGATCTCAGGACTTCTCCACCTCCAATCGGGAGGACCCCACAATCAGCCAGTTGTCCAGGTAGGGTACTCCAAACCCCTACACCTCAGAAAGGCTGCCACCACTGCAATGCACTTGGTGAAGAAACTGGGTGCTGAGGAGAGGCCGAACAGCATGGCCTGGAACTCATATGAGCCCCTCTTAGTTGAACCAGAGGAACTGTCAGTGGGATGGGTGGATGGGGATGTGGAAGAAGGCATTCTGAAGGTCCAGAGAGCAGAACCACATGTTCTGATTGAGAGATGGGATAATCTGGTTCAGAGTGACCATGCAGAACTCATGGCTGCAGTTACCAATTGAGGTCATGCAGATCCAGAATGGGGAACCAACCCTCATCCACTTCAGGACTAGAAAATACCTGGACATGAACCACTGCCTCCTTCTGAAGGAGGAAGCAAATGTCATCCAGCTGGACACCATGTCTAATGACACCGCATCTTCCCATTGGGCATGGGCTCGGCTGGGTGGAAGAGCCTTGAATTTGAGAGGCAGACAACTGCCGATCACCTCGAGACCCACCTGTCAGTTGTAATGGCAGACCAGGTGGAAACAAAGTGGCAGAGCTGACCCCCACTGAGGACTGGTCGCCCAACCCATCACTGTGAGGCCAGGAGACAAAAGAGGGTCCAGTCGAGGAGGCCACCTGCCCTCTCCTCTCTGGACTGTCTGGCAGCCAAGGCGGAAGATTCTGACCTGGGCTGCCAAGCCTGCTGCTACTGTTGCTGAGCCACTGGGGCGGCTGAGGACAGCTTGCAGGGGTAGAGGAGGATTGAATCTGAAAGGTCTTCTTCTTTGTTTGTGCCCTTATCTCTCTGGGTGGAGGTGACAGAATCCAGAGTAGTGCTGGACTTCTCAATCTGAGTGAGCTGTCCATCAACTCCAGGTTCAAATAAGTCAGTACCAAGGAAGGTACGTCTGCCAACTTATGCTGTGTATCACTGTAAAGGTGGAGATACACAGCCAAGCCCTGGTGTACATAGCCACAGCAGGCCACTGACCGGGCACAAGAATCGCCGATATCAAGAGCCTTTTGATGCTGTTGCTTGGTGACCATGCAGCCTTGGTCAGGGACCAGCTTGACTGGAATCACCTGATCCAGGGTGCCTAGCAAGCTATGAGCAAAGGTGGCCATGCAAGGCAGCACTCACCTGCCAAAGGCCCAAGGACATCGCTACATAGACTTTCTTGGCCATGTGGTCCTGCTTCTTGGACCCTGTCAGGAGGCTTGTCCACATTGCCAACATTGCTCGAGCTGTGAAAGACTGATGCCGCCAAACCTTCCGCAGAAGGAGGTCTGGTGAACCCGGACAGCGACCGATAGGGACCGCATACTTGCATACCATATGGACTGACAGGGTGGAACAGGAAGTAGAATGCTACTAAAGCTCAGTCCAGGATGTCCTCCACTATGGGAGCGATGAACCCAGGGGAGTCGTCCTTACTGAGAATCTCTGTGAGCGGGTCACGAGCCCGCTTTGGACTGGCCCCAGTGGGTCCCTATGGATTTGAGATCAGGTGGAGCAAGGCCCCAACGGAGGTAGGGCCTGATCCACCAAGAGTTTCTCCCAGAGACCTGGTTAAAGCCAGGGTGCAGCGGGGAGTGCATAGAGGAGGTCTTGGACTGTGAAGACTCCTCGAACACCAGGTGGGCCCCGAGTCCTGAAGGACTTGTTGAGATCCATCGGCCTGAGACACTGTGACCAACAGCTGATGGGGCAAACCAGTGGCCAGCTGAGCCAACTTGGATGGAGCCCTTCCTTAGGCTGTGTGGGAGGGGCTCCACCGAATAGGCAGGAACCCAGCATCAGCAGAGCTGGAGGTATCGGCATGGGCCAGGATGGCGGCAACCAGGGAAGTGCTGGAGGAGACTGGGCACTGCCGAGGCCTGTTTCCCACAACAAGCAGCAACTGCTGCCAGACAAACTTCTCATGGTAGATTTTTTCAGCAGAGCCGCTCCTTCCCGAAGAGGAACATCTGCAACATTCTTGTCCAGTGCCGACAGCGGGACCGATGATGTCAGGGAGCCGCCGACCTCAAGCTCTGGGACCGAGGTCCTCGACCATCAGGGAGACCAATGGCGAGGAAGCTGGGGTCAGTGAAACTCGCTGAGAGGCTGATCCAGTTCTGGGGAGGAGGGTTCAGGTCAGCAGGCTGGTCTGACCCCCCTGAGAGGACAGGCAGGACCAAAGTCCTGAAGAGGAATCATCTCCCTCGTCCTGTGACGTGTCGACTTCCTCGAGAAAAATGGCGACCAGATGGTCGACATGTGTCTCTGCCGACAGGCCTGATGAGGAGACCATGGGGCCAGCAGCTGGGACAGAAATATCGGCCAAAGCCAAAAGGTCGACAGCTGTCGAGCTAGGAGAAGCACGGGAACCTGAGGCCCGAGATGGCTCACAGTCCACGACCGACAGCAGGACTTTTGGACTTAAGACTCCCTTCAAGATTTGGAGGCTTGGACCCAAGGGCAGAAAGGGACTGACAAAGATCCTGAATGCCCCAGTAAATGAGGGCGCCAATGCCCGCAGAAACTATGGCAGCCACAGACAATGCTCCTGCAGTGGCCTGTGTCGCAGATTCCTCGAGGGCAGCAAGATGCTTGGACGAGCCTGCCGCAACAGAGGAGGATACCAAGTGCTGGGCTTCCTTAGAATGAACCAGCAGGTGCAGGGTGTCCCAGCAGGAGGAGAGTGTAGTGGTTCTCTAAGGTGGAGGGATGGAAGAGCGGCATAGGCCACAAGCTTGCAGGTCGTGATCCATCCCAAGCACTAAACACAGGATGTGTGTGGGTCAGTATGTGACGTTATTTGGCTGTAAGGGCATTTCTTGTAACCAGGGCCTGATCTGGGATCACGGATTCCATTCTCAGACAAGAAATACTCAAGACTGAGAAAACAATGAAAGTTTTAGGGCCTACACCTAGTGTGGAGCTGCGATGGAGGGAACCTGATCGTCCAACGGAAAGGAAAACCTGATGTCATGGGGGCAGTGCCGAGGAGGATACCACCGGGTGGGTGGGTGGAGGAGCTAGCTTGAAGACCTTTCTGCCTCTTCTTAAAGGGAAAGGACTCTGCCAGAAATGTGGATAAGTACACCATATCCACATTCTTAGGAAAATTAGTTACTACCAATATTTTTCTCCCCCAAACACTCAACATACTTATTACTCCTTGAGATTATTCCATTTGGAACCTCTTTCTGCTACAGTCTGTGCCTGTATCCTTGCCACTGAGTCCCTTCTCAATTAGTGCCTCCAGGGAGTAGGGCTTTGCCAGCTCAGCGCCTATGGTAGGTGTGCCCCATCTGGCTTGCTATTGCTTGGTGAGAAATTGGCTCCCATGGCTGGGGACTAGAGGCACTCAAAGGGGTCAGATGTACACTGGCCATGGTAGATGGGAAGAGCTTCAATCTATTTATTTTAATTTTGGTAACCGGGTGAGCCTGCTGAGACCATGCAGTCCCTTTTTCAGGGCGACTGAGGTATACAACACAATGCAACATAATACAATACAATTCAGTAGAGTACAGTACAATACAATACAATCCCATACAATACATAGAACAGGAATACAAATAATGAGCAGCAAATGTTATGAACAACAGATAAACAATCAGCGCTTAGTTGTCTAGGGCAGCTAAACAGCAAGAGAGTACTACAAAGTCGGGGGTAGGCAAGGTAACCAAATTTGTAACAGTGGGTAAATAAATAAGGGATAAGCGGGGCGCCTTTGGGATAACCAAGTTATTTGTACAGTTGTCTGTGACCTTGAGTAACCTCGCGAGTGGCGAGCCATGAGTGAGGGTTACGAGTGTCACTGGCACCGTACAAATAACTTGGTTATCCCACAGGCACCTCCCATATTTCACCTATGCAACAGCCCTTCTTTGTTGGCATTGATTTTTTTTAAATTGAAATGGTGTTTGGTTTGTTTTATTATTTTAAAATGAACTATTTGCTCCATGGTTTTAAACTTCCATGGTGGAGTCACTTTATGAATGGGATTCTGTATGTGAGTTTCCATTGGTTGTTACAGGGTGGTAGGCGTGGTTTGGGTGTGATGAGGCAACAGTGGATTGGTTGAGGAGCAGCCTGGTTGAAGCAGTTGAAAGGTAAAAAAATGGCGGTTACGTTTAGTGAGCAAGTGAGTTGGTTTCTTTTATGGAGACAGCATGACTTGAGGGGCAGTAGTATTTTATCTTTTATTTTCAGATTCTTCAGTTTTTATGTTTGCTTGCATGCATGTGCAAGAAACATAGTGCCATCATCCGAGTTTCGTGGGTGTGGCACCCTGTCTTCAATACGCAGTCAGTGTGTTTGCAGGCACGGCCACAGTTCACCAATGAATGCTGCAGCTGTCTATGACAGCAGTTGAAAATGCAGTGCCATACAGTTCAAGGAGAGCTCCGCTTCAGGGAGCAGCGAGAAGATACTGCGTGAACATGCACCCCTCCCCACACCTGCATACGCATATTGCATGCTAATCGCTCCGCCCCCCACGCACACATTGTACTGGCGGCCAGAGGCCCAGTCCACCGTCAGCTCTGCTCGCTCCCCAGCAGAGTTCCAGATGCCACAGCTGGGGCCCACCCCAGCATGGCAACAGTCTGCTATGGCGGCGGGGTGCCCAATCCCCGTTAGCTCCAATGTTCCCCAACAGACAACTGGGTGCCATGCCGAGATCCCACCCCAGCGTGGCAACAGTCTGTAGGCTGATGGGGTGCCCAATCCCCATCAGCTCCACTGCCCCCAAACAGCCTTCCAGCTGCCACGCTTGGAGCCCATCCAGCGTGGGCACAAGTCCTGTGTCTCCACAAGAAAAACCTGCAAGAAAACCTTCCTCGCTGACAGTCCTGATCCCTCCCCACCCGCGCCACCCTCTGTGCACCCTGCCTCCCACACCCCCATCTCACCCCATACTTACCTCTGGAGTCCGATGCATTTCATCTTCGGTGGACCGGGAACACGCCTGCACTTTTCAAAGCCGACCGCTGAACTGAGGAAATGCGGTAAGCTGTATAATGTAATAAACAGGGTTTTCAACTTTGATGCATATTTCAGGCATTTTAGGAATTTGTTCACCAAATTTTCAACATGGGTTTCTAGGACCCCACCTCATGAATTCTGTCACTGTCATTTTGTTAATCGGCCCCAAAAAGGTGATTTCGCAGTCACTGCGTGGAACCACCTTTCAGGACCGATTTACTAAATGACAGTGTCACAGTTCATGAGGTAGGCCCTAAAAACCCTGTTGAAAATTTGGTGAAAAATTCCCAAAATGACTGTTTTATGAGCATGCGTGCGCTGTTCCCACGCACGCTTGTAAACTGGCGAATCTTCAATATTTCACTCCAGATTTTCAACATTGCCATTTTACCACACCTCCTTATGAGCAGTACAGATGTCATTTTTCACATTTCACCCAAAATGTGTTTCCGCATATGTAGCGCACAATGCGCAGTCGTGTGAGAAATCAATGTTTGGAACAGATTAAGAAAATCACAGTGAAACTGTTCATGAGCAGAGGTGTTAAAATGGCTATGTTTAAAATTTGGTGAAAAAAATTCCCAAAATGACCATTTATGAGCATGCATTGCGCTGTTCCTACGCATGCTCGTAAGTTTTGCAATTGTCACTATTTTCACTCCAGATTTTCAGCATTGTAATTTTACCACACTTCCTTATGAACAATACAGCTGTCATTTTCACACCATGGCCGAAATGTGTTTTCGCACTTCCAGCGCAGAAATGCTGGTCGCTGTGGAAATCACTGTTCGGGACAGATTAAGAAAATCACAGTGACACTGTTCATGAGCAGAGGTTCCAAAATGCTTGTGTTGGCAATCTGCTGTAAAAATCCCCAAACTAATTGCATTATGGGTGTCGTTGCGCAGTTTCTATGCACGCTTGTGACTTCACCAGTTTTTTTTAATATTTTCACTGCAGATTTTCAACATTGCCATTTTACCTCCCCATGAACAGTACAGCTATCATTTTCACATCCTGTTCCTAATGTGTTTCGCACCTGTGGTGCCAAATGGCGTGGTAAGCTGTAAAATCAGCTTTCGACTAACGAACTGATATTGCCACTGTTCATAAGGTGGGGTCACAAAAACTCATGTTGCAAATTTGGAGAAAATGCTAACGAACGCCTGAGGCATTAGGTTTCAGACCATAACGCCCACTCTGTAGAGATTGATAGGCATCAGGGGTGTGACTTGGGATTCTCGCCTGTAATGTCTCTTACCATTCCACACCCTGCAGTCAGTGGAGGCATCAAGGTGTGCCTTGGACTCTTCGCCCCTAAAGTTCACCCATTCTCTATACAGCACCCATCTCACGTATTTTCTAATGGAATGGGATGAGCATAAGGGCCAAAGACCCCAAGAACACTGTGACACTTGTCGGTGTCTGCAGGGTGGAATGTGGTGAAGCGGTGTGGCCGTTATGACTGATGACCAAAGGCAAACCCCAATGCCTGTCAGTCTCTGCAGGGTGGTGGTGGGTGGGCTTCAGTTCAATACTTCACTGCCATTCCTATTATGCAGCTCTCTAACACTACCAATGCCAATGCCAGCCAGTATCGTTCAGCATTGACAAATGCTTGTTTTAAACAGTGGCAGTGGTATGGAACAGTGTCTACTGGTTTAGTAAGCATGAGTGATGTGAGATCCTGCTAGTGGTGTGGATGGCTCCCAGGATGGCTGCAGCCTGCATTCACGGAATGGAAGTATTTAACAAGAAAAAAAAAGACTTTCTTATATTTGTGGGAGTAGGTGAGGTGAACAGACAGGCAGCAGCAAGCAAGTTGACGAGTGGGGGCGGGGTGAGGAAAAGAAATGAAAATTATGTACCTACCGTAATGCTTGATCTTCTTGGATGAAGTCTCCACCACTCATTCATACTAATGGGACTACACGGGCGCTACGATGCAGTGGGAGCCACAAATCTTCAGGAGGCCTGGCACCTAGGTAGGGCTGCGAGGAAGCTGCACATAAGCATGGCTCACGCTGTATAGGCTACCTTGGCGTTGACCCTCCAAGCAGCCTCCAGTACCTTTTTTTGCAGGTGGCGTAACTAACCTAGTGAAACTAACCTATGTCGGACATAAGATAGTCCGAATGACCCGTGTAAGAAGGGTCAACTCAGCAGAGTCTTCGTAGCCCAACAACGAGGGTGAGACCAAAAACAGGATGAGTGAGCTCGGGGATGGAGGGTGGGCGTGTGAATGAGTAGTGGAGACTTTGTCCAAGAAGATCAAGAATTACGGTAGGTACATAATTTTCATATCTTCCTGGATATAAAGTCTCCACCACTCATTCGCACTAATGGGAGAGTACAGAGCTAAACAATGGTCGGCAGGAGAGAGGAGCTCACTTGGACAGAAGACCATTAGGATTGTCCTGCCAAAGGACTGATGCTGCCTGGCATGGACATCAAAGCGTAGTGCTACTGAAAGTGTGCATGGAGCTCCAAGTGGCTGCATTGCAGATGACCACGATGGGCACATTCCAGAGATGCCTTGACTGCTCTGGTAGAATGTGCTACGCCTACCTTCCAGCTTAACCTGTGCCATGGAGAAGCATTGATGAAGGCATGCCACTAGCCATGCAGAAATGCATCTGATAGCAACAGGCTGACCAGCGGGCCATGCTGAAGGAGACAAATAATTGCTCTGACGTGCGGTTTCCTTAGTTCTGTCTAAATAGAACCACAAAGCTCTCTTCACATCCAGAGATGCGTAGTACGCTCTCCCTCATTCTGGAAGTTCGCAAAGTGGGTTGGAAGGACTAAGGGCTGATTCAGGTGGAATTCTGAGACAACCTTGGGAGAAACTTAGGGTGGATCCTAAGAACCACCTTGTCTTTGTAATACGGTATACGGAGGGTCTGTGACCAAGGCATGTATTTCAGATACTCTCTGAGTGGAGATAATGGCTACAAGGAAGGTGGTCTTCTAAGTCAGAAACTTCAGCTCACAAGTAGCTAGGGGCTCGAAAGGTTTATGGGTGAGCATGTCTAGCACAAGATTAATGTCCTAGGTGGCTACGGTCATCTGACTGGTGGCCTAGTATGCGTATGCCCTTAAGAAATCTCTTGACTACAGGTAGATGAGTCAGAGACACGCGAGTGTCACGAGCTCATGAGTACGCTGACATCGCACAAGGTGAACCTTCACAGCTGAGTATTGCAGGCCTGTGTTTGAGAAATCTAGAAGATACTCTACGACTTTGTGTGGTGGGCAGGAAAAAGGATTCAGGAGGATTTGCATGCCAGATTGAGAACCGCTTCCACTTAGCCGTGTACGTTTTCAAGTAGCTGGCTTGCGTGCAGCTAACAGAATATCAAGACCCTACATGAAACATTAAACCTGTTCACCTCTATCTCTTCAGGAGCCAGGCATGGAGGTGAAGGGACATCAAGTTGGGATGGACCACAGGGCCCTGAGTCAGCAGGTTCATATGAAGTGGAAGCTGTCTCGGAGATGTTTCCGTTAATCTGTTGATTAGTGGAAACCAGATCTGACGAGGCCAGAATGGGGCAATGAGGATCATTCTGCCCCCTGCACCTCCAGCATGGCAGCACCCTCTGAACTAGGGAAGAGGAGGAATGCATACAGAAAGTGTCCACCGCAGTCTGAATGCATCCTGACAAAAATGCCAGGTTCTGGATTTCTGGAGCAGAAGAAAGGCAGTTTTGCATTGGCGGGGATACAAAAGGTCCAGGTCTGGAGTTCTCCACTCTTCAAAGAGGGATTGCACAACATTTGTGTCGAGAGACCACTCGTGAGGTCTGTCTCTGTTCTGCTGAGATGATCTGCCAGATCGTTCTGCACTCCTGGCAGGTAGACTGCCTGGATAAGTGCTTTGTGCTCCAGGCACCACTCCCACACTCTCATCGCTTCCCTGCATAAGGGGTAAGAGTGTGCTCCGCCCTGCTTGTTGATGTAGTGCATCCCTGCTTTGTTGTCCGTTTGAAGGAGAATGGTCTTGTGATGGAGTATGTCCTTCAAGGCTCAGGCTGCATACAGGACTGGCTCTCATTTCTAGAACATTTATGTGAAGCTGAGACTCGCCTGGCTCCATCGACTCTGGGTGTGGAAATCCTGGCAGTGAGCTTCCCATCCCAGTAGGGACAAATCCGTGGTGATGGAGATCTGAGATTCTAGTGGGGCAAAGGGATAACCTTCCAGAAGGTTGTCTTCCTGAGTCCACCAGGTGAGTGACCATTTCAGGGTTCCATCGCCTTAATGTGAAAGGACTTTGGGTGTGTGGTCGGTGACCACTGAGTACTGAGCATCCACTGAATAGTCCTCATGTGAAGATGAGTCAGAGGCACAGTGAACACTGAGGATGCCATGAGACCCAACATCCGCTGCATGAGAGAACTCGAAGCAGAGTCATTCTCTCTGATGAAGTGGGCCATCTGAAGGATGTCGTTCCTTCTGTCCTCCGAAGAAAGGTTTTGCACTGGAGGTATCCAGAAAGGCTCCTATGAAAAGGAGCTTTTGGGAGGGCTGTAGCTGTGACTTTCCCAAATTTAGCAGGGACTCCCATGGACATGAGGAATTTTGAAGCCATAGCCATTGCTTCCTGAGTCTCCTTTCTGGAGGGACTTGCTAGAAGCCAATTGTCCAGATACAGGAACACCTGAATTCCGAGCTTCCTGGGATCGCTGCAGAACTGCAAAGCACTTTGTAAAGACTCGAGGCGCTGAGGATAGCCAAAGGGCAGGACTCTGAACTGGTAGTGTTGACCCAATGCCACAAATCTGAGGTATTTGTGGTGGTTTGGTGTATGAGAACATGCTGGTAGGCATCCTGCATGTCCAGAGGGCCAGCCAATCATTTTGATGAATCAGAGGTAAAAATTTACTGAGTGATATCATCTTGAACTTTTCCTTGTAAAAGAATTTGTTTAACTTCCTCAGATAGAAATTGGGCACATGCCGCTTGTTTTCTTTGGAACTAGGAAGTAATGGGGCAGAAACCTGTGTTCCGCTGATCCAGTGGGACTACTTCTACTGCCCTGTTGTTTAGAAGGCCTTGTATCTTGGAAGCAAGAAGGTCTAACTGAGAGACAGACAGCTTGGGCTGTCATTTGGGTTAGTGATCTGGAGGGGTTTCTGAAAGGTTTAGAAGTACCCCTCACGGATTATCCTGAGTACCCACTTGTCTGATGTGATTGACTTTCACTGATCATAAAACTGAGTCAGATGCCCTCCTACTGCTGAGGAGGAGTCCCCTCAGACAGATGAGGTGGGGCTTGAGCCGGAATCTCAGAGGGTGGCATTAGGCGCTTTGGGGCCCAGTGCCTTCTGCTGCATTTTCTTTTATGGCTGAGGGGCTTGGTTTCTGTTGAAGCCCCTCTGCCTTTACCATGAAAGGACTGACAGCTATGAAACTGACACGTTACCACCCCTTTGAGGGCTGCAGATGGTGGTCTGGCCATTTTGATAGCTGTTCTAGTTTTCTGTGTGGCCTCTAGCACCTGCTGGACCTGAGGACCAAACAGGTATGTACCATCAAAGGCACTCCACTGTTTTGTCCTGTCTGCTCGTCTTGCTTTCCTTTTGTTCCCCTTCTCCTGCTGCTCCCACTCTCCTTTCTGTGTTTCTCCGCTCTTTCCTTTCTTTGGAATTTTCCATAGTCCTCTGCTTTCTCTTACCTGCTCTCTTACAGTTTGTTAGTGGCTCGTTCCTTGCTCGCTGTACCTGTCTTACCACCACCCGCCTACCTCTGTTGCTCTATGTACTTCCTGCCTTACTTTGGTCGGCTGACACAGACTTACCTTCTGTACCGCTGCTGTCTGGTTTTGTTTTCCAAGCAGCCATGCTCCACGCTTCAGCATAGTTGCTGCCCTGAGTCCATGAAGCCTTGCTTTACTCAACCGTCTGCCATTACCTCGCTCAGCCTCCAGACCTGCTTGCACTATTAGTCTGCTGCACTGGTTTACTGGATTGCCTTGCTCCTCCACCTCCTCATTCTGGATACCCTCTCTTCCAGCCTGCGCTCTAGTGTTGCATCTAGTCTATGCCTGCTGAGTCTCCACTACATGTCAAGGATCAGTGCATCACCTGTTTTAATCTGCATATTGGCTTGCAGTTCTATTGTCACTTACATTTGCTTTACAGTCATTTTCGTTACCAGAGCTATTTGTTTATGTTTAGCAGGCAAAATCCTTTTAAACTAGACACACCGCCACTCCTCAGATAACATAGACTTCATGGGCAGTTCACAGAAGGAGGTTCATCGGGCTTTATTGCCCATTTGACACTTACGTGCTTCATGCCAGATGGGGCCTGGAAGCTCATTGGGCTTACATTGCCTATTTTATACTTACCTGCTCTGCCCTCGGGACCTGGAGGTTTCAATTGCTCCTCCCTCTTATGGCTCAGCAGCCTGCACCCAGTTTACTTGCTCTAACCAAGGGCCTGATGCTTTACAGTAAATTGCAAATCGGAGCAGATGGACCAACATTCTCCTATTCTGTCTCACAAGAAAATAGCTGTTAGCTCATCAGTCCTCCTCGGAAAGAATTCTTCGACTTCTGGATTGTTCTTCAACCAGTTCTACACTCAACCTTCTAAGACTGATTGTTTTCTCAACTGTGGATCAAATTTACCTTGTATCAAACTTCTCACCCTGTATATTAACAGTTATTGAACTGGGAATTCGCTAACAGGATATGCTACTGTCTTCTCGCCAAACTCTCAACATTAGTACCCGAACCAGGATTGCCTGCTTGCCATCAATTCAAGATCTTCAAACAACTGGGTTTCAGATTAGCTGACAACTTTATATTTGTTAATTTAAGATTACTCTCTTTAGTATGCCCAGAAGGACAGGCAGGTCAGTAGCCATGGGTCCTCAGAGGTTTCTCCGAAGGTTTTTCCTCTCCTTCATGCTACTGGCCACATTCTCGGAGTTGGAGGAGTGTCGCACCAGTAATTACATTTCTTTTGGGGTCTTCCAATCTTACTCAAATAAGCATCCTGCCAAGGTGAGATACAGAGAAAGGCCAAATTTCAAGTTCTAACAAATTGCTATATCATCTGTTCAAGTATCTAAGCACCATTGATATCCAATCCAGTTTTTATGTACTACAGTCACTAACCTATGTTCATATCCATGCTAACGTATCTAAGCACCAACCATTCTGTCCAACTCATACATGCTGCAGGCACTGTCCTACCTACTGGTCTAGCTCCAATGTATCCAAGCACAACCCATATCATTCAGCTCTACTGTAATGAGCACAAGCACTGAGCTATGAACCACACAGAATTGGAAGGCTGTAGACTGAGGTTCTATGGGGGATAGCTCCTCCTCCTCCTTCAAACAACATGAAGTCTTGCTGTATTCTGACAATTGCAGTGATTTCCAACCTTTGAACTGCCCCAGAGAACAAATAGTTAACTTTCTGTGCAGGGCATAGAATGCTGAGCTCGAGCTCGGTTGAAGTCTCTGTCTGGAGTGATTCAAACCTAAACCGTTAGATTCTTTACTCCGCCTCACTGAGCGGTCACTCCGGAATTTCTCCTTCAGCTCGGTTCGAAAGTCGGTTAAAGTTTTCAGTTTTGATGGTTTTAAACTGAAAAAAGTATCCGCATAGTCGGTTCAGTCTCTGTCTGTGGTGCCATGAGTACTAGATAGGATTTGTTCTGTTTTTCTGTGTGGAACTTGTAAAGTGCAGCTCGGTTCGCCTGAACCGGCCATTTGATAGGGAAATTTGTTGTTTACTTAGTGTGTGGTTACCGGTTCTCATCGGTTCTAAAAACGTATTTTGAACCATTTTTTTCCAATACCGTCACGGTTAGGAACCGATAAAGAGTCTTGTCTGGCAGTTGCCGAAAAAGGTAAGTTTGGTTAGGTTGGCCATGTCTGAAAACCAAGAAAAGACCAGGCCCACTGAGTTTCAACACTGCAGTGAGTGTGGGAGGTCTTTGCTAAGGCCGATCCCCACCCACCTGTGTTTATTGTCTGGGGTTTGACCACCTCGATTCAGACTGCCAAATATGTAAAACTTTCCCAAATCTACCCTTGAGATAGGTAGACTGAGGAAAAGGAGGCTGAGAAGTCCGCTGACCCAGATGGCCAGCCGGTTCAGTTCGACGAACCAGAAGGAGTGCCCTCTGACCAGGGCAATACTTGCTCGAGCAAGAGAGCGATTCGAGGATCGGTTCTGACAAAAAGCAAAAAGATAAATCGACTGGTTCGGATCCAGAGGTTCATGTTCTGACTGCCGAAGAGATAGCCAGGCGATTCAGATTGTGGAATCGCTCCATCTGGTTCCGACCGATCCGGCTCCTTCTGGCAGGGTTCAGTTCGATTGGTTCCCCGGTTCAGGAGTATACCCTTGAAGATTTTTATGAACTGAATTTGAAGAGGAAGGGGTTTGAGGATGAATATAAGTGAAGGTCTGGATGTGCCTGTGGAACCGGACATCTCCCGGACAGACCTTCAGGTGTTTCCCCTCCTAGGCTTTCTGAGTCCCCTTTTCACTTTATGTTTTACAGAAAGGTGGCTGAAACCCTCCAGCTTCCTATGGAGGAGGCTGTGGAAGATCAAGAGGAGCCTGATTATGTAGAGATGATGGACATCCCAGAGTCCTGGAGACTGTCTATTCCCTCCATAAATCTTTTGGGAAACAGACGAAAAAATCTTAAAGTCTCCTAACACTATATCTCCTGTGGATAGAAGAATGGACAAGAAGTATACACTTTCAGGCTCAGACATGGAGTTCTTATATCAGTAATGCAGCCATGTTGGGGTAGTGCAGGCTGCTGCCTGTGACAAGGCAAATATTCCCTTGGCTCACACCCCTGACAAGGAATCCAGGAAGATTGATGCCATGGCAAAGAAGCAGTACATGGCATCTTCTTTGGTACTCAGGCAGGCGAATTACATGGCCTGTACAGCCAGGTACCAGAAGTCCAGGTGGGACACTGTACTGGCGCTGGCTAAACAGGCCTCCCCCAGCTTGCCAAGGAGCTGGAGCGGTGCCTGCAGATGGGATTGAGGCATCTAAAGTTCAGTTTCATGCTACTGTGGACTCTAGTGATGTGTCATCAAAGAGTCATGGCTACATCTGTGCTCTTCGGGAAGATGACTTGGCTCAAGTACTAGCCTCTTGCAGGACACCCAGGCTAAGGCCATGGATTTTCCTGTAGTGGGTAATTCTCTGTTTGGGAGCAGACAGAGAATTACATGAAGAAATGAATGAGTACAGGACCACTTACAGGAGTGCTCAGGCCAAGGAAAGGCAGGCAACTCCTCAAAGGCAGCAGTCTAGGGGCAGGGCAGGCCTTTTCAAAGGCCTTTTACCAAGCACAGGCCTCTTCTTCCTTTTCTCAGAGGGGTTCTTCAGCGGGAGAGGCAGAAGGGGGATGAGCAGGGCTGCATCCACCCTTAGCCTAAAGCCCCTGCCAAGCAGACACCCTGATGGGCCTGCCCAGGTCGTCTCTCCTATTCCAGTAGGGGCAGGCTGGCTTACTTTGTCCAGGACTGGATGTCTATTACATCAGACAAGTGGGTCCTGGAAGTAGTAAAACCAGAGACTGATTCTCAGCTTCAAAAATTTCCAAAGATGAGGCCAGATCTTTTCCTACTGCAAATCTCTCGGAAATCCTTGCCCTAGAGGCAGGGTTTCTTCTCTCCTAGCTTTAAGAGCTATAGAGAGTACCTACCCCACACTGGGGCAAGGACTGTACTCCAGGTACTTCCTGACCAACAAAAAGACAGGAGTGGCGACCCATTCTAGACCTAAGATATCTAAACAAACATCTTTTAAAACCAAAGTTCAAGATGATAACTCTCGAATAATCCTTCCCTCTCTAAGGCCAGGGGACTGGCTAGCCTCCCTGGACCTCAAAGATACCTACTTTCACATTCCCATCAGGTGCTCCCACAGAAAGTACCTCAGGTTCGAGTTGCCCTCAGGCCATTATCAGTTCAGAGCAATGCCCTTTGGCCTAACCTCAGCCCAAGAGTTTCCACAAAGTGCCTGGTAGTAGTAGTTGCCTTTCTAAGAAGGCAAAAGATTTCCATTTTCCATATCTGGACGATTGGCTAATAGTGGGTCAGTCTCCAGACCAAGTCAAGTCTCACCAGCAAGTGCTCACTTCTCTAGGATTTCTTCTCAACCTTCCCAAGTCAGTTCTTGAACCAGTCCAGCTTCTTATCTTTACAGGGCAGAACTGGACACACTCAGAGCAAGAGCCTTTCTTCCTCTAGAAAGGCAAGGGTTCTTATGAAACTAGCTTCTTCCTTCAGCCTCGGGTGTCTCGACCAGCAAGGCATTTCCTCCAACTCTTGGGCCATATGGCAGCTTCAACAACAGTGGTCCAAGGGCAAGATTCCAGATGAGGGATATTCTGTTCCACCTGAGAGCTTTCTGGTCTCAGAGAAAGGATTCCTTACCAACCTGATCCCAGTGACTCTGACCTTGATCTAAGCCCTCCAGTGGTGGCAGGATCAGGACAATTTAAGACAAGGTGTTCCTTTTGTTGCTCAGCCTTGTTCAGTGGTCCTTACCATGGATGCTTCTCTCCTGGGCTGGAGAGCCCATCTGGGAGTCCCTACTGCCCAGAGGCTGTGGTCCCCAAGAATCCCTTCGCCACATCAATCTTCTAGAGCTCAGGGCAGTTTTTCTGGCTCTAAAAGTGTTCTCACAGTCAGTACAGAACAAGGTGGTTCAAGTCAGAGACAGACAACACCACCACCATGTGGTACATCAACTAGCAGGAGGCACTCGGTCCATGGCCTTGTGCACAGAAGCCATGAAGTTGTGGTCCTGGCTTATTCCTACAAACCTCTCTTGTAGCAGTTCACCTTCCAGGCAAGGACAATGTGCTAGCAGATGCACTGAGCAGGATTTCTCAGGGCCATCACAAATGGTCCCTGGACTCTCAGGTGTCGAAAGTGATTTTTTCAAGGTGGGGCACTCCAGAGATAGATCTCTTGGCAGCCCCAGACAATCATCAACTCCTCTCTTTTGTTGCAGACCTCCAGTCCTGGGCTCAGTCCCTCTGGACGCCCTGATCCTGAATTGGGAAGGGAAGTTTCTGTATACCTTTCCCCCTTCCACTCCTGTTCAAAGTTTGGTAAAAATAAGGTCTCAACCTTGCAAGGTGATTCTGATTGCTCCAGATTGGGCCAGACAGCCCTGGTACCCCCTGTTGCTGTCCCTAGCAGTCCATCTTCCCTGTCTCTTCCCAGGAATTACAACCTGTTAACATCCTCTCAGGGAAGGATTTGGTACCCCAATCATAGTCTCTCAATCTCAAAGCTTGGCTCTTGAAGAGTTAGAGTTTGCAGATCTGCATCTTTCCCAAGGGGTTCTGGATATCCTCAAGACTTCTCGAAAGCCCTCCACTAGAAAGACTTACAACTCCAAATGGAAAAGATTCAGCATTTGGTGTTCTAAGAACATGTTTTCTCCAGGCAGCTGCTGAACTGCTACGGTTCTGGATTATATGGTCCATCTTAATGGCCTAGGCCTCAGACCAGCTACTCTCAAAGTACACCTGTCCAGCTGTTTCTGCGTTTTTGTCAGTGGGGAAGTCTTCCTCACTATCTTCCCATCCTGTGTTCTGTAAATTTTTTAAAGGATTGCTTCCACACCAATCCTCCTTTAGAGACCCTGCCCTGCCTGGGATTTGAATGTTTGCATTGCTCAACTTATGCAACCCCTTTGAGCCTATGTCTTCAGCAGAGTTTAAGTACTTGACTTGGAAAACTGTGTTCCTGGTAGCCATTACCTCTGCCAGGCGTATCAGTGAATGGTGAGCCCTGTCAGTGGAACCTAATTTTATCTCATTTCACTGGGATAAAGTGGTCCTAGAACCAATAGGTTCTTGCCCAGAGTGGTTTCAGACTCATATGAGATTGTCTCGCTTAAACTTTACCTTCCATCCTCAGAGCGCATCACAATCATTGGTGGCTATAGACCCCGTCAGGGGCACAGAAATTCTTAACGTGTTGAAATCCATAACTTTGGCTGCTAACACGGAAACAATAATCTTAGGGACTTCAATATGGATTGGCTCACTGCTAAATCCCTACTCCTAAAAGCCATCTGTGATGAGCTGGGTCTTACACAGATAGTAACTGAACCCACAAGAATCAATGCTTCTAACTCTGCCAACAGCTCACTCTTAGATGTCATCTTAATTTTGCATCCCCATAAAATCTCACATTCTGCAGTTTTCATAACGACATGGCGACCACAGTATCGCGCTGTATGTACGATTCAATCTAAAACCCAGCAGCACCCTAAATTCAGAATCAAACACTCGTGCTCAGAATTCAACTCAGTAAACTTCCTAACCGATCTAGCTTATGATCAGGTGGCAAGACCCCATATCTTGCCAAATCTGCTGATGCCACCGCTCTGTCCTAAATGACAACCTCACCACCCAAATTAACAAGCATGCTCCTCTTATTAAAATGAGGTGTGGAAAATCTATCCGTGGTTCACCCAAGAGCTTAAATCTGCACTTACCAATAGAGACAAGCTATGGGCTAGGGCCAGGCACACAAAGGACCGGAAGACTGGCAGGCGTTTAGAACTGTCAGAAATGCCTATGTTAAAAGTGTACGTGCTACTAAAGCAAACTTCTACATCTCCACTCTGCAGCAGGCCAAAGGAACTCCCAAAAATCTGGAAGACACTGAGATCCATTGAAGGTCATCCTGCTGCTTCCCCCTTCCCACCAAGATTCTGGCCAAGGACAGGATGGTTGAAAATAAACTGTGAATCCTCAAAGAACTTAACCTTCACTTTGCCACTGCCGGGTTGGCATTCGACTCCTCCCATATGCTAGCGGTGAATAGCAACACTAGCCCAGATACTACACATGCTACTCCACCTCATCCCTTCCAGTTGTGCCTGTTTAGCTACAAAGAAGTCGAAGACATAATCCTTAGCCTTGACACCAAGAAAAGTGCAGGGGACGATGGCCTTGAATCATTTTTCTTGCGGTTAGGCTATGCCCAGCTCACAACCCCCATCCTTCACATCTTCAGCCTCTCTATTACCACAGCCACTGTTCCATCCTGCTGGAAATTTGCTCATATTCTTCCTCTCTTCAAATCAGGAGATCCTTGTGACTTAAACAACGACCAGTCTATCTCTATCTTGCCCATTCTCCAAAGTGCTGGAAAAACTTAAATACAACCAACTAAAAATCACCTCAAAGTGCACTCACTCCTAAACCCGGCCCAATCTGGCCTCAGGTTGAAGCACAGTACCATCTCAGCCTTGGCTAAAGTCTCTAATGACTGGATCCATGCTATGGACACCAAGAAGGTTACTGGTGCAGTCTTTCTAGACCTCAGTAAGGCCTTGACACTGTAGACCATCACCTCCTAATCACCTGTCTTGCCTACATAGGTGCCACTCCACTTACCTTACAGTGGTTTAACAGTTATATCACAGGAAGGATACAAAAGTCAAAGCTGATGGCCTACTATCTGCCCCCCTTCCAACTGCCAGAAGAGTCCCTCAAGGCTCCATCCTAGGACCAATCCTTTTTCCTGTACAACAACAACCTTGACTCCCACATAAAGAACTCTAGCATACATCTCTTTGGGACGATACGGTTTTACGCATCAGGCTCGTCCTTAACTGAAGTCAGGAAGCACTCCAATCTGACTTTATCCAGTTAGAAAGCAACCTTATCAATGCCAAGCTTCTCTTAAATGTCAAAAACCAAGACAATGATTTTCTCGAGACTTGCCTTGTCTGGTGCCCTACCTACCCCACCTAAAAACTTCATAGTTACCTCCTAGGTGAACCCTTGGAAGTCGTACCCAAATTTAAATACCTAGGTATGTGGATAGACAACAAGCTTTCTTTCAATGACCACATCAAGGATCTATCAAAGAGGATTAAAAACGCAGGTTTCTTCTTTAGAAATAGGACCCTCTTTCTCTCGTGACCATAAAAGACTTGTCCAAGCAACATTCCTTCCTTGCTTGACTACGGAGACATTATCTTTATCTCCTCCCAACCTTGAGCCTATCTAGACTGGACGTACTCTATCACCGTGCTCTTCGCTTCATTACTAACTCTGCATACAGGACCCACCACTGTGATCTTTATGCAGCAGTTGGGTGGACCTCCTCTTGCCACCAGACGCCTCCTGCATGCTGGCATTTGGACCCTCAAATTACTACTCCACAAACTGCCTGTCTATTTAACATCTCTCACACACATCTCGTATAGCGCCTACTCCCTAAGGAAACTGACCTTATCCTACTAGATGTTCCCAGGACACGATCACAGCTGGCCAAAGAGCCGCCTCATACACCCTCCCAAACATTTGGAACCAACTACAAGCCATGCTGAAGCTAACCAGCATTGTATCAATTAACTCCTACAAAACACTAGCTACCTCTAAATTAAAAGACATATGTAGGTGCTACTAGGCCCTCAACGCCAAGTCAACTTCCTAAGTACCAACTGGCCTCTACTTATTAAGCTGAAATGTGTTGCATAATTTAGGCAAGGTTAAAGCTGGAATGTACTACATATATAGCATAAGGACTTCTATTGTGTATACCTCTTGTATTATATATATTGTTTTTCCTTTGTTGTTCTACATTTTATATCTCCTGTCTATGTAACTGTGAACTGTATGTGTATGTGCCTCGGGACCTCCTTGTGAATGAGCTTGCTCAACGGAGTCTTTCCTGCAATAAACTTGAACTTGAGACTTCCATTTAAACCAGTCTAGGTCTCTCCTGTTTTCTTCACTCATCATTCTTCCTCAGGAGAGAGAGGCTACACAGTTTAGATGTCAAAGAGCCCTTAGTTACTACATAGAGCGTACCAAGGGTCACAGGTTTGATTCCTCCAGTTGTTCCTCACTTATGGAGAAGTGGAAAGGGCAAACCTGCCACCAAAAGATCTATTGCCAGGTGGATTGTGTCTTGTATACAATTCTGGTATGAAAAACTGGGAAAACTCCACCCTCAGGCCTGAGGGTTCATTCCACAAGAGGTACAGCTGCTTCCTGGCTGCTGCCAGGGATATCCCTCTCTTAGAAATTTGTCAAGCAGCCACTTGGAAAACAGTCCATACCTTTACCAAGCATTACTCTCTGGATATCCAGGCTAGGGTGATGCTCGGCTTACACAGCAGTACTTCAGAGCCTATCCCCAAAGTAGGTTCTGTCCTCCTCCTTGAGGTACTGCTTGGTAGTTCGTAATTGTCAGAATACAGCAAGACTTAATGATGTTTGAAGAAAAATTACTCACATTAGTAATTATGTTTCTTCTAATGGAGTCTTGCTGTATTCTGACTCCCTCCTGCCTCCCGTCTCAGAACCTGTTTTTGGGAAGTGGATGGGCAGGTGCAGTGTGCACCCTGGGTGTTTTGCTTGCACCCTCCTCCTTTTGTTTGGGTGCTGATTTATTATTGTTATTATAGTACATTGGGTTTTGGTTTCGGGTTTCCTGACTTGAATCTTCCTCTGGAACCCAAAATTTTTTCAGCCAGTTGGCTAGTAAGAATTTTTACACTTTCCACATAGAATTTTTAGTTTAGTTGGGCTCATAAGAATCTGACGGTTTAGGTTTGAATCACCCAGATAGAGACTTCAACCGAGCTCGAAGCTCAGCATATATGCCCTGCATAGAAAGTTAACTATTTGTTCTCCGGGGCAATTCAAAGGTTGGGAATCACTGCAATTGTCACACACAGCAAGACTCCATTAGAAGAAACATAATTACTAAGGTAGTAATTTTTCATCTCTTACATAAACCCACAGGCTACGCCTGGCTGGCTTAGAGGAGTCCATTGCCCTCCATCCTCCCCTGCCTCCTCCTCCTTCTCCGCACTCTTATCCCACCTGGTGGGGGTCTTAAATCCTACTCAAATAAGCATCCTGCCAAAGGTGGATACAGAGAAAGGCCAAACAAATTGCTATATCATCTGTTCAAGTATCTAAGCACCATTCATATCCAATCCAGTGTTCATGTACTACAATCACTGACCTATGTTCATATCCATGCTAACGATTCTAAGCACCAACCATTTAATCTAACTCATACATGCTGCAGGCACTGTCCTATCTACTGGTCTAGCTCCAATGTATCCAAGCACAACCTATATCATTCAGCTCTACTGTATGTAGCACAAGCACTGAGCTATGAACCACACATAGAATAATTTAATTAATGTGCCCATCCCTTTTTCAGTTTGTTTCAGCAAAATCCCATCAATAAGAGTATAAATCATGGCATCACTCAGAGCTGGCACACCAAACACATGGACATCTGTGTGCTCCCCATCCCAGAAGTGCAAAGAGTACTGAGCTGCACCACCAGCTGGGTCACCTATCTGCAGTAAGACATGCAACCCTTTCTACCTGAAGGAGCAGGACAGCATCTCATGAATATTCTATCCTCCTCAATGGTCTGCATTGAAAGCAGCCAAGATGCTGCTGTGTTGACAGGCCAACCTCCAGTAACTGTTCTCATGGTAGTAATCCACAGTTGCACATCTTTGCACTAACATAAACAAGTGTTCGTGCTGTTGCTAGCCTTGCTTTGTAGAGCAGAAAGCAGCTAACTAAAAGAAGCTACATTTTCTTATTAATTTAAAACTTATATCTCAGCAGGAGTCAGTGTCTGTTAAGATTAAGTAGGCAGATAACTTTATTAGAAGTAGAAGGGTCTTACTTAGGGTTAAAAAAGAAAGAAAAGAAAGAAAGTCAGTGTGTGTTCTGTGCTGGGAAGGGTACTGTATCAGCTCACTTTGCTAAACCAGTAGGAGGAAAAGAGAAACTCAATTGAGTGTGGTTTAGACACTATAAAAGCAGGTGAGTCAAATTATAACTTCCTGTTGCTAGCCTTTTTCTTACTAATTGCCCTCCATCCCACCCACTCAAAGCCAGTTCTACTTTTATATCCACTGGATCTGACTGTCAACAGGAACTTCCTGTTTGGCAGTAGGAAGGAAGGATCATAGAGAAACATTGGTTTTGTCAACCCTAAAGGAAAAAGTAGCTCACTCTCCCCCAGCTGCTGGTGGTCTGATATTGAGCAAGGAAGGAGGCTACTGAAGAAAATAGGAAGTTGCTGTCCCAGAACAGGAAGGGTGAGAGTTGTAAGGAGAGGAGAGAATAAGCATCCAGAGAAACAGTAGAGGGACACAAAATAAGACATGATAAGAGTGGTGCAGTGCAATGGCTGTGGGGCGGCAGTGTTCGGGAGACATTCTGGAGGCTGCGATGCTGCCCTATTTGCAGGCACCTCTCTGATCTGAGAGAGAGGTTGCCCGTCTCCAGGCTGACCTGGCTAGGATTCATGAAACCTCCTCCCCACCTAGGGACCACCAGGGCCAATGCCACTACCTCAGAGGTTGCCAAGAAAGAGGAGAAGCTGGACCAGGATGGGCTCATGGAGGTAGAGGGTGGTGGAACAGAGTTGCATCCCTCCAGCTGTACCTCTCCACAATTCATTCGCTCTTCTGGTGGATAGTGGTTCCTCTATGGAGGCACCTGCAGTGGAGACCAAGGAGGATGCTGGGAACCTTCACAAAGGAGACCCACAGGAGGGTGGCATGGGACCCCACAGGGAAAACAACTCCCGGTGGGGACTCAATCATTAGGGGTAGAAATGGGGAGGAAGGGAGAGGGGGTAAGGTGCCTTCCTGGCACCACGGCTTGGAGGAACAGGCGAATCACTCAGGATCGTGGGAGGAGCTGCAGAGGGAGGGAGCTGGATGTCATTGTCCACCTAGGGACAAATGACCTGGCTAGGAATGGGATCAGAGCAGTGCAAGAGGAGTTTGTAGAGTTGGGAAGGGCCTTAGACAAGTAGTGCATATGGTAACCTTCTCGGAGGTGCTGCCTGTCTATGGCAAGGGAGATGCTAGGGCACTCCTCACCAGGAATTCAATAAGTGGTTGAAAAACTGGTGTAGAGCTCAGGGTTTTGGCTCATTTGGGGACTGGGGAGCCACCTGAGAGGGATGCAGACCATACTGAATGCGATGGTCTGCATCTGTCCAGGGTGGAACCAGGATCCTAGGTGAGAGGTTTAAAATGCTTCATTGGCAAGCATTTAAACCAGCCAAGGGAAGGCACTGAAAAGAGCAGGGAAATCCCAGCCTCCCCCACAAAATATGGAGATTAGTGAGGTAAACACCAAGGTACAGAAGTTATTAGGGAGCAGAACAGATTTAAATGTAAAAAAGGCAAAGGCAGTAAGGACAGAAGTGGGGCTAAAAGAGGTAAGGCTATCAAAAGTGGAGGGTGATGAGTACCAATGCCCGTAGTCTGTGTAATAAGCTCCTGAACTAGTGGCCTTGATGGAAGAGGTTGCCTGGATATTGTGGCATGCACAGAAACATGGTCACACAGAGAACCATGACTGGATGTCAACATACCAGGATACACAATCTACAGGAGGGACAGGGAGGGTAAAAGAGGAGGAGGTAGCTCTCTATGTAAAGGAAGAGATCAAGCAACAGAACTAAAGAGTAAACAGGGAGCAGATGAGGCACTTTGGGTCACCCTGGAGACAGGATATGGCACAATCTGCATGTGGGTTGTATACAGACCCCATCTCAGGGGAGGGAATGGACAAGGAAATGATAGAAGGCTTTCTAAGAATGGCAGAAAAGGGGAGATATTGTTGATGGGGACCTGAATATGCCAGATGTTAACTGGAGCACCTTTGCTGCAGGCACATCCAAGAGCAGGGTCATTCTTGATGCCCTACAGGGGCATGCCTCAGACAGCTAGTATTGGAAACCACTCAGGAGGGAGCAATCTTAGACCTGGTACTCTCAAATGGGACAGAGAAAGAATCTCAGATTTAGAAGTGGGTAGCCATCTGGGAACAAGTGACCACCAAACAGTGTGGTTCACGATAAACACAGCCATACAATCAAGCCATACAAAATCAAGAGTACTGGACTTTAGCAGGGCTGACTTTGGGAAAATGAGAGAGTGCCTCAGAAAAGCACTAGCAAACAGGCAAGAAGGAGGGGTGGAGAAACAATGGGGAGTGATCAAAACAGCCATCACAGAGGCAACAAGCCTTTGTGTAAAGCAAATCAATAAAACACAATGAAGGAAAAACCGCTATGGTTCTCAAAAGAGGTGGCAGGAAAGTTAAGGAGAAAAGGACAGCATTCAGGAAATATAAGGAAACACAGAAGGAGCAGGACAGAGAACTTTATCAGTTAAAGCAGAAAGAGGCTGGGAAGGCAGTCAGAATAGCAAAGGCCCAAACCGAGGAAAGGATAGCCAATTCTGTTAAGAAAGGGATAAGACCTTTATAGGTACATTAGGGAGCGAAGAAAGACCAAGAGGGATATTGAAGCTAATAAAGGGAGGAATGTGGGTGAGGGTGACAGTGAAAAGCAGGGATACTGAACAAATATTTCTGCTCAGTATTCACAAAGTAAGAGGAGGGGAGTTACCTAAACCAAACAAGAGAAACACTCTGAAGACGGGTCGATACCAGTCCATTTACAGAAGAAAGGGTTTTGAAAGAACTAATAAAATTGAAGGTGGATAAAGCAATGGGGCCTGATGGGATTCACCCAAGAATTCTAAAAGAACAAGGGTAGAACTAGTGACACCGCTGACTACTCTCTTTAACAAATCATGGGAGGATGGGGTGGTACCAAGAACTCGAGGAGGCAGATGTGATTCCTCTTCACAAAAGTGGGAGCAGGACAGAGGCAGGAAACTACAGACCAGTTAGTTTAACCTCAGTGGTAGGGAAAATGATGGAATCGCTCTGAAGGAAAGAATTGTTGAGTACCTAGAGGACAGTGGGGCACAGGACCCAAGGCAGCATGGATTCACGATGGGAAGGTCGTGTCAGATGAATCTAATAGATTTCTTTGACTGGGTGACCAAAGTAGTAGACCAGGGAGGGGCTGTGGACATGGCTTACCTAGATTTTAACAAGGCATTTAATACAGTCTCACACAAAGATTAATACACAAGATAGCCAGCCTTGGAGTGGATCCCAAGGTGGTAGCCTGGATAAAAATTGGCTAGACAACAGGGACGCAAAGGGTAGTAGTAAATGGGTACACAGTGAAGAAAGGAGGGTTACTAGCGAGGTACTGCAGGTTCAGTACTGGGACCGGTCCTTTTAATGTCTTTATAAGTGACATTGCAGAGGAACTGGAAGGAAAAGTATGTCTCTTTGCAGATGACACAAAGATCTGCAACAGAGTTGATACACAAGATGGAATGGAAAAGATGAGAAGGGACTTGGCAAGGTTGGAGGAAATGGTCAAATGTATAGCAGCTCAGATTCAATGCAAAGAAGTGCAAGGTAATGCACCTGGGAAACAAAACCCAGAGGAAGCGTACACAATGGGGTGAGATACTGACAACAGTAAAAATAGAAAGGGACCTGGGGTAATTATATCAGATGACCTAAAGGTCGGCAAGCAATGTGAGAAGGCAGTAAGGAAGGCTGGGGGATACTGGGATGCATATGAAGAGGCATCATAGTAGAAAACAGGAAGTTGTTATCCCTCTGTACAGACAGTTGGTGAGACCCCATCTAGAGTACTGTGTGCAGTTCTGGAGACCCTATCTCCGAAAGACATAGACAGAGTGGAGGCTGTCCAGAGGAGGGCAACCAAATGGTACAGGGTCTGCACCAGAAGACATAATGAAGAAAGACTAAAGGAGCTTAATATGTATACCCTTGAGGAAAGAAGGAGAGAGTGGACATGATAGAAACTTTCAAGTACCTCAAGGAATCAACAAAGTCCAAGAGGGTAGCATCTTCCAGAAAAGAGATGTGCAAGAACAAGGGGCACAATTTGAAGATAGAGGGGGACGGCTCAGAGGTAATATGAGGAAGTATTTTCACAGAGAGGGTTGTGGATGCATGGAACAGCCTCCCTGAGGAGGTCGTGGAGTCAAGAACAGTGGGGAAATTCAAGAATGCATGGGACAGGCATAAGGCAGTCCTAGTGGGGGTAGGAGGAAGTAAGCTGTTGGTTAACTAGGATCTGCAGCTTATCTATTGTTAGGTAGGAAAATGGGCAGACTAGGTGGGCCAAGCGATCCTTATCTGCCGTCAAATTCTATGTTTCTAAATCCTTTTTATTTATACTTTTCCCTCCCAAAGCCCCCTACCTCAGTGTCCTGCAGCCATTTCCCTCCCGTCAGTTGCCTACCTCAGTGCCCTGCTGCCACTTCCCTCCCATCATCCTCCTACCTCAGTGCCTGCTGCCATTTTCCTCCCATCAGCCCCCTACCTCAGTGCCCTGCCATTTCCCTCCCTTCATTTGCCTACCTCAGTGCCCTGCTGCCACTTCCCTCCTGTCATCCCTCTACTTCAGTGCCCTGCTGCCATTTTCCTCCTGTCAGCCTTCTACCTCAGTGCCCTGTTTTCCATTTCCTCCTCCTCCTGTTAGCCTTTCTACCTCAGTGCCCTGCTGCCATTTCACTCCTTTTGTTAGCTCCCCCACCTCAGTGCCCTGCTGCCATTTCACCCTCCTGTCAGCCGCCTACCTCAGTGCCCTGCTGCCATTTCCCCTCCTGCTAGCTCCCTACCTTAGTGCCCTCTGCCATTTCACCCTCCTGTCAGCCGCCTACCTCGGTGCCCTGCTTCCATTTCCCCATACTGTTAGCCCCATACCACAGTGCCCTGGTGTCATTTCACACTCCTGTCAGCCCCTGACGCCAGTGCCCTTGCCATTTCCTCCAGTCAGCTGCCTACCTCAGTGCCCTTCTGCCATTTTTACTCATCAACTCCTTGCCTCAGTCCCTGCTGCCATTTCCCTCCTGTCAGCCTCCTACCTCAGAGCCCTGCTTGCTTCCCCCTCCTGTTAGCACCCCACCTTAGTGCCCTGCTGCCATTTCACCCTCCTGTCAGCCGCCTACCTCACTGCTCTGCTGCCATTTCCCCTCTCATCAGCCCCTGCATCAGTGCCCTGTTGCCATTTCTACCCAGTCAGACCCTATCTCAGTGCCCTGCTGCCATTTTCCCTCCCATCAGCCCCCTACTCAGTGCCCTGTTGCCATTTCACCCTCCATCAGCCCCTGACGTCCAGTGCCCTTTCGCCATTTCCCTCCCGCCAGCTGCCTACACCAGTGCCCTTCTGCCATTTTCCTTCCCTCGTCAGCCCCTACCTCAGTCCCTTGCTGCTATTTCCTCCCGTCAGCAACCTACAGTACCTCAGTGTCCAGCTGCCATTGCTCAAGCCAGCATTGACTGTGAATCCTATCAGAACCTTTTCAGTGCCACCACCTGACACCCCTGCAGCTTCATCCTGCTGAGGGTTTAATCCAAATGGCACCCATATATCCATGGCAGAGGCTGGGATCCTGCAGGAGTTAGTTCACTGGACTGTGGTTAGATGGGACTTCACCCCATCACACATCCACGAGATTTTCCAGCTCCCTGCTATCATAACCACCTGCCATGCCACATCTTTGAGGAGGACAGGATGCAATGTGGTCCACGGTCCACCAAGGAGGCTGCTGTGCATTGCTGCTGGACAGCTGCAGCATCACCTCCTCCCAAGTCTGAATGCACTGCCTCTGAGGTGCTCCAGCAAGGCTCTAACTCAGGAAGGCAGAACTGCAAGACAAATCCAAGTCATGGCACAGAGTGCACTATTTATTTCTTTACTTTTTGTTTACAGGGAAGGTGTACTAGACACAGAAGTGACTATTTTCAGATACAACCCAGGAGGCTACGAGTTACAGTTAGAACAATGACAAAGTACAGCAAATTGGACAAGAAACAAAAGTACACAAAGTTACAGTTAGGCACAAAATAACAAAAGTACAGCAAAATGGATAGGTAACAAAAAGTACAAAGGTATATAAGCAAATACAGTTATGATGTTACAACAGGCTGGGTACAGGGTATAGTAGGTAAGTGCCATAGCAATTTACAATTTTCAGATAGTCCGCTTGTGAAGTGCAAAGTTGAAATACAACATCTTAGTAATAGGGATTAGTACAATAGTAATAATAGTATATATGATAAGGCCTCAGATACCAGGGTGGGGTACGGCAACAATTGCAGGGACCAGGCAAGGTGATAGCAAACAACGCTGAGGTTCAGTATACAATTTGGCCTTTAGTGGAGATTACCAGTGGTATGATATCTAAGTAGTAGTAGTGAGAGAGAGGTGAATGAATGAGGGAGGTAGATAGGAAGGTTACAGTGAGGAGACACAGGTCAGTGTTGCAGTGTAGGGGAAGGCAAGCATCCTAAGGAGGATTGAAGCAAATGCATGGGGCAAGGCTGACAAGGAGAGTTTGAAGTTTTTTGAAAGTGGTGTTACTGGGTGCTAAGTGGATGGCTAGGGGTAGGGAATTATAATATTTTGGGGCCGCATGGAGAAGGCACTAGCATCCTTGGAGGTTTACATCTAGGAACATGTAGCAGGTATTGGTCAGCTGAACGGAGGCCATAGGAGGAGGACTGAGGAGATAACAGGAGACAAGTGATAAGGGAGTATCAGACCTGATAATGCCGACCATCAGGAGCCGTGGGCAGAGGAGGAAAGTCAGTTAAGATCGGCATAGAACAGGCAGTGATGTTTTAGCCATGGGGATGCAGAGGTGTAGCGGCAGATATTGTAAGTTGTATCCCATTTGTGAAGTGTGGCCTTAGATACATTAATGTAGGTGACGGCACCATAGACAAGTGACGGTAATAAATGACTTGGCAATGATCAGTCTAGCAGAAAGAGGGAGTACGTGGTCTATTTTATAGGCAATAACAATTTTGTTATTTACTGATTTGCAGGTGGCCAGGATTTATTGGTCAAAGTCAAGAGTTTCATCAAGTAGGACCTAGATATTTGAACGAGCTCACAGTCCCCAAAATGAGCCATCTGGGCAGGGTATCTTAAGCTGACCATGGCAAGTTTTAGTTTGGCAGCGGAATCAAAGCACATTGCCTGTGTTTTATCCACATTGAGAACAAGCTTATTTCTGTGAGCCAAGTTTGGATCAGGAGAAAGGCAGAGGAGAAATTAAGTTAATTTCATGCACATCCCTGGAACTGGACTACAGAACAAGATCATCTGCATAGAGGATGGACGAGCAGGAAGGGATATTCAGCCTAATCTGGTCAATAAAAATAAGAGAAGAGAAGCTAGGGGCAAGAATAGAGCCCTGGAGAACATCGACTTTATTAGAGGTTTGATCTGATGCAACAGAGTTCAGTTTCACTACTTGAACTCAATTTGATAAGTAACTTTCAAACCAGGCCATGGATTTTTGCGAAGCCAAGGGATATAAGGTTGGCAAGAAGAAGAGGGTGGTCCACAAGATCAAAAGCTTTCATGAGGTCAATAAATACTGCACCAGTTAGAAGGCTAGAACCCATGGCACAGAGGGTGTCATTCAGAAATTAAAGCAAGGCTTCATTGGGGACTGGGGAGCCACCTGGAGGATGTACAGACCTATATTGGTGCAATGGTCTGCACCTGTCCAGGGGAACCAGATCCTAGGTGAGAGGTTTAAATGCTTCATTGGCAAGCATTTAAACTAGCCAAGGGAGGCACTGAAAGAGCAGGGAAATCCAGCCTTCCCCACAAACAACAGTAATTAGTGAGGTAAACACCAAGGTAGAGAAGTCATTAGGGAGCAGAACAGAAGTAAATGTCAAAAAGGCAAAGGCAGTAAGGACAGAAATGGGGCTAAAAGGGTGAAGGCCATCAAAAGTGGAGGGTGATGAGTACCAATGCCCGTGTCTGTGTAACAAGCTCCCTGAACTAGTGGCCTTGATGGAAGAGGGTTGCCTGGATATTGTGGCAGTCACAGAAACATGGTACACAGAGAACCATGACTGGGATGTCAACATACCAGGATACACAATCTACAGGAGGGACAGGGAGGATAAAGAGGGAGGAGGAGTAGCTGTTTATGTAAAGGAAGGGATCAAAGCAACAGAACTAAAGAGTAAACAGGGAGCAGATGAGACACTCTGGGTCACCCTGGAGACAGGAAATGGCACCACAATCCACATGGGGTTGTATACAGACCCCCATCTCAGGGGAGGGAATGGACAAGGAAATGATAGAAGGCTTCCTTAGAATGGCAGAAAAAGGGAGATATTGTTGATGGGGACCTGAATATGCCAGATGTTAACTGGAGCACCTTTGCTGCAGGCACATCCAAGAGCCGGGTCATTCTTGATGCCCTACAGGGGCATGCCTCAGACAGCTAGTATTGGAATCCACTCAGGAGGGAGCAATCTTAGACCTGGTACTCTCAAATGGGGACGGAGAAAGAATCTCAGATTTAGAAGTGGGTAGCCATCTGGGAACAAGTGACCACCAAACAGTGTGGTTCACTGATAAACACAGCCACACAATCAAGCCATACAAAAGCAAGAGTACTGGACTTTAGGAGGGCTGACTTTGGGAAATGAGAGAGTGCCTCAGAAAAGCACTAGCAAACAGGCAAGAAGGAGGGGTGGAGGAACAATGGGAGTAATCAAAACAGCCATCACAGAGGCAACAAGCCTTTGTGTAAAGCAAATCAACAAAACACAATGAAGGAAAAAACACTATGGTTCTCAAAAGAGGTGACAGGAAGGTTAAGGAGAAAAAGGATAGCATTCAGGAAATATAAGGAAACACAGAAGGAGAAGGACAGAGAACTTTATCAGTTAAAGCAGAAAGAGGCTGGGAAGGCAGTCAGAATAGCAAAGGCCCAAACCGAGGAAAGGATAGCCAACTCTGTTAAGAAGGGGATAAGACCTTTTATAGGTACATTAGGGAGCGAAGAAAGACCAAAGGAGGGATACTGAGGCTTAATAAAGGGAGGGAATGTGGGTAGAGAGTGACAATGAAAAGCAGGGATACTGAACGAATATTTCTGCTCAGTATTCACAAAGGAAGAGGAGGGGGAGGTACCTAAACCAAACAAGAGAAACACTCTGAAGACGTGGGTCGATACCAGTCCATTTACAGAAGAAAGGGTTCTGAAAGAACTAATAAAATTGAAGGTGGACAAAGCAATGGGGCCTGATGGGATTCACCCAAGAATTCTAAAAGAACTAAGGTAGAACTAATGACACTGCTGACTACTCTCTTTAACAAATCATGGGAAGATGGGGTGGTACCTGAGGACTGGAGGAGGCAGATGTGATTCCTCTTCACAAAAGTGGGAGCAGGACAGAGGCAGGAAACTACAGACCAGTTAGTTTGACCTCAGTGGTAGGTAAAATGATGGAATCACTTCTGAAGGAAAGAATTGTTGAGTACCTAGAGGTCAGTGGGGCACAGGACCCAAGGCAGCATGGATTCACGATGGGAAGGACGTGTCAGGCAGATCTAATAGATTTCTTTGACTGGGTGACCAAAGTAGTAGACCAGGGAGGGGCTGTGGACATGGCTTACCTAGATTTTAGCAAGGCATTTGATACAGTCCCACAAAAGATTAATACACAAGTTAGCCAGCCTTGGAGTGGGTCCCAAGGTGGTAGCCTGGATAAAAATTGGCTAGACAACAGGGCGCAAAGGTTAGTAGTAAATGGAGTCCACAATGAAGAAAGGAGGGTTACTAGCGGGCACCGCGAGGGTTCAGTACTGGGACCGGTCCTTTTAATGTCTTTATAAGTGACATTGCAGAGGAACTGGAAGGAAAAGTATGTCTCTTTGCAGAATACACAAATATCTGCAACAGGGTTGATACACCAGATGGAGTGGAAAGGATGAGAAGGGACTTGGCAAGGTTGGAGGAATGGTCCAATGTATGGCAGCTCAGATTCAATGCAAAGAAGTGCAAGGTAATGCACTGGGAAACAAAACCCAGGGCAAGAGTACACAATGGGGGTGAGATACTGACAACAGTAAAAATGGAAAGGGACCTGGGGTAATTATATCAGATGACCTAAAGGTCGGCAAGCAATGTGAGAAGGCAGTAAGGAAGGCTGAGGGATACTGGGATGCACAGGGAGAGGCATCAATAGTAGAAAACAGGAAGTTGTTATCCTCTGTCCAGACAGTTGGTGAGACCCCATCTGGAGTGCTGTGTGCAGTTCTGGAGGCCCCATCTCCATAAAGACATAGACAGAGTGGAGGCTGTCCAGAGGAGGGCACCAAAATGGTGCAGGGTCTGCACCAGAAGACATCTGAAAGAAAGACTAAAGGAGCTTAATATGTATACCCTTGAGGAAAGGAGGGAAAGAGGGACATGATAGAAACTTTCAAGTACCTCAAGGGAATCAACAAAGTCCAAGAGGGTGGCATCTTTCAGAAAAGAGATGTGCAAGAACAAGGGGCACAATTTGAAGATAGAGGGGCGCTCAGAGGTAATGTGAGGAAGTATTTTTCACAGAGAGGGCTGTGGATGCATGGAACAGCCTCCTGAGTAGGTCATGGAGTCAAGAACAATGGGGAATTCAAGAATGCATGGGACAGACATAAGGCAGTCCTAGTGGAAGTGGGAGGAAGTAAGCTGACAGTTAATTAGGATCCATAGCTTATCTGTTAGGTAGGAAAATGGGCAGACTAGGTGGGCCAGCGGTCCTTATCTGCCGTCCAAATTCTATGTTTCTATGTTAAGGCAGTAGAGGTGCTATGACCTTTACAGAAACCATGCTGATTTAGCGATAGGAGATTATACTTGGAGAGAAAACCAGAGATTTGAGAGGCTACTAAATTTTCCAGGATTTTACACAAAACTGATAGGATTGCTATGGGACAGAAGTTAAGAGATGTCTTTTTGTCCCCATTTTTGAAAATTGGTGTGACTCTAGCAGTTTTCCATATGTCAGGACATGGTCGTGACACAGAGACAAGGTGAGAATTCTGGCTAGAGGTGAGGCAATGAAGGGTGCAGCCAATTTTAGAAACTTGGGCTCAAGACAGTTAGAACCTACTCTAGTGTTATCTGAGATAGTGTTAAGTTGCTTTAGGACATCAGCTCTGGATATGGCTTAAAAGTAGAAGGATGGTGCTCAGGCATGTGGTTTGCAGTTGTGGGGTGGGACATGGGTAGTGAAGTAGGGAAAGAGGTGGTGTATTTAGACAGATCAGAAGTGTGTTAAAAGCGTCAGCAATAGTAGTTGGATTATTGCAATGGACACCATTTAGGACCATATCATTTGTAGAGTGAGATTGTTTGGAGCCAAGAAAGGTTTTACACATTCCAGAATTTTCTTGAGTCCTCAACCGCATCCAATAGGAGTCCTTAATAATAAGAGCTTTTGCTAATCTGATTTGCTTTTACAGGCATTCCGTTGAGCCACGTAAGTGTTGTAATCGGATGGGAGGCCTAGTTTTAAAGTACCTCAACTTTTGTCCCTAGCTCGGAGGGAGCAAGCTCTTTGTGGAGCCATCTTGTTTGCTTTGCCCAAACACGCCCGCGGTGAAAAGAGTGTACCTAACCTGAAGGGACACAAACCTGGTGAGTAGTCAAGAGCAGTCTAGACATCGTGGACCTAATATAGTTGGGACCAGTTGATAGAGGAGACCTCATTTAGGAAAACTGCTTGATCCAGCTTGGCATAGTCGAAAGATAATATATCGTGGTGGGGAGGGACCACAGAGGGGCTCCAAATACAGAAAATTGGAGAGTGGTCACTTATAGCATTAGGGAGTGTACCAGCGGCTGCAGTCCTGTCAATGCCATTAGATAGCATTCAGTCAATAAGTGTACTGAAGTTGAGGTAGCCTTGTACTAAGGAGAGGAGGGCGTTGGTTTGACCCAACCAGTTCAGAGTTAGTATCACCAAGAATAAGTATTTCATTATGCCCGACAGCAAAGACAGAGTGTTCAGGCAACTCAGCGAGGCCTGAGTAGCCACTTGGGTAGGATTATAAACACAGACTATGTGCAGCTTTTTGCACCTAGGAGGAGGAGGAGAGCATGGGTGTTTCACATAATGGGATGGGGGGTAGGAGTTATGGCGAGGTTGAGATGGACCTTAAAGGATATTGCAACTCCTCACCCTGCTTTGAGGATGGTCTGTCACACCTAACTAGATAATAGTTTGTTAGCGTGCAAGCAGCATCAGGGATAGAAGGCTTGAACCAGGTCTTGGATAGGCGAGAACATCATGATGATAGAGAGCCACAAAGGCCTCGAGTTCCACAAAGTTACTTAGTAGGCTTCTGATATTGAGGTGCATAAAGAGCAGACCCTTCAAGTTAGTCCAGTTGGCATTTGTATGTGCATGTTGAGTCAGAGGGCGGGTTCATTTCAGTATCTCCTGACAGTAAAAGAGAAAGCTAGCAGGTACTGGAGCTTACGATGAATTAATGGATGAAGCGAAACACATGGTACCTAAGTCGTTTAGTAGAGGCAAATGTTGCAAAGTAGATGAAGAACCTCAGTTGAAGCATGGGGTGAGATCTTGGGCTTGGAAGGCACAATGAGCAGGTTGGAAAAGGTAAAATCATTCTGATTTGGTATTGACAGAGTTAAGGTAGAAAAGCAAGGGCCCACTGTAAGCCACGAAAGGATGAGTAGTGTCAGGCAAGTGGTCATCAGGACCATGAAGCTGGTGAGCCATAGGGTTAGAGTGTCGAGATCACTTGGGGATAGAGGATTAAGGATAGGAAAATCGAGAAATAAATGGGAGATAGAGAAGTGATCGGTGCAGCTAGTGATGTTAAAGGCAGGAGTCGAGTGAGCAGTGAAAACTCCCTAGTGGGCAATAAGTATAAAGAGCAAATGGTAAACTACCCTGGTGCCACCAGATTGAGTCGCGCCACACCATTTGAGTATTTCAAGACTGCCTCATGCCACTGCTTCAGCTCCCATCGTTAGCTGCCTGAAGGCAGACCAATGTACTAGGCTCAAGCAAAGATCCGGTGGTGGGGGCATAATGTGGTGAACTGGTTTACTGTCTCTAGGGATGCAGCGGTGTCTTGAAACCGATAAAGGACATCCAGGTGAAAGCCAGAAATTGCAGTTTATTTTAAGCAACAGTAATACTAATTATTACCTTTCACTGCAGTACTTTTACTTACTTTAACATATTCTTGCACAAAATAGTTATCATGCTGTACTAGAATCAACTACTTTTCTGAACTTTTAAGGTGGAAAGGACACAATAAATATTTTCTTTTCTTCAGCATAGAAAAACTTTTATTTATTTTGTTAACGTTTATCAATTTTAAAAGTGCATTACCAAACAACATGGAAATGTAAGGCATTAATGTACTTCTTGGGTGGTTGTGAGGCATGAGGCCAAAGGCACAGTGTCCTTTCAACCATCTTGAGGTTATTAATGCCTGATCCATTGCCTGTTAGTACAGTAGTTAAAGCTTGCATAATTAGTTGCAAACTGCAGTCAATTAAATGGTAATGTTGTTTAGATAATTGACTCAGATAATTGTTTCTTATATGAGCTTTTGGAGTTCAGTCCCCTGCCCAGAAGTGTTAGGGATTAGAGCATGTGTTTCATGCTCACGAGCCTGAAAAACTGTTAGGTGTTCTCACAGTAATGGCCCTGTCAGGTTGTTCGCGAATGTGGTCACATGGTGTATTCTGCAAGTGAATTTGTTCGTATCTTGCCTTCTTCTGCTCTGATGAGATATATTAAGGACCACTCTGCAAAGACTGGGGTTCATCCTGAATCTGCATAGGTCCCATTAGAACTTGTTCACGTGGTGGAGTTCGTAGAAGCTGACTTGTACACTGTGCAGGAAAGTGTTTCTGCCACAAACCAGAGCAGAAACCTGATTTAGTAAATTGAGTCTGCACAGCAATTTCTGCTGCTCTAGGCCAGATGGCCTCAGAAGCAACTGTGCTGCCATGAACTCTCCTACAAATCAGGGATATGCTGACACAAGGAAGCAGTCCCCTTAGACCCAGGATGGGACAAGTTGGGTAGCTAAGTGGTCAATGGCCACTAAATGCCTAGTTAAGGGCAACTATCCTCATGCAGGATACAGCCAAAAATCGACTTCCTCTTTGAATGTCACTTGCTTTTGGTGACAAAACATAAGCGTTTATGAGGAAAGTGGATGAACAAAATCCACTTAAAAATGTTAACACAGCAAGAAAATGCCTCCACATCTTACATGCATTGTGGAAGGGTATTGGGGTATATTAATTAAACTTCTGTTTGAGCCTGCAAACACTGAATTGTGACTGACTGTTCCTAATGCCACCACTCACTACTTTGTGAGCACAAAACTGACAGTGTGAGTGGGTCCGTTATACACAATACTCACATAGAGAAAAATCTTGGTCTTGCCACCTTTGCATCATTGCTTCACTAACAAGTTACTATAAATTAAACTGCCTTAGCCAAGCTGACAGGACAGTACCTCTGTATCTGAGCCATTGTTTAGCAAGAAGACCACCATCTCTGGCAAATTGGTGCACACAGCCTGTCACAGGTAATAAAGAAAAAGTAAAGGGCTGTATTAGGCATAGAAGAGAGACAATGAGGTCACAGCAAAGTTTAATATATAAAACAGCTTACCAGGACTGCATCTGACTGCTTTTGTTTTGTTATTTTATTTATTAATTATCATCCATTCATAGCACCCTAAGTCCCCTCAGTTCACCTCTCCCAGCCCCTGTCCTCCACATTCCCAGGGTCTCCCCTCAAAGCCACCATGCTTTTACTCCCATTGTGGAGCCGCCAGGAATTTGGCAGGCCCCTTCCAGATACTGAATCCAACCAAGTGCCCAGCCAATCTCCATAGGTGTCATCCAGCCAGGCGCTGTGTATTTCTATGTGTTAGAAGACGGTGGCGTGAATGTGTTCCCAGTGCGCATTCACAAAGCAAGCTGTTCCTCCCTCCCACAGTCAACCCGCATTTTTGTACCACCAGGAAATCCTTGATGGTGCCAGCACAGGCACAGCACGGTATGAGTGACCTCCACACAAGCAGGTAAGCATCCACTGGGAAGCTCTGCCCCAGCCATCTAGTGTCCTGGGCTCACCAGGGTTGCATGCAGTAGTGCTGCCACTGCGCTCATGCCTGCCCTGGAAGTGCACTAATTTGTGAAATAGCGTGTAAGACATAGCAGTTACATAACAAATGAAGCTTACCTACTTACCATAACTGTGGTAGCCCATGATAATCGTGGAGTTATTAATAGCGAGTATGAAATGGCGACTACAATCATAACAACAAAAATAAATAGCAAGCAGCACAAATGAGCGCATTACTTAATAGCGATTCTCACCACATAAAAATAGCAACTCTTATAAATCGCGAAAGGAAGCAGCTTAGTCCCAGATGGTATCCCTACAAGATCAAGGAAAACAAGCAATAAGAATATATATATATAAGAATATCTATGGGCTAAAGGCAATAACATTAGTGCCAAAAACATGATCAACCTAACCAATGAGAGATACGGTTCTTGCGGTCTCTGTACACCGATTTCAAACCAGCAAGTACTAAATGTTTACGGCTAAAATTAACAACTTTAGTGCATTAGCTGCAAAGGATTTAGACAGAGGAAAACCTGCCCGATTTCCAGTCATGGCTATAGGATTTCATGCCACAAAAATAACAACATTAGTTCCTCAGTAAAGTAAAAGAATTTGAAAACCAATAGACGTGCAGTCTATTCTTGACTGGAGCAAGCTTCTTCTTGTGATCTCTCTTAGCCAACAACAAAAAATAAATTTTAAAATGCTCACATACCTGACAATGGATTTGCCTTACTTGGATGTATACTGTAATATCTAATAACATGAGCACCTTCCTAGTAACACACATCAAGAACATAAAGTTGCGCAATGCATTTCCTGTGCCATGTCAAAACAGCGAAAAGTGCTATAAGAAAAAAAACGAAGTCAGCTACTTTTAATTAAGGGCATTTAGCCGTGCTTTTACAAAAATTGAATTTTACTTGGCCACATCAAAATAGCGAAAATGCTATAAGAAAAAAAAAATAAGTCAGCTATTATTAATTTAAGGGCATTGAGCAGTGCAAAAAATTAATTAACCCCAAAAAAGCTGCCAATTAAAATCATAACTTTTACCTCATTTATGTTAAAAAATAGGCAATTAGCAAAAATAAGCATATAATTTTAGGGTGAAAAACAGACCAATCAATTGGTTTGTAACCAAGTAAAAAAAAAACAACACCTGGCTAAAGCCGTAAATACAAGTCACAATCGCAGGCTGTTTGGTTTAAACTTGAAACAGTACAGTTATTTAAGAACTTACCATAACAGTAGATCTTGAGAGAGGCTTTTGCAACATGTAACACATATAGGACTGGCACCGGCGCGACAGGACCCACAGCAAACTTTTCCAGCAGTAGCTAGCAGGGACCACCCTCCCGATGTTGGCCCTGCTCCGGCGTCCACGTGATATATAAGGAGGCGATCCCAGCGTGCTCCAGTTCTTGTACCGCCAGAAGGACCAGCAGAAGGAATACCCATGAAATAAGCAGGAACAAACAGCAAAAGGAAAATTCTGATCCAGCAGCAAGCAAAAAATACACTTGGCTAATGCAGGCGAGATCCCTGGGGGAAGGAGAGAAGTATACCTGCTGCAAGAGCTTCTCTCGAAGATCTACTGTTAAGGTAAGTTCTACGTAACTGTACTATCTTATTTCGAGAAGCGCTTGCAGCGAGAAATAACTATAGGATTGAGTCCCAAGCAGTATAAACTGAAGACAACTGCTAGGAGGTAGGAGAGGAACATAGGAAGGAAGACAGGTAAATCTTCAGGAGATCGGGCCCTACAGAACTGCCAGACCAAAGCCCATTCTGTATCTAGAAGCAATATCAAGGCTGTAGTGCTTGATGAAAGTGTGGACTGAATGCCATGTGGCTGCCGCACAGATGTCTGAAGTAGAGGCCCTCTTAAGTGTTGTGAAGGAAGCTGCCACCGCTCTGGTAGAATCACCCCTAATCTGTCCCAATTTGTGTTTGTTGTGCTTTTGGTAGCAGAATGTAATGCAGTGAACCAGCCACCTAGAGAGGGTCTGCTTTGGAAACCGGGCTGCCCAAGGAACATGGGGTGAAGGAAACAAACAACTGATCAGATGACCTGGTCCCCTTGATCCTAGCCAAGTAAAATTACAGCGTCACGATGAACATCCAGTGTGTGGAGAGAGCCTCTCCCAATTGAAGAACTTAGGGTAGTAGACTGGAAGTTGAACATCCTGGTTCAGTGTCATTTCCGACACAACTTTGGGGAGAAACTTAGGATTAGTATGCAAAGCTATTCTGTCTTTGTAAAAATCAAATAAGGCTCCTTGCACATCAGGGCCTGCAGCTCAGAAATCTTCTGGCGGAAGTAACAACAACTAAAAATAACATTTTCCAAGAAAGAAAATGCAGCTCGCAATCTGTGCCAGCTTCAAAAGGCGGGAGGGTGAGCTTCTCCAGGACAAAAGGAAGGTCCCAAGGGAACAGGGTCCCTAATAGAGGGCTTTATGTGAAGGATGCCTCTAAGGAAGGCACGGATAACCTCAATTGAGCCACTGTTCTGCCCTGGACAGGAGTATGGTAGGCAGAAAGGGTGACCAGGTGTACTTTTATGGAGAAGTAACTCAGCCCTGAGTCCAACAGTGATAGAAGGTATTCCAGCAAAGTGTTAACCAGACAGACCAGAGGGTCTATGCAGTGCGCTGTAGCCAGAGACAGAACCGTTCCACTTCATTGCATATGTGGCTCTCGTGGAGGCTTCCTCACCTCCACCATGACTTGATCAATTTTGTCCAACACTCCCAAACCGAAGCTTGGCTAAGTCTTGAGGAGCCAAGTGTGAAGGTGAAGGGATCGCAAGTTCAGGTGAACAAAAGCCCCATTGTCCTGAGAGAGTAAATAAGTTGAGAGAGGAAGTGAAACTGGTGACACCACTGCCAGCTGCTGCAGGCAAGAAACCAAATCTGGTGAGGCCACAGCGCTGAGAATCCTGGCAATTCCCTCAGCTGTGCCTTGAGGACCCTCTGAATGAGCAGAAATGGAGGAAAGGCATAAAGGAATCTCCCTTCCAGGAGAGAGACAATCGTCTTGCCAGAAAGCACGCAGGCTCTGGATCTAGTGAGCAAGAACTGGGCAGATTTGCACTGACGGAGGGCGAAGAGGTCCAACTCTGGTGTCCCCCATCTGGCACTGATTGCAGAAGCGACCACTCATGTACTCATGGTGTTGACCTGCTGAGGGCACCTGCAAGTGTGTTTTGAGCACCTGGAATGTACACCACAATGATGGTTGACTAGTGAGCAATGGCCCACTCCACTCTCATGGTCTCCCTGCACAGGGATAGGTGTGCATGCCTTCCTGTATGTTGAGGTAGAAGACCACTAAGGTGTTGTCCATCTGGACCAGAAGGTGACGGGCATGATTAAAGATGAACTGCTCTCATCTCCAGCACCCCTGCATCTTGTGAGCTCCTAGATGCACCCCATCTCAATTCGAAGCATCCATGGTCAGGACTTGTCTGGGAGCTTCCTTCTGAGAGGAACTCCCTCCTGCAAGGCAGGGAAGTCATCCACCATTATGGAGACAAAGCAAGTCCAGGTCATCCCACCTCTGGTCCCACTGTACACGAAGGGTCCATTGGATGGTCCTCATCCAGAGCCTTGCAAAGGGGATGGTAACAATGGCCGTCGCCATGTGACCCAACAGCCGGAGAAGCAATCTGGCTGGGTCGGTGGAGACAGAATAAATCTGCCTGACTAGTGCTACGAATGCGCTGTGCCCAGTCTAGAGGTAGGAAGCCCCAACCCAGACGGTGTTCAGGGTGCCCCGATGAATGGTAGGAGCTGTGCGGGCAGTGATGACTTAGGCTGGGTTGACGGTAACTTAGGCTCTGAACAGATATCAGTCTCTTTGTGACAACCTGGAGCTGGGCGCTGGAATGCGCCTTGAGCAGCCAGTCGCCCTGGTATGGGAACATGTAGTGACCCATCCTGCAAAGTGCTGTGGCGACCACCGCCAAGCACTTTGTAAACATCCTTGGTGCTGAAGAGAGGCTGAAGGGCAGAGCCCTGAACTGGAAGTGTTCTCCCTAGAATGCAAACCGAAGATATTTTCAATGACCTTTGACTATAAGAATGTGGCGATAGGTGTCCTGCATATCCAGGGATACAAGTCAGTCTCCTTGACGCAACATGGGAACCAGGCTGTGTAATGTGACCATCCTTAAACACCAGTATGCGACTGAAAGGTTCAGGTCAATGAGATCGAGTATCAGTCTCAGGTTCCCGACTTCTTCAGGACCAGGAAGAATTGGGAATAAAACCGCTATCTCTCTCCTGTGGAGGATGAGCTCTGTGGCATTTTTGGACAGCAGCCTGAATTTCCTGCCAGCTGAGGGCTGCATGTCCGCCAAGTGGCGGGTTGGAGTGGGGCTTGTCTGGAGGAGTGCACACGAACTCTATAGAGTGCCCATCTTCTATAAGTTCATGAACCCACTGGTCAGAGGTCCCTTGTCTCCAGGCTTCTGGATAAAGAGAAGCGACCTCCCAAAGGAATCCTCGCAGAGAGGGGTTTGGCTGGAAGTCATGCTGTTGGAGGGGAGGGAAAGTGGCTCTGGTTTCCTAGCCTGTCGAGAGGTGTCGGCCGAGGATACTCTGGGACCACCACTCGACCAAAGCCACCTCGCTGAGTGTGAGGTTGCTGAAAGTGAGGTTGCTGAGGCTGTTGTCCCCTCTGCCACGAAAGCCAGACCTCTGAAACTGTCTCTGCTTGGACGATACATAGACTGCAGGCAGACTGGCCTTCCAGAGTCCTGCAATCTGTTGATGATTCATCTGTTTCTTCCCGAAGAAGCGGAGCCCTTAAAGTGCGTCTAGGATGTCGGACTGAACATCTGGCATGAACCCTGAAACCGGAGCCAGAGATGACACCGGAGGTAAATGCCCATAGCCGCTGCCCTAGCTGAGGTGTCCATAGAGTCGTAGGCAGACCGTAACACATGCATGCCCATGTCTGACCCGTTTGGAGTCATTTTGCAAGTTCTGCCTTCTGAGGACAGTGGGCACTCCTTGCAATATGCCCAGACCTTGTTCCCAGAGAGCATTTTGGAACTGAACCATATGAGTCAGGAAGTTTAAAATCCTGATGCTACAGGTGGGACGATGCGTACACCTTCCTGCCCATGGAATCCAGCTGCTTGGACTCCCTGTCCGGAGTCTGGGTGCTCAGATGTTTGGGCCTCTGCAAATGATTGTGAGCTGCTGATATAGACACTGAGTCAGTGGTAGGTTGCACAGCCAAAAGAGGTGTTCCTTGGCGCCCGGTACATTCGGTCCGTTTTTGGGATGGCAGCGGATGAATGGGGAGTCGCCACGTGGTCTGTGCGACGTCCTCAAAGTATCCACTATGGGAGGGATAATGACAAGCTTGGGGTCTTTTGCCTGAGGTACTGGGCCAGTCGCATGTGTTCAGGGTCCAAGTCCTCCGTATCCCAGCCCATTTGGCTTATATATGCCTCATAACGTCCATGAAGGACAGGTCATCGAGAATTATTTTGGAAGGTCTTCAGGGTCGCCGATGGAGGGTCCTCATAGGAGGTTGCAGAGGAGTCTGATATGTGGTATGAGTCAGTGGAGAGATGGATGGAGATCTGTGTCTCCTGTGCTTGTGTCTGCGCGATCGAAGAGGTTAGAGGTACTAGAGCTCCTGGAGCATGACCAACGACCCCATCTCTTTTCTTGTCCATTTCTGGGGCCCCTCTGGAAATAGATGTTTTCCCGTGTCCTCATCAAGCGGGGTTGAGGAGGAACTTCTTCAATGGGTGGATTCTCCTCAGTAGGAGTTGGTACCGGTCATGGTTGGCTGAAGTGACCAGTGTAGGCAGGACTGGAAGAATATCTGGCCTAGTAGTTTCCAACCAATGGGAGAATAGGTCCTTGACTTGACTAAGGTTGAGCTCGGAGAACTGGGCGCAGAATCCGGCAGCAGTTCTGGAGCTCAGGTGTCGGTACTGACATCAGTCCTGTCTGGCATCCGCGGTCGGACTGGGAGGCGATGCCAGTGTCAGCTGGATGTCAGTGCCATCATCAGGTCCCGATGGACGGCGTCTTATCATCCGGTGTCGGAGCGTCTTCCACCCTGGTGTTGGATCTAGGAGAGGCGCTGGTGGTGACAGGGACTTGGCCAGTGGAGAAGGCAAAGGAGTCTTGGGAGTGCTGTCAGCAGGCTTGCATTTGTGGGGCTCTGATACAGGATTGGTGGGTTTGTCCGAGGGGCGCTTGTCCATCGACAGAGTATGGGGCTTGCCCAAGGACTTGTGGGCCTGTTTGATGGGAGGAGGATGACCTCCCTGCCGATGGAGCCCAAAGTTTGTGCCTTCTCCTGGGGATCGGTGCTGTATACACAGGCAGGCCGGGGAGCAGAGTGAGACCTACCTGGGTTGGACAAGCAGCCCGACAAGGTTGAAGGAGGCTTGATCTTCAGGGGTTGGAAGGTGGCAGAATGCCCTGAAGACTTCTCCTTAGAAGCAGGGCCTCTGGAGGAGGCTGGAGCCTTGACCACTGTGAGGCAGGAGTCGTGGCCCAACGACCCTAATCTGGAGGCAGTGTGGGATCGGAAGATCTCGATCTGGAGGAGGACTGCTCCCTATCTCTGTTCACGCTCTCTGTGTTTGTCCTTAGGCTTTGGAGTGTGGTGTTTCCCCACAGATTTGTGGGCACATCGGGAGAACCCCTTTCGAGGACAGAGTCCCTCTGCATAGCCACGAGTTGCTGCTGGGTGAAAAAGTCTGAAGGGACTTTTGTCGGTGGATGAGGTCCAACTGTTGAAAGCCTGACAGTGGAGGCAGGACAGAGTGCTGTGGTCGGGCTCAGGCAAAAATGCAGGCCACATGTCCATCTTTCGAAGGATTTGTCTACCACAGGCGCACTTGTTTGTTCATGCCTGGATGGGAATAGTCAACATGCAGATGATAATTGAAGAAAACACTCGAAAGATATGACTGGACTCAAAAAAGTAGAAGTAGCATTTGAACTGGTGAGAGAGGCAGTGTAGCTACGTTAAGCTCGTCAATGGCGGGAAAGAACTGGCGCATGCTGGGACTGCCTCCCTTATATACCACATGGGACACTGGGGTGGGCCAATGTTGGGAGGGCAGTTCCGCTAGCTACTGCTGGAAAAGTTTGCAGTGGGGTCCTGTTGCGGCGGCGCCAGTCCTATATGTGTTACCTGCTGCAAGAGCTTCCTCTTAAAGTAAGATTAAAGTTGTAAGCCAGGCCTCTAAGGTACTTATAGTGCGATCTTGACTCATATTCTTCCACAATTGATGCCACTCTTTCATTTAGGTTTTGTACTTTCTTTTGCTCCACTGTTGCTTGCCCTGACAAAAGCTGCTCCAGCTTTAACTCAGTCATCCTCTGTTCATTTTGTAACATGCACCCAGTTGGCTATTAAATCCTCTGTGCCATCCCTCCACTGCATTATTTGTATGTGCAAGACCCTGGTTGTGGCCTCATGACAATTCCAATGCTCAACTGGAAATGCAGCTCTTCTCGTCCTGACCGTCCTTGTGGCCTCCCAACTCAAGTATCTTCAAAGTAGTCTAGCAGTGGCAAAAGCAATTCTTCATGCTGTTGGAAAAATTCCCATTCATGCATCTCTTCAAAGGTGGTAGCGACATCAGGTGTGGAACAAATGCCAAAGAAGCTGTATAGTGGGAGAAAGCTTAAATATAACAGACAAGAATTGCTCCTGTGCTGGGACTTGGTTATTTTAAAATATATCTATCCGTTTCCATGTTTTTTCTATGTACTGAGGCAGGCAGGGACCTCAAAACAGAAAAAAACACAACTAACTCCTTTTGTATCGCAACTGCATATCGCTATTAATTCCAAGCCGCTATTGTGTGTGCAGCTATTATGTGACCGTGTGGTTGTTCGCTCACCAATATGAAATAACCCATCTTGAGATCGCGATCAGGGACCGGCACCAGAAGCGGCTTCCAATTCGTGAGATGGGCCACTTGCCACCTCCGGCCACCACCACCCGACTCCTCTGCAAATTTTACCGCCCTCACGGTCCTCCACCGGATCCCAACCCAGGGACCTGTGCCAGAAGCGGTGCTTCCAATTCATGAGGCGGGCCATTTGCCGCCTCCAGCCACCACTACCCGACTCCTCTGCAAATTTTGGCGCCCTCATGGTCCTCTGCCTTGGATCCCAACCCAGGGACCTGCACCAGAAGCAGCACTTCCAATTAGTGAGGTGAGCAACTCGCCGCCTCCGGTCACCGCCGCCCGACTCCTCTGCAAATTATGCGCCCTCCCGGTCCTCCACCTCGGATCCGACCCCAGGGACCTGCGCCCAAGCGGCTTCCAATTCATGAGGCAGGCCACTTGCCACCTCCGACGCCGCCGCCCGCTCCTCTGCAATTTGGCCACCCTAGCAGTCATCCGCCCGGATCCCAACCCAGGTACTGCCGCTAACTGAATTTTGGTGCGAGACCTCCAATTGGTGCGGCCTTTTGCAGGCGGGTCCTTATTGGTCTGTTTCTGCCTCTAAGCCCTTCCTATTAGTGCCCTTTCTATATTGACTTTTCGCTGATTTTCCGGACTGACTTGGCTACTGCTGAGCTCGATTTCTGCTTATACCCTGCTAAATTTTACTGTACCACTGCCTAGATTCTGTTAACTATTTTCTGTAGTGTTTCATGTTATAGCTACATAGATTTATTCTCATGTGCCCTGCCTGACTGTGTTTAGAGTGTAAGATTTAAAGCCTGTGTAGTTTGCTTCACTACCTTTTCAACTCGCTCCCTGCCTTTTATCTGTACCTCTGCCTCAGATTTCTACCCTGCTGCTCTCTCTGCCTAATCTTAAACTACTGAGCTTTGTCAACCTTAAACTACTGTGCATTTCCTGTCTCTCTGCCAACACTTCCCCAATCTCTTTTTGACTTCTTTTTGTTTAACCCTCCCCTCTCTGCTATCTCATCTCCTCACGGCTTCTCCACCCTCCCATTGACTATTATCTCTCCTGCTAATTGCTCTACCACTATTAGTTTCAGCTACACCCCACCCCTGCTGACAGTCTGCCACCCGCCCCTTGTCTCCTGAACCTTACTTATTTCTGTTTTTCCTCTTCCTCCCCAGGGATCTGCGCCAGAAGCAGCGTTTTCAATTCATGAGGTGGGCCACTTGCCCACCTGCCACGCTCGACTCCTCTGCAAATTTTGGCCACCTTGTGGTCCTCCACCTCGGATCCCAACCCCACTGCCGCTAACTGAATTTTAGCACGAGGCTCTGATTGGTGTGGCTTTTGCAGGCAGGTCCTCAATGGTCTGCTTCTGCCTTCTAGCTGGTTGGTGCGCCTTTCTATATTGACTTTTGCTGATTTTGGGACTGACTTGGCTACTGCTGAATTCGATTTCTGCTTATACCCTGCTAAATTTTCTCCGCTCCCCCACCCCCATACAGGCCTCCTTTAAATACTCAGTTGCTCCACCCCCGTTATCTCTGTTTTCCATTGCTCCCTGCATCCATTGCCTCTTTCCTACTCCTGAAAGGCTAACCTAGATCTCAGTATCCATTTCGTAGAGACTCACAATCTAACCACTATTTTCAACATCCTCTGTCATTTCTGATCTCACACTTCTGTTTTCCTCCTGACTGGTCCTGGCTTTCATCTTCTTCACAAGCCAGTACCTAGATCTGTTTAAACAATGAAACTCCTCATGTTACTCTCTTCTTGTGCCCTCTCTTGCTTTGCTCCACCTATCCTTGCCTATTGTTCCTCTAGCCCCTCGGCTATCCCACATTTCCAGCCCCACGACTACCTATACTTTAACCTTCTCCTGCTGCCCTCTCCTATATGACCCTACACCACTTCTATTAAATTGACCCTGGATCCTGATGGTAGCCCATGTACTAAAACACTGCCCCTGAATACATGTACCCTATATGTCCTTCCTGCGACATAAACTCTGGTATCTCCTCCTTACTAGCCCTGTTGCTCTCTGGTGATATTCACTCCAACCCAGGACTGGTCAACAATATACAGAGTCCCCTTTCTAATGCTAAGGGTCTTACTAGTGTACACACAACATCAGGAGCCTGCTGCACAATTTTGCTGAACTGGAATCCTGGGTCACCCTCTATAAACCAGATATCATCTGCCTTACTGAAATATGGCTTAAATCTTCCATCCAGGACTCTCAGTGCTTGCTTCCTCACACAATCTCTTGAGATTTGACAGACCTGCTCCAAAAAGAGGGGTGGCACAGCTGTCTATTTTAAAGATCATCTCCATCTTTCCACAATCTGCTCATCTCCTAATCCACTGTGAAGCACTTCATGTCCTCCTTATTCTTGGCTCCAACAAACTACTTATTGTCTGTGCCCATAGCCCACCTTCTAGTGGTTTAAAAGGACTTGATGAGCTGCTTGATCAGACCTCTCTTCTTTCTGGGAGAAATGAGGTTCTTATACTTGGTGATCTCAATCTAAATCGGCTCAGCAACTCTCTACATGAACTACAGTCTAAGATTCAAAGTTTCAACTTTCACCAGATGATCAGTGACCCTACTAGAACTGCTCTGCACACCAACTCTAGTACTCTGTTGGACTGGATAATGACCAACCACCTGGAAAATATTATCTCCTCTGGCATACTAGCTGATACCGTCGCTGACCACTCCCCACCTTTTGTATATGGGTAAAACTAAGCCTTCCCTTCTAAGCCTCGTTTTATTATTTTCCGTAACTCATGAACTTTGACCCTCAGTCCTTCCTACTGGACATTGCCACTACTGACGGGACCCCCATTTTGACTCTGGTGACCCCTCATTCCTGACTCGCTTCCTGGTGATTCAGGACAAACATTGTCCTCTTGTTACCCATCAGGTAAAAATAAACATACTCAGTGTCTAAAGTCCGACCTTCTTTCCAAACTGCGACAGCGTGACAAATGCTGGCTCCGCTACAAAACACAGGGCTACCAGCTGATTTAAATTCCTACAGAGCACTCAGAAATTGCTGCAAGAAGGAAATCAAAAGGACAAAAGTGCCTATTGTAAGGATCTATTAACTAAATCATATGGCGACTCCAAAAATTCTGGTCCCATATTAAGTGCTTCCTAGGATTAAAACCGCCCCACTCCAACCGATGTGTCTCTCAACAGGGTTCACTGCAATAATCCCTCTACTATCCAAACTTTTCAATGCCCAGTTTTCAGACCTTACTAACTATACCTCATCCTTCCGCTAAACCGTCCTCAAATGACCAACCTGATGTCGCTGGGCCCAAATTTCTTTTCAAGTCTGTCACTCACCTGGAAGTTCTAAGATTGCTAAACAACATCTCGATTTCACTGCCGCTGGGTCTGACAATCTTGAACCTAAACTCCTAAAGCTCGCTGCCCTTACATAGCTGCACTCTTGCAAAGATTTTTCCTTCACCGTCTGTCACAGCTGTGTCCTGATATCTGGAAGACTGCCAGGATTACCCCATTTTTAAAAAGGGCAACCACAAAATCCCTCCAACTATAGGCCCATTGCCATATTGTCTGTTCTCAGCAAAACCCTTGAGAAGCTCATAGCCACTCAAACCATTGACTTTGTACAGAAGCATGACCTTCTCACGTCTGCACAGCATGGCTTCCAAAGGGACATAACACCACCACTGCTTTACTCAAATTTACATCTGATACCCTAGCGACCATGGCTCAGGTCTCCTAACAGGCAATTTTATAGACATGACTAAAGCATTTGATCTGTGGATCATCCCATCCTCTTAACTGCTCTTAGATCACTAGGCTTCTTACCAAGTGTCACTGCATGGTTGACAGCTACCTGGCGGATCACACTCAACTAGTTAAATTTAACTCCACCTTGTCGGATTATTTACCATAAACATTGGTGTACCATAAGGATCTATTCTCGGTCCCTGCTTTTCACCATTTTTATAAGTGATATTACCTCAAACATTCCCCAGACTTCCTCCCTGTTATACACCGATGACATTATCCTGTATACCAGTGCAAAAACATTACAGAAATCAACCAACGACTTTCAACAAACTGAGCAGTGGTTGTTTAGCAATAAACTTGTCTTAAATGTATCCAAGACTCAAGCCATGCTATTTGGTTCTAATGCCAAACGCAAACTCTCCCAACCCACTTTTAATGTCTCTACTATAAATGGCTCATCTGTTGTGATGGTACCTTCCTTTAAATATCTAGGTATCAAGCTCGATCCAGCTCTTACTTTTGACCTCCATATCCACCAGACTTGCAAGCTGGCCAACATGAAACTTGGGATGGCCTACGCTCCAGCTACGTACTCACCCCCTCAGCTAGGCTTGTCATAGCTCATGGCCTACTCCTTCCATCACTCACTTATGGGGTGGCAGGTAAGACTAGTTTTCAGAAGTGGGATGTCACGTACAACAATATTTGTAGATATGCATCCTCTCATATCGGCTGAAACACCACTGCCTTCTCTCGCTGAACTAGGATGGCTTTCTCTGGCAGCCTCCGAGACTATGCTTTCTGCTCAATCATAGATAACATCACCCAAAATCAAACGCCTAAGCCACTGGCAGAACTATTTCTAAACCAGACATCCAGCTATGAACTACGCCAGCTGCTAATACCCATGTTCTCATCCCTAGACATCACTCCTCCAAAGGTGCTAGCGCTTCTCCGCCATGCCCTGCAATACTGGAACTCCCTCCCTCTAACTATTCATCTAGCATCATACCATGCCTCTTTCAAAATATTGATGCGTGACCATCTCACTGATTCCTGCTCTTGCTCCTGCTTCAAACCCCTTAGCCCAGTATCTCTCCCAAATTCTCTTACCCCAACATCCTTTCAGAGCTTATTCCTCTAGAAAATAGCTCTACACCATCCTCCTGTCTCCTATCTTGCCATATTTTTATTACATCTAGCCATCATCCCTTACCTTACCTCAATTCTTATCTATCCTATCCCACCTCCTTATATTGCCTCCCTACCCCTCTAAATTCCTGTTTCTACTGTATCCATCTTACACGACTATTAAAATGGCACTTTTACTTTGTATAATCTCACCATACTGCTACCTTAATGTTTGCCTAATGGAATATTTACTGTTGCTCTCCTATATTTCTATGTTATGTAGTACTGTAGAATCAGTTGTACTTATTGTTTTCTCCTGCCTGCACTATATTACTATTGTCTAAGGATCTACTGTTTATATGATTGTACTGCCTTTGTTTCAAAAATGTTTTGTTTCTGTAAACTCCTGGGTCAGGCCTGAAAATAGTCATTGCTATGGCTAGTGTACCTTACCTGGTCAACAAAAACTAAATAAATAAATAAATATTATCGCTATTATTCCATGGAACCCATAACTGCTGATCTTCCTGAGTATCTTCTCCATAGTTTACAACAAATGGGTCTGCACCAGACACACTGGGAGCCAGCAAGGGTCAAAACTTTCCTGTGGAGCTGATGCAGTTGGCCTCCTGCATGTATCACCACATACACCTGCTGGAATACACCAGCACCAGCCCCAATTGACTTAGTACCTTTTTACTGAAGAGATGAGCAGCATAACCTATCAGGTACCCTATGTACTTAACCTAAGATCATAAGGTGCTGCCTGTCAATGGCATGGGTCAGGCGAGGTACTTTGCACCAAGCAGTTTAATGAATGGTTGTAAAAATGGTGTGGAGCTCAGGGGTTTGGCTTCATTGGGGACTGGGGTTCCACCTGGAGGACACCAGCCTATACTGGCAGGATGGTCTGCATCTGTCCAGGAAGGAACAAGTCTTTTGAGCAATCAGTTTAAATGCTTCATTGGCAAGCTTTTAAACTAGTCAAGGGAAGGCACTGATAAGCACAGGAAAATCCCAGCCTCTCCCTACAAAACAGGGTACTAAATGAGAAAAAAGACCAAGGTAGAAAGGTCAGTGGGGATGCTGCAACAGAAGGTAAAGCCATCAAAAATGAAAAGCAATGAGTACCAATGCCTGTAGTCTGAGTAACAAGCTTCCTGAATTAGTGGCCTTGATGGAGGAGGAACATCTGGATATCGTGGCAGTCACAGAAACATGGTACACACAAACCATGACTGGGACGTAAACATACCAGGATACACTATCTACAGGAGGGACAGGGAGGGTAAAAGAGCAGGAGGAGTAGCTCTTTACATAAGGGAAGGAATCAAAGCAACAGAACAAAAGGGTAAACAGGGAAGAGAAGAAGCACTGTGGGTAAATTTGGAGACAGGCAATGGCACCACAATACGCACAGGGTTGTATATCAGATCCCTTCTCAGGGGAGGAAATGGACAGAAATGATATAAAGTATACTTAGAATGGCAGAAAAGGGAGATATTGCTGATGGGTGATCTGAATATGCCAGATGTTAACTGGAGTGCAATTGCAGCAGCCACTTGAAGAGTAGGGTTATTCTAGATGCCCTACAGGGGCATGCCTTAGACAACTAGTATTGGAGCCCACTCGAGAGGGAGCAATCTTAGACCTGGTTCTCTCAAATGGAGAGGGATCACAGATGTAGAAGTGGGTAGCCATCTGGGAACTAGCGACCATCGAACAGTATGGTTCACAATAAACACAGCAATAGAGTCAAGCCATACAAAGGCAAAAGTACTGGACTTTAGGAGGGCTGACTTTGCCAAATGGGTGAGTGCCTAAGGAATACACTAGCAAATGGGCAGGAAGGAGGTGGAAGAACGATGGGGAATAATAAAACTGCCATCACAGAGGTAACAAGCCTTTGTGTGAAGCAAATAAACAAAACAAAGCGATGTAAGAAACCACTATGGTTCTCAAAGGAAGTGGCAGTGAAGGTTCAAGAGAAACAGAAAGCATTCAGGAAGTACAAGAAATCACAGAAGAGCAGGACAGAGAACTGTATCAGTTAAAAGCAAAAGGAAGCTGGAAGGCAGTCAGAACAGCAAAGGCCCAAACCAAGGAAAGATAGCCAACTCAGTTAAGAAGGGGATAAAACCTTTATAGGTACATCAGGAGCAAAGGAAGACCAAGGGAGGGATAGTGAGGCTTAATAAAGGGAGGGAGGGTGGGAGAGGGTGACTGTGAAAAGGCAGAGATACTAAACAAATATTTTGCTCAATATTTACAAATGAAGAGAGGGAGGTACCTAAAACAAACAGTAGAAACACTCTGGATACAGAAGTTGATACCAGCCCATTTACAGAAGAAAGGGTTCTGAAAGAACTCTTAAAACTGAAGGTGGACAAAACAATGGGGCTTGGTGGGATTCATCCCAGAATTCTAAAAGAACTAAGGGTAGAACTAGTGACACCACTGACTACCCTCTTTAACAAATCATGGGATGATGGGGTGGTACACAAGGACTGGAGGAGGGCAGATGTGATTCCCTTCACGAAAGTGGGAGCAAGGCAGAAGCAGGAAACTATAGACCTGTTAGTTTAACCTCAGTGATAGGGAAAATGATGGAATCACTTCTGAAGGAAAGAATTGTCAAGTATCTAGATGCCAGGGGGTACAGGACCCAGTGCAGCATGGATTCACAGGGAAGTTCATGCCAGACAAATCTGATAGATCTCTTTGACTGGGTGACCAAAGTACTAGATCAGGGAGGGGCTGTGGACATGGCCTACCTAGACTTTAGCAAGGCATTTGACACAGTCCCACACAAAGATTAATATACAAGTTAGCCAGCCTGGGAGTGGGTCCCAAGATGACAGCCTGGTAAAGAATTGGCTGGAGAATAGGACACAGAGAGTAATAGTAAATGGAGTCCACTCTGAAGAAAGGGTTACTAGTGGGGTACCGCAGGGTTCAGTATTGATCGGTCCTCTTCAATGTCTTTATAAGCGACATTGCAGAGGGACTGAAGGAAAAGTATGTCTCTTGCAGATGACACAAAGATCTGCAACAGAGTTGATGCACAAGGTGGGGTGGAAAGGATGAGAAGGACTTGGCAAGGTTAGAGGAATGGTCAAATGTATGGCAGCTTAGATTCAATGCTAAGAAGTGCAAGTAATGCACCTGAAACAAAACCCAGGGAAGAGTACACAATGGGGTGAGATACAACAACAACAAAATGGAAAGGGACCTGGGGGTAGTCATATCAGATGACCTAAAGGTGGGCAAGCAATGTGAGAGGGCAGCAAGGAGGGCTGGGGGATACTGGGATGCATAGGGAGGCATCAACAGTGAAAACAGGAAGTTATTATCCCTCTGTACAGACAGCTGGTGAGACCCCATCTGGAGTACTGCGTGCAGTTCTGGAGACCAGTCTCCACAAAGACATGAGACAGGATGGAAGCTGTCCAGAGAGGACAACTAAAATGGTGCAGGGTCTGCACCGGAAGACATATGAAGAGACTTAAGGAGCTTAATGTATAGCCTCGAGGAAAGGGAGGGAGGGGGACATGATAGAAACTTTCAAGTACCTCAAGGAATCAATAAATTCCAAGAGGGTAGCATCTTTCAAAAAAAGAGGTGCAAGAACAAGGGGCACAATTTGAAGATAGAGGGGCGACTCTATCATGTCCCTCTCTCCTCCTTTCCTCAAGGGTATACATATTAAGCTCCTTTAGTCTTTGTTCGTATGTCTTCAGGTGCAGACCCTGCACCATTTGGTTGCCCTCCTCTGGACAGCCTCCACTCTGTTTATGTCTTTATGGAGATGGGGTCTCCAGAACTGAACGCAGTACTCAGATGGGGTCTCACTCAACTGTCTGTACAGAGGATAACAACTTCCTGTTTTCTACTATTAAGGAAGTATTTTTCACATAGAGGTTGTGGATGCATGGAATGGACTTCCGGAGGAGGTTGTGGAGTCAAAAACAGTGGTGGAATTGAAGCATGCAAGGACAGTCATAAGGCAATTCTAGGGGTGGGGTAGGAAGAAGTAGGCTGCTGGTTAACTAGGATCTGCAGCTTATCCATTAGGTAGGGAAATGGGCAGACTGGGTGGGACAAGTGGTCCTTATCTGCGTCAAATTCTATGTTTCTATGTTTCTAGCCCTGGTAGCCCATGTAGGAAGGGCCACTGAACCCAGTAACACAGTGTCTTTACCACTCCAACTGAGTGCAAAGGGTTGAAGACCACAGAACCATACTGGAGTGAATTTGAGGGATGTGGTGGGCTTGGTAATCTATGGAGAAGATATTCAGGAAGATCAGCAGTTACAGTAAGTACTACCTTTCACATCTCCCAAAAATTGGCCTTCTCCATAGATCCCACTATTGGGTCACAGAACCAAGCTCAGAAAAATTCCCCAAACAAGTGAGGCTGGAGCTCAGGGCTCACTCAGGATAGTAATCCATTCAGGAATTGTCCTGCCAGTAGTGGCATGCTGCTTGAGCTTGACATCCAGGGCATAGTGCTTGGTAAAGGTATGCACTGTGCTTCAAGTTGCAGGTCTGCAAATTTCTCCAGTTGGCAAACAGCGATCCCTGCCAGAGAAATGGCAACAGCTCTAGTGGAGGGCATGTACCTGCCTTCCAGTTTAACCTGAGCCATAGAACAGCAGCGGGAAGGCAGTTTACAATCCAGGCTGAAATGCACTTGAAACTTGGGGTGTGTATGGACAACTACCTTAGAGTGTATGGTGGAACGCTGTTGAGCATGGAAATCCGTGCTCAGAACAGCATTGTTGTGCTTAACTCAGTGCATCATGATTTTGTTGTGCTGCACTGAGAACGCCATCGGTGCAGCACAACAAGATCGAACGCTTGTGCATGCGCCATGTAGCGCCACGGTGGTAAGAAAGCAAGTAGCACTGGAATGAGCCACTACACTGCAGAAAAGTAAGGCTTTTTTATACAGGGACTGGTTTGGGTATAAAGAGTACATCTGTGTTTCCCATACACTATAAAGATTGTGTATGAGCAACCATATACAAAGGATATTTTTCAATCTCAAGGTTTCCATGGTACGAGACCTCTCGAGCTATGCTCTCGAGGTCTCCAGTTACCACAGAAACCTCTCAACTGAAAAAATATCCTTGTGTATGATTGCTCATACACAGTCCTCATATCATTACAGAAAACAGTTTATGAAGGACCTGTGACTGAAGCATGGATTTAGATACAACCAGAGGATGACTTCGACTGGTGCCACGACCCCTACACAGAGAGAGTGTACAGGATCTGGACCGTTTCTTTTGTGATTCTGAAAGGACTGTCCATTCTCCTAGGTGCAAGACTGCCAGTTGCCAGAGTCCCCCAAGAGAGGGTGGTGACCAAACACAGCCCTGCTACCACAGCAACTTGCCTTTTAGGCTCCCTACTGTCTTCCTTGGTCGTCAACTGTTAGCTTGAGGCAGGCCGAGAGAAATCGTAAATATTTAATCAGTTAAACTAAACTGACTCAAAAATAACAAAATCTAGTGTATTTTAAACTAAGAAGGAAACACTTAATGCTGTCATCATATAGACAGTGAAGTTCTGGCTAACATGGAGAGTGCTGACACTGCTGCTGCACCTGTCCCTGACATGGTGAATGGTGACACTGTTGCTGCATACCTGGCACTGACGTGGAGAGTGGTGACACTGCTGCTGCACACCTGGCCCTGACATGGAGAGTGGTGGCACTGTTGCTGCATACATGGCCCCAACATGGAGAGTAGTGATACTGCTGCTGCACACTTGATGGCAGGAAAAAAGGAACTTTGAGTGTTGGGGGCTGACACCTCAGCATACCAGTGGGCATGTGCAGTGAATGCGCATGGTGCCTACTTGTACCTCCAACCTTCCAGACGTTCTGGCTCCCATGGGGTCCTAGAACCTGTGGCACAGACCTATTAGTGGGAATCAATAAAGAAGGTTGATTCTTGAAAGACCTACATTTATATTTAATTTCCTCCATGAGTGGCAGCTGTTTAACCCTGTCAGTGTCTCCTCCCAGGAGAGCAGGTCCATAGCTCACTACTCTTGAGCAGCACGGGTGGTGATGCAGCAGTGGTGACAAACAATGTTGAGTAGACCCTGCAAGGACTGCTTTGTGCATGCACACTTGGTGCAGGGCAGGGACGGTGCGGAAAACAGGGAAAGACCCTCATTTGTGACAGGATGTAATGCAGCTGTTCAGTCCATTCACAGCTGCCAGGTGTGCTGAGAGGAGCACCCCTCCTGCAGGACCATGGTGGGAGAACCTCACCAGGCCCAGAATATGCCATTGAGAGGTCAGGCTAAAATAAGAAACCCACCTGGGGAGCGCATGGTGCCATGGTCCAAGGGGAGCATCAAGACAAGTAAGAGGAGTCTTTGGACAGGAGTCAAATGGAGGCACAACAGAGGAAATAACATTAACATCCCCACCCCAAACGAATAATGTATTTAAAGTGAGTTTTGGGTGTCAGCAATGATAATCATGGCAGATTACGGGGCTGTGGAGATCAAGTACTAATACTAACAGTCTTGACTGGTGTGTGACTGACAACACCTGGGCAGGTTAGGTGCTGGGGTGGTGGGTTGGAATAATGTAGAGCATCAGTTCTTGCTAGTCAACTCTAAGGCCCTGTCCATGCTGGCAGTATGAAAATGAAAATGGTTTTAAAATTGTTATAGCCTTTATGATATCACTGCATCCAGACTGCTCCAGACCATGCTCTAACACACTAGTCATGCATCCGCATTACCAAATGTGTAAAGCATGCTGAAAAAGTACTGTTACATAACAACTTACCATAACAGTAGATCTTTCAGATGAGCTCTTGCAGCAAGCTACACCATAAGGACTATGCTGCCAGGCACTAGGACCCAGGAAAAATCTTAGCTAGCAGTACCCAGCGGGACCGCCTCAGATGTTTGTCATCGGTATAAGGGCGGTCCTCAGCCAGACCTCAGTTCACCTGCCGGAGACCCAGCTAGATCAGGATATCGAACTGAGGCCAAGTGGATAACCATGCTGAGGGAAGGAAGAAGGAAAGAAGACCAGGGAAAGGAGGCTTGGAAAACAGCACCTGCTGCAAGAGCTCCTCTTGAAGATCTAGTGTTACGGTAGGTTCTTATGCAACTGTACTATCTTACTTTTTTTTTTTTACTTTATTTCTTTATCTCTCCTATCTACTCTTGGAGCCTCTCCTTCTGTCCACTCATTCCCCATTCCACCTCCGTGGGATCTGCCCCTAGAGTGCCTCCTCTCCGCCTGCACATTGGGGTCTGTCCCTCTTGGTGGTCTGGATGGAACCAGAGTGGCTTTCATCCAGGGCTGCCGAGAGGTGTTTTTCCATTTTCTCCCTGGTTTCCCCTACCCTCTGGGACATCGGCTGGGACCTACATCCCAAGTGGTGGCGTGCGGGGCCTTGCAGACCCTCTCATGCACCGTTAGCGTCCCCCTCGGCTCCGGACGGTGGAACCGCCCATCCCCTTCAAATGTCGGTGCTTCCACAGGCTACGAAGGGCATGCAGAATGCAGATGCGTTCTTGGTCTCCCACCCCTGAGGAAGGAGGCATCCATTGGGCGCTGGATCCTCCCTCTCTCCCTGCCGACCCGGCCACCCAAGATCCGGTTCCCGAACCCAGGTGCGGCGTGCAGCGAGGTGTGGCGTCCAGCACCTCAACCCTCAGCGCCACCGGCGCGGTACTATCTTACTTTTAAGTTGGAGTTTTTGCCGCAGGCTACACCATAAGGACTGAATACCAAGCAGTACTAACTGGACCCCAGAAAATTAGGAGGTGGTAAAAGAAAAGGATAGCATAGTCCTTCAGAGAGAAGGCCCTGAAGAACTACCAAGCCAAAATCAGCTCTCTGATGGGAAGCAACATCCAGGCTGTAGTGCTTCACAAAGGTATGCGAGAGCCCCAGGTAGCTGCCGCACTGATGTCTGCTGTGGAAACATTGTGAAGTGCCGCAAAGGAAGCAGAGACACCCCTGGTGGAGTGACCCTTAATCAATCCCAGTAAGGGTTTGTTGTATTTGTTGTAGCAGAAGGCGATGCAGTTTACCAGCCATCTAGACAGAGTCTACTTTGCTACTGGAGCCCCAGAGTTCTCAGGGCAAAGGAAACACAAAGTTGGTCAGATTTATGTAAATTTTGGATGCGGTCAATATAGTACCCAAGCACCCTATGTACATCCAGAGTATGAAGAAGACCCTCCCCAATTGAAATACTCCAGATAATAAACAGGTAAATTGATGTCCTGATTAAGAGTACATTGGGACAGCAGCTTAGGCAGGAACTTAGGATTGGTCCTCAAGGACACTGTCCTTGAGGATTGAGTCCTCAAGGACACTCTGTCCTTGTGGAAAACTAAATATGGCTCCTTAGACATAAGGGCCTGAAGCAGCTGCTTAGACATAAGGGCCTGAAAGGTGAGGAAATCCTCCAGGTAGAAATGCGGCAACTAAAAAAAGCTTTCCCGACAGAAAGCTCAGCTCACAATCTGCACTGCTGTACATTCAAATAGCTCGATTTGGAACCTACGTATGTCCCTGCTATACAAGACCAGGTACAGACTGTCAGGCACCCTGGCAGTCTGTATCTGTTATCAGTATATCACGGACACACTTAGTGTCCAAACCGGAGCTCTTTAAAAGTGCAGCTATAGTAACCTAATGGACGGTGCCCCTGCTGCCCTCGCAGGACACATCAAACTGGGGACAGCTGCGGGTGATTGTGGGCATGCTGGGTAGGGCTCTTAGTTATAAAATGCTGGCAGGAAGGACGATTATCAACCAGATAGAATTTAAAATAAAATGCTGCACAGTAAGTTTCCAAATTACTTCAATTTCTGAAACTGCTAATTGGGCCATGCTTCACACTGAGGTGGGGACCGATCACATGTATTTTATTTATTGTATTTATTGAAGTTTGGTAACTGAGTGAGCCCACTGAGACAAGACAGTCCCTTTACAGGGGCGACCTGGAAAGTGCAGTACATTGACAGTGCAAATTCACTGTAAACAATACATTCAGTAGGACACAGAAAACTTACAGAGCATTAAACATTCAAGACAGGGTCAAGCGGACAAATGACAATATCAGTACAGTCACCGCTAACAAAAGCTAATGTAAAAGTACAATTTAGGTCAACAATCCAGAGATCTTAAATCAAGCAATACAGTATATAGTAATTCATGGACTGCCAACAATTAGAGAACACAGCTACTTTAGCAAGAAAACAGTTTGTGCCGAATTCAGAGGACAAGCGTTCACTAAGTATCAGAAAAAGCTGACAGAAAAGTACAATTTAGATCAAGAAATACAGTGATTTTAAATCAATCAATGCAGTAATAGATAGTTTATCATGGAAGACACATGTTGGTAGGGAAGGAGTGCCAGATGGCAGGTATCAGCAAAAGCAGTTACATGTGCAGCTGCAAGGTGAGATTGCAAAGATGACTTGAAAAGTGGGAGAGAGGAGATGGCCAGCATGGATGGGTGTAAGGAATTCCAACAGGACAAAGCCGAGAAGGCAAAGACTTGTGGGCCACAGCTAACCGAGTATTGGGTAATCGGAGAAGTGGCAGTGAAGCAGATCTGAGAGGGCGCTGTGGTTGTTTACGCTGCACTATAGCAGCAAGACAGGGAGGAGTAAAGTGGTAAACCAGCTTATGGGTGAAGCAAAGTGTAACATACTTTAGCTTAGATTCATAAGGAAGCCAACCAAGGAAGATAATACATCACAGTGGTGGTGTTAGGTTTTGACCCAGAGCAAACCTACCCACTCTATGATAGACCTGAGTGAGTTGGGACAGGATGGTGGAGGAGGTGGTGAGAAGCAGGGGGCTGCATAAGTTAAGAGAGGGAGGAGGGTGGCAGATGCTGTCTTGCAGCGGAGGTCAGAGTGAGGAAGGCACGAATTTGGTATAGGACACCAAGCTTTTGGTTTAGGATTTTGATGAGGGCGGAAACATGGCTGTCCAGAGAAAGTGAATCAAGGGTGACTCCCAGGTATTTAAAGGAGTTAACAGTTTCGAGAAAAGCTCCAGTTCGGGTAGGGATAACCAGAAACGGAGAGTGTGTGTTGTTGGCTTGCAAAACATCATATACATTGTTTTCTAGTATTGAGTATAAGCTGTTTTTAAAACAGCCTTGAGTGTTTGGAAGTCAGCAGTTAACTTTGAGTTAATCCACCCTATGTCAGCCGAGGACAGGTAAAGGATAGCATCATCAGCATACAGATGAATAGAGGCCCCTCCACAGTTATCCGGGAGATCAAGAGTGAGAATAATAACAGTTCCAGGATAGATCCTTGGGGACTCCAGATGGTCGTTTCCTTTAATATACATCTCCTGTTTCTCACAAATGTATCAGAACTTTGTCAATTTCTTTCCTGCAGGTGCAACAAAATAGAACATCATATCCCAGAACTGAATTCCTGTTGACAACTTTGCAAATCTGAAGTTCCTACTGAAGTGGGTTGGAGCAAGGAAAGCGATTAGTCCATGCGGTTCCATCAATCACTCATAATAAGAAAGATTATTTTCTTCTAGAAGGTATTTGTCAAGTTTTGCTTTATACTCCATATTTATGCTGACAACTATGTCTGTCAACAGTCTGTTCCAGTGGTTTACTATATGTTGTTTATAGTAAGCATTCCTTTTATTATCATGAAACTGCTTAGGATTTAATTGCAAAGGATGGCCCCTGGTACCTAAGCTGCTACTTTTAAATTCTAAGCCAAGTCCATTAAATATATAATCTGCAGGATATCATAGCATAGAAGTAGGTCTCCCCTCAGTTTACCCACTTTTGTGCAATAGCCACAGGTCGACTGTCATTAGGGCAACAGCACAATGCCGACCTACAGTCGTCGTCGACCATCATGTCGTGCCCAATACAGCATGGCAAATGCTGTCTGCTTGCGGGGCAAAGTCTCCTGCACCCCAAACATTACTATAATCACCTCCATGGCAAAGGTGTATCAGGAGGGCGCACACCCATATGGCGCTCTCCTGCAGGAGCTCCAACAAACAGTTTGCCACTGTAACAGGCCAACTGCTTATGCTTCCCTAATTCCGTCACCCTCATTCTGCCACTCCGTCGATGGGATACCTCCCTCTGCCTTCTTTTCCAATGTCATCAGGTTGAGATGTATGAGGCAATCTTGATAGCTCAAGTCTTTGATATTATATATCAATTTTTGGCCCTATGTTGAGTGTTCTTATTAACAATTTCTCTCTTAGATAGCTAATTCCAGTACTGGCTACCATAGTCTAAAACTGATTGCACATATGCCCGTATAATGACATGATTACTCTTTGCTTCTACTTCTAAACTTTCTTTTACTAGATCATAACGTGCATTTGCTTTAGATATTACCTAGGAACCATGATCCGTGGGTGAAAAAGTTATTGTTGATAACAACACCCAAGTCTCTTTCCTGCTTGGCTTTTGATTTGCACCATATCTATTTGTATGTGTGTTTCAACTGATGTTTTCCCAGATGTATTATGCAACATTTATCGTAGTTCAATTCTATATTCCACTTGTTTGCCCAATTATAAATTATATTAAGATTGCTCTGTACTAATACTATGTCAAGTGGCATGCTGACAACTTCTGCCAATTTTGTGTAAGCATACTTGATGGTTCAATTATTTACCTGACTACACATATTTGTTCCCTTTTTGAAAATGGGTATTATATTAGCAGAAACCAATCAGATGGAATTTTGCTACACTTAAGGGAAGCCACAAACAAATATTTTAACGGAGTAGCAATACTCGGTGAGAGAAGTTTTAATAACCTAGGTGAAATGTTATCTGGGTCTGTAGAGTTTAGGTTTTTCAAATTTCTGTATTCTTTTAATGATATCTTCCTCTGATATTTCAAGAATCATGGAACCACTGCAAGAGATAAGTATCTTGTTAACAGCTGTGTTTGTAAAATAGAACAGAAATTGTTGTTAAATGTATCTGCAATTTTTTTATTTAGTATGCTTTTCCCTGCCACCACCAAGATTCAGCCTCAGCCCATCCTGGACCCCATCTCGACCCCCGGACTTACCTCCAGGCAAAGGATACCCCTGGATACCAGGCAGAGGATACCCCAGGGCGGGGCCAATGCAATGGCGTGAACCCGCATGACAACGGAAGAAAGATTCCTGAGGGAGCCTAACAGTATTGCCCTCCTGTCTTACCCCCAGGGTGGGGTGTGGAGTAGGGCTGGCTACACTGAAACCGGAATAAGTAATAGGCCTAGAGTGCTATGTGGGGTGAGGGGTCAGAGCCGGGAAAGCAGGGCTTCATAGAGGTGGCTGCTATTTTGCATGTTGTGAATGGGAGGTGTGGGCAGTGACGCAAGTGACGAGAGCGCCAGCATCCAGCACATCACCCAAGAGATTCTAGGCACCAGTCGCATGGAACCCTAGCCTCTGCCAGGGATCTGCATGTGCCGCCATACAACCACCTGACCCTCCCCAGGAGAGGAGAACTGCCATATGGCAGCTCAATCCAACTCCTGCCCTCCCCCAGCCAACCCCGACAACCATGGTCCATTCCAAACCCGGATTGACGGTGTATCTGCAATTTGTACTGGGTCACTAATAATAACATTATTTACTTCTAACAACCCAAGTCTGGAGTCTAAATTCTTAGTGAATTTATGTAACTATAAAAATATTTCCTATTATCTGCTATATTGGTCACCAACCTATTTTATTCTTTATTTAGTAACCAGGTAAAGCCCACTAGGCACAAGTGCCTGTTTTCAGGGGCGACCCAGGAGCACTGGGGTTGTTACGTGACATGCTTACAGTCACACAATACACAAGTGCAGGTTGTGGGAATCAAACCTAGGTCTGCTGGATGTACCAAGCTCATTCATAGCTTGTTACTCTAAGCTTATACTGCTAATCTACATTCCAGCCTCTACTTGGCGTGCTCTGATTGTCTTTTTGTACTGCCTTAAAGCTGATATATATTTTTCTTTACTGTTTTAACTTTGTTTTATATACACCTGCAGTATTATATACATTTTGGCCTTTTTTCAACAATCAAAGGGTGTCCCTCAATAGCCATTTAGGTTTGACACCTCTACCATTATATTTTTCATTTTCCTGATATGCATATCACTTATTTGTATAATTTTACTTTTTATGCAGGTCCACATATCTTCAACAGATTTGTCTCCTAGTAGCTGACCAAGTTTATATTTAAATCTTCTTGAATAGCCCTGGTATTTGCAGTATGAAACAAATATATTCTCTGCACCATTTTACTGAGGTAAACTCTTTTTGAATTGAAAGCTAACACTGCTATGGTCGCTAGTGCCTAGGGAGATACTAACTATACAATCTGTGATAGTAACTCATTCTGAACAAAGAGTTATATTTAAAATATTATTGCCTCTTGTTAAAGAAGTAATATATTGGATTAGATTCAGTTGTTCAACCTCTCTAAGAAACTCTTTACTGTTCGACTGTGACTTTTTTATTCACCCACTGATGTCACTATAATTTAAATCTCCCAAGAATATAACTTTACCTATCTCACAGACTTTTCCAATTCCTGTATAATTTCAACAATGATACAATTGATGCATTGGTAAGCCTGTGACTCAGCCCTAATATTAAGCTTTTACATTTACTGTATTGTTTATTTAGTTTTAGCCACAATGTTTCAGTTGAATGGCCTGCAAATGAGCTTGTGGAGGTCAAACTGCATCTCAAGGTTAACCCCTAAATTCCAAATAGTTTTTGCAATCATTTTGACAATGTAACTATATACATTTGCAAACCAAGGGATCCCAGTTTCACATAAATAGATTCACATATATTTTTAACTACAGAGAAGGAAGGGAGGAAAGAAAGGATAGAAACAGCAAGTGAAGGCATGTAGATAGCGGGGGCACCTTCGGAGTTGCCAGTTCCTTAGCTGTCATAGGAAAATTTGAGTGCAATCAGACAGACAACAAGTGGCACAAAAGGAGAGGAGAAACTAGATCCTTGCTTTTAATCCTCTGCATAATAAATGGACAGGGTCTTACCCAACCCTGTTACACACTCCTCAAGACCTGACATGGTGCCGTGGACAGAAAAACAAGAAAAAGAAAAGGAAAAGAGTTTGGCATTGCACTAGAATGAAAGACAATGATAAAATAAAATGGCACAGAGAAGAGCCAGTGTCAAGAGGTATGGTGTCAAACTAATGGTGGCAAACCAAGGAAAGTACTGTGATATGGTTGTGATGACAAAGCTCCCATGATGTGCATCAACAGCAGAAAAACAGAAATGAGAAAGATAGGGCACCAGCATCAGTTACTGACCAACCCACGAGTGGGATGTCACTATATCCAGCTGCAAACGAGAAGACTGTGCCTCACTCCTCCAGGGAAGCCTGTTGCATGAGCAGCCCGCCGCCACGCCCAGAAGGAGAACCAGCAGCCCATCCGCTTCCTGGCACCTACTGCCGCCAAAGCCGTAAATGCCGCAAGGTCCATCCAAGCCCATCGGGGCTTTGGATCGCTACCTCCTCACACCCCAGTGCTGCCGTGGACCCACTTGAGTAACCCGCCGGGACCCGCTTAGAAACTGCTAGCCCAGCGGCAAATGCCGAGACTGTGCCTCGCTCCTCCAGGGAAGCCTGTTGAGTGAGCCACCCAGGCCATGCCCAGAAGGAGAACCAGCAGCCCGGCCGCTTCCTGGCACCTACTGCCTCAAAGCCGTAAACACCGCAGCAGTACGTTGTCCCAGCACTTTCAGCTGCCGGATTATCCTGAAAGCGCTTGGCGCTGCTCTGACTGAACTGCCACTGAAAGTGGCTGTTTTCACCAAAACTGTCAATTTGGCTGCCTTACCGACAGCTTCAGGACTTGGGCGCCAGCACCACTGCGAGCCGTCCTCTCTCCCCATGGGAGCACTTTCCCCAGGCATTTTCTGCAAGTGGTACAGCCCTCCTGTGGCTCTTTTGGGTGTGTGCCTAAGCCTTCAGTACAAGACTGTCCTACCTAGTGTGCCTTGTGCCTCTGTGTTCTGTGATTTATGCATGCTTAGAAGTATCTTGTAACAGAAAAGTACAGCCTAAGTGAATCTGCTTTAAAACTCTAAAACTGTTAAGCTATCTCCTACTGGCCTCCCTCTTCTCACTACCCGCCCTTTCCTTTGTTTCTAAAGCCTGCCCCTCCACACCTATGCTTATTTAACGCCTCTCCTTGCTGTCCTCCTCAGGTCCATCCATGCCTATCGGGCTTTGGATCGCTACCTCCTCACACCCCAGCTGCCGTGGGACCCACTTCAGTAACCCGCCGGACCCGCTAGAAACCGCTAGCCCAGCGGCAAACGCCAAGACTGTGCCTCGCTCATCCAGGGAAGCCTGTTGCAAGGAGCCACCCGCCACGCCATGCCCAGAAGGAGAACCAGCAGCCTGGCGCCTCTGGCACCTACTGCCGCCAAAGCCATAAGCGCTGCAAGAGTACGTTGTCCCAGCACTTTCAGCTGCTGGATCTATCCTGAAAGCACTTGGCGCTGCCTGGACTGAACCCAGCTCACTAAAGCGGTTGTTTTCACCCAAACTTTCAGTTTTGGCTGCCCTTTACTAACAGTTTCAGGACTTGGAGCACCCAGCACCACTGCAAGCCGCCCTCTCTCCTCGCCATGGAGCGCTTTCCCAGGCATTTTCTGCAAGTGGTACTGCTCCTCCTGTGGTTTTTTCTGTCTCCGGCCGCGCTGGCTCCCACCCACCCTGGGTGGCCCTTCTAGCTATATAGGACACTGTAGGTCATATGACTAAGTGTCCACTTTCTCATTGGCTCCTTATATTCTGTCACCACTGGGGTGATCTTTCTACTTCTAGCTGTGCAACAGTAGAAGATAAGCAGTTTCAGCCACTTTAGCTGCACTGCTTCATCTCACAGAATCAACCTCCCGGTCAGGTTGCTCAGAGTCCCCCAAACTTCCTACACCTACCCCTCTCTCCATCTCTCTCTCTCTCCCTCTCTTGTGCTAGGTCTCAACTAAACCCAATCCTGGTTACCCAGACCAAACTTTCTCTGCCCAGCTACAGATCCCAAATTACAAATTACTTCCCTATCAATCACAGTCCTGATTCACAGCCCTCACTAGGTCTAGGCTCTGTTGCCTTATATCATTCCACATCTCTGCAGGCACGCTGCCCCCAAGTGGCAGAACAAGGGCACTACATCTCCTGTTTAGCCTAGTAATACTACTTTGTCTGAATAAAATCTCTATCTACTACCCTGTGGACTGTATCAAAACTGTCCCTCAACCAGGGATTTCAGGTTCTCAATCTTCTGGCATCCAAGTGCTGCCCAACCACCACCTGGCAATATCTTCTCCACAAAAAAGGATGCACATACCACATTCTGTGCCCTTAATAAACTGGGCAGGAAGCACCATCTACCCAAAACTTACTGCAGGGTAAAGGCTAGCATTACGGGAGCTTCTACTATCAGGTGATGTTGAACCAAATCCAGGCCTCCCAGCTGCAGCACTGCCACCATCCAAACCAGAAGGGCAAATAAAGGACTTCTGTAGTCCATATGAACATTAGAGTCTGATGAGCCACATATGAACTGGAAGATAGGGTCAAAGTCTCATAAACCTGACATACTATGCCTCACAGAAACCTGGCTAAAACCACGAATACCTGATGCACTGTGCAAAATACCTGGCTACTCTCTTATCCGGCATGACAGACCTGGTACAAAAGCGGGCGGTGGTGTTGCACTCTATCACTAGACCCACCTCAGCATCACAACAGCCCCGTACGAGACCCACAAATGACCTGTGAGTCCATTCATACGACTGTGTCCCTCGGTGCAAAGAAACTACACATAATCTGCCTCTACAACCCACCAACAGGTGGAATGGATGGATTTCAGGACCTACTAAAACTAACATCACAATCTGTTAACCTAAATGAGGCCCTAATCCTTGGGGATATAAACCTAAACTGGCTGGGTCCCTCTCACAGTGCCCTCATGTCCTTAGTTCACAGTTTTAACCTTTACCAGCTCATAACTGAGAACACTAGGATGGTAACACCATCTAAACCTGGTACACTTATTGATTGGAATCTCACTAATTGACCTGAGCATGTGACCAAGGCCGGTGTCCTGGCAGATGCCATAACTGACCACTCTCCAATTTTCTGTCAATGGTCCACATGTCCCCCACCATCTCCTTCGCCCGCCTTGTCACCTTTACTAACTTTGCAGGCATGGACAGAGACTTCCTCCATGATGTCTCCACCATAGACTGGTCTGAAGTCCACCGAGCTCAAAAGTTGAGGATGCCCTACGAGCTTCCTGAAAATTTCAGTGAAGTCCAGAATAGACATGCACCAAAAGTGAAAAGAAGAGTCAGAGGAAATCAAACCAGATGGCTCCAAAAGACCTGCTCTTACAGCTACGGCATAGGGACAAACTATGGAAGCACTATAAAAACACTGGCCTACCTATAGATTACATGACATATAAACAACACAGAAATTCCTGCAAAAGCAGATAAGGCAAGCCAAAGTAGGTACTGCCAGAACCTACTATCCAGCTCAGCCCACGACCCTGGAAATTCTGGGCCCACATAAAGACCTTCCTAGGCACACCACAATCTATAACCCCTCAGAGATGATCCTCAATGGTGCCCACTGCAATGACTCCTACACCATAGCGAATGCCTTCAACAGAATGTTCTCTGATCTCTCACCCTACACCACCACCGCTTCACAGGCACCCACCACATCTCAGCCCACTGAATCAAGTGAGCAAACAGGCCTCTGTCTTCACCAACTGGGTCTCCGATAGTCCGGTCTTTCTACTTTAAAGCCATAACCAGCACACAAGTTCTAAAACTACTAAGAACTATCTCCGACAACACCAGCCCTGGATCTGATTCTCTTGAACCCCACCTCTTGAAGACAGCCGCCCATCCTCATTGCCTCACCATTGGCCAAAATCTTCACACTATCCCTTCCAGTGGTGTCGTACCTGATCTCTGGAAGACTGCCAGAATAACTCCTATATTCAAAAAGGGACAGAAATGAGATCTCAAATTACAGGCTGATAGCTATTCTCTCAGTCCTGAGCAAAATACTGGAAAAGCTTGTTGCCACCCAAACCCTTGACTACATAGAAACCTCAGACCTGCTCTGTGATGCAACATGGCTTTAGGAAAAACCATAGCACTTCAACGGCCCTGGCTAAACTCACATCAGATACTCTTCCAACATGGATGATGGACGACTAACAGGTGCTGCTTCATTGATCTTACCAAGGCCTTTGATCTTGTGGATCACTCCATACTCCTGTCCACTCTACAAACCATAGGCTTCTCTACTCCTGTTGTAAACTGGTACAGGAGCTATCTAACCGACAGGACCCAAGCAGTGAAATTCAATTCCACAACATCAGACAGCACCACAATCAACGTTGGAGTCCCCAAGGATCAATTCTGGGACCTCTTCTTTTCCTCTTCATAAACAACATACCGGACAACGTCTCAACTTGCTCCTTCTTCTATGCTGATGACCTGGTCATCTATGCCAGCTCTAATAACATCGACTACTAAACTCATCTCTGACCACAGCCTACAACAGTATTCAAAACTGGCTGAGCAACCATCGACTAGTCAGCGTTCTTCCCCGGATTTTCTACCCTGAACCTCACCAATCTCTGGCTTCCTCTTTCCTTTTTCAACGGCTCCATAGTATGTTTTCTACCTTCATCTGGAAAGGGAAAGGGTATGCTGCTCTATGGTTCTTTGCTCCCTAAAGATAGGGAGGTTTAAGACTTCCCAATTTTCAGCTCTATTATTAGGCCCATTTATCCAAGTTGGGACAGTGGTTTACGGCAGGACCTCAGAATTCCTCCCAATGTATGGTTCATAGGAATCGACCTTTCTTTCTGAACTTAAATTTGACATAGCTACCTTACCCTATCTTACTCCGAGTTCAGTTTCAACTTGATTTCTAATAACACGGTGTAGTTTCTCTTAAAGTGTGGGCCCAATGTCTTAGGTTCTTCCGGATCTCTAATCAAACGGATTTAGGACAGCCAATTACCTCCAATCCAAATCTTGTTATTGGTGATTCAAGGGTTGGAGTAACTTGGTGTCACAAATCAAAGATTCCAAGGTAGAACAGCTGTATAATTCAACCTCTTTCTCACATCAGGCGATATCTCGCCAAATTTGGTATTCCAAGTACAGAGACTTTTAAAGTGTTCCAACTCCGTCATTTGGTCTGTAATAAGTTTGGTTTGGTATTTAAACCATCTATGGTACACCCCTTTTCTCCAACATCAGTAGGCTGGCATCTCAACCCCATTCCATCTCACAGATCTACTCCTATCTATTGACTTTCAACTTGAAGGAGGAGGTAGCTGTCCCTTGCTCTGACGCAACTTCTTCCTGAGGAGGTGCCATCCTGGAGAACTCTATGGCCTAACTTGCACAAATACCATACTCAGGATAGGTTCCAGTTAGTGCAGTATAATATTGTTAATAACTTATACTACACTCCAGTCAAGTTATTTCAGCGTAAGATGATCTCTTCCTCACAGTGTTTCCGCTGTCTTCGGATGAGGGTAACTTGATTCATGTTTTCTGGGAGTGCCTAAAGTGGCCCCATTGTGGTCCGCTATTATTGATAGTCTAGATCCCTTCTGGGTCTGAGCAGGTTTTTCTCTCCAGATATTTCGTACTGGGGACCTTTCTCATATAGACTGTGTGGAGGCGCGGGTACCATATGGCTTTGATTTTGATGGCAGTCAAAATTAGTGTTAAGGCACTGGAAAGACCAATTAGTATTATCCTTTGTGGATTGGTTAAAATAATTGATGTCGTACTCCAGGTCAAAGCTTGATTGCCAGCTATAAGCAGCGATGGATCTATTTTATAAAAGATGGGGTAAACTTCAGTCCTTTTACCTATCAGGAGATTAAGTTTTGTGATCTGATCCCTGACCCTCACTTTATGTTATATAACGACTGCCATTCTAGTATATGATTTAAAGTGATAGAACCCAATCTCTCTCACTGTATTGTAGACCTATTAACACAGCCAGTAAAGGTGGTAGCTTGGAATGTGATATCCAGACTTTGAAGTTGCTAGCTATATTTTGAGCGGGTGCACCTTGGGGTGGGGGTTGGTTTTTCTGGGGTTTTCCGGCTTATGAAAACATGTTTACATTGTCTTTTGAAACTATTAGGTTTTGTTATTTTGCCTTTGTATAGTTGACTGGGGGGTTGATTTGTTTCTTGGTTTACTGATCGGTTTTCTAATACTATGGTATGGTGTATTTTTCTTTTCTTTGTGAAAATAATAAACTTAAATTTCAAAAAAAAAAAAACCATCGACTAGTCCTAAATACACACAAAACTAAAGCCATGCTCCTGGGCTCCGCCCCAAACTTAGATCCTGCCCCTCCCTTGAGAGTACTCGACCTGGATGGAAACACACTAGAGGCTGTCACCTCATTTCAGTATCTTGGGGTTCTGCTTGACCAATCTCTGGATCTAAACCTCCACATTCAATCAACCTGCAAACGGTTAACTGTAAACTGGGGGTCACCTACAGAACAAGCTGTATGTTAACCTTCTGCTAAGCAAGCCATTGCCAGGGGATCCTTCTCCCAACCCCAACTTACTGTGTCTCTATCCTGGCTGCTGCCCATAAATCAGCACTACAGAAATGGGACATCACCTATAATAATGTCTGTCGTTATGCATCTAGGTCCCCTCGGCTCAAGCATCGATGTCAGCTGTATAGTGACCTAGGCTGGCTCTCCCGCCTGCAACCAGACAAATACCATCTCGGTTGTCTATCTGACTCCATAATTAGGCTGGAAACCCCAGCATCACTGGCTGAGTTATTACGTCCCGTCATCTCAAACCATGGACTGAGGTCAATAGACAAATCACTAATAAGGGTACCCAGGTGTCACACCACCAAAGGCACCGGGCCTTCGGGCATGCTGCCCCCAGATGTGGAATATGCTGCCACTGGACCTAAGGCAATCCAATATCCCACTACCACTTTAAACGTGGGCTCACGACGTTACCTAGCTACTGTTGAACAGTGTACCTGTTTTGACCCTACCTGACCTGCCATTAATCCCTGCCCCACACCTATCTCCACTCTACAATCCAAATCTCCTGCTACTAGAAACATAGAAACATAGACTTTGATTGCAGATAAGGGACCAGCTAGCCCATCTAGTCTGCCCATTTCCCTACCTACAGGATAGGCCTAGATCCTAGTTAACCAACAGCCTATTTCTTCCTACCCCCACAAGAATTGCCTTATGCCTGTCCCATGCATTCTTGAATTCTCCCACAGTTTTAGACCCCATAACCTCCTCAGGAAGGCTGTTCCATGCATCCACAACCCTCTCTGTGAAATAATACTTCCTCACATTGCCCCTGAACCGCCCTCCTTCTATCTTTAAATTGTGTCCCCTTGTTCTTGCAAGTCTCTTTTTCTGAAAAATGCTACCCTCTTGTACTTTGTTGATTCCACTGAGGTACTTAAAAGGTTCTATCATGTCCCCCTCTCCCTTCTTTCCTCAGGGTATACATATTAAACTCCTTTTAGTCTCTCTCATACGGCTTCTCTTGCAGATCCTGCACCATTTTAGTTGTCCTCCTCTGGACTGCCTCTATCCTGTCTATGTCCTTGCGGAGATGGGGTCTCCAGAACTGGACACAGTACTCCAGATGGGGTCTCACCAACTGTCTGTACAGAGGGATAACAACTTCCTGTTTTCTGCTGCTGATGCCTCCTATACATCCCAGTATACCCCCAGCCCTCCCTACTGCCTTCTCCCATTGCTTGCTAACCTTAAGGTCATCTGATATGATTACCCCCAGGTCCCTTTCCTTTTTGTTGTTGTTACTACCTCCCCACCCATTGTGTATTCTTCCCTGGGTTCTTGTTTCCCAGGTGCATTATTTTGCACTTCTTTGCATTGAATCCTAGCTGCCATACTTCTGACCATTCCTCCAACCTTGCCAAGTCCCTTTCATCCTTTCCACGCCTCCTTGTGTATCAACCCTGTTGCAAATTTTTGTGTCATCTGCAAAAGGGCATACTTTTCCTTCCAGTCCCTCTGCAATGTCACTTATGAAGACATTAAAAGGACTGGACCCAATACTGAACCCTGCGGTGCCCACTAGTAACCTCCCTTTCTTCAGAATGGACTCCATTTACAATTACCTTCTGTGTCCTGTTGTCCAGCCAATGTTTTCCCAGGCTACCACCTGGGTCCCACTCCCAGGCTGGTTAATTTGACTATTAATCTTTTGTGTGAGACTGTGTCAAATGCCTTGCTGAAGTCTAGGTAGGCCATGTCCACAGCCCCTCCCTGGTCTACTACTTTGGTCACCCAGTCAAAGAAATCTATTAGATTCATCTGACATGACTTTCCTGTGCGAACCCATGCTGCCTTGGGTCCTGTGCTCCACTGGCCTCTAGGTACTGGACTATTCTTTCCTTCAGAAGTGACTCCATCACTTTCCCTACCACAGAGGTCAGACTGACAGGTCTGTAGTTTCCTGCCTCTGTCTTGGACCCACTTTTGTGAAGGGGAATCACATCCAGTCCTCCAGTCCTCGGGTACCACACCATCCTCCCATGATTTATTAAAAGAGTAGCCAGTGGTTTCACTAGTTCCTCCTTAATTCTTTTAGAATTCTGGGGTGAATTCCATCAGGACCCATTGCTTTGTCCACCTTCAGTTTTAGGAGTTCTTGCAGAACCCTTTCTTCTGTGAAAGGACTGGGATCGACTCCCTATCAAGAGTGCTTCTGTTAATTGGAATAGGCACTTCCCCTCCTCTTTTAGAATACTGAGCAGAAATATTCGTTCAGTATTCCTGCTTTTTCACTGTTCCCTCTGCCCACCCACTGTTCATTCTATTCAGCCTCACTATCCCTGTCTTTGTCTTTTCAGCGCTGATGTACCTATAAAGGTTTTATCCCTTCTTAACTGAGTTGGCTATCTTTTCCTCAGTTTGGGCCTTTGCTATTTTGACTTCCTCCCTGCTTCCTTCTGCCTTAACTGTACAGCTCTCTGTCCTGCTCCTTCTGTGTGTCCTTATACTTCCGGAATGCTATCTTTTCTTCCTGACTTTCACAGCCACCTCTTTTGAGAACCATAGTGGCTTTTTTCTTTCGCTTTGATTTGTTCATTTGCTTCACACAAAGGCTTGTTGCCTCTGTGATGGCAGTTTTGATAATTCCCATTGTTGCTCCACACCTCCTTCTAGCCTGTTTGCTAGTGCTTTTCTGAGGCACTCTCCTATCTTACCAAAGTCAGCCTCCTAAAGTCCAGTACCCTCACTTTTGTATGGCGGACTCTGTGCTGAGTTTAACGTGAACCACACTGTTTGATGGTCACTTGTCCTCAGATGGCAACCCACTTCTAGATCTGAGATCCTCTCACTGCCCCGCTTGAGAGCACGAGGTCTAAGATTGCTCCCTCACGAGTGGGTTCCAAACTAGCTGTCTAATGCCTGCCACCTGTAGGGCATCAAGAATGGCCCTGCTCTTGGATGGCTGCCACAAATGTGCTCCAGTTAACATCTGGCATATTCAGGTCTCCCATCAACAGTATCTCCCTTTCTCTGCCATTCTAAGAATGCCTTCTATCATATCCTTGTCCATTTCCTTCCCCCTGACATGGGGGTCTGTACACAACCCTGTGCGGATTGTGGTGCCATTTCCAGTCTCAAGGTGACCCACAGTGCCTCCTCTCCTCCCTGTTTACTCTTTTGTTCAGTTGCTTTTATCCCTTCCTTTACATAGAGAGCTACTCCTCCCCTCTTTCCCTGCCTGTCTCTCCTGTAGGTTATGTACCTGGTATGTTAACATCCCAGTCATGGTTCTCTGTGTACCATGTTTCTGTGACTGCTCATGATATCCAGGCATCCCTCTTCCATTAAGGCCATCAGCTCAGGGAGCTTGTTGCCCAGACTACGGGCATTGGTACTCATTACCCTCCATTTCCTGATGGCCTTACTCCCTTTGCCCCATCCCTGTCCTTCTTGCCTTTGTCACTTTCTCCATTTACCCTGCCCTTCTCCCTATCGACACCTCTATGTTGGTGTTTCCACACTTACTACCGTGATTATTTGGGGGGCTAGGATTTTCCTGCTCCTTTCCAGTGCTCTCCCTTGGCTGAGTTTAAAAGCTTGCCAATGAAGCATTTAAACCTATCACCTAGGATCCTGGTTCCCTCCCGGACAGATGCAGCCCATCATGCCAGTATAGGCTTGCATCACTCCAGGTGGACCCCAGTCCCCAATGAAGCCAAATCCTGAGCTCCACACCAGTTTTTCAACCACTGATTGAATCCCATGGTGCGGAACACCCTAGCCTCTCCTATGCCATAGATGGGTAGCACCTCCGAGAAGGTTACCGTGCGTGCTACTTGACTAAGGCCCCTCCCCAATTCCACAAACTCTTCCTGCACTTCTCTAATCCCTTTCTTAGCCAGGTCATTTGTCCCTAGGTGGACAATGACATCCAGCTCCCCCCTGTGCAGCTGCTCCGGCAATCCTGAGGATTTGCTTTCTGTCCCTGCAAGCCATGGCGCCAGGCAGGCACCCTCCCTCTCCCTTCCTGCCCCAGTTCTACCTTCCTAACAATGGGAGTCCCCACTAGGAGTTGTTTCTTCCCCTGGGGTCCCTGCCACCCTCCTGTGGGTCTCCTTTGTGGAGGTTCCCAGCATCCTCCTTGGTCTCCACTGTGGGTGCCTCCATAGAGGAACCACACTTTGCCAGAATGGCATAGGAATTGTGGAGAGGTACAATGGGAGGGATGCGCCCTGTTCCACCACTCACCCTCCCTGAGCCCACTGTGGTCCAACCGCCCTCTTTCTTGGCAACCTCTGAGGCAACAGCAGTGGCACTGGTGGTCCCTGGATGGAAGAGAGGTCCCACAAATCCTGGCCAACTCAGCCTGGAGATGAGCAACCTCCTCCCTCAGCCCAGAGAGGTGCCTGCAGATGGTACAACACCGCATCCTCCAGAACATCTCCCGGAAGACTGCTTGCTCCACAGCCACTGCACTGCACCACTCCAATCATGTCTTATTTCTGGCCCCTTAATTGTTTGCAATCCTTACTCTTTCCTCTGTTTTTTTCTCTCTCTCCTTACTTTCTGCCTGTGTGCCCTTTAAGCTCCTGACTGTCCTGTTCTGAGACAAGAATATCCTATATTTTGCAGTAGACCACTTACTTGCTCAGAGGCAGACCTCCAGCAGCTAGAGGGGCCGAGAGCTACTCTTGCCCTTCTAGGATGGTGGGTCCTTGGTGGTTCTGTGATCACTCCTTCCTGCCCCTAAACAGGAAGTTCCTGTTGTCAGTCAAATTCTGTGCCTATAAAAATAGAACTAGCTTTATGGGGGTGGAGGGGAGGGAAGGAGGGCAATATAGTCCCAGCAGAGAAGTTCAGTCACACAGCAGTCCTTTCTCCTGGTGTCTTCTGCCAAGCTATTAGCAGAAACTTTCTAAGGCAGTCTTTAAATGTAGCTTCCTTCTAGCTAAGCCACTCCCCTACTTACCAGATCTTTCTACAAGTAATTAAAACCTCACAGCAGTTAAGTCCTTTCAGTCATCTGAGATTTACACCTAGATAACTCTTCAGATACCCATTCAGTTCAGTTAACCCAAACACACACTTTTTTTTGTATGTTAGTTTTTTACCTAAATTAAAGGTCAAATACAAAGTTCTTCTCTTTAGTCCCAGCAGAGAAGTTCAGTCACACAGCAGTCCTTTCTCCTGGTGTCTCTGCTAGCTACTACACCCCTCTCCTCTCCCCTTTCTCTCGCACATCTCCTAAACTCACTTGCTTGCTATGCCTTTTTTCTTCTGCGTGTTGTACCTTATGTCTACCTGTAGAACCAAACTTCCACATGGGATAATCCTGCATCGGAAGCTGAAGTTACACTGCTATACTCTTACATGATGATTGCTGTATACTGTGCTGACCAATGCTGTTTTACTGTGCTGACCAATGCTGTTTTACTGTTATCCGTGCCATCACAGCTATTTTAGCTACTTATGCTTCATGCCAAGTACTTTGCTTTACTGTCTAAACACTTTATTGCCTTACAAGCTGTATTGCCTATTGTAACCACCCTCTGTATGTATTGTCTTGTACTCTCCCGGTCATGCCTGAAAATAGTGATCAACTGGCTAGTGCACTTACCGGTAAACAAAAACTAAATAAATAAAATAAATATCTGCCTCATGGGCGGTGCTGGCACTGATGTTGGTCCCTAGACAGCAAAAGACTTTGCTACCACAGGGTCCTAGTGCCTCCGACTCGAGACCAGTAAGTGAGAAGGAATGGTGCAGATTGATTCTTGAATAATTTGGAAGATTTTACCATTTTAAAATCACTTTCTGTTCACTTTCTAAACACTTCCTACTTTCTCTCATTTTGGTACTCTCCACCTATTTGTGGCTGCTGCAGTCACAGCATCATGGGATAGCTGTGAATTGTATTCTGGGCCACAGAAGGACAATGAAGAGGAAACTTGATGGCAACTCCCATCCACACAGGTAATTTTACTGGGCTAGACTTAAAAGGATTTTCAAAACTGTGCTAAAATCCTCATTTCATCAAGGTTTAAACTCGTTTTGAAACACAGGTTTAAAATGTTACCAACATGGATACAAACTATTTTTGGTGGTGTTAAAATGTTTTCAGCTGGCAGTAAGGATTTAAAGGAAAGCAGCCCAAAATGTGGGCTCTCCCCCGGACAGCTTACCATCCGGTTTAGCTCTGACCAGCAAGAGCGGGATTTTCGTGCCGCAACTTGCTGTATTACATTTTAAAACTCGGGAACCCAGAAGTATGGAGGGAGGCAGGGACGCCCATTTGCTGAAATGTGAAGTGGTTTGTTGGTCAAAGCTAAACCGAGGTTAGCTGTCCAGGGAGGGAGCCCACGTTTGGGCTGCTTTCCTTAAAACTGCCAGTGTTGACAGGGCCTAACCATCAGTTCACTTGAACAATGACTGGACTTTCATTTACCAGGACAGCTTGATTTAATTTTTGTGTTAACTTTGCTAAAATTTTAAAATATTTAACAGACAGTCAAATCAAACAGAAACTTGAAACTCTAATTATAAACAAGTTCTGAGAAACAGTTTCTGATTGGCTATAAGCATTATATCAGCCTTATGGTAATCTTTTACTAACATACTTGTAGAGCCTAATCATACATTGAACATATGTTTTAACACTGTTTAAAGAAACTTATTTTTATTATAATAGCAGTCACGGCACTCCCTATATAAGGCACGGCCAAGGGTTTTGTTAATGATCAGTTAATCACCCTTTAGTGGCATCTAGCACTGCCAACACCTCCTGTAAAATTACACAACTAGAGGGTGATTAACTGACCATTAAGATAACCCCTGGCCATGCCTTATTGCATATACAGCAGCTGACACCATGGAGGTAGGCAACTCATGGCAAGATCTGCCTACCCCAGGACTAAAACAAAACAAAAAATACAACAACAAATGAATTTTTCTGTGCAGTGGTTATAAAGTAATTTAATTTACAAGAAGTACAATCTCACTTCCTTATCAATCACTAACTGCGAGTGCCCGCAGCAACCCTGCCCACAAAACCACGCTTTTAATGATGTGAAGTGCGGAAGGAGTTTCAGGACTATAGGTAGCATTATAATGCTATTGGAAGCAGCGGTGACCTTTATTTATTTGAAAATGGTGACTAGGAAAGGCATGCTGAGCTAAGGCTCGCCCAGGTGCAACCCAGGAAAGGAAAACAGGAGTGAAACATAATACAGAGCATATGCCTGTACAGCAAAAAGTGCAGGCATAAATTACATTGTAAATAAATACTTCAACAGGTACATGCCTGGTACAAATTTAAAGTGCCTTTAGGTGGCACTTGCACTATTTATATGTTATTGTACATGTTACGATTGGGTAGTACATGTAATACTGCCCCTTAACATGTAAAACTGCCTATCAAATAAAGACTGCCATCATTCCCGATAGCATTACAATACTATCTATAGCACTGCAGCTCCTTCTCCACTTTGTGTCATTAAAACATCATGTTTTTATGGGCGGGGCTACAGTGAGCACTTCGGCAGCTAGCGATCAATAAGGAAGTGAGATCGCACTTCCTATAAGTTAAATTACTTTGTAACCACAGCACAGAAAATCTCATTTATTGTTATTTTAGGTCCTCGGTCAGGCAGCTCCTAGCTAAGAGTTGCCTGCTATACAGACAATATTGTGTCAGCTGCTCTTAAACAAAGGTCTCAGAACACAGTGAAATAGGTGATTCTGCCCCAATCCCTCACACAAGGACAATAACAGAGCGGTGAAGTCCTACCACGTGGAGAGGTGTCCTTGCATCGTAATCTGTGTAATTCACTTGTACACCAGCTGCAATCCATGCTTCCATTTGTTTGATGTCATTCATAAATGCAACACTAGGGGAACCATGTTAGAAACTGTTACTGCCAGGTGCTGTGTTTCACCACCCACCCGCCCACTTTCATACAAAACTGAACAGTGAGCTCTAATGGTGCTGTTCTGTTGTAGATGTTTCTGTCACCCATCTGTATTGACAGAAAAGGACCAGTTCAGTGGTACCACAGCAGAAAATTGTGTCACCACCTGGGAGATGAGGCTCATGTGGAGTGCTGGTGTCCCACACTGAGGTTAGGTGCATCACAGAGGTAAGACACTTGACTTCTAGGACTGGAAGACCTATATAAACTGGTAACTGCACCCTCTGCTGGATGGATGACCAAGGAGCAGCACTGGCATCAGCTGTGAAGGCAGCTGCTCACTTACAATTAGAGTAAGACTGCAGGCCTGGCGATGGCATGGGTCAGAAGCTGGCATGTGGGGCTTCATGAAGCCTGCACTACTGTTACATTTTCTCCCAGATGCCCCAGCTGCAGTTGCCACTGAGCATCCACTGGTGAGTCGATGTGGCGGGCGGGCAACCATCTCTCCCTGGGAGAAGAGAGCTGTCCAGTCCATGAGACGCTCGATCCGTCTCCGCCCCCGGCAACCCGACTCTGCTCCCGAACATGGGTCACCAGAGTGGGGGCAGGTGGGGTGCCAAGCACCTCAGCCCTCAGTGCCACTGGGCTGGCTGATGAAAAATAATATCCCCAAATCACGTGATTTACTCAGCCATTACTAGTGTGGTACATCATGAAAAGAAATTGCAAATGTTCATCTAATATCAGACCTACCAGCATAGTTCCCTCCAAGTTCACCTGGTGATGTTATCAAATGTGAGCCTTCCTTCATTAAAACTGGCTCACCTCTACATTTCTGTAATATAAGAGAAATGAATATGCTTTACCAGTAAAACATTTTCAAATATATAAGGCAAATTAAAATGAAAGAACAATTTTTAATTATATGCTTATTCTTTTAGGGTCACATACATTAAACAGGAAACACAGAAACAGGGCACACATTTGCATCTGTAAACCATGAGGCTGCCACTCCTCTTAACACATGCTGTAAATCCATCTTATTAAGCTTAAGCTAAAAACCGGCACTACACGCAGGAAGCTGGTACACAGCCGGAGCAAGTGCTACTGCTTAAAGCTACATGAGAATGCAAAAAAAAAAAAGAAGAAAACAGTACACTCAGAGTTTGTGCAAAAGTAGAAGCATTTTACAGCTAATATTCAGTGCTCTCATAAAGAGACACACTGCCTGCCACTGCATGCTGCCATGCCACTTCATCAGGGAGTTAGCTGGTTCTTATAGTTCAGTTTTGAAACGATGCCAGCACGTATAATCATCCTGTATGTAACAGTCACAGTCACTGTCCCTGCTCATCTCAAAATTCTTTAATAGGCCCCCCGAGTTTAGTATTTACAAATCCTGGTGGTCCCTATGTGCACTTTGAACATCATGTTAGAAGCTAGGAAACGTGTATGAACGAAAGTTTTTTTTTTTTTTTAAAGGTATCAAGTAAAATGATATTTTATTAGAGGACAGCATCCCAAGTCTTAAAAAGACTGCACTTCTGAAATGAGCACTCTATCATGTAGTAGTTGAAATATAAAGCTATAACTCTGAGTATGCACGTGGACTGCCTAATGTGCATGCCCGGAGCCACGGCTTATATTTCAGTTACTGCATAAAACATGTTAGAGCACTTAGTTTAGAAGTGAAATCACTTTTTAAGACTAAGGATACTGTCCTCTATTAAGATACCATTTTGGGGGGAGGATGGATCCAACAGTCTAGCATGGAACACCCTTTCATGAGCTCCAGATCACCACAGCAAATAACTAACAAAAACAATAGTTTTACATAGAGATTGAGAACTTCCTCTAACAGCAACTGTTTCCAGTAGAGACAGTCTGGAAACACAGGTTACTCAACTGTAACAGTAGTTCAAGGAGTGGTATATGTTGTTCATACATACGTTCTGGCATTGTCCTTTCCCTTTAAATCTTACCCATCCGGGTGGTATAACCCTCGGCTCTGCCCGTGATGCTAGATTTTGCCCACTGGAAGCAGTGTTGTGTGCCTGAGCCTGGGGAGGTCAGGTGGGTCCGTGTGGATGAACAACATATACCACTCCTAGAAAGCACAGTTATGGAAGAACTTACCGTAACAGTAGATCTTCGAGAGGAGCTCTTGCAGCAGGCTATTACAATTAGGACTATGCCGCAAGCACTAGGACCCATCGGAAACCTTTGCTAGCAGTCTCCAGTGAGGGCTGCCTCCGATGTCAGATCCGCCCCAACGCCGCCCAATGGTATGTCAGGGTGGTCCCCAGCCCCACCTCAGTTCACCCACCGGAGACCCATGAATAAGGCTCAGCAGACGGACCAGGCAGAAGCTTATTGTAAAATGATGCAAAAACAGCTCACCAGGGGAAGGAGAGAGGGAAAGCAGACCTGCTGCAAGAGCTCCTCTCAAAGATCTACTGTTACATTAAGTTCTTACGTAACTGTACTATCTTACTGAGTGGGAGCTCTGCAGCAGGCTATTACAATTAGACTGAATCCCAAGCAGTCCCACAAAAGGAACAGGAACTGGGAGGCAGCTGTAAGCACCAGTGCTAGCAATAGGGCACTTTTAGAAAGAAGGCCCTGAAGGACCGCAGGGATGAAGCCTGCCCTTTGCCTAGAAGCAATGTCCAGGCTGTAGTGCTTTTTTCCTTCTTTAATTCTCTCTTTATGCCCCCTTCTGGCTGCAGTACTCCGTTTCTTTGGGAGACTCCTATGGCCTTATGTGTCCCGCTTGTCTGACTGGGTGCTGATGCAGTCCACCCCCACAGAGCCTTTGTTATCACCACAGGTGGGTACGGATGGGCCCCCTTCCGCCCTGATGCGTGTCTATATATCATTGGGGATGCTGTTACGGAGCTGGCAGGGGCATGGGGATCGGGGCCTGGAGCTCCATCTACAGGGAGCACTACGGGTTTTACTTCACTTTTGGTCCTCCCTTCAGGATGTCGGCATGCTTGGGGAGCCTAGGGGTGGAGCACATCAGGACATGAGAATGCTCCGGTTCCAGGCAGACGTCCCTCCCTTCTTTATCCTGTCCTGCTGTACCTCCACCTGTGGTCACCCAGGTGATGGTAGAGCGGGAGGACAAGCAACCCACCTCCCCGACGGCTGGAGGGCAGCCTCTGGGCACTCAATCCTCCCCGTCGAACCTCCAGCCACCGAGTCTGTTCCCGAACTCGGTGCTGCCAGGCTGTAGTGCTTAATGAAGGTATGCATTAAGTTTCAGTTAGCCACTGCACAGATGTCTCTGATGGAGACATTTCCATGAGATGCAATGAAGTAGCCACTCCCTGGTAGAATGATCCCTAACCACGCCCAGTAGGGTTTGGTTGTACTTGTAACAGAAAACAATACAAATGACCAGCCATTTTGATAGGGTTTGCTTCAACACTGGAGGGCCTTGGCATCAAGGCGCAAAGGCCATGATCAACTGCTCCATCTTACAGTGTGAAGCAGTGCATTTCAGGTAGTACCTCAGCACCCTGTGGATGTCCAGAGTATGCAGAAGCGCTTCCTCTATTCGGGTGATCCGGATAATATACCAGAAGATTGACATCCTGATTCAATGTAAGTTCGGACACCACTTTGGGCAAAAACTTAGGATTGGTTCTAAGGACACCCTATCACTATGAAAAATTAAATAAGGCACCTTACATATCAGGGCCTGAAGCTCAGAAACTTCCAAGATAAAGTAACTGCAACCAGAAATAACACTTTCCATGAAAGAAAGCGAAGCTCTGAATCCGCAGCAGGCTCAAAAGGGGAAGGGTAAGATTCTCCATTCTCCAGCGCAAACAGAAGATCCCAGGGTGGTACTGGATCTCGGATGGGAGGCTTAATATTTAAAATGCCCCTCAAAAGGTATGGGGCACGTCCAGTTGGGCGAATGTTTTCCCTTCCATTGGTACGTGGTAAGCAGACATTGCTGACAAATGTACCTTTATGGAGAAGTAGCTCAAGCCTTGATTCAATAAGGAGAGAAGATACTCTAAGATGGAGTTCACTGGGCAGGTGAGAGGGTCCAAGTGATGGGGCAAAGCCCATAGACAGAATCGCTCCACTTCATGGCATAAGTGGATTTAGCTATAGTTTCTCGCTGATACAAGAACATCTGCCACCTCCTGGGAGACCCCAAATCTGGATTTGACTAGTCTGCAGGAGCCAGGTATGAAGATGCAGGGATTTGAGGTCTGGGTGGACCAGTGTTCCCTGATCCAGGGACAGCAAGTGCAGCTCAGCGGCAGCTGAATTAGAGGTTTCACTGCCAGCTGCTGAAGTAGGGGAACCAAATCTGCCACGGTCAGAATGGGGCAATGAGAATCATCTCTGCTCCTCGCCTGAAGCTTCAGAAGAACCTCTGAATAATGGGGAAGGAGAGAAGGCATACAGAAACCTCCCTGCCCAACAGAGGAACAATGCAAATAGCCAGAAAACACCAGGCGCAGGCTCTCACGAGTAGAAACTGGGCAATTTGGCATTTTAGTGGAGATGCAAGAGGTCCAACTCTGGATAGCCCCACCTGTTGAACAGTTGATCTGCTACTGACTGCAGGAGCTCCCACTCATGAGCCTTGGACCGAGACTGGCTAAGTCTGTTGGCCAAGACATTTTGGACACCTGGAATATGAACAGCAGTGAGATCTAGGTGGTGTTCCAGTGCCCAATACCAGACTCTCATCGCCTCCGGCATAAGGGTAGGAATGCATGCCTCTTGCTAGTTGACATAAAACACTACCGACGAAGGTCCATCCGAAGTGAAGAGGGCCTGGTGAAAGATCTGTCTGAAAATGTCCAGAAGGCATTCAGTACTGCCTGCATCTCGAGAATGTAGCCTTGATGGAAGATGAACAATTGATATTATGGCAGCACAGAAACATGGTACACAGAGAACCATGACTGGGATGTCAACATACTGGGGTACACAGTCTACAGAAGGGACAGGGAGGGAAAGAGGAGGTGGAGTAGCCACACATAAGGGAAGAGATCAAAGCTACAGAACTAAAAAAGTAAAGGGGAGGACAAGAGGCACTCTGGTCACCTTGGAGACAGGGAATGGCATCACAATCCACACAGGGTTGTATACAGACCCCGTCTCAAAGGGAGAAATAGACAAAAAATGATAGAGACATTCTCAAAATGGCTGAAAAAGGGAGATACTGTTGATAGGGACCTGAATATGCCAGATGTTAACTGGAAGACATGTACTGCAGCCACATCCAAGAGCAGGGTCATTCTAGATGCCTACAGAGCAGACAGACAGCTAGTGTTGGAACCCACTCGGAGGAGCAGTACTAGATCTGGTACCTGAAATGGAGAGAGGATCACAAATTTAGAAGTCAGTAGACATCTGGGGAACAACAACCACTGCACAGTGTGCTTCACAATAAGCGCAACCATGGAGACTAGCCATACAAAAACAAGCATGCTGGACTTTAAAAGGGCTGACTTTGGCAAAATGGGTGAATACCTGAGGAATACACTAGCAAATGGCCAAAAAGGAGGGGTGGAAGAACAATGGAGAAAAATCAAACTGTCATCACAGAGGCAACAAGCCTTTGCATGAAACAGATAAAGAAAACAAAGTGGAGTAAAAACCATTATGGTTCTCAAAAGAGGTGGCAGGAAGGTTAAGGAGAAAAAGGTTGCATTCAAAAGTATAAGGAATCACAGAAGGAGACACGACAGGGAACTGTATCAATTAAAGCAGAAGGAAGTGGGAAGGCAGTCAGAATAGCAAAAGCCCAAACCAAGGAAAAATAGCCAATTCAGTTAAGAAGGGAGAAAAACCTTTTATATTTATTTATTTATTTAGCTTTTGGTGACAGGTAAGTACACTAGACAAATAATATGCCTATTTTCAGGAACGATCACGAGATTACAACAATAGGGTACAGACAGATTCAGAAAAAACAGTACATCATTACAGCACAACAACATGTGAGAATACAATGGAAGCGCTCATCAAAGAGAAAACAGGTCATATAAAACAGCAGTTTGTTTTAGCACAGATTACATTTTAGCACAACCAGAGTACGTGGTCGTGGCCAATTAATGTAAAATAAAAGTCAGGTGCACGGGTACACAACATAGTGCGGGAACAAGCAAGGTTTGGCAGGTGGTTCCTGCGAGAGCAAACTAGGGTCCAGTGGACGGAAGCCATTGCACGAGGGGGCCTGGGGCAATCACATACCGAGGCAAGTTTCAGGATGCCCCACAAGGATTCATGGAAGCACTGATGTGAGGGCTAAGCGAACATACTCAGGAAAGGAGTTCCAGAGTCTAGGAGCACACACAGCGAAGTCCCTGTCACCCATGTGAGTCCGGGAGTGGGGGAACATTCAGCATCCCGGAGCCTGGGACCTAAGTTGGTAGGGGAGAGGTCAGCTGGAGGTAGAAGCAGAGCCAGCCCTGGAGGGGTTCCGGTTCTCAGCACTTTGCCCATGAGGCACCTAGCCCAAGTCCAGGTACTTGGCTGGGGAGAGTCAGCGGAGCTTTTCATATAACTCGCAGTGGTGAGTGAGATGAGAGGTGCCAGGGCAAAGCAACAGATGTTGTTGTATGTCATGTGCCACCTCGTGAGGTGTGTTTGGGGAGCGCCAAACAGGTGCATTCCATAACTAAGGGAGGGAAGGAGGACACCCCTCGCAGGGGCCAGTCGGGCCACAGGGTGAGCCTGTATTTGGCCCTGTAGGTCAGTCCCAGTTTGCTGTTTGCTGCTCTGCAGACATTGAGAATGTGACTCCCCAGATCAAGTTGTGGGTCAAGTGTCACCCCAAGGTACTTGACTGAGAGCACTGTTGGGAGGAAGTTCCATCCGGACTGGTTATATCCAGCGGGTTGGTAGGGCTTTGATTTTGGCAGCTGAGCCAAAAGCATAGCCTGAGTCTTTTCAGGTTCAAGACTAGTTTGTGCTTGGTTACCCAGGCCAGGACATTGTTGAAGTCCTCAGACAAGTGCTTCTTGAGTGTGGCGATGTCCCTTGGAGTGAGATATAATAACCAGATTGTCTATGCATAGTGTGGCATTGCAGTTAGTTGCAGCCACTGGGAGTTGGTTGATAAAGAGGAGAAGAGGAGAGGGCCCAGGACCGAGCCCTGGGGACACAGAGGTAACCAGTAAGGGCTCGGATAGGACTTTGTTGAAACAGGTCCCTCTGCTTCTTCCATACAGGTGAGTCTGATAGCCAGGTCATAGCAGGGAGAGGCAGAGTGCCCTCAACTGTGTACAAAGCAACTTGTGATCGACAAGGTCGAATGCCTTGGACAGGTCAATAAATATGGCTCCAGAGAGTTTGCCCTGGTCCATGGCAGCCCTGATGCTTCGGAGACAGAGACCAGGGCTGTGGTGGTACTATGCCCTTACGGAATCCGTGCTGGGCCGGGGACAGGAGTTCATGCACCTGTATGTACTCGAGAGCTGCTCAGCCACTACCTTTTCGAGGAGCTTACTGAGGGATGATAGGATCGCAACTGGACAATAGTCCGGGATTTGGGGATTTCCCTGCTTCAGGACAGGGACTACCCTCACCCCTTCCAAATTTCAGGGATGACTCCTTTATAAGTGATAGGTTAAAGATATGGGCTACTGGGGAGCAATATGGGAGGCACCTAGTTTTAGTAGCTTTGGTTCCAGGTTGTCAAGGCCAGGGCTAGAGTACTGGAGAGGCCAGAGAGAAGCCTCATCATGTCCTTGACTGACACAGCTCTGAGGTAGAACTTTGTAGAGGGGTGATCCTCCTGCCCAGTGGGGAGGGAGGAGGAAGTACCCCTGTCAGGCGGGAAGAGTGTGGAGAAAGCTGATAGGTCTGAAAATAAGAATTTAGGGAGTTGGCAATGGTGTGGATTGTTACAGGATACCCTCCGATTATCATGTCGGATACCCCCAGATGAGAGGTCCCGCAGACAAGAGATTTTATGTTACTCCAGAACCGCCTGGGGTCACTGGCTGAGCTGAGTAGAGCAGACTTGCAGAAGTTGCTTTTGCAATTCTGATAGCCTTTTGCACTTGTTTCTAAGGTGCCTGTATTGCTGGAATAATGTGAGATCAAGGGAACCTTTGAAGTGGGACCAGCACTTGTCTCTGGCCCTCATTAGGGAGGAGACTCCCATGCAACCAGGGGTGGCAGACCCCTCACCCTCGGGTGACCTTCAGGCGTCTTGTCTTGCAGGGCACTGAAGGTGGCAAGAAAGTGGGTAGCTGCCACTGATGGGTCAGAGGCTCCAAATACCCTGGCCCAGTCTGTAAGGCTTAGGTCCCAAGAAACGCACAGGATCGAAACTGGAGAAGTTTCTGATCTGTAGGATTTTATGAGGAATTTTGGGGAGGAATTTCCAAACACAGAAGACTGGGAAATGGTCAGAGATGGAATCTGATAGTATTCCAGCTGAGGAGATCCTATCAGGACGGTTGAGAGGATCCAGTCCAGCAGGAGTTGGTGGATCCATTTTCGAACTGTCTGGTTGGCTCCTGAACAAGTTGAGTCAGGGCAAGATTGGCAAGTAGAGGTTCAAACTGCTTCACATTTCCACCAGTCCAGTTAAGGTTAACATCCCCCAGGATAATGAGTTTGTTGTCCCCAATGCGGGGCCAACGGAGTCCAAGAGGTGGGTCAGTCCTGGGAGCCCGCCCTTAGGGGGATTGTATGTGCAGGCTACATGCAATTTCTTGGCATTCCCAAGTAAGAGCAGTACATGCAGTAGCTCACAAGGGGAAGAGAGGGATGGCTGATGAGTTACTGGGGAGACCCTGAGGTGGTCCCTGTAAATAGATCATGATGCCACCCCCTTATTCCCTGGTCTGTCCTGGCGCATGAACTGCACTCTGGAGTACACAGGCCCAGTCCGGCACTGAGGGTTTGAGCCAGGTCTCAGTCACCCAAGGACATCTGGTTTGTATAGGGTGACCCATGACACTAGCTCATCCGATTTGGAAGCAGACTCTTATGTTGAGATGCACAATTTTGAGACCTTGCCCAGTCCCCATACCAGGGAATGGGGGTGGCTGGGTTTGTTGGGCCAGGGTCTGCTTCAATATCTACGGCCAGGAGTATTATGAGGAGGAGCCAGAGAGATATTTCTCAGAGCAGTCAGGCCTGTAGAGGGTATGCAGGCTCAGCGTCTCTTTACCCTGGTGGAGTGCATTAGACACCTGAGGTCAAGGCTCCAGGTGAGAGAATGGGGGTCTTAGTGGTCACTGCTAGTGTATTCGAGAACAAGAAGTCTGGCGCTTCATAGGAGGGAGACTTCTCCCAGTAATCTCCTGTGGACAGCGAGGGTGTGGAGACCACTCGGAGCAGGGCGAGCCCAGTATGAGTCCAGCTAGTACCAGGAATCTGTAGGAGGAGGGCTGCATGCCCTTTTCCTTCGCCATGGGTGCACCCTTCCCTTAGTGGGAGCAGTGGTGCCAGGGCCACATTCACACCAGTGGTGTTGGCCAGCTGAGGGTAAGGGCCGGGCCTCATTCTCACTAATAATCTTAGCCCAGCTAGGGGGTAGGGGCCCATCAGCTAGGATACAGTATGGAGCTTGAGGGAAAAGGGGAGATTGTTTAGGTACAATTTAGCAGTAAAAGCACTGGTATATCAAGTAGCAATCTAAACACAGTTATAACCATAAAAGTGCAAGAATAACAGTTGATGACAGTGTGGAAATAAGACACAATTAGTGGCTAGGTGGGTGCAGGGACTGGAGTAGGCTACCCCGCACACCCAGTGAGGGACTAGGTTCTCTTTGACTGTGCCTCTTTGAGAGACAGCTCTGGGCCAGGCGCTGAGTCGGCTCACACTGTGCACACTTATGTCCGACAATACTGAGTCCCCAGGACACGTTGGACAGGGTTAAAACCTACCACCGCCAAGCTGGACCTATCCTGGACATTAAGCTCTCTAGGCACTTAGAAACAGTTGTAATTCCTACTCTGCAGGGCTGTCTAGTAAGGTACAGTGATAAACACAGGAGGCAAGTCCACAGTAGCTTGACTAGGCAGTTATAGTTAAATAAAATTACGGAAACAAGAGTGAGTTGTCAGTGGTACCAGAGATAAATACTAGGTGGCAAGTCCACTGTAAAGTTGATCAGACAGCTTTGGTTGGGTGAGATACACAGAAACGAGGTGAGCTGTCTGAGATTAGGCAGCAGTGCCACAGTGTATATCTGTACCTCCCCTTAGCTGATAGGCTAAGCCAAGCCCTGAGGGCAGAGCCTTCACGCATTTAATGGGAGGAGGAGCAGGGTGGGCAGGAGGGCTGAAAATCTCCCTTTGAGGAAAATGTTCCCAGCTCAGCAGTAGGTAGGCACTCAGTGTTTCTGGTGGTTCGAGAGTGTCTCTGGACTCCTGCACTGGGGCAGGGGCAGTCAAAGCTTGGGGAATCAGAAGCCAAGGAGGCCCGCCGAGCAACCGTAGCCGCCGGCACCTCTGCACTCAGCTCAGGAGCTTGCTGGGTTACGGGGACCTTCAGGGAACAGGTCTACCTCGCCTCCCTCCAGCGCAGGGTCTCGCCGATTGTCTGGTAGACACGGGAGGAGTTGGACAAGCACCCCTATATTTTGTGGGAGAGCGTCACCAACACCACGGGCCAATGGGTGTGTGCACTTAGGTGCGAAGTCACAAAGATTCAAAAAGTTCAGCCCGGGAAGTGCAGTGGAAGTCGTTTGTTCTCGTGGGTTTCCAGCAGTCACAGAGATTCAAAAGTTCAGCTCGGGAATTCGTGATGGAAGTCCTTTGTCTCGTGGGTTTCAGCGGTCAGCCAAGCAGGGTCAGTCTCACAAAATCTCCCTTTAAGGAAAACGCTCCTGCTCCAGCGGTAGGTAGGCACTCAGCATTCGTGGTTCGGCTGCCTCCGGATTCCCTGCACCGGGCAGGGGAGTCAAAGCTTGGGGTATTACGCCGAGGAGGCCCAGCCGGAGCAACCGTAGCTGCCAACACCTCTGCACTTGGCCCAGGAGCTGCTGGGTTACGGGGAGGGCCTTCAGAACAGGTCCCCCGCCTCCCCTCCAGCCGCAGGGTCTCTTGATTGTCTGGTGGGCACATTAGGAGCATAGAAAGGTTAAGGGAGGAATAGTGAAGATTAATAGAGAGGGAGGTGGGCAGAGGGAGACAGTGAAAAGGCAGAGATACTGAATGAATACTTTGCTCAATATTCACAAAAGAAGATGAGGAGGAGTTACCAAATCAGACAATAGAAGCACTCTGGGTAGGGGGATTGACACCAGTCCATTTACAGAAGAGTCCTGAAAGAACTCCTAAAAACTCAAGGTGGACAAAGCAATGGGGCCTGATGGATACCCCAGAATCCTAAAAGAACTAAGGGAGGACCTGGTGACACCACTGACCACACTTTTAACAAATCATGGGAGGATGGGGTGGTACCTGAGGACTGGAGGAGGGCAGATGTGATTCCCCTTCACAAAAGTGGGAGCAAGGCAGAAGCAGGAAACTACAGACCTGTAAGTTTGACCTCAGTGGTAGGGAAAATGGTGGAATCACTTGAAAGAAAAGAATTGTTGAGTACCTAGAGGCCAGCAGGACTAGGACCCAAAGCAGCATGGACTTACAGCAGGAAGGTCATGTCACATGATTCTAATAGATATTTTTGACTGGGTGACCAAAGTAATAGACCAGGGAGGAGCTGTGGATATGGCCTACCTAGACTTTAGCAAGGCATTTGACACAGTCCCGCACAAAGATTAATAATATGTTAGCCAGCCTGGGAGTAGGTCCCAGGGTGGTAGCCTGGGTAGCAAACTGGTTACAAAACAGGACACAGAAGGTAATAGTGAATGGAACACATTCCGAACAAAAAGGGGTCACTAGTGGAGTACCCCAGGACTCAGTACTGGGTCCAGTCTCTTTAACATCTTTATAGGTGACATTGCAGAGGGTCTGGAGGAAGGTATGCCTCTTTGCAGATGACACAAAGATCTGCAACAGAGTTGATACACAAGGGGGTAGAAAGGATGAGAAGGGACTTGGCAAGGTTGTAGGAATGGTCAGATATATGGCAACTTAGATTCAATGCAAAGAAGTGCAAGTAATGCACCTGAAAAACAAAAACCCAGGAGAAGAGTACACAATAGCAGGTGAGTACTAACAACAACAAAAATGGAAAAGGACCTGGGGGCAGTCATATCAGATGATCTAAAGGTTGGTAAGCAATTTGAGAAGTCGGTAAGGAGAACCAGAGGAATACTGGGATGCAGAGGAAGGGCATCACAAGTAGAACAAGCATTTGTGAATGCCGAATGTTTGCTTGCTGGCATTGGCAGTGGTAGTGTAGAAGTTGCAGAGCTGCGTAATAGGAATGGCAGTGAAGTATTGAACTGAAGCCAACCCCACCACCACCCTGCAGAGAGTGACAGGCATTAGGTGTGCGCTTGGGTCAGCAGGCATAACGCCACGCCATTTCACCACACCCCACCTGCAGACACTGACAAGTGTCACGGTGTTCCTTGGGGTCTTTGGCCTTATGCACACCCATTTCATTAGGAAATACGGTGAGATGAGTGCAATATAGGAGAATGGGGTGAACTTTGGGGCCGAAGAGTCCAAGGCACACTCTCGATGCTCTCACTGGCTGCAGGGTGTGGAATGGTATGAGTATTACAGGCAAGAATCCCAAGTCACACCCGATGCCTGTCATTCTCTACAGGGTTAGGCGTTATGGTTGGAAACCCTAATACCTCAGGCATTCGTTGGTAGTTCACTCCAAATTTTCAACATGTTTTTTGTGACCCCACCTCATGAACAGGGGAATATCAGTTTGTTAATCAAGGCTGCTTATGCACAGCGACTATGGCATTTAGCACCACAGGTGCAAAAACATTCCAAACAGGATGTAAAAATGACAGCTGTACTGTTCATGGGGAGGTGTAAAAATGGCAATGTTGTAAATCTGCAGTAAAAATATTAAAAAAATGGTGAAGTCAGGCATAGAAACTGTGCAACGCACACCCGTAATATAATTAGGTTGGGATTTTTACAGCAGATTGTCAACTCAGGCATTTTGGTGCCTCTGATCATGAACAGTGTCACTGTGATTTTCTTTATCTGTGCCGAACAATGACTTCCCAGAGCGAACCACGATCTCTGCGCTGAAAGTGTGAAAACACACTAGCCATGTTGTGAAAAATTACAGCTGTACTGTTCATAAGGAAGTGTGGAAAATGCCACTGGTGAAAATCTGGACTGAAAATATTACAAAGTCATGAACTTACGAGGGGAAACTGTGCAATGCTCACTCATAACACAGTCATTTTATGGACTTTTGTCACCAAATGTTCAACATAGCCATTTTAAGACCTCTGCTCATGAACAGTGTAACTGTGATTTTCTTAATCTGTCCTAAACATTGCTTTCAAGACACCAACAGCATCATTATGCTACGATACTGTGCAAAACACATTTTGAACGACATATGAAAAATGGCAGCTGTACTGTTCATAAGGAAGTGTAATAAATGGCAATGTTGAAAATCTGGAGTGAAAATATTAAATTTGCAAACTTACGAGCATGCATAGGAACTAACGACTGCACTAGTGAAACAGTCACTTTAGGAATTTTTTCACCAAATTTTCAACATAGCCATTTTAAGACCTCTGCTCATGAACGGTGTCACTGTGATTTTCTTAATGTGTCCCATACATTGATTTTGCACATCGACCGCGCCATTGTGCGCTACATGAGCGAAACACATTTTGGGCAAGATGAAAAATGACAGCTGCACTGCTCATAAGGAGGTGTGGTAAAATGGCAATGTTGAAAATCTGGGTGAAAATATTGAAAATTCGCGAACTTATGGCGTGCGTGAGGAACTGGCGCAATAATGCACTCGTAAAACAGTCATTTTGGAATTTTTCACCAACTTCAACATAGCCATTTAAGACCTCTCTCATGATCAATGTCACTGTGATTTTTAATTTGTCCCGATATATTGATTTCACACTAGATCAGCATTAAAGCGCTACATGGGCGAAAACACATTTTGGGTGAGATGTGAAAAATGACAGCTGTACTACTCATAAGAAGGTGTGGTAAAATGGCAATGTTGAAAATCTGGGTGAAAATATTGAAAATTCACGAACTTATGGAGCGCATGGAGAACTGTACAACGACACTGTAAAACAGTCATTTTTGGAATTTTTCACCAAATTTTCAACATAGCCATTTTAAGACCTTTGCTCATGAAAAGTGTCACTGTGATTTTCTTAATTTGTCCGTACATTGATTTGCACACACCGACTGCGCATTATGCGCTACATGGGTGGAAACACATTTTGGGTGAGATATGAGAAAATGACAGCTGTACTGCTCATAAGAAGATGTGGTAAAATGCAATGTTGAAAATCTGAGGAAAATATTGAAAATCGCGAACTTCTGACGTCCGTAGGAACTATAGCCTCGCGCTAATAAAACAATCATTTTTGAAATTTTGCACCAAATTTTCAACATGGGACACCTTCTCACAGAAGATGTCACTGTCATGGCGTTATTCAGGCCTGAAGGGTGATTTTAGCAGTGACTGCGTGACGGTGACTGAAATCACCCTCGGGCCTGGAATACTCCTGTCATCGAATCATTCTAAACGTGCATCAATAAAAAAAGTGGTGCAAAAACTAAAATCTGAACATGCAATAAAGCTGAAAACCCCTATCTAGCCCATTATACAGCTTACCGGCATTTCCTCAGTTCTGGGTCGGCTTTGAAGAGTGCAGCAGTTCCCGGTCCATCAAGATCGTCCGCCAAGCCCGGAGGGTATGGGGTGAGGGTGTGGGGAGGCAGTGCGCAGTGGGTGGGTGCGGTTGTGGGAGGGGGCTGGGAGAAGCACTGTGGGACCGTTTTTATTTTGCAGGAAAAAAAAGACGACGTGGGATGTTTGCCACGCTGGGGTGGGCTCCAGCATGGCACAAGGACGGCTGGGGGGCTGTGGAGCTGACGAGGGATTAGCGCCCCATCAGCCATATGATCGTTACCACGCTGGGGTGGCTCCAGCGTGGCACCCAGTACTGGGGGTGAGGACAGTGATTGAGGAGGAGGTGACACACCAAATCTCGGATGATGGCACTATGTTTCTTGCACATGCGCAAGCAAACATAAAAAGGAAGTGGTTATCCCTCTGTACAGACAGTTGATGAGACCCCATCTGAGTACTGTGTGCAGTTTTGGAGACCTCATCTACGCAAGGACATAGACAGGATGGAAGCAGTCCAGAGGGGCAACTAAAATGGTGCAGGGTCTGCATCAGAAACCATATGAAGAGAGATTGAGAGAGCTTAATATGTATACCCTTGATGAAAGAAGGGACAGGGGGACATGATAGAAGCGCTCAAGTACCTGAAGGAATCAACAAAGTCCAGGAGGGTAACATCTTTCAGAAAAAGAGATGTAAGAACAAGGGGCACAATTTAAAGATAGAGGGGACGGCTCAGGGGTTATGTGAGGAAATTTTTTCACGGAGAGAGTGGTGGATGCATGGAACCGCCTTCCTGGGGAGGTTGTTGGGTCTAAAACAGTGGAGGAATTCAAACATGCATGGGACAGACATAAGGCAATTGTAGTGGGGGTGGCAGAAAGCAGGCTGTTGATTAACTAGAATCTGCAGCTTATCCAGTAGATAGGAAATGGGCAGACTGGGTGGGCCATGGTCCTTATCTGTCGCAAAGTCTATGTTTCTATGTAATGTTGATGTGAGCTGTTGCTTCTCTGGAGACCATGTCTCCTGGGTTTGTCTGTCTCCCAGATGAGTGCCCCAACCAAGACAGAAGCGCCTGTGGATTAGGGTCTGTCTCAGGGGCTTCCGCTGAAAAGGGATCCCTGCTCCAGGTTGGAGGGTAAAACCACCAGAGAGAGTCCTTCTTACTGGGTTGAGATCCTGACCGGCTGGTCCAGATCGTCTGACCTCTGGTCCCACTGCACCCTGAGCATCCATTGTGGGACTCTCATGTGGAGGTGGGCCAAAGAGACTGTGGAATGGCCACCGCCATGTCCCCAGAAGTCTGCAGAAGGTCCTGGCTGAGACCTGTTGAGCCATGGATACCGCCCGGCTACACCCCTTAGACAACTCCTGTCCCGCGGGAGGAAGGCTATGCCCTGAACTGTATCAAGGACTACTCAGATGAATAGGAGTCACTGACTGGGCTCTGGGGAAGACTTTGGAAGATTCAGGGTGATCCCCAACTCTCGGAAGAGAATAAAGGTGTCTTTGAGAGTGTGAAGTAGCTGAGTCCTGGAAGGTGCTGCCAGGAGCCAATCGTCTAGGTAGGAGAAGATGTAATGGCCCTGGCATCTGACAGCCACAGCCACCACTGGTAAGCATTTGGTGAAGACTCGAGAGTGGAGAAGAGCCGAATGATAAGGCTCGAACTGATAATGTCTCCCTGAAGTGGAACCTCAGGAACTTTCAATGGGAGGGAAGACCTTTTCTGCTTATAGGCGGCCCTGCTTATCCAGGAGCAGAGCCAATCCTTGGTGCAAGAGGGAATGAGACCTGGCAGAGTGACCATCCTGAACTATTTGTACTCCATGAGAAGATTTAGGAACTGATGTCCAGGATGGGCCGAAGGTCCCCGGTCTTTTGGAACCCAGAAAAATGGGAATAATAACTCCATCCCTGTTGTCCCTAGGGGACCAGCTCTATTGCCCATTTCAACAAAAGGACCTGGATCTCTCCTTCTATCAGAGGAATGTGCAAAGCAGGATAACAGGAGGGCCCTGGTGGTTTTTCCTGAGAGATCTGGATGAACTCAAGAGTATGTCCTCTCATTAGGTCTAGAACCCAAAGGTCTGTTTTGACTCTACTCCATTCCTCTTGGTAGAGGGAGAAGCAACCCTACTGCCTCCCATTGCCTCTGCTGGAGGAGGGCTGGTAGCAAGTCATTGGGTAGATCTGGGAACCGGCAGAGAGGGCTGGCAGGACTTGGGGCTCTAGAGGTCAAGCTCCCAGAAGCTTGGGTTGTAGCCTTCTCTTAAAGCCACATCTCTGCAGGAATTGGCTGCTGGTATTTTGCCCTGAGGGCTTCTGAAATGACCATTTATGAAAAGGTTTCTGGTCCTCCTTATATAGCTTCGGATGGACCAGATGGACTTCCGGAATCTTGGAGGTGAGAGATGAGTTTTCCGTCTCCTCCCCAAAAAGGACGGAACCCTGGAATGGAAGGTCCAGGATTCTGGACTGCAGATCCTCGGAGAATCCTGAGACTCTGAGCCAGGCGTGACACTGAAGGCAAACCCGGAAGCCACTCCCCCGAGGCTTGAGTTTGCAGTGTCGAGAGAGGCTCTCAAACATGACTGCCTACGTACAAATCTGACTTCAATAGGTCCAGAAGTTCAGTCTTTTGTGCAGAGTCTGGTAAGCCTTGAGCCACTTCTAGGCCCTTTCTCCCACATATCATTCTGGTACTGGACCATATGCATGAGGAAACTCAAAGAATGTATGGAACAGGTGGAGGCAGAATAAACCTTCTTGCTCACCTGATCCAGGAATCTGGACTCAACATCAGAAGGCTGGGAGCTGAGGTGTTTAGGCTTTTAGATTTATCATGGGCAGCCGTAATCACCATGGAGTCCAACTGAGAGTGTTCTGCTAGAAAGGCTCCTCCCTCGGGGCTCGGTACAGCCTGTCTGATTTTTGGGAACTGCCGGGTAGTGAGGGGAGGGATGCTTCCAAGTGATCCTAGTAAGGCACTGGAAGGTATCCACAAGAGGAGGAATGACCAAAGGCTTTGGCTCCTTCTGCCTCAAGTATTTTGCCAACCTCTGGTGCTCGGATCCAAGTCCTCTGTCTTCCATCCATTGGGATGGATGTGCTTCATGATGTCCATGAAGGTTGGATTGTCAGAAGGAGATCTGGGAGTGTCCTTCTCTTCAGGGGACACTGGCTTCCTATGAGAGAGAACAGTCAGACCCAGAAGAACTGGGATGTGAACTGTGGCCTTCAGAGGAGCAGGAGGCTGATCTTGAATGAGCTGGGGATCTGCTCCTCTCATACAAGCATCCGTCTGCTGGGAGACCGGCATGACTATGGGACGAAGATGACTGTGGGACCGGCGATGACTGGTCGGCATGATGATGGCTTTCAGACTGGCGTTGGCTATATGACTGTCTCATGCTAGGGGAGTGACAGTGAGTGGTGATACTAGACCTGGAGCATCATTGGTGCTGATGTTCCTTGCGTAGTCCGACCACGGGTATCCACTGGGGTGTGTGACCATGGCTTGGGCTTTGGAGAGGAACTTTCAGGCGTGGAAGAGGATGACTTTTCAACAGCCTTTGTCCCTTACCTCCTCCAGAGTCAGAGTTGGGTCCAGCTGCAGTGGGAGTACATCCTTTTAACCTGACCCCACCAGAATTGAAAAAGTTCTGTGAGCTCCTTCTTGGTAAACTGTGCTGTGGTAGACCCCGCTGGAAGTCTGGGTTTGTCCAGTGTGTGAGGAACTATAGGCGAGGATGGGAGGTCAGGTAGGTCCTTGGGGAAGAATCATCTTCCTGATCCATAGGAGTAGAGGCCCTACAGGCGGCGAGCGTTGTCGACCAGGTGATGCCTTGGCAACGTCCACTCCTTCTCTTGTGCCATCAATGGTTTGGAGCCATCCAGCTTAGAAACCGTCATCGGCTTCAGTTTGGAAGGCTGAGCCATAGAGGGCATTGTGCCGATGCTGGCTTTGAACCTGTCTCCACTCCCTGTCTTCAGAGGTCTTGCCGGGCCAGGAACAACCAAAGTCAGGATTTTTTCACGGCAGGCCGAAAGCCCCACAGAAGAAAGAAGAACCAGAGATTCTGACTCCTCGAGGTGGAGGAGCCGAAGGGTGCTACCTTCACCTTCAGGTTAGAAGAGGCCGGCATGGAGACTGGGCCCTGACCACCGCTGCCTGACGCTGCAGTGGCTTGGCTGGAGTGGTAGTGTCTTGCTGCCCTGTGGAGTGCTGCAGGTGGCAAGAGTGGTCAGACCACCACGACCCAGAAGAGGACATCTTCTTCTTATGGGGTGACCTTAGACTGGCCCCGGTCCTTTTCGTGGACCTTCTGTTGGTCCAAGTCCTATTTCTTTCTTTATGTTTAGTGGACCGGAAGAGGAGGAGGACTGTTCTGCTGGCAAGCATTGCATCACAGCCACCTGCTGTTCTAAAAGATGGGCCTCGAGAGCCTTTAGGTGGCAAATTCTGGTCCTGCCTGTAAAGCCGCTGCAGACTGACAGGCCTTGGAGTCATGGTCCGCCCGAAGCAAAGATGCCAGCCTCGTGGGTGTCCTTAGCTGGGATCTGGCAGCCACAGGCACAGTTTGTCCTCTGTTTTTCAGATGAGGAGACCATCGAGGTGAGGACAACATGCAGTAGTAGGTGGAAAAAGGGAAAAAGTTGACTTTATGAGAAATAAAACGAGAAAAACTTTGCTAGAAACTACTAGACTAAAGGCAACCAAAGAGCGAAGCAAACAGGTCTGTGGTAGGAAAAGAACTGAGGTGGGGCTGGGGATCATCCCCTGATATACCATTGGCAACATCAGGTGACCCCCACTGAGACCAGTTAGCTAAAGTTCTGATGGGTCCCAGCACATGCGGCATAGTCCTAATTGCAATAGCCTGCTGCAAGAGCTCCCACCGAAGTAAGATCTACTGTTACAGGTGAGTAACCTGTGTTTCTAAGGATGTGGATATGTTGTTCTATCCACATGTTCTAGAGACTCCTAGCAGTTCTCTAGGAGGAGGGAGGCAAGGTACACCCCTAATTAGGAAATAAGGACTGAGAACTGAAGCCCCAAAATCAGCATCCCGACGTGACTCTAGGTCAATGTGGTAATGAGAAATGAAGGTGTGTGCTGACTTCCAGGTAGCAGCCCTGCAGATTTCCTGGATAGGAACATCCCAGAAGCAGTCACCGTCGTAGTGGTATGGCGGGTGGAATAAGTCATTAGCCCTCCAGGAGGCTACCTACCGACAACCTATAGCAGAGATCAATGCAGGATGTGATCCACCTGTCAATCATCTGCTTGGCTGCAGGTCTGCTAGGTGCAGCTTCAGCATAGGTGACAAACAGCTGGCGACCCTCTCAGTGAACTCCAGCTGTGCACGCTTTATAATAAGCGGCGCTCACCTCAGGTCCAGAGTATGGAGCCTGTGTTCAGCCTCGAGGTGTGATTCGGGAAGAACACTGGAAGAGTCATCACATGATTAAGGTGAAACTTCAACACAACTTTAGGGAGGAACTTCAGGTTAGGGCGCAGGACAACCTTGTCCCTATGGAAGACCAGGTAAGAAGACTCCACCGAAAGCACCTGGAGCTCACTAATCCTTCTGGCTGACATGATAGCCACGGGAAGGTGGTCTTCTATGACAGGTAAGATATCTCACACTTGTGCATCGGTTGAATGGTTTGCCCATGAGCTTTGCCAAAACCAGCAACAAGTGTCACGGTGGTGGTGGTTCACAGACCAGAGGGAAATGTGGTCAAGGCCCTTGAAAAGCACCAGACCACCTTCTCCTGCACCACCGACTGCTGACCAGCCCATGCTTGGTTAGCAGAGATGGCTGCCAGGTGCACCTTAAGGGTCGACAACAAGTCTGCTTTGGAAAGAGACCACGGTAGTCCAAAATGCTAGTCATTGACAGGATAAAGGGCCCAGCCCTTTGCCCTGACACCAAATGGATAATCTCTTCCATTTGAAGGCATAGCACGTTCTGGTCGATTCCTTTCTAGATGCCTCCACTACAGTGAGGACATCTTCAGAGAGACCAAAGCCTGGAACTCTAGCCACTCAGGAACCAGGCTGTCAGGTGCAGGGATTGAAGGTTCAGGTGGAGTACCTTCCCTGATTGATTAACAGTAGGTCTGGGCATATGGGAAGATGCCTCAGGAGCCTGTTGCTGAGACTGAGGAGATAGGGGTACCAAAACTGTTGAGGCCAGTCTGGAGCCACCAGGATCACCTGTGCCTTGTCCCTCCTGCCCTTGTGTAGTATCTTGTGGATCAAGGGAAGTGGAGGGAAGGCATAGAAGAGGCCTGGGGTCCAGGGCCTTGAGAAGGCATCCCCTGCAGTGAGTGAGGGGTGGACACAATACAGCCTCAGCTTTGAGTTCTCCCTGAGGCAAACAGGTTCCACTGGGAGAACAGACTGTGAACTACCTCCGGATGGAGAGACCACTCATGAGACAACTCGTCCACCTGGCTGAGGGCATCTGCCAGCTGGTTGGAGGTCCCTGCCACATGGATAGATAGAAAATCCACCTCCAGGCTGCACACGGAGACCAGATGTGAAAGTTTCCTTACATGGGGCAGGGAGTACATCCCATCTTGCTTGTTGAGGTAGTACATGGTGTTGTCCATCTGGACTTGGACCACTTGATCCGAACAAATGGAGCAAAGACAGTCAGTGCCAACCCGGACAGCTTGGAGCTCCAGCAGGGTGATGTGGCACCACGACATCTCAGGGGTCCAGAGCCCATGGACTCTGTGTTCCCCAGATAGGCACCACAACCCATAAGAGAGGCGTTAGTTGTCAGGATGACCATCAGTTCAGGGCAGACAAATGGGATCCCTTCCTGCAGATGTTCTGGGATTAGCTGCCACTGGAGGGCATCCCACATCCGCTGGCTCACAGTGACCAGCTGGTCAGAGTGACCCTTGCACTGAGACCACTGGCAGGCCAATTCCCACTGCATGGAGCACATATGCCAATGAGCCCATTGGACCATGATGGTGCAGGCTGCCATGTAACCCAGAAGGCACAGGAAGTCCCAGGCAAGGCACAAGCCCCAACCAGAAATGATAGGGCAAAGGAGGAGAGAACCTCCACCCTGTCCGCTGGGAGCCAGGCTCTGGCTCAGCAAGAGTCAAGCTCTGCCCCAATGAAGCTGATCACCTACGAGGGCATGAGTTCTGAATTGGCCTTGTTGACTAGGAGGCCAAGATTGATGTTGGTCTGGAGGTCAGGTCCCTGGACTACTCCACCTCCTGCCTGGAGGAACCTGCTGTCAGCCAGTCATCCAGGTATGGGTACACCTAGGCCCCTCGGCACCTCAGGTAAGCTGCCACCAATGCAGTGCATTTGGTGAAGACCCTGAGGCTAAGGAGAGGCTGAATGGCATGGCCTGGAACTTGTGGAGGGTTCCTGGCTTGAAGCGGAGGAACCCTCTGTGGGACAGACAGATCGGGACGTGAAAGAACACGCTCTGAATATCCATGGAGCAAACCACATGTCTTGACCCAGAGATGGTATGATCTGGGACAGAGTTACCATCCTGAAGGATGAGGAGACTGGGGTACCAAAACTGGTGTGGCCAGTTTGAAGCCCCCATGATCACCCATTCTCTGTCTTTCCTCACCTTGTGCAACACCTTGTGGATCAGGAAATGAAGGGAAGGCATAGAAAGGCCCAGGGTCCAGGGCCTGGAGAAGGCATTCCCCCTGCAGCAGTGAGGGGGTGGGCACAATACAGCCTCAGCTTTGAGTTCTCCCTGGAGGCAAACAGGTCCCACTGGGAGAACAGACTGTGACTACCTCCGGATGGAGAGACCACTCATGAGACACCTCGCCCACCCGGCTGAGGCGTCTTCCAGCTGGTTGGAGGTCTCTGCCACATGGATAGATAGAAGATCCACCTCCAGGCTACACGGGAGACCAGATGTGGAGTTTCCTTACATGGGGCAGGGTACATCTCGTCTTGTTTGTTGAGGTAGTACATGGTGTTGTCCGTCTGGACTTGGACCACTTGATCCCGAACAAGTGGAGCAAAGACAGTCAGTGCCAGCCGGACAGCTTGGAGCTCCAGCAGGTTGATGTGGCACCACGACACCTCAGGGTCCAGAGCCCATGGACTTGTGTTCCCCAGATAGGCACCCCAACCCATAAGAGAGGCGTTAGTTGTCAGGATGACTATCGGTTCAGGGCAGACAAATGGGATCCCTTCCTGCAGATGTTCTGGGATTAGCTGCCACTGGAGGGCATCCCACATCCGCTGCTCACAGTGACCAGCTGGTCAAAGTGACCCTTACACTGAGACCACTGGCTGGCCAGTTCCCACTGCATGGAGCGCATATGCCAATGAGCCCATTGGACCATGGTGGTGCAGGCTGCCATGTAACCCAGAAGGCACAGGAAGTCCCAGGCAAGGCACAAGCCCCCAACCAGAAATGATAGGGCAAAGGAGGAGAGAACCTCCACCCTGTCCGCTGGGAGCCGGGCTCTGGCTCAGCAAGAGTCAAGCTCTGCCCCAATGAAGCTGATCACCTACAGGGCATGAGTTCAATTGGCCTTGTTGACTAGGAGGCCAAGATTGATGTTGGTCTGGAGGGTCAGGTCCCTGGACTACTCCACCTCCTGCCTGGAGGGACCTGCTGTCAGCCAGTCATCTAGGTATGGGTACACCTAGGCCCCTCAGCACCTCAGGTAAGCTGCCACCAATGCAGTGTATTTGGTGAAGACCCTGAGGCTAAGGAGAGGCCGAATGACATGGCCTGGAACTTGTGGAGGGTCCCTTGGCTTGAAGTGGAGGAACCTTCGGTGGGACAGACAGATCGGGACATGAAAGAACACGTTCTGAATATCCATAGAGCAAAACCACATGTCTTGACCCAGAGATGGTATGATCTGGGACACAGTTACCATCCTGAAGGATGAGGAGACTGGGGTACCAAAACTGGTGTGGCCAGTTTGAAGCCCCCATGATCACCCATTCTTTGTCTTTCCTTACCTTGTGCAACACCTTGTGGATCAAGGAAATGAAGGGAAGAGGCTAGAAAGACCCAGGGTCCAGGGCCTGGAGAAGGCATTCCCCTCCGCAGTGTTCCCTGCTGAGAGGCAGCGGGCACGGTACAGCCTTACATTTGCTTCTCCTGAAGGCAAACAGGTCCACCAAAGGGTGCCCACTGGGAGAACAGACTGTGCACTACCTCTGGGTGGAGAGACCACTCATGAGATGCCTCGTCCACACATAGAAACACAGACTTTGATGGCAGATAAGGACCAAGGCCTTCCAGTCTGCCCATTTCTTTTTCTACCTTATGAATATGCCATTGGCCTTTGCTCTGTCAGTGGCCTATCTATTCATACTCATCTGTATTGCTCTCTTATGCCTATCCCATGCCTGTTTGAAGCCCTGCACTGTATTCATATCCACCACTTCCTGAGGTAGGCAATTCCATGCATCCACCACCCTTTATGTGAAAAAGAACTTCCTCACATTACCCTTAATCAGCCTCCCTCTAATCTCATGCTATGTCTCTGTCTGCTATTTTTTTATATTGAAACATGTTAGACTCTTTTCACCTTGTTAATGTCCTCAAGGTGTTTGAATGTTTCGATCATATCGCCTCTCTCCTTCCTTTGCTCTAGGGTATACATATAGAGCTCTGTTAATTTGTCCTCATATGTTTCTGATGCAGTCCCTGCACCATTTTGGTTGCCCTTCTCTGGACTGCCTCAATTTGGTTAATGTCCTTGAGAGGTGTGGCTTCCAGTACTGCTGCAGTACTCAGATGGGACCTAACCAGTGTCTTGTAAGGAGGGATTATTACCTCCCTCTTATGACTTGTGATACCCCTACTAATACACCCCAACATCCCCTAGCCTTACCTACTGCTTTAGTGGTCTGCTTGGATGATTTCGGTCATCTGTGATGATGATGCCCAAGTCTCTTTCTTCCCTTGTGACTGCCAGCAACTCCCCCAGCCTATAGGTGGCTTCAGGTTTCTCTTCCCTATCGGCCTGATCTTGCACTTCTTTGTGTAAACCCCAGTTGCCACTCTTCCGACCATTTTGCCAGTTTATCCAGGTCTCTTCTCATTCTGCCCACCCCATCTGGATCATCTACTCTGTTGCAGATCTTGGTGTCATCTGCAAACAGACAAACCTTACCTCCAGTCCATCTGCAATGTCACTGATGAAGATATTGAAGAGAACTGGCCCCAGGACTGATCCCTGAGGTACCCCACTTGTGACTTGCATCTCTTCTGACTGTATACCATTTACCACCACTCTCTGTTTTCTGCCCGTCAACCAGTTTGCAACCCAGTTGACCAACTTCTGACCCACCCGAGCCTACTCAGCTTATTAATCAATCTTCTATGTGGGACAGTATCGAAGCTTTGCTGAAGACAAGGTAGGTGACATCAACTGTCTCCCTTGGTCCACCACTCTGGTTACCCAGTCAAAGAAATCTATGAGATTAGTTTGACAGGACCTTCCTGTTGTAAACCCATGCTGTCTTGGATCCTGTGCTCCTATGGGTACCAGGTGTTGCACTATCCTTTCCTTAAGGAGTGCCTCCATAATCTTGCCCACTACTGAGGTAAGACAGACTAGTCTGTAGTTCCCTGCCTCCTCCCTGCTACCACTCTTTTGAGGCGGTATCACATGAGCCCTTCTCCAGTCTTCTGGGACCTCCTGTGCTCAGAGACTCACTAAACGGTTCTGATAATGGCTCTGCTAGTTCCACCATTAGCTCCTTAAGTATCCTGGGATGTATGCCATCAGGTCCCATTGCCTTGTCCAGCCTGAGCTTATCAAGCTCCTGTAGGACCATTTCTTTTGTGAAGGGCTAGTGCACACCTCCTCCTCCCCTATGTCCAAACAGCTGATAGCATCCGCCAGCGGTTAGAGACACCAGCCACATGGATGGCCAGGAGATTAGTTGCCAGGCTGCGAGGAGAGTCCAAACATGGAGCGCTTCCCTGCACAGAGAAAGGGATTGCATCCCACCCTGTTTGTTGGGGTAGTACATGGTCGTGGTATTGTTCATCTGGACCTGAATGACCTGACCCAAACATGTGGAGCAAAGGCTGTCCATGGCAGATGAACTGCCCGCAGTTCCAGCAGGTTCATATGGCTTCGGGACTCCTTGGTGGCCCAGAGCCCGAGGACTCTGTGATCCTATAGGTGGGCACACCAGCCCATCAGGGAGGCATCAGTTGTCAGGATGACTGTAGGCTCAGGCGGACAAATAGGATACCTTCCTGCAGATGTACTGGGACCAACCACCACTGGAGGGCATCCCACATCAACTGGGTCACAGTGACCGGCTGGTCAGTAGCCCTTGCACTGAAACCATTGGTGGGCCAACTCCTTTGCAGAGAGCATACTCCAGCAGACCCAATCGACCATGCTGGTGCATGCCGCCATGTATGCCAGGAGGTGCAGGAAGTCCCGAGCAGGGTAACTGCACAACCCTAAATGATTGGGCAAAGAAGGAGAGAACATCCACCCTTGTCTGCTGGGAGTCAAGCCCTGGCTCTGTAAGAGTCAAGCTCCATCCTGATGAAGTTGATCACCTGCAAGGGCATGAATTCCGACTTGGTCTCATTGACCAGGAGGCCAAGAGAGATGCAGGTCTGGAGGCCAGATCCCTGGACCGCTTCACCTTCTGCCTGGAGGGACCCACATTCAGACAGTTTTCTAGGTTGGGGTAAACCTGGACTCCTTGATACCTCAGGTAGGCTGCCACCACTGCCATGCATTTGGTGAAAGCCCTGGGGGCTGAGGACAGGCTGTATGGCATGGCCTGGAACTCAGTAGAGGATTCCCTCTGCCTGGAACTGGAGGAATCAGCGATGGGACAGACAGATTGGGATGAAAAAACACATCCAGAAGATCCAGAGAGCAAAACCACATGTTTTGCTCGAGAGATGGTATGCTCTGAGACAGAGTGACCATCCTGAAGGTGCGCCGCCTGAAAAAAACATGTTCAGGTCATGCAGATTTAAGATGTGGCGCCAGCTCCCATCAATTTTGGCACCAGTAACTACCTGGAAACAAACTCTGGGTGTTCTGAAGGGTCTGAGACAGGAGCCAAGACCTCCCTGTGGAGGAGCTGGGCAATGTCATCCTGAACGGCGACAGGATGTCCATGACATGACGCTTTTCTGTGGGGCACAGGGTTAGCATGGTGGGTATGCCTCGAAATTCAGAGTCACACCTGACTGACCACCTCGAGAACCCACCTGGCCGTGGTGACAGTGGACCATAGATACATAGACAGTGTCAGCAGATAAGGGCCTATGGCCCACCCAGTCTGCCCATTTGAGCTTGTAAGTTCAGTTTATGTTTTCCTAGAAGTCTGTTGCCCCTTACCCTAACCAGGCAGAAAGGAAGTGGTGGAGCCAGCTCCGTCATCCCATCACTGGGTAGGCTTAGAAGAGGCAGAGAGCCTGGCTGAGGAACTTCCGGGGCCTCGGCCACTAGGCTCTGAGGACAACCATGGCCATAGACTTTAGTTGAGTTGCCAGGCCTGAGCCTGTTGTCCAGCCTGTGGCAGGGCTGGTTTGGCTCTGAGGCAGAGAGGGGCTGAAAGAGCTTCTTTTCTGCTGCTTAGAACCCTTTGGGTCTCTCTGAGCAGATGTCACCGAGTCCAAGGTGGCATTGGACTTCTCTGTATAGGTAAGGTGCCCCTTGACCCGGCCTGAACAAGTTGGTACCCAGGAAGGGGACGTCCACAGCTTGTGCTGGGTATCCACCATGAAGGTCGAGATCCTCTTCCAGGCTCTGCGGCACAAAGCCACTGCAGCCACTATGGACCGGTTGCAGGAGTTGCCAATGTTCATGGCAGTCTGGAGCTGTTGTAGCCACAACTCAACCTGATCCTGGACTTGTTTGACCATGGTCTGCAGGTCCACTGGGAGATGAGGAAGCACCTCATCAAGCTACCCAGGAGGGCATGCGAGAAATGGGCTACCAGAAGGGCTGAACTCATTTCAGCCATATGGTCCAATTTTTAACTCCTTATCGGGTAGCTTGTCAACATCCATACGTTGCCAGTGCACCTGAACACAGAGTCAGACATGACACTCTCAGTCGAAGGACACTCTGTAAATCCTGAAAGGGAACCAGTAGGGACCACATGCTTGCAGGCCATCTGGGCCGTTGGTAAGAGCAGGAGCTGGGTGCTGCCACAACTCCAGAGGCAGGACCAAGGATGGCGTCTGCCACGGAAAGCCTCCCCAGGAGTCACCCCAGTCCAGGATCTCAGTGAGCAGGTACCAAACCTCTTCTGAATGGGTTCCAATGGGAGACCCATAGTTTCCAAGATGGGACGGAGAAGGCTCCCAAAGAAGTAGGGCCCGCCATGATCTGTCGACAGATCTTCAGCGGACTCCAAGTCCACTAGATGGGAGTGCAAGGAGGAACCCTCCATTTCCGAAGATTCATGGAAGAGGGTCAACCACCAGAGTCCCCACTGACCTTCGGGGATGGTCGGTGGTAATGTGACTCCAACAGCTGATGGGAAAGACCCAAGGCTAGGCAGGACTCCTTAGTCAGACACCGGTCTTGGCTGTTTGAGTGGCGGCTCCAACAAAATGCGTCGGAGAGGCCGAGCTGGGACCTGACAGGTCAGCTTCTGCCAAGGTGGAGAAGGCTTCAGCCTCTGCGGTAAAAGCCATGTGATGGCCAGGGTTGAAGCTGGAACAGGCTTTACCCCTGTGAAGAGTAGCTGTTGCCACATGAAGTCCTCACAGCGCAGGCACGCAGCTTGCGCCAGAGCCTCTCCTCACCTGAGGAATAGTGGTGCCATCGCTACACCAAACATTGAGAGCATGAGAGTCAATGTGGGCTGCTTGACTCAGGGCTCAGAGAGCAGGACTGTGACCTTGACCGGCTCTATGACACCAGTTCGACAACTTCATTGTCGACCAACATTACAGTGATGGCTTTATGTTGGCCGCAATTGCAGTTGGCATAAACCGCTCACTATAGACTTGAAACCCCATGCGTGGGCTCTGCCCCTACACCCCTGTAATCTAAACTTATCAACTCCAGTCGGAGTTGATTTGGGAGGGTGCAAGACCCCAGAAACCAGTGCGGGTCCTCAGGTGACAGTATAACGACCTGTCTATGTTGTCGCTGTACTGTCGCTCACGGTGCAGGTTTTGCTGTGCGATTGGCATACACTTCCAACCACTGGGGCCGGCTGAAGGTGGGTCTCAGAGGGCAGCAAGTGCCTGGTCTCCTCCTGGTCTAGAGGCTCTGGGTCAAGAGGTGGCAGATCAGCAGACTGATCCATCCTCCTAAATGAGCGGTAGGACCGGGGTCCTAGAAAGGGAGATGTTAGCCTCTTCTGTTGACAACAGGTTGACCAGCTTGAGAAACTCTTGGCGGCATTGACCTGCATCTCGACCAACTGGCCCAACAAAGGAGATCGATGGGGCCATGACCTGAGCTGAAGAACCGACTGAAATCGGACCCTCTGGAGAAGCATGGGAATCGGAGGCCCGAGGAGTGCTCCTGAACCCACGATCGATGGCGAGACTGTTTCATGTTCCTTTTAGATTTGGATTTTGACTTAGTGCCCCTAGGGACCCAGCCCATGGTGTGAAGGGCCTGGATGCCCCTGTGCAGGAGGCACCCAAGGAGAGTGGCAAAAGTCAGAAACCCGAAGAAGCCTGAGCTCGTGGCCTGGGCGTGGCTTCTCAAATACAGCAAGTTGTTCGGGACCCGTGGGCTGTGAAGACCACCTGATGGGCATCCTTAGATTTGATGGATGGAACCCGATCGTCTGGATGATCCAAAAGCAGGTGGGCATGGTGATCCTCTAACGTGAATGGATGAAAGGTGCATCACATGCTGCATGCCTGAGGATCATGCTCATGGCCCAGGCAGTAGATGCACATGTTGTGCGGGTCCATCTGGGACATCTTCTGTCCATAGGCACATTTTCGAATCCCAGCTCCGACTTAGCATCGGCATGCTGGAGTCTTGGAGGAGTAAGCCTGAAGACAAAGTTAAAAAAAAAAATCAAGTGTAATACATAAACGGCCTTCTCAGCATAAGAGCAGTAAGGAGGAACCCTCTGCTCCAGCGGAAAGAAAGATCTGTGGTGCCGATGGAGTTACCACCGGTGGGTGGAGAAGCCAGCTTGAAGACGTTCTGGCAAGCCTTAAAGAGGAAAGGAACACTGCCTGTAGTGTGGATAGAACACCATATCCACTCCCTAGAATCTCCTGTCTTCTGAGATGGGCTGCCACCTCTGCCAGGAACATTGTGAAAACCCTGGGAGCTGAAGAAAACCCAAATGACAGAGCTGCAAACTGGTAATGGCCAGAGGGCAGCCTGAATCTAAGGTACTTTCTATGAGAGGTCCTGATTGGAATGTGAAGTAGGCATCTTTGAGGTCAAGGAAGGCTAGCCAGTCTCCCTGTTGTAAGGATGAGATCACGGACAGGGTGAGCATCTTGAATTTGGGATTGAACAGATGCTTGTTCAGGTACCTGAGATCTAGAATGGGTCACCAGTCCCATTTTTCTTTTGGTGAGAAAGTACCTGGAATAGAGGCCTCTCCCCATTGAGAGAGGGACTCTTTCCACTGGATTTGCTGACATGAGAGACCATACCTCTAACTCCAGCAGACTTTTTTCTGTGGGGGTTAGAGGTTTGAAACTCATGTGGCCCTGCTGTGTGGTAATTTTGAACTGCAGGGTAAGACCTTGACCCACCACCCCCAGCACCCACTTGTCTGTGATGATACATTGCTGCTGGTGAAGGTAGTGAGTCAGCCTTCCTCCTACTGGCAGAGGGGTGGCGGCCTGGGCCTTCCAGTCAGGGGTTTTGTTTTGGTTGAATTTTTGTTGAAGGAGTGGATCAGTACATTTCTGAGCCCTTCTTCCTCTTCCCCTAAGGACCCTCTCATCTGAGAGTAATCCAAGGGCATGGGCATTGGCATAGGGTACAAGGCCCTGGGATAGTAACCCCTAATCTGCTCCCTCTACTTTGGGACTTGCAGGAAGTAGAGGCTTTCTCTTTAGCTGCATTGCTCTAATAGGTGGTTTGATATTTCTCCATCTTTTCATGAATGCCTCTGTTTTGTCCCCAAAAGAGAACTGTTCTCAAAGGGATGCCCACAGCTTTAGTCTGGGTGTCCTGAGAGAGACTGGTAGTTCTCAACCAGGCAAACTGCCTGAGAGAGATAGCTTGAGCCATAGCCCTGGAGGCAGTGTCATTGGCATCCACAAGCCATATGAAACTGGTATTTTGTGGCTTCCAAGGCAGTTTTAACAGATTCTGCCAGACCCTGTGATACCTTTTAGGGGTTGGTGACTGATAGCCAGGACTGAATTCCAGAGAGCCTTCTGATACTGAACTGTGTGTAACCCCCTGCAAATGGGGGTTCCCAAAAGTCTTCCAGGAGCTTGCCTGAATGCTCCAAGCCTGAGTGGTGTTTGGCGTCTGAGCTGCCTGTGATTGCAAGTGAATGCTATTTGAGCCTCCACATACTGTCTCTTTAAGAACTGTCTGCTTGCAGACTTAATAAGTTTGTATGGAGGACTGTGTATTTAATGCTCAAATCCCGCCCGAGCTGTGGAGTAATCGCTCCATTTTATAGGTCGCTAGAAGGTGCAAAGGAGCCCATCTGAAAGCTGTAACTGTTTGCCCGTAATCATTTAAAGCATTAGCAAAGCTGTGGTTTGTCTAACCTGCCTTTATTGCAGCTCGGACTCTCTGTGTGTTACCTCTCCATTTTGGACCTAAACTGCTGTGCTGGGCTAATTGGGTTAAGGGAGCCCTAAAATGGAGCCTGTGGGCGAATCAGAACTTGAACTCTAATTTGAGCCAACCACAAGGGTATTGTATGGGCAGTGACTCTGGGAAATGTAGCTTTGACCATGGTGCCTTTTTCTACCAACAGAAGGAGTCTTATTGTGAGTGACAGCTGAATCAGCCAACAGAATAGTGTGGAGCTAAAAGAAATGCCCTGCTCTGTGACTGGAAAGATCAGATCAGTTGTGGCAGTGAAGAGAGAGAAGGAGCTGTGTGCTTCTGAGGTGTATAGTTTAGCAGGAAGCGTGTGAGACCCTGAGTTTTGGTCTGCAGCCTTTGTGAGTGCCAGTTTGGACTGAATCCGAGTTGTGAGGAGAAAGAAGCACTGGAAGTGTGGAAATCAGGCTCACCCTGTAGAAGACTGGAGAAATTGCTGAATCGCGCTAGGTCTGTCAGGAACTGAAGCTGCTGTGTGTGCTCCCGGTATCTTGCAGTAATTGCGATTGGGATAGAGGAGCAACCTGCCTGGTATAGTACTTTCTTTTACATATGAATGTGCATACTGCTTGTAGGGAATTGCTATTTTCAATCCCCTGTGCTGTGTGTTGAAGCTGGAAGCAAACCCAGCTTGTCTCGAACGAAATCGCTTGCTATAAACTGCAGTGGGGTCCAGTCACAAGGACCTTGTCTCCATGCCCTGCTGTTTCTGACAATCCAGAAAAACATCCACCATCCAGTTCTCAGCTTGGGTGTTGTGAGTACAAATCAGGGTATTCCCCTGCAGCCTGTTTTCAATCACAAGTGTGTCATCTAATTCTTGTTGTTTCTTTTGCTTCATGGACTGAGCCATCAGGCTCCAGATTACAATTGGGTGTTGTGCATATATTTTCTTCTACAGGGTCCTATCCATCTGCACCTGCCGCCAACCCCGGCAACAGACCTGGCTAGCCCACCGCTACGGGTACCCAGAGTGTGACTTTTCAGACCCTGTATGTGTGCACAGTACTATGATTTAATGCCACTAATTAACCTGATTTCCCTCCCTTGTTACTGTTCCTAAATAAATCAGATTTGTTGTTGTTAAACTTTAAACTCTCTGAAGTGTCAGTACCTTCATGCCAAGCACTGTATTGGTTTGTGTATGCTACTTAACCTTATTTTCAGGGGTTCTCAGAGAGCCGAACCTGCGAATCAGTCTCGAGGTAAGTGGTACCTTATGAATGAACAGTATGTACATGTGGGGTATTGGTACTGCAACACCTGTGCATCGTGTGGGCCATTAGAGGGATTAGAAGGGGGTCTTAGTGTCCCAGAGGCTGTGACCAAACTAGACCAACCATTACAAACCCTGACCTCTGGGTGGAGGCACCCGCCATAGAACCTAGGCCACTCAACCTGTCAGTAGTCAGCAGGCAGGGTGGTAGCCCCTGGATAGCGCCACCTGGGGTTACATTTTGGAGGCTCGCTGCTGGGATTTTGTGTCCTCTAGTGGCCACATTTATGAACCACTGTAAAAAGATAAATGGGTACCCCGACAGAAGTGGCTGTGCACCGGTTGGTGGAGTGGTGTACTGGGGGTAGATCGACCCCAAAATGCTATGCTTATCCTGGACATCCCCCGGTATCAATACAGACACTGTACAGGAGTACTTTCCAAGGTGGAAGGTTTACAAAACTTGTGGTAGTGGGTCGACATGCTGATCTGCTCACCCACACTTTCATGGCCCTAGTAGAGTATAAGGACCCCAGAGATAGCTCCAAATGCCACAGACTATTACCCCAAAGGGAGCCCCTCACTGCCTGGAGAGTGATAATTAGGACAGTAGAGATTCGGGGGGATGAGCCCCCACTATCTGGAACTTTTGAGGAGAAATTTGCTAAATTGTTGCTGGAGGAAGGAAAACTATGTAGGACTTGAAAAAACTATTCTTGCCACCTGGGGTGTTCCTCTCCCAACACCCCTCCGCTCCAGTACCAGTATGGTAGCTGACCCAATGCAGGATCCTATTTCTGCACCTGCCATTAGCCACAACTCTTACAAGGTTGAGGGATCTTCTCTGGTACCCTCCCACCCTCAGGGAGATGATTGGGACACCTGGATAGATTGTGCTGCCCCCTGATACCTGAATGACAGTGTGTGGAGGCTGAGAAATGAAAAGAATCATAGAAAGTCTGAGGGGTCCTGCCCTAGAGGCCATTAAATTTTTGAGGTCCACAAATCCTGATGCATCTGCCCAGAAGTACCTATCTGTGGTTGAAGGCAATTTGGGAGCATTGAGTCAGGGAGAGCTTGATGTGAAATTTCAAGGTGTACAAAAGAGTGGCTAGGGAAAGTTTTTCTGCATATGTTACTCATCTGGATAAAGCTCTGCAGAAGGCTTACCGAAAAGGTGGGGTGGCGCCAGTGACTTAAACCGTGTAAGGTTGGGCACCTACTACAGCATGCGAAGCATTCTAAATTAAGGCTCCTTCAATTAAGGCTCCCAGACAGAAGGGTAACCCACTGGACCATTGTGACTTAATAAACGAACTTCAGGAGGTTGACGACGAGGAGGGATTCTAATTCTGGGGTGAGTGCAGCCCAAGTGATCACAGCATTGGAAGGTCCTTGTGAAGTGGAGACCAATGAGGTGTGCCACCATGGGGTGAACTGCTGAGAGAGATCAGGAATTCAAAACAGTCTCTTTACAAAGGCCGCTGCCAAGTACAGGCCCTGACCTATATCCGACTGCATCTGCTATGGGGTGGGGGTACTCACGAGGCATCTCCTGGCTGACAACAGCTCAAAACTCAATGTCTTAACCATGGAAGTGGGGAAATTGATGATGCTCCAAATGCTTATCACGCCACAGACAGAGATGGCACCAAGGTGTACAGTTAATAGTACCCTGTCCTGGCTCCCAGTGTGACACCGCCCAGCTCAAACTCAGAAAGTATGTTTTGCTATAATTGTGGGAAGGATGGGCACATGAAGAGAGATGCCGGGTTCCCAAAAGACACAGACAAAGTTGTATATAGGCTACAAGGAGAGCTTTGGAGAACAAATCAGTGGTTAAGAAGTGCACGAAATGATCCCAGTGAGGGTCCCAAAAATGCTAACTCACGTCCCTTTGGGGCAAGGTCAGTTGCCCAGGCCCCGCTACTGCCTCTCCAGACTGGTCCAGAATAGTGGATCCCTCCATGGAGACCACTGTAAAGGTGACTGGAGTGTCTACAACAGCTGTATTAGACAGTCCCTCCCAAGTACAATTATGTTCCAGGATTGGTATCAGAAGCATCTGTCAAATGTACCCTTACAACCATTGGAAGGACTGCATGTATGGGGGTTAAGTGAGAAGGCCTACCCTACTTCAGGTATATCAAAATTTGGCTGTCTTTCCCCACCTCCATGGCTGGAGTGGCAGAGCAAGTAGAGACCCTGGCCTTAGTGTGTCCCCCACTGGACTGTATGATGGGGTTCCGCTCATTAATTGGGGACGAATGCATAGGTTTGGATGGTTGGCGCAGTTGTGTTATGAGAAACAGGGTCACAGACTGGTAGAGCTTTAAGAATTCGGCATTGATCAAGAAGGCCTATGATGCCCAGAGAGATGCTGACAAAGTGGAACCAGAGGAACTGGTTGGAATTGTCTGGAAAAAGGATCCTGAGTCTCTGATCCTGGTGCCAAATGCCCAGTGTACCTCATAGGGAGTGGTCTGTATCAGAAAGTATGTCAAGAATAAAATCCTCGTACTGGATGCTCCAGGCAATGGGAAATTGCCAGAGGGACTGCTGGTCAAGCCAAGTATTTTGCCTGCCAGAGCCCATGCTTATGCCAGACGGGTAATGGTCCAAGTTCATAATGTGTCTGATAGAGATTCGAGTAAATGGGGTTTCCTGGCTAATGTGCATTGTGCGGATACTGCAGTGTTGCCTAGTAACAAGTGTTTGGGGAGAAATGACAGAGTGATGCCTGACTTGTTTGATTTTGGTGACTCCGTTGCCAGCCGAATGGAAGATGAGAATCAGTAGAAAGCTTGCCCAGAGAGACCAGGTGTTTTCTTTCAAAGAATGGGACATAGGATGTGTGCAAGGAGCTGAGCACCACATCCGGCTGCATAATGAAAGGCCATTTCATGAGAGGTCTCGACGCCTGGCACCTGCTGACACAGATGATGTGAGACAGCATCTGCAAGAGATGCTTGCTGCTGGTGTAATACAAGAATCCAGAAGCCCATATGCTTCACCTATTGTGGTAGTGAGAAAAGAATGGGACAGTAAGAATGTGCGTGGATTATCGACCTTGAACCGCAGACTATCCTGATCAGTATACAATGCCCCACATCCAGGATGCTTTAGACTGCCTGAATGGTAGCAAGTGGTTCTCGTGCTGGATCTTCGCAGTGGTACTACCAGATCCCGATGGCACCGGAAGACCATGAGAAGACAGCCTTTATCTGTCCATTGGTTTCTATGAATTCATGAGGATGCCTCAAGGAATTCAGGTGCCTCAGCCACTTTCCAACGACTGATGGAGCGTGCAGGGGGACATGAACTTATCAGAGTGCCTGGTGTACCTGGATGATGTTATTGTGTTTGGCAGCTCACTGGAGGAACATCAGAACAGATTGTTCAAGGTGTTGGAACTACTGGAAGACTTTGGCCAAAACTGTCCATCAATAAATGTCAATTCTTCCAAACATCTGTAAAGTATATGGGACACATAGTCTCCACCGAAGGAATAGAGACCGACCCAAGTAAAGCTGAGGCCTTGACCACCTGGCCACAGCCCCATAATCTAAAAGAACTGCAAAGATTCCTGGGATTATGTGGCTACTATCGCTATTTCATCAAGGGCTATTCAAGAGTGATTTGTCCTTTACTTAATCTTACTCAAGGTCACCCTCCTACCACAAAAAATACAAGAGGTCAGTTTCTTCTGAGCCTGAGAGAGTGTATTTCATCCCAATGAAGTATTTGGAGCCAGAGGACACCCGAGTGTGAAGCTGCTTTTCATGAGATTATATATCAACTTACCCATGCTCCTGTCCTGCCTATGCAGATCCAGTGAAGCCCTATGTCTTGCACACTGTTGCTAGCTCATGAGGTTTGGGGGCTGTATTGTACCAAGAGCATGAGAATGGACTGAGACTATGGCCTTTTGCCAGTAGAAGCCTGACTCATCCGAAAAGAACTATCCTGTACATAAGTTAGAGTTTCTAGCTTTGAAGTGAGCTACTGTTGACCAGTTCCACAAGTACTTGTATGGGGCTAAGATACTAGTAAAACTGACAATAATCTTTGACCTATGTGCAGACTTCAGCTAAGTTGTATGTTTTGTATTGAGCACTGTGTAATTGAATATTATTTCTAGAGGGGTGCCCTCTTGCTGGAGGCAAGCTCTTGATTTTCTGACACTGAATTCTGGGACACTGGAGGACTGTTTCACCTCCCACTTCCTGGTCCCACGATTTTGAAGCCTTACAGGCTTTACTCTGCACAAAACCATCTGCAGGAAAACAAATCCGGACACCACTAATCAAAAGCCTTCTTAAAGGCTGATTTAAGCACCAAACAATTAAAATCTCATATGTCATAAACCGGAAGTAGCGCCATGCATTACCTGGTTTCAGATCAGCTCAAAGTGCTTGCGACTAGCGCGGCGAGCGTAGCGTATGGGACGCTACAGAGACGCTGCTTGCGAGAGACACGCACGATCGATGCCGCGGTCTTCCGTGGTCTCCTGGGAAATGGAAAGGACTGCCATCCACCCTGAGTGAAATCAGGTAATCTACCTTAACACAATACCAAATTATAAGTTTTTCTCTATACCCTGAATGATAACTTGGGGCAAACTCTAATACTATCTAACACAATGAAGAAAGCAAACAAAATGTGTCTAACATGCCTCATGTACACCACAGGAAAACAAACACCTAGTTTTGTTTGTGACAGATGTCTATTGGTAGAAAAACTTCAGGATGAAATCAAAAGCCTACTACCTAAAGATAATTTGCAACCTGAAATAAAAGCACTTGAGGAATATATAGATCAGATGTCTTTGCTAGTTGAAAACAATGTATCCACCACTCACATCTCTGAAGACCCACCACACCTTGATAAATCACTAAATAAATTCATCTTCTCCAACTTAGCAGAATTACCAGTCATTTCCTCAATCCCCTCAAACAATAAACCGATGAAAACTGGACTAAAGTCCCCATAAAAAGCACAAAACAAAACCAAAAATCTGCATACAGAAAACCAAGAACTGGTCTTGCAAAATTCATTTGGAACCTTAAATTCTGAAGAAACCGATGGACATAGATTAGACAAAGCTGAAACTTTCTTAGATACACCAACCCTTCCCCCAACGTGTCAAACATAATTTTCAATCAAATTCACAACACAAAACAATACACCTGAAAAACCCAACGTAAAAGAAAAGAAACACCTCACGGGTAATGCAGTAATAAAACAAAAACAGGTCATTGTATTAGAAGACTCTATCATTAAATACCTTGATAGACCAATATGCAATCCCGATAAACAGCAAAGAATGTGTTCGAGTTTCAGAGGGGCCAGAATAGCAGATATAACAAGAATGGCAAAACCAATATTAGCCAACAGAAAAAAACCCTCTGGTGATAATACATGCAGGCACTAATGACATTAAAGAATCTAATCTTACACAAATCAAACAGGATATTGTAGCACTAAACAACATCCTAAGCAAACATGGATGCTCAGTATGTATCTCAGAGGTGCTACCCATCCCTAGAGCCACCGAATATACCACCAAAAAATCAAAGCCTAAATGAATGGTTACGAAAATGGTGTTACAAACAAGACATTAAATGTCAACCCACTGGGAAGAATTTGAAAACAGACCATCCCTATACTGCTGGGACGGGCTACACCTCAGTAGAAGAGGGAGTATAATACTTGGACAACAAATGAATGCCTACATAAATAAATACCCATTTAAACTAAAAAAGGGGGAGTCTGGAATTCATCCCAATCTCTAGTTAACAAAGCAAACACACCACTAAATCATAACCTTAACATACTCAGTTTCAATGCAAGATCCATGACTATTCCCAAACATGCCAAACTGGAAATACTAACACACACTCTAGAATTAGCAATAATAGCTATAACCGAAACTTGGGGTAACTCAGAAAAATATGGACAACAGAAATACCAGGCTACAAACATTTTTTCAAAACAGAAATAATAAAAAGAGGAGGAGGGGTCAGTCTGTACATAAGAGATGACCTAAAATCCTACCAAAGACTCCAACCTCTGTTTAGAAAATATGTGGGTATACATTCAAGTCACATGTTCTTACAAAATACTGATCGGAACCTTCTATAGACCACCAGCCTCTGACTTAGAAACCACCAGACTGATTACTGAGGAAATACAGCAATTCTCTGATAAAAATGACACATTAATACTAGGAGATTTCAATCTGCCAACTATCAACTGGAATACATTAACTGGACTAAATCAACATGACAAACTATTCCTGTCTGCAGTAACCGACCAAGGTTTAAAACATAAAGTGAGGGAGCCAACTAGGGAAAAGAACATATTAGATCTTGTCATCACCAACCTAGAAACCCCAATATCTGATATAATCAATACTGCCGCCAATTGGAAATAGCGACCACATAACTATATATTTCTCAATTCAGCTACCCTCACAACCCAAAATAAACAATATTAAAGTAAAGCAATACCACAAAGCAAATTTTGACCTTATTAAGCAAGATCTGGGAACAACCAATTTTGGAGCAGATTCTACCCCCTTAAAACAAACGAAGTATGGGAAACAGTAAAACAAAAATTCTACAACTTGACAAACAACATATCCCGAGAGACTTAAATACAACAATAAAGGAAAATTCTCAATGGTTTAATAAACACATAAAAACTCTAATAACCCATAAAAGAAACTTTTTTTTCAAGCTTAAAAAGTCATCAGTATCTCAAACAGATAGAATATTAAAATCCTATAGACAAACAGTAGAGGAACTTAAAACATATAACAATAGCCAAACACAACCTTGAATTCAAGATAGCACATACAAAGGATTCCCACAAAACTCTATATTCTTACTTAAACAAAAAAAAGAACTGTAATAACCAAATTGACCTTCGTAGAATTCACAAACCATTACCTCAGATATCAAACAGCCACTGAGCTAAATAATTACTTATCCACCGCCTATACACATAAATCAGAAATCATAACTGTACCCCTTATTACTGACACAAACACAGAAAATATTTCAGAAGAAGAAATAAAGAAAGCAATAAACACTCTTAAAAACACAAAGCCCAGGACCAGATGGAATCAGTTCCAGATTCCTACTGAAACAAAAGACGAGATAATTCAACCATTAAAATACTATTCAATAAATCATTGAATGAATAATCAGTACCAAATGAATGGCGTACAGCAATAGTTACACCAATTTTCAAGAAAGGCTCCCATTCAAAGACTGAAAACTACAGACCCATAAGCCTGATGTCCATCCCATGTAAACTTATGGAAAAAATCATCAAGACCAAATAGAACATGAACTAACACTATTAAAAATAACCAACATATATCAGCATGGCTTCAAACAGGGTTTTCTTGTGTAACAAACCTCATTTCTTTTTATGAACACATTAGTTATCATTTAGACAACAACATACCTATGGACGCATATTACTTGACTATAGCAAGGTGTTCGATAAAGTCTCTCACCTCTACTGATTAAAAACTTATCAAAATAGCTGTCACCCATATTAACTTCCTGGATAAACCAGTGGCTGAACAACAGAACTCAGAGAGTCAGGGTCAACAATGTAATGTCTAGGGATAGGGGAGTGAACAGTGGGTCCCCAGGGCTCTGTGCTCGGGCCTGTACTCTTCAATTTATTTATAGGAGATATGTACATATCAAGTAACAACAAAATGGTGAAATTTGCTGATGACACCAAAACTGGGGAAAAGCTACTAACCAAACCAAAGACTCTGGCCTACAATCAGAATTTGTTAATTGAACAATGGGCATCCATAAACGAGATGTACTTTAATGTCTCCAAATGTGCAACTCTCCCACTGGGAAAAACAATCCACTGCAAACATATTACTTAAATAACATGGCTATTAAAATATCTTCAGTAGAAAAAGACTTGGATATCCTGGTTAATAACAACTTGTCCTCCACATCACACTGCACCAAAATAACCAACCAAGCAAAGTCACTCTCAGAAGGATCAATAAAACTTTCATAAACAAAACTGAACAATGTCTACTCCACTCTACAAATCTCGTGTTAGACCATTTTTGGGCTACTGTTCCCCTTTGGAACCCTTATTTAACTTCTGACATCAATAAGATCGAAAGTATCCAACACAAGGCAACAAAATTAATACCCCACCTTTCTAAACTCAATTACACTATTAGATTAGAACAAACAGGTTTACACACACTATCTCAAAGAAGACTTAGAGGGACCTATTATTATTATTCAAAATCACAGCAAACACTGAACAGATGCAAAACTGTGGCCTCAAATATTCCACTAGAAAACAGCCGCAGGCTACACAATAGACAACTGGAGACTATGAGAGGTAAAACCAACAAAAGAATTAATTTTTTCACTATAAGAGCACTCAGAATATGGAACAAATTACCTCAGGAAATAGTTGACTCGCCTAACATACTTACGTTCAAAAATAAACTGGATAAATGGTTAACCAACTAGGGACTAACTCAATGATCCACAAATGTGGAGGACAACCACGATGGGCTAGACGTCTTCTTTTGTCCCACACCACCAAAGTGCCAAAGTTGGATGCCACTGGCCATAGGTGGCTTTCTCGCATTATCTACATATGACTATGCTGTTGAATACAGAGCAGGCCTAAACCACATAGATGCTGATGCTCTCTCCCAGAGGTCTGTTCCCTGGAATGACTGGGTCAGACTGTCAGAACCTGATATTCAAGCACTCTGCCAGAAGTTTGACAGGAGGAACAAATGTCCACGGACGAGGACTGTATGGTGAATTGTTAGGGACCCTCTGAGAATTGCATACCTGCTACTTATTGCCACTTTTCTGCAATAGACATTGGTGCACTATTTAAAGACAAAGAACCTCTGTGCAAACACTGAGGCAAGGGTTACCCAAGGGCATTTGGCTGGGAAGCCAAGTTTCAAGAAAATACAAAATCACACATGCCCCCACAATGCAAAGCATCATGGGCTGCATATGCAAATCACCACAGAATGTTATGCTGGTCCAACTTTAAGCAGAATTGCATGGTGCCGAAGGCCTCTCACACAGTTTGCAAAGGGTGCTAACAGAAGACATAGACACGTGTTTATTGGTGCACTGCCTCAGCTGGACAATGACAGTATTCAGCGGGCTCAATCCCGAGATCCCATGATCAAATCAGCTTTAGAAGCCCTCTATGCAGGGAAAGATTGTGTCCAAATTATACTCCACGGATTTGAGAACTACATTGCTATACAAGGAAGGTCCTAAGTTGAAACTGATCAATAGACTGTTGTACAGAGAAACAGTAGGCAGAGAGGGACAAATAGACAAACAGCAACTAGTGCTGCCCACTGCCTTTCGAGACTCAGTACTGAGGTCCTTACATAACCACATGGGGCACCTTGGTATAGACAGAGCACTTGACTTGGTGAGATCCAGATTCTATTGGCCTAAGATGGGGCTGATGTTGAGCAACACATTCAAACTTGTAGTCGCTGCTTACAGAGGAAAGCTTTGCCCCAGAGGGCAGCCCTCCCTTGTTAACATCACCACCAGTGCACCCATGGAGCTGGTCTGTATTGCTTTTCTGAGTTTGGAGTCAGATCAAAGAAACATTAGTAATGTTGGTGGTCACTGACCATTTTACGAGATATGCCCAAGCTTTCCCCACCAAGGACCAGAAGGCATCCACTGTGGCAAAAGTACCTGTAGAAAACTTTTTGTTCACTATGGGCTCCACAAAGAATCCATTCTGATCAAGGAAAGACTTTGAGAGTCATCTGATCAAAGAGATGCTTTCTCTGTGGGAGTGCGAAAGTCCAGAACCACCCTTACCACCCCGGGAGACCCACAGCCTGAACGTTTCAACTGCACTTTGCTAGATATGCTAGGCACCTCCACCCAAAAGACAAGCTTAGATGGACCCAACAAATTAGCACCCTGGTACATGCCTACAACTGCACCAAAGTGATGTCACTGGGTTCTCCCCTACCACCTGATGTTTGGAAGAGAAGCTCGACTGTCGGTAGATGTATATTTTGGAGTTTCTCCTGATGGGGTTCGAACCGACAACTACTTACAGTATGTGCAAAAGTTAAAGTCCCAGCTAAATCATGCACACAACTGGCTCAAACCATGGCTGCCAAAAGAAATTGTACAACAAAGAAAGGTATGATAAAAGGTGAAAGCACAGGAACTCCAGGATGGAGATTGGGTATTGCTAAGAAATCTGGGACTGCATGGCAAGCATAAGATTGCTGACTGATGGCACCATCTCTCTCACATTGTAGTGGGCAAACTAGATGATCTGCCTGTGTACAAAGTAAGGCCTGAGAATAATTCAAAAGATGTTAAAACAATGCATAGAAATCATTTACTGCCTATTGGACAAATCTTGATTGAGTCTGAGCCCCCAGAAAATGCCCCTTCTGGACCAGTGACTACAGCTGCTGCTAAGAAAATAATCAAGAAAGTCTGCACCTACAGAAGCTGAGTTAAAGTGTTCACCTCCACAAGTCCCAGTTGAACATGACTGTCAGTCCATGTCAGAGGAAAGTAAGAGTTGCTTTGAATACTACCCTTCTTACGAACTGAGTCAGTTGTTTCGGAGCAGTCCCTAGTCAATCCTGGAGAGGAAGCTGGGCATTCTGGACTGTCTAAGCCCCAGCTTTGTCCCTGAAGCCAATGCTCCCAGAAAGTGAAGTGCAAAACATCAAGTTAGACAATATGGAATCATTGTGTGTGGTTGAATTGTTTGAGCTTTCAGAGGAAGAAAATGATGGACTGGAACAGTCTGGTGATATACCAGAACAAGAAGAGTATTTTGAGTTTACTTGTTTTTTGGACAAAAGTAGGCTAATAGCCCATTGAGATTGTCCTCCATATTGATGGATCATACACCCAGGTCCCGTTTATTCATCCAGTTATCTAATTTATTCTTGAATATTGATATATTTGTTGAATTGACAATATCTTGTGGTAATTTATTCCATAATCTGGGTGATCTAATAGTAAAAAGTTTAGTCTCTTGTTGTTTACTTTTTCTATTTCTATTTGTCTGTTATGCAGTCTGTACTATTTTTCTTGTTGAGTAAACAATACCACATAGTTTCATTTGTTCAGGTGATTTAAGTATTTTGAACAATTGTAAAGGTCACCTCTGGTTCGCCTTCGCCTAGAGAGTGTAGTCCGTTTTTAATCTACTATCATACTCTAAATGAGTAAGATGTGGTACTAATCTGGTGGCTCTATGTTGTATTTGTTCAATTTTGTTTATATCTTCCTTTAAGTAAGGATTCTAAAATGGTGATCCATAGTCAAGATATGGCCTTACATGTGACCTGTACAGTGACAGAAGGCATTCTTTTGCCTTTAGAAATGAAAGTTTTGCTAATTCTATGCGTAAAGCGTTTGTTTGATTAGCAATTTTTGAACAATGAGATGAGGATGATAATTTGTCATTCACCATGATACCCAAGTCTTTTCTATAGAAGATGCCCAATTATACTATTATTGCCCTGGTGGTCCACTGCCAGTGTCTGAAAGCTCTCCATGTGAGCCAAGTGTTGTGGACTCAGAGATTGTAACTCCTGGAGCTGAAAGTGCCCCAAGTTCTAGCATCTCTACCCTAATGGAGACTCCTGACAAGTGAGGACAATGCTGAAAATGAGACTCAGAGTGCAGAGACTGTAACAGTTCCCCTAGAAAGATTGGTCGAGCTGTAAAGCCTGTGATGCACCTCAGTTATGATTCCCTGGGAGGCCTGTGGACTTGCCTCTCAAGGTTGTCCATAAAGGAGTGTATGTGTCCCCGAGCTCACTGCCCAAATTGAACATCAGTGCTAACTCCAAGTTACTTGTGTTGCCCTCTAGGTATGGTGCCCTGCCCCGTCCTGCCCCAAGGTAGCTGATAGAGAAGGGCCCACTCTCTTCAGGTTTCATGTGCAGGAGGTAATAACCTGAGTTATGGTACAATGCATGTATAATACTGCAAAAAGTGATGTACTGAAAAGTTTCAGAAATGTGTTTCTGGTAAGGTGATATGTTGACAGATAATTACATGTATAAGCCTAATGTGATACTGATGTAAATGTATATGGTTGTATTGAAACTTATGGGGTACTTACTTGACGTGGACACCAAGTTTTCCAGGCCAGGAAGGGTGTAACCTCCTGCAAATGGGGTTCCCAAAAGTCATTCAGGAGCTTGCCTGAATGCTCCAAGCCTGGGTGGTGTTTGGCATCTGAGCTGCTTAACTGTGATTGCAAGTGAGTGCTATTTGAGCCTCCATGTACTGTCTCTTTAAGAGCTGTCTGCTTGCAGACTTAATTAGTTTGTATGGGGAGACTGTGTATTTAATGTTTGAATCCGCCCGAGCTGCGGAGTAATCACTCCATTTTGCTCCACTAAAGGTGCAAAGGAGCCCATCTGAAAGCTGTAACTGTCTGCCTGTAATCATTTAAAGCATTAGCAAAATTGTAGTTTGTCTAGCCTGCCTTTATTGTAGCTGGGACTCTGTGTGTGTTACCTCTCCATTTTGGACCTAAACTGCTGTGCTGGGCCAATTGGGTTAAGGGAACCCAACGGTGCCTGTGGATGAATCAGAACTTGATTCTTAATCTGAGTCAGCCACAAGGGTATTGTATGGGCAGTGACTCTGGGAAATGTAGTTTTGACCTTGGCGCCTTTTTCTCACCAACAGAGGGAGTCTTATTGTGAGTGACAGCTGAATCAGCCAACAGAATAGTGTGGAGCTAAAGGAAATGCTCTGCTCTGTGACTGAAAAGATCAGATCAGTTGTGGCAGTGAAGAGAGAAGGAGCTATGTGCTTCTGGTGCATTCACACGGGAAGCACGGTAAGGCCCTGAGTTTCAGTGTGCAGCCTTTGTGAGTGCCAGTTTGGACTGAATCTGAGTTGTGAGGAGAAAGAAGCACTAGAAGTGTGGAAACCAGGCTCACCCTGTAGAAGACTGGAGAAATTGCTGAATTACGCTAGGTCTGTCAGGAACTGAAGCTGCTGTGTGTGCTCCCGGTATCTTGCAATAATTGCGATCGGGATTGAGGAGCAGCCTGCCTGGTATAGTACTTTTCTTTACATATGAATGTGCGTAGTGCTTGTGGGAATTCTATTTCTAATCCCCTGTGCTGTGTGTTAAAGCTGGAAGCAAACCCCAGCTTGTCTTGAACTAAATCCATTTGCTATAAACTGCAGTTGAGTCCAGTCACAAGGACCTTGTCTCCATGCCCTGCTGTTTCTGACAATCCAGAAGAACATCCACCATCCGGTTCTCAGCTTGGGTATTGTGAGTACAAATCAGGTATTCCTGCAGCCTGTTTTCAATTACAAGTGTGTCATCTAATTCTTGTTGTTTTTGCTTCATGGACTGAGCCATCAGGCTCCGGATTACAGTTGGGTGTTGTGCATATATTTTCTTCTACAGGGCCCTATCCACCTGCACCTGCCGCCAACCCGGCAACGGACCTGGCTAGCCCCCCACAAACCTGGGTACCCAGAGTGTGACTTTTCAGACCCTGTGTGTGCACAGTACTATGATATAATGCCACTAATTAACCTGATTTCCTCCCGTGTTACTGTTCCCAAATAAATCAGATTTGTTGTTGTTAAACTTTAAACTCTGAAGTGTCAGTACCTTCATGCCAAGCACTGTATTGGTTTGTGTATGCTGCTTAACCTTATTTTTCAGGGGTTCTCAGAGACGAACCTGCTAATCAGTCTCGAGGGTAAGTGGTACCTTATGAATGAACAGTGTGTACATGTAGGGTATTGGTACTGTAACTCCTGTGCATCATGTGGGCCATTAGAGGGATTAGAAGGGGGTCTTAGTGTCCCAGAGGGCTGTGACCAAACTAGACCAACCATTACAAACCCTGACTCTGGGTGGAGGCACCCATAGAACCTAGACCCCTCAACCTGCCAGTAGTCAAGCAGGCAGGGGTGGTAGTCCTTGGATAGCACCACCTGGGCGTTACATGTGTATGCCATGTAAGTCAAAGGCAGAACAGCAGAGAGGCTGTAGTGAAGGATTTTACCCATAGTATCCATTTTCCTGGATTCTTTTTCTAGAGGTTGGGATGAAAGAGGCACCTTAGCTTTGTCACAGGCTGCAGCCTGCACCACTCCTTCATGGTCTGAATGTATGTAAAGGTACTCAGCACTAGATTTTGGTAGCTGGTACTTCTGTATTTTCTTATCCACCCTAAGGATGGTGGTGGGATTCTGAAGTATCTTGAAAGTAGCCCTGCGAAGGACCTGTGAATTGAAGGTGTAGCTTTTTAGGAGGCGGAGACCCATCATATCCAAAAAGTCTGCCTCCTCATCCTGATTAGTGGTCTCTTGAATAGAGAGGTCAAGAGTGCCCACCAAGTGTTGGACAAAGGTATAATAAAAGGAAAAATCCTCCTGGTCATTAGAAGGAGAACCAAATTCCTGGTCAGGAATACATCAAGTTCTAAAGGTTCACCTTCATCTTCATAATCACCTCCCTCAAAGAAAAAACCCTAGCCAAGATCAGGGTAGGAGGTAATAGGTGTGGTAGGATCAGCTGGATCACCAAGGAGATTGCCCACATCCTAAAATGTTTGGTATAGTTGCCAAGCCTTTGCCATTTCCTCCATAGAGGGTATATCTTGTTGTGACACTGAGTCTCCCTTTGCTTTTCAGCAGGAGGGGCAGTGATATGTTTTCTTGTTGTTTCTTTTTGGCAGGCACTGAATCAGGAACCTGCTCTGAAAGTCTTTTGTTTGGCTTGGTCATATTATTTTTATCACTTTTTTTCTAGGGGTCCTTGGAGGACATGTCTTTAGATTTTTGATGAGAGGAGGACCCCCTTCTGAATTTTAATTAGAGGAGGCAGACTGAGAAGCCATTATTTCCAACCTTTTGGCTCTTTTCTTAACTGTTTTAGAGTACAATTTAGTGCAAAGTTCACAGTTAGCAAAATGTGGCCTGGACCCAAACAACTTAAGCAAAAGATGTGGCTGTCTGCCTTGGCCAGGATCTTAAAACATTTAATACAATTTTTAATCCAGTTGGTCCAGTCCTCTTCTTGAGTCTATCGGACATGCTAGTCTTGTCAGAAGACCTGAGAAATGGTTCCCAGAGGGAAACAATGAACAGGTTACTCACCTGTAACAGTAGTTTTAGGAGTGGTATATGATGTTCATCCACACTTCTGGCAGTTTGTGACAGGAGATCGTGCCACTATTGAGGACCGACCTTTTCTTAAATCTGTTGCAACAGTTCTTCTATTTCTTAGCCTAATTTATCCTTTACAAGTTCTAGTCCATAAGGTTGGCCACCCTCCCTTTCTTGACTATGCTATAGTATCCTCTTTAATTTTCCTTTTCCTCTCAGGTCCTCTACAGGGAGGTTACTGTGGTGACCTCAGCTGATGTAAAACAACAGGCTATGTTCCTCGTTGTTGGATTTAGTATGCAATAGCACTATGTCATAAAATACCTTGATGTATGTGTCTTATGTGTATGAAACCTGTAAATGTTGAAAATATGAGGGCACTAGGTGTTTTGATAAAGGTAAAAATTACTAGGGACTGTATTATACAAATTAAGTTTTAAGGTAGAGATATCAGAAAAACCCTGTTTTGTTATTTAAAATGCATGTAAATTACAGATTGTTTGAGAGGCCTTTTGGCATCATACATTCTACTTTAAGCTGAACAGCCTAAAATGTTGTGGTGATTTGCATATACATCCCATGATGTTTTGCATTATGGGGTATGTGTGATGTTTGTTTCTTTGAAACTTGGCTTTATTGCCAATGCCCTTTGGGATAACTCCTTGCTTCAGTGCTTCTGCACTGAGATTCTTTGTCTTTAGCTTGTTTTTGAGTATTTTTTTATTGAGCTCCCATCACCCAAACACACAAGACAAACATAGCGAATAAAATAATTTCACAAAAGATCGTATATGCTAACCAAGTGCAGAGGAAGGACATGCTTAGCCTGTTGCTGCAGACTTATGTATTGAAGAAGGGATATGTCATTGCTTAAGGTCATCCTGTGTTTTTGTGACAGGGTAGAATAGGACCCTGTCCCATTTGTTCTGAAGAAAGTGTGTAAATGCAAGGATTTGTATTCTTTCCTTTTCTGTCTCGTCTGTCTGGTTATGAACCAAATTTTCCTGTGAGACTTCGGACTTGATCAACCCGAACAGTCTCGCAGTCCTTTGCCTGTCTCTGTCTCTGTTTTCTCTTGCTGTCTGTTTTCTCCCTTGCATATCTACATCTGGTAATATAAGAATATGAGAATCAATGTATGGAAATGTAGCTGATATTGGGATCTCTTTGTTTAGAAAATGTTTAGTGTTGCTGTTGAAATGTATATGCATTTATAATTTGAGATAACTGTAAAAAGCCAGAGGTTATTTGAGTGCAAATGCCTAAGCCTTTTGCAAAGCCTGGAGGACCTCAGAAAGCAATGTTCTAGCAACTCCTGAAATTTACAAAGAACAGGATGCTTACAAAGGATGGGGGTTGAAAAAGACTTAGAAAAACAGCTAAGCTGAGCTGCAAGAGATATTTTTTTTTACAAGAGATTTTATTTTGCTTCTGTATATAGTTATTCTGAACAGGTTTATTTTATTTTATGTCACTGCAACTACAAATAAACAGTTTTGTGGAATTTTACAACTGCTCCTGGGTTTCTCTATGCTTCCTACCTGTGTCTCGATGACAGTTTTAAATAAACATCACACAGAGATTGTCTGTTGAACCTGAAGTTCTATGTCTGGTCCATTTGTTATCCCACCACCCCCTCCACAGACTTGGTGTTAGCAGTGGGATAACTTGCTGGAAAATATCTGGACTGGACTAGGGGATGTTTTCCAGTGGATATTGCCCAGATATCCCAGGTAGACCGATGCACCAGGAGTCACCAGAGGAGAACACAGAGAATAAAGTCTGTGGAGTTCTGACCAAAACCATGACTGACAGACTGGGAGAGAAGCTGCTGCCTGGACTGGACCTGGGAGCTTGGAGGAAGGCCAAGTCTGAAGACGATGAAGAGATGCAAGGGACGAGGAACTACTGTCAGATCGAGGCACACCACAGATGCAAGGCGACACCCGATGGTGGAAAACCTGATAAGGCTAATACGGTGGATGAGTGGTCAATGACTGGAAGAAAGCAGACTCTGCCAAGAGGCAGAACACAGGTGCCAGGTGTTACTTGAAAGATCCTGCTGGAGACTCTGGATAAAGAATCGGAGGAGGATTTTCATGGGCTCAGCTGGAGGACCCCTGACTGAGCAGGATATTCCTTTGTTGCCTGTGTGGAAGCAGTGTTGTGCGCCAAAGCCAGAGGAGGTTGGTGGGTTAGTGTGGATGAACATGATATACCACTCCTAGAACTGTTACGGGTGACTAACCTATTTTCTAGGGAACTGGGTATGATGTTCTATCCACACTCTGGCAGACTCTTGCAGTTTTCTAGGAGGAAGGAAGCAGCACACCCCTACTTAGGAAACAGAGATTGGAGAACTGAGGCCCCAATGCCAGCATCCAGGCATCACTCAAGGTCAATATAGCAATGGGAAATGAAGGTGTGTGCTGACCTCCAGGTAGCAGCCCTGCAGTTTTTCTGGATAGGGACATCCCTGGAAGCAGCCACCGAGGCAGTGGTATGACAGGTGGAATGGCACTTGCCCTTGGGGATGCTCCCTACCCACCAATCTATAGCAGAGGTCAATGCAGGATACAATCCACCTGCCAATTATCTACTTAGCTGCTGGTCTGCCAGGTGCGGCTTCAGCGTAGCTGACAAATAGCTGGCAACCTCTTCCTGAACTCCAGCCATGCGCCCTTATAGTAGGCAAGCGCCACTGCAGGTCCAAAGTATGGAGCCTGTACTTGGCCTCCGAGGTGTGATTGGTGAAATACACCAGAAGATTAATCACCAGATTAAGGTGACGCTCTGACACAACCTTCAGGAGGAAAGTATAGTTAGGTAAGAACTTATCGTAACAGTAGATCTTCGAGAACAGTTCTTGCAGCAGGTTACACCACTAAGACTGAAGCTGGCAGGCTGCAGGACCCCACTAAACTTCTAGCTAGCCACACCCAGTAGGGAACACGCCCGTCGTCCCTGCCCGGCGTAAGATACCTCATAAAAGGGGTGGTCCCCAGCATCTCTCCATTCTCCTGCCGGAGACTCCTGGCATAGTGATGTGATTCTGATGGGGAAATGAGGATCCACCTCCAGAAGAAGACCAGTGGAATTTGTATGAAGAGAAGTAGACCTCTGACGGGATGGTGGGAGGGAAACTATCTGCTGCAAGAGCTGTTCTCAAAGATCTACTGTTACGGTAAGTTCTTGGTAACTGTACTATCTTACTGTAACCCCTAGGTGGCGCTATCCCAGGCTACTACCCCTGCCTACTTGGCTAGTAGCAGGTTAAGGGGCCTGGGTAATGCAATGGGTGCCTCTACTTGAAGGTCAGGGTTGTTAGTGGTCAAGCTAACCTGGGCAAAACCCTCCGGGACACTGCAACCCCCTCTTTCCCTTCTAGTGGCCTGAACTATATACAATAATACTTTCATAATGACCCTTATTCACCAGGCAATTACCCACACTGCTTGCACTTAACCACCAGGGCTGGTTCCTCTAGTTTGACCCTGGGGACCCCTGTAAAATAAGATTAAGCACAGCAAATAGCAACAGTACAATATTTTTGGCACAAACTGGAACCACAGCCAGGTTAAATGCAAACAAAGTTAAATCTGATTTATTCAGGGACTTGAACAAGGGAGGGTGTAATCAAGTTGATTTGCTTAAAAGTTATATTAATCAGACAGTTATGCATGCAGTTCAGAGTCCCTACAGGGTCACATGTTCTGGGCACCCAGGTAGGAAAATGGTGGGCTAGCCAGAAACGTTGTAATTGGTTGGGGCCCTATGATGGAAGAAAGCAACATGCACAACACACACTATTTGTAATCCAGAGCTGAAGGCCTCAGTTTGTGAAAGAAAAGGCAACAAGACAATCAAATGACAACACTTTTAGATTTAGCTGTTGTTGCAGGGAGCTACCCTGATGTTTACACATGATACCCAATACTGGACACAGGCAGGACGAAATCGAGACTGCAGGCTGTTGAGCTGGAGTGCCCAGAGAAGCAGGGCCCACACGAATCACCGAGGCATCATTCCTGTTCAAGGCTGAGCAGGGGGCTGATCCCTAGGCTGGCCCTCGTCGATGACTTTCATGTGAAAGCAGGTGGCCTGGCTGGGCCAGTGTAGCAAGGCCCAAGCAAATGGAAATGGATACATGGATTCAGCCCGTGGAGCTGGATACAGCCTCTAGCAAGCAAAACACAGTTCAGACACACAGTGGGGAACCAAATCATGACCCACGATAAGCACACAGCACATTCACATGTAAGGAAATTCCACTGTACCAGGCAAATGGCTCTCCAGTCGCAATTACAGAGTCTCTGCACAGTCCGGGACTTCAGAGGTAAATGGAAGTCCTGACAGGCTGATTGCATTCAGCAAATCTTTGGTCTTCTTCAGGTTAAAGCCTGGTCACAATTCAGTGGCTTAATTCACTCTCCAAATTTGGATTCAGTCCAAAAAGCACAAGTTCCTCTCAGGAACAGCAAGCAGACACGCAGGCCAAACTCAGGCTTTTCCACAGTTCTCCCACGCAACCACTATGGATTGCTGCTCGAACTATCTCAAGCTGTTACTTCTTCACTTCCCAACTAAGATCTAACTGAAACTGCAAGCAGTGTGGGACTTTTCCCAAGATCCAAAAGGTTTGGTTGGCTGATCTGTCTGTCAGTCACAAGGCTCCCTCCAGGTAATTTTAGGGCCAAAAGCCCAACACTACAATTCCTACAAGTTTTGGCCCCGCCAAGCCCCAGTAGGCAGGCTCCATTTTAGACTCCCAAATGTACTGACCGCCCATTCTGACAGTCCAGGACCAAGATGATGGAAACAAACAGAACTGTCCATGCTGCAAAGAAGGCAGGTCAGAACAAACTGCAATATTATTACTACTCTAACAAATGATCAGCAAACAATTACATCTTCTAACAGAGCTCCCTCTCAGATTAATTATTACTGCAGTCCAAGCAGCTCTTAAAGAGACAGTACACAGAGACTATACAGGCACTGTCTGGCAATATATTTAAACTGCTAAAACACAGGACACCAGCCTGGCAGTGAGCATTTAAGCAAGCTCAAGGAAGACTTTTGGGAACCCCCATTTGTAGGGGATTACACCCTTCCTGCCTAGAGAAAACTTGACGTCCACGTCAAGTCTGTACCATCATGCATCAGTTAACATAAACTTATTACTTTACTATACATATTCACTACACTTCACAATACTATATCCATAATGACAATGCTTATGCACGTTTCTTACATGTGATACTGATTCCACTATGATTAACATACTTGTAACATCATAATACTGATTCATATTATAACTTCCTGTACATTAAACAATGTAGGAGGGCCCTTCCATATCAGCTAACTTGGGGCTGGATGGAGCAGGGCACATACTGAGAAGGAAGAACAACCAACCTGGAATTGGCCACTAAGCTCAGTCTGGGTAGTGAGCTCTGAGAAATATAAACACCTTTGTGAACCACATTGAGAGGCAAATCTACTCCTCCCGGGAGAATCATAACTGAGCGCAATACTGGCTTGACAACTCAGCCAGTCTTTCTGGGGGAACAGCCACAGCCTCTGTACTTTCAGCACTAACTTTGGAGCTTTTGTCATTTGTGAAGGGTGCCTCTGTATGGATGGGAATGTCCAAACTGGAAGCACTGTCAGCTCCTTGCTCTGTAGGCTCTGTTTCCACAGCACTTCGCTCATTTAGAGAAGGTTCTAGCACAATTAGGCTTTGTGACACTGAAGGAGGGCTGTCAGCACTCTCATATTGATGTTCAAGTTCTGGTGTGTCACCAGAGAGACTCAGACCATCAGACTCTTCTTCAGGCAAGTCACACAGTTCCACTAAACACAGGGAGTCCGCAGCCTCAGAAGTGATACTTTGCACTTCACTTTCAGGAGCACTGGCTCCAAGGATGAAGCTGGGGTTAGGCAGTCCAGAAGGCCCAGCTTCATCCCCATGATTCTGCATAGGATTTCCATTAAACAACTGACTCAGTTCACATGAGGGATAATAGGCATTACCATAGTCACTTTCATCAGAGGTGGACTGACAGTCACTATCATTCTGGGCCTACTGCTAGGGGAAACCTAAATCTGTAACTACTGGGGTAGGCTGAGTCTGTCTTTTTGCAGCAGCATGAGTCACTGGTCCAGGGAGGCAATGTCTGCTAGCTCGCTTCAATAATAACTTGGCGATAGGCAGCAAGTGGTTACGGTGCATGGTCTTGACAGCTTTGTGTTATTCTCTGGGCGTACTTTGTACACTGGTAGATCATCCAACTTTCCAACTACTACATGAGGAAGATGGTGCCACCTATCAGCAATTTTGTGCTTGTCAAGTAGTCCCAAATTGTGTAACAACACACGGTCCCGGGCCATAGCTCTTGAACCTTTACTTTTATCACGCTCTCCTTGTTGTAGAGATTTCTCTTAGTGGCCATTGTCTGGGCCAGTAGATATGCATGGTTCAATTGAGCTTTCAGTTTCTGTACATACTGTAGGTAGTTTTCGGCTCAGACTCCATCTGGAGATACCCCAAAGCACACATCAGCTGGCAGTTGGGCCTCCCTCCCAAACATGAGGCAGTAGGGGAGAACCCAGTAGCATCATTTTTGGCAACTGTATGCGTGTTCTAAGGTGCTAATCTGCTGGCTCCACTTATGCTTGTCTTTTGGATGGAGGGTGCCCAGCATGTCTAGAAGGGTGCCATTAAAACATTCTGGTTGAGGGTCCCCGTGGGTGATAAGGGTGGTTCTTGACTTCCGCACCCCCACAGAGAGCATTTCTTTGATTAGCCTACTTTCAAAGTCTCTGCCTTGGTCAGAGTGGATCCGCTGGGGTGCACCATAGTGAGCAGAAGAATTTTTCCACTAGCACCTTGGCCACGGTAAAGGCTTATTGATCTTTAGTTGGAAAAGCTTGTGCATACCATGTGAAATGATCCATAACCTCTAACACATTGCCAATATTCCACTGATCAGGTTCTAAACACAAAAATCTATGCAGACCAGTTCCGCAGGCGCTGGTAGTGATATTGACAAGGGGCAGCCCTCTGAGGCAGGGCTTTCCTTTGCAGGCAATGACTGCGGGTCTTTACATGGTGCTCAACATGGCGGTCATCTTGGGCCAGTAGAATCGAGATCATACCAGGTTGAGAGTTCTGTCAATACCGAGGTGCCCCATGTGATGTGGAGGGACCTCAGTACCAAATCTTTAAAGGCTGTGGGCAGGACCAATTGCTGCTTGTCTAATTGACCACTACAATCCACTTTCTCTCTGTACAACAACTGATTGTGTAACTTCAACCTGGGACCTTCTTTAAACAATAGGGCAGTTCGCAAGTCAGGGGAATGCAACTGGGACACATCTTTCCCCACACGCAGGGCATCAAGTGCTGGCTGAATCATAGGATTTGGGGATTGAGCCCACTGGATGCTGTCATTGTCAAATTGAGGTAGTGCACTAATATCTACAGCAGAGAAATGGCAATAGGCAGCCGGTATGCAGGTATCAGGAGGGCCCAAGCAATCTACTAAACAGTCCACTGTGTCCGTAGACATCTGTTCATCTCCATCGAACTTTTGGCACAATGCTTGGATGTCAGGTTCAGACAACCTGACCCGATCACTCTTGGAGAATGGCCTTCGTGACAGGGCATCAGCATCAATATGGTTCAGTCCTGGCCTGTATTCGACAGCATAATCATAGGTTGATAATGCAGAGAGCCACCAGTGCCCAGTGGCATCCAACTTAGCTGAAGTCTGTACATAGGTTAACGGGTTATTGTCGTCTTCACCAATATCTTTGCCCCATAGAGGTACTCATAAAACTGTAAAAACAAAGGCAAGGCGCTACGTCCAGCATGTGGTCTAACAGCAAAACAAAATGGTTATATTAAATGCACGCTGAAAATAGAGTTAAAAATCTAAGTTTTGACCTTAGGTCTTCTTCAGGAAATATCTAAAAGAGAAAAAAACAAGTTAGTGTAGGGTCATGAAACTGGTCAACAATGACCCATTTTAGGGCAAGGAACTCCAGCTTGTGCACAGGATAGTTTCGCTCCAACGGGTCAAACTCCTGCTGGTGAAAGCGATCGTCTCAAACCATCCTCATAGTCTTGATACAGCACTGCTCCTAGGCCCTGCAGACTAGCGTCCATATGCAGCACATAGGGCTTGGTAGGGTCAGCATAGGCGAGGATGGGGCATGGGTGAGCTGGTATATGTCTTAGTGGAAGGCTGCTTCACATTCGGTGTCCAGCAGGCTCAAAAGGTTCACCTGTTCGGAAGTTTACTTTCTCAGGTTCTTTGACAGCCCCTTTTTGTATTTATGGTTGATAGGAGGTAACCCTGGGTGAGATTCAGGAGCAGGTGAATCACCTAGGAATAGTCTTTTATGAACCTGTGGTAGTAGCCACAGAACCCCAGGAAATGTTGTAGTTCTTGCAAGTTATGGGGCTGGGCCAAGTAGTCAGTGACTCAACCTTACTGGGATCGGTCTCTATCCCTTCTGCAGATACTATGTGCCCCACATACTTCACAGAGGTTTGAAAAAATGGCACTTGTCAATGGACAGCTTGAGGCTGAAGTCTTCCAATCGGTCTAGGACTTTAAACAGTCGGGTCTCATGCTCCTCTAACGTGTGTCGAACACAATGACATCATCTAGGTACATTAGGCATTCCAGCAAGTTCATATTTCCCACCACACGGTCCATCAGTTGCTGAAAGGTGGCAGGGACCTGAAATCCCCTGTGGGATTCTTAGGAATTCATAGAACCCCAAAGGACAGATGAAGGCAGTTTTCTCATGGTCCTCCGTGGCCATCGGAATCTGGTAATATCCGCTGTGAAGATCCAATACTGAGAACCATTTGCTCCCATTCAAGCAATCCAGGGCATCTTGTAAATGGGGCATGGTGTATTGATCTGGGATGATCTGCTGGTTCAGGGTTCGATAATCAACACACATCCTCACCGACCCATTCTTCTTATACACAACCACAATGGAGAGGCATATGGGCTCCTTGATTCCTATATCACGCCAGCAGCGAGCATTTCCTGCAGGTGTCTCCTCACGTCATCTATGTCCACTGGGACGAGGCATCGGATCTCTCTGAAATGGCGGTCATCAGGCAGGCGATATGATGCTCTGCACCCTAGACACACCTCACATCCCATCCTTTTAACAAAACACTTGGTCATTCTGGACGAGTTTCTTGCTAATCCTAGCCTTCCATTCAGCTGGCAGCGGGGAATCACCAAAGTCAAATACGTCCGGGTCACTCTCCTTTGGCTAGAGTACTTGTTATTGGGTAATACTGCAGTGTCTGCACAGTGTACTGTAACTAGAGTGCACCCTCTGTTCACCCGGACCACCCGCTCTGACACATTTAGAATATGGATCACTCATCACTCATCATGCATAGGCATGGGAATGGGCAGGCAAGATGCTGGGTTTAACCAATAATCCTTCTAGCAACTTTCCATCATCTGGTGTATCCAACATTAATATTTTGTTCTTTACGTTTCTCTTTAGGTGGACTTCTCTATGGATTGTGCACTGGGCGTTGGAGGCCAATACCAAGGAGTCAGGTTCCTTTTTCCACACTATCCCCACTGGCTCATCTGGTCCTCTTCATTGGGTTTCTGTTGTAAGTCATATGTCCTTTTTACTAAGGCTGGAATTTTTAGGACTGTCCAGTCAGTTGCCCTTGTTTCTCATGGCAGAGTTGTGCTAGTCTCCCAAACATGTGGGTGTTTGTTCCAATTAACAGGGGAACCCCATCATATAGTCTGGTGGGGGGGCACACTAGGGACAGTGTCTGTACTTGCTCCTCTACACCAGTTACAATTGCAGGAAAAGACAACCAGAGGCAGACATATCCTCGGTAGGATAAACTTGTCGCTCAGCCCCACACATGTAGGCCTTCAGGGATTGTAATGGCACATCAGATAAGTGTTTGTCATACCAGTCCTGAAATAAAATGATCACTTGCACCCACTGTCAAGCACAGCCCAAGTAGGAATGCCATTCACAGCCACAGTAGTCTTCATTGAAGGGTCCACTATTTTGGACCAGTCTGGAGGAACAACAGCAGGGACCTGGGCAGGCGACTTAGCCACAAAGAAGTTTGAGCTAGTATTTCTGAGCCCTCACTGTGGTCATTTCGGGCACCCTTGGCTATTGATTTGCTTGTCAGAGCTCCCTTGGAGTCTGTTTACTACTTTTTCTAAGTCGTTTGAGACCAGCATTCTCTCTTCATATGGCCATCCTTTCCATAGTTGTGACAAATAATAGACTCCTGGGTCATTCTTGGAGAGAACATTGCATGAGGAACTGATGTAGTAGCAAGGATCGGGGTCCAAGATGCTTGCAGCAGTGAGAGTGGTGCAACGTGCCTCAACAGTTCCTTTAGGGAGGCAGTCAATTCTTTGATTTTAGCCTGGGAGTTATCCTCTGTATAGGAAGCCTGAGAGTGCACCCCACCCCCATGGCAGTCACGTCCTGAGAGGAACCAGAATTTTGTTCCATGGGAGAAACCCTTGCAGAGGCACCCACCTTCAACTCTTGGACTTCCTTTAGTAGCCGTCTTTCCAAAACTGGGCCCAGGGTGGGAAGTCCTTTGCATTCTCAGAGTACTCGTTAGGTGCTGACTTTTGCCCCTGAACCTCACTTGGCTGATCACTCAGTCACTTATGCAGTAGCAGCAGATATTGGTGCAATTCCCCATGGGATTGCCTTGCTCAACCCTCAAATTTCTTTCATTAGCTCGTGCCATAAGGGGCATTCCAGTCGGGTATTAGGCAACTGAAGCAGGTAACAATTCTGAAAACGGAGCAGACTTAAGGATCTGGTCTAGCCTAGTTTGATCTAATTCATTTGACGTCAAGCTACCCTTTCTGAGGCACTCTTGTAGCAGCTTTTCAAGCCGAGGTACATACAAAGACAATGGCTCCACTGAGTACTGGCGTTTCTACTCTCCACCACAGGTCCTCATCTAAACTGGCTCCCTACATTCTCCAATGCATCAAGATAGTCCTGTGCAGTTGCTTCAGGTTATTGGCCTGCTTGGCATGGATGGTAGTCAGGGCAGGACCTCGGAGGCTCTCACTCAACCTCTTTCGTTTCTCTGCTTCTGAACATTGCCATTCAAATGCTAGAGGGGCAACATAGTTTATGCAGGTCTCCCAGTCATCCTCCCCTGGGGGTGGGAGGGTGCCCGAGAAGATCTCTCAGCCTTCTGTAGGAGTTGTGACTAATGGCAGGTACAGATATAGGGTCCAGCATTGGCACAGGCACAGAAGGCAGGGCAGTAACAGGTGCTGGAGTGGGAGGGGAGTGTTGGGAAGGAACACCCCAAGTGGCAGGAATAGTTTCTTAAGGTCCTCTATGGTTTTCCTTCCTCCAGCAACAACTTAGCAAATTTATCCTCAAAAGTCTCAGATAATGGTGGGAGCTCATCCTCCCTGGGGTCTTTACTGTCTTTTGTTATCACTCTCAGGCAGCTTGGACCCCTTCTGGGGCAACAGTCTGTGGCACTTTAGAGCTGTCCATGAGGTCACTACACTCTACCAAGGCTATGGAAAGTTTGGGCAATCAAATCAGCCTGTCGACCCACCACCACAGGGTTTTTAAACATTCAACTTTGGAGAGTGCTCCCCACAGTGTTCTTACTGGTACCCAGGGGATATCCAGTATAAGCAGAGCATTTTGAGGGTCGATCTCCTGCCCTTGACACCACCCCACCAACTGGTGTACAGCCATTTCTATTGGGGTAGCCATTTATATTTGACAAAGTTCATAATTTCAGCCACTAGAAGGCACAAAATCCCAGTGGTGAGCCTCCAAGATGTAACCCCTAGGTAGCACTACCCCAAGGGCTACTGCCCTGCCTGCTTGGCTAGTAGCAGGTTAAGGGCCTGGGTAATGAAATGGGTGCCTCCACTCGATGGTCAGGGTTGTTAGTGGTTAAGCTAACCTGGTAGCAGCCCTCAGAACACTGTTACCCCCCTTTCCCTTCTAGTGGCCTGAATAATATACACAATTACTTTACAATGACCCTTATTCACCAGGCAATTACCACACTGTTTGCACTTACCACCAGGGCTGGTTCCTGTAGCTTGACCCTGGGGACCCCTGTAAAACAAGGTTAAGCACAGCAAATAGCAACAGTACAATATTTTGGCACAAACTGGAACCACAGTCAGGTTAAATGTAAACGAAGTTAAAACTGATTTATTCAGGGACTTGAACAAGGGGGGCGTAATCAAAGTTGATTTGCTTAAAAGCTATATTAATCAGACAGTTATGCATGCAGTTCAGAGTCCCTACAGGTCACACACTCTGGGTACCAAGGTATGAAAACAGTGGACTAGCCAAGAATATTGCAGCTGTTTGGGGCCCTATGATGGAAGAAAGCAACATGCACAACACACACTATTTGTAATCTGGAGCTGGAGAGCCTAGTTCGTGAAAGACAAGGCAACAAGATAGTCAGATGACAACACTTTTAGATTTAGCTGTTGTTGCAGGGAGCTACCCTGATGTTTACTCATGATACCCAATACTGGACACAGGCAGGACAAAACTGAGACTACAGGCTGTTGAGCTGGAGTGCCCGGAGAAGCAGGGTCCACACGGATCACCGAGGCATCATTCCTGTTCAAGGCGTTGGAGCAGGGTCTGATCCCCAGGCTGGTCTCTCGTCGATGACTTTCTCTGCATAGCAGGTATTCTGGCTGGGCCAGTGTAGCAGGGCCCAGGCAAATGGAAATGGATACGGATTCAGTCCGTGGAGCTGGATACAGCCTCCAGCAAGCAGAACACAGTTCAGACACACAGTGGGGAACCAAATCACGACCCACTATAAGCACACAGCACATTCACATGTAAGGAAATTCCACTGTACCAGGCAAATGGCTCTCCGTCGCAATTACAGAGTCTGCACAATCTGGGAGTTCAGAGGTAGCTGGAAGTCCGGACAGGCCAATCTCATTCAGTAAATCTTTGGTCTTCTTCAGGTTAAAGCCTGGTCACAATTCAGTGGTTTAATTTGCTCTCCAAATTTGAATCCAGTCCGAAAAGCACAAGTTCCCTCTCAGGAACAGCAGGAAGGCATGCAGGTCAAACTCAGGCTTTCCCACAGTTCTCCACAGCAATCCACTATGGATTGCTGCTCGAACTATCTCGAGCTGTTACTTCTACTTTCCAGTTCAGATTTAACTGAAACTGCAAGCAGTGTGGGACTTTCCCCACGATCCAAAAAGTTTGGTTGGTTGATCTGTCAGTCACAACAAGGGCTCCCCTCCAGGTTATTTTAGGCCTAAAAGCCCAAAACTACATTTCCACAAGTTTTGTCATCCACCAAGCCCTCTGTAGGCAGGCTCCATTTTAGACTCCCAAATGTACTGATTGGCCCATTCTGACAGTCCAGGACCAAGATGATGGAAACAAACAGAACTGTCCATGCTGCAAAGAAGGCAGGTTAGAACAAACTGCAATATTATTACTACTCTAACAAATGATCAGCAAACAAGTACCAGAGCTACATAGATGCATAGACAGTGTCGGCAGATAAGGGCCTATAGCCCACCAGTCTGCCCATTTGAGCTATGAAAGTTCAGTTTATGTTTTCCTAGAAGTCTGTTGCCCTTACCCCTGACCTCCAGAACTCCTTTATGTCTATCCCACGCATTCTTAAATCCTGTGATTGTTTCAGCCCCCACCACTTCCTCTGGCAGGGTGTTCCACTTGTCCACCACCCGTTCTGAAAAGAAACTCTTCCTCACGCTTCCTCTGAATCATCCTCCTTCAACTTCATCCCATGCCCTCTAGTCCTGGCACATCTTTTCACTTAAAAATAGCGTATTCCTGCACCCTGTTCCTCCATGTAAGATACTTGTATGTCTCTAACATATCCCTTCTCTCCTCCTCTCCTCCAGGAGTACATGTTCAGTTCCTTCAACCTGTCCTCATAGGACTTGTGATGCAATCCATGCACCATCTTTGTTGCCCTCCTCTGGACCTTCTCTACCCTGTCTATGTCCTTACGTAGGTAAGGTCTCCAGAACTGTACACTGTACTCCAGGTGGGGCCTCACTAGTGTCTTGTATAGTGGAATTATGACCTCCTTTTCCTGCTGGTGATGCCCCTGCCTATGCATCCCAGCATCCTATTTGCTTTACCTGCTGCCTTGTCACACTGTTTCCCTACCCCAAGATCCCTTTCCTGCTTGGTGCATGCTATATCCTCACCCCCAGCTGATATATTGTGCCAGGGTTTTGTGCCCCATATGTATTATCTTGTACTTCTTTGCATTGAATTTCAACTGCCAAACCCCTGACCATTCTTCAAGTTTCTGCAGGTTCCTTCTCATTCGGTCTACACCTCTGGTGTGTCTACTCTGTTACAGAGCTTTGTGTCATTAGCGAACAGTGAAATTCTGCCTTCTAGGTCCTGCACAATGTCACTGATGAAGATGTTGAATAGGACCGGTCCCTCTCAGATTAATTATGACTGTAGTCCAGGCAGCTCTTAAAGAGACAGTACACAGAGGCTATACAGGCACTCTCTGGCAATACATTTAAACTGCTAAAATGCAGGACACCAGCCTGGCAGTGAGCATTTAAGCAAGCTCAAGGAAGACTTTTCAGGAACCCCATTTGTAGGGGGTTATATTACTTCAAGAAACAGCTCTTGCAGCAGGTTACACCATTAGGACTGAGTTCCAAGCAATACTGGTAGTACCCCTAAATTGGGAGGTGGAACATCTAGGGTGTGAGAGAGAGAGTGAGGGTGAGAGAGAGAGAAAGAAAAGAGGTCACTGTCAGGAAAGCAGCTCTTGCAGGTCTGCAAGGTCAAAACCTGCCCTGCACCTGGAAACAATGTCCAGGTTGTAGTGCCTCATGAATATGTGTACTGTGCTCCAGGTAGCCACTGCACAGATAGCAGAGGCTGAAGCATTCTTGAGCGAAGTGAACGGAGTGGCCACTGCTCTGGTGGAATGACCCTTTACTTGTCCAGGTAAGGGCTTGCTTCACTTCTGGTAGCAGAACATGATGCAGTTCACCAACCACTTTGCGAGTGTCTGTTTTGACACTGGTGCCCGAGCATTCTGTGGGTGAAGGATACAAACAACTGATCGGATTCATGGTGAGGTTTGGTTCTGGTTAGGTAAAATCTGAGGATTCTACACATTTAGAGAGTGCAACACAGCGCCCCTTTGTTGGAGTAACTGGGAAGTAGACTGGCAAATCTATCTCCTGACTGAGGGCAAGTTCTGATACTACCTGGGAAGGAAGTACAGTTACAAGAACTTACTGTAACAGTAGATCTCCGAGAACAGCTCTTGCAGCAGGTTACACCATTAGGACTGAAGCCGCCAGGTGTCAGGACCCCACAGAAATTTCTAGCTAGCAGTCTTCAGCGGGACCGCCCGATCGCCGGTCCCGCCCCGATGTCAGGCATAGTACATAAGGAGGCGGTCCACCCACAATCCTCAGTTCTCCGCCGGAGACTTCCGCTGCTGGATGACATCAGAAGAGGAGACGAGGATCCGCCATCAGATGGCCAAGACTAAAACAAATTGTCCCATCTCGTAAAATGGATGTCGGCTATGACCTACCTCCTCAAGAAGGAGATGCTGGGCGGGAAGGTACCTGCTGCAAGAGCTGTTCTTGAAGATCTACTGTTACAGTAAGTTCTTACGTAACTGTACTATCTTACTGAGATACAGCTCTTGCAGCAGGTTACACCATTAGGACTGATTCCTAAGCAATAGCGGCAATCTTATGCCATCGGGAGGAGGAAAGACAGAGATTATAACCCTGCTCGAGCCAGGACAGAAGTCCCTGGAAGATGGCAAGGATGAAACCTGCTCTGCGCCTTGAGCGATATCTGAGCTGTAATGCCTAATAAAGGTATGCACCGAGCTCCAGGTAGCCGCAGCACAAATAGCTGAAGTGGAGACATTCTTCAACACTGCAAAGGAGGTGGCCACTCCTCTGGTAGAATGACCCTTGACCACCCCTGGCAAGGGTTTGCTGCACTTGTCAGAAAGAGATACACTGGATGAGCCAAGCGAAGAGACTGTTTAGAAACAGGGCTCCTTTCATCCTCTCAGCAAAGGAGACAAACAGTTGATCCGTTTTCGATACTGTTTGGTTCTGGTCAGATAATATCTGAGGCACCTGTGAACATCTAGCGTGTGAAGCAGTGCTTCTCCTCAATTGGTGTACCTGGGAAAGTACACTGGTAAGTCGATGTTTTGATTAAGGGTGAGGCTGAGACCACCTTAGGCAGAAACTTAGGGTTTGTCCTCAGGGATACCCTATCCTGATGAAAATTAAATAGGTCTCTTTGCACATAAGGGCATGCATTGGAGATTCTTCTCGCAAGTAACTGCAACTAAAACAACGTTTCCATGACAGAAAACGTAGCTCGCAATCCACGGCTGGTTCGAAAGGTGGCGCGTAAGCTGCTCCAGTGCAAAGGGCAAGTCCCAGGGAGGAACCGGATCTTAATAGGTGGCCTAGGTGGAGGACCCCCTTAAAAGGCATGAGCCGGCCCGCGGCGCCGGCGATGGGATTTCGCTTGACGCGGTGACCGGGTTCGGGAGGCGGACTGGTCGCTGGAGGGCCGGCCGGGGAGAAGGATAGAGCGTCCTATGGACTGCTCTCCTTCTCGGGGAGGGATGGGTAGTGCTCGGGGTCTGCGCGACTCCTGGTGGAGACCAGGTGTGGCGCGACTACCGACCTCAACAGTGTTGGCGGGGCAGGCCGAGTGGCATTGCATCGTCCCCGCCCCAAAGATGCAGAACGCCGGCCCTAGACAGCCGGGTCACAGCTTCAATTAGCCCCTCAGGCCAGCCCTCCGACCTAGTCCGACGCCTGCGGCATGTGTCCCCAGTGCTGTAGCCCCACCGTGGGGTAAGCCACGGGTATCGGAAGGCTGCGAGGCCGATGTGGGGGTGGAAGCGTGACCGCAGATGGTTCCGGCTACCGCGTGCAGGGGCAGAAAGAAAGAATAAAAGAAAAAAAAAAAAAAAAGCATGAGTAGTGTCCAATTGAGCCACCATACGATGGCCTATGGGGCATGATAAGCCAAAATTGCGCAAAGATGCACTTTGATCGAGGAGTAAGCTAGTCCAGATTGGAAAAGCGAAAGCAGGTATTCCAGAACCAACTTTTCAGGACAGCCTAAGGGCAAGAAACCACGTGTTTGAGCTCACTAAGCAAAACCTGCGCCACTTCATAGCATATGTTGCGTGTGTTGCTGGTTTTCTAGCGGCAGAAAGTACTTCTTCCACCTCTTGCAGACCCTGTGTCGCATCATGGCTATGTCTCTAGGAGGCAGGCATGTAGGTTCAATGAACGTAAGTCTGGATGGACTAGTGAACCCTCCTCCTGAGACAACAGATGGGAGCTGATTGGCAAAGGAAGCGGAGGTTCCCGGACAGCTGATGCTGAAGTGGGAACCAGATTTGCCTGGGCCAGAAAGGCGCTACCAAGATAAGTGTCGCGTGCTCCTGCAAAGTTTGAAAAGAACTCTCTGGATCAGTGGGAAAGGAGGAAGGCATGAGAATCTGCCCGCCCAGGAGAGGGACAACGTGTCTCCCAGAAAACACTAGGCCCTGGATCTAGCGAGCAAAAATTGGGCAGTTTTGTGTTGGATGGGGACGTGAAAAGGTCTAATTCTGGAGTGCCCCATCTGTGGAACAGATCCTCTGCCACCTCCTGTAGAAGCTCCCACTCATGGACTCTGGCCTGAGAATGACTCAGGCTGTCTGCAACGGTATTGTCCACCCTGAGGACGTGAACTGCAATAAGGTTTGCACCGTGTCGATTACCCACTCCCACACCTCATGGCCTCCCTGCAAAGGGGTAGGAGGCGCTCCTTGTTTGTTGAGGTAATACATCACGCAGTATTGTCTGTTTGCAACAGGAGAGTACTACGTGGGATCTCCGACTGGAAGGCTTGCAGGGCGTAAGGACTGCCCTCATCTCCAAAATGTTGATGTGGAGATGAGATTCCTGGATTGTCCATGTGCCCTGAGACCTCACCCCATTCAAGTGTGCTCCCCACCCGAGCCCTGGGGTGTCTGTGGAGAGAGTTACCGCCAGAGACGGCGCAGAAGGGAACCCTGGGAGAGGTTTCCCGGTCTAGTTACTATTGCCAGTCCCAAATCACAGCCTTCGGATTTGAACTGGCTACTGCAGATGGTCTTGCCTTTGGTCCCACTGCACCCTCAACATCCACTGGGTTACCACATGTGGAGTCTTGCCATCAGGACTGTTGGAATGACCCAGCCATGTGTCCGAGCAGGCGAAGGACCAGTCTGGCAGGGACGGTCTTCTTCTGAACAGGTCCCTTATGAGGGGATCGAATGTGTTCCGCTCTGTTCGCAGGAAGAAAGGCTTTCCCTTGACGGTGTCCAGAACCGCGCCTATAAACTGCAGTTTCTGGACGGTACCAGAAGAAGACTTCTAGTAGTTGATGAGGATACCCAGTGACTGAAAAAGGGCCTGGAGTGCGATGAATGGCCGTCAACAATGCTTCCTTGGAGAGACCATGAGAGCCAGTCATCCAGGTATGGGAACACATAGTGGCCTTGTCTCCTCAGGCGCTGCCACGACTGCCATGCACTTCGTGAATACACAGGGTGCCAATGATAGCCCGAAGGGAAGCACTCGGAACTGATAATGGCTGCTCTGAAACCTCAAGCGCAGGAACCTCCTGTGTGCCTGAGCAATAGGGATGTGCAGGTAGGTGTCCTGCATGTCCAACGACGCCAAGAAGGCATCCCTCTTCAGCATGGGGATTAGACCCAGGAGGGTCACCAGCGGAAGCGTTTGTAGACAACCGACAGATTGAGGTCGCTGAGGTCTAAAACTGGACGGAGGTCCCTGTTTTCTTTGGAACCAGGAAGAAGTGCGAATAGTATCCTAACCTCTCTGGTTCTCTGGAGCGTGCTCCAAAGCTTTCCAGAAGTGCGAGCACTTCCTGTTGTATAAGCAGGGCGTGCAGACCCGAGTAGCGGGAAAGCAGAGGAGGCCTTGTGGGTGGGTTGCCTACGAATTCTATATAATGGCCTTTTTGACCAACTGAAGCACCCACCTGTCAGTGGTGATCGACCGCCACCCTTGCAGGTGGCATGCGATCGACCTCAACCTTCCTTTTCCATTGATCCTGAGGAGTGGCGGAGGCCGGGAAGGAGTCATGCGGTGGCAGCATTGGATCCCACAGGTTGGGCCGACTTTGCCGCTCGTTGGCCTCTCCCTGAGGATGTCTTAGCCTGGGCTTTGGTGAAGGAGCCCTTTGTTGCTGGCTGGAACGTGCTTGTTGCCTTTGTGTCTGGCCACCAAGCGACACTGGTTCCTGCTAAGGAACTAAGTCGAGACCTGTACATAGCCTGCACAGTTCTAACTGCCTTCCGGTGTCTTGAAGTTTGGTGATCACCTTCTCCGAGGCTTCTCCAAACAAAACTCTCGCCATGGTAAGGGACGTCCATGATATTCTTCTGGATGTCCGGGTAAAACCGGAGACACGGAGCCAACTGTCTCCAGAGACACACGTCCAAGGCTGCAGCTCTGGCCAAAGAGTCTGCAGAGTCGTATGCGGCTCTGAGCACCTGGGTCCCCACCGTCCAACCCCTCACGGAGGAAGTTTAACAGCTCCTCCTTTTGACCACCATCTGGCATTTTTCAACCAGGTCCTGTCCCTGCTCCCACAATGCATTCTGGAATTGAACCATGTGGGTGAGGTAATTTAATGACCTAATGGGCGCAAGTCGACCGCAGGCCACGTGTGCCTGCCCAGGACATCCAACTGTTTGGACTCTGGGTCCGGTGGCTGTGTGCTCAAGTGCTGAGGCCTTTGAGACTGGTCATATGAGGCCATGATGACCAGGGAATCGGCCAGAGGATGGCTTGCCAGGTACTGGTCCTCCTTGGGGCCTTGTACAGGTGGTCAGCCTTCTTTGGCACTGCTGGAGTCGAATGCGGATGCTTCCATGCAGCCTTGGTGTCATCAGTGAAGGTGTCCACCAAGGGTGGCACTACTACAGGCTTTGGGTCTTTCTGCTGAAGGTAGCGGGCAAGGCGTTGTCTCTTGGGGTCTAGTTCTTCAGCCCCACCTCATATTCTCCTGGACATGCCTTATGATCTCAGCGAGCAGGGGTCATCCGGAGGAGACCTGGGAAGGTCACGTGGGTCTGGAGAAGGGCGCTGATAGGAGAAGGAGATCTGGAGCACCCAGAGGTGTCAGATCTGCAGTCCTCCTCAGACGTGGTATACTGGCGCCATCTGGGTCTCTTGGGGCTGGGGACCCCGAGTAGATCTTGAAGGAGGCCTTCTCCTGTCCAAAGATCTGCCCCTAGGAGGGGATGTTGGCTCTTGGGGATGATGACCATCCTACTGACCCCTGGGTGGGAGTGGAGGCGAGGCGTTGATGGGGTAGCCGTGTAGGAGGAGGTGCGGTGACCACATCCTTCTTGATGGTGTCCCACCAGAAGGTGAAGAGCTCCTTCACCTCTGTCAGATTCAAGCCTGACGACGGGCCGGAACCGTGGTCTGTTGCCGGGTCGGAAGCCGGGTTCCCAGGGTCTCCCGCCTCCTGGAGGGTTCCCATGGGAGCTCGATGGTTCGGAGTCGCCCGCCTGGTCTTCGGGCTGAGTAGTATCCTCCTCCTCCGGACGCTTTCCGACCGACGTCGGTAGGCGGTGGTGCAGTTCTCCCTCTGCAATGGCGATGCCAGTCCCCAGCTGACGTCCTCGGGGCAACACCTGACCAGCGACTGGTGTCATACGGTCAGCCGGTTCCTGGGAGTGCCTATGGAGCTTGGCCGACATCGGGTGGACCACGTCCACTTCTGGGAAGTCTGCTCTTTAGTCTTACGCTGGGGGGTGGCTGGGAGACTGACCTGACGTCGGAGTCCAGGCAACGGGAGGAAGACTTGTGGCAATCCCCAGACCTGGACGAGGCCTTGGAAGGAGTGGATGAAGCCGTGGGCCTGGAAGTCTTGATAGGCTGCAGGAGGAGAAACCGCTGGACAATCTAACCTGAACCGGGAAGGCTGAGAGTGAGCCCTGGAGGAGAGTGGTCAGACCTGGAGCCGGAGCTGCGGGAGTCCGAGGCCCTGGAAAGGGATCTGGGTCTTGCCTTCTCCCGGTGTTTTTCTCTATGCCTATGGGTCTTCCCAGACGACTCCCCTTGGAGGAAGGTTCTCTATCCATGGCCTTGAGTTTCTCCTCGAGAAGAAAGGCCTGAAGGGCCTTCTGGCGGCGGATCCTGGTGTGACTGTTGAAGCCCTGGCAGAAGGAGCCGGGCCTGGGTGTCATGGTCGGGCCCAGGCAACGACACAGGCAGAGTGAGGATCCTTGAAGGGGATCTGCTTGCCGCGAGCCTTCGATGGATGACCCTCCAAAGAGGTGTTTGGAGAGGACATCAGATGAATCCAGTAACAGAAGAGAAGAACGTTGAATTTCCTAGTCGTCGATGCTAGAAGGTGACCGTGAGGCCGATGCTGCGATGTTGACGGGGGAAAAGAACTGGGGATTGTGGGGACCGCCTCTTTATGTACTATGCCTGATGTCGGGGTGGGACCAACATTGAGGCGGTCCCGCTGAATAATGCTAGCTAGAAAATTTCATGGGGTCCTGACGCCTGACTTGCCTAGTTCTAATGGTGTAACCTGCTGCAAGAGCTGTATCTCAAGTAAGATCTTGAGGTTTGTCCTCAAGGACACCCTGTCCCTGTAAAAACTAAATAAGGTTCTTTGCACATCAGTGCATGGAGCTCAAAATCCTCCTTGCTGATGTGACTGCAACTAAAACTAGCACCTTCCGAGAGAAGGTGTAGCTCACAATCCGTGGCTGGTTCAAAGAGAGGTAATGTCAGTTGTTCTAATTTTGAAGAATTTGGGTGAAAGTTCTGGCATTGTTCGTTAGCTGATGGCATCCGTGGAGCCGATTCTCATGAGTTGACGGTGGAAAAAGAACTGAGGATGCTGCAGGACCGCCACTTTATGAGTTATGTTACCGCCAGGGCGGGCTGACATTGGGGCGGTCCTCTCGCTGGGTGTAGCTAGAAATTTCTTGTGGGTCCTGCAGCTGGCTTCAGTCCTAATGGTGTAACCTGCTGCAAGAGCTGATTCTCAAAGTAAGATCTTTAGGTTGGGGTGCAGGACAACCTTGTGCCTGTGGAAGACCAGGTATGGAGACTCCACTGAAAGCGCCTGGAGCTTACTGATTCTTCTGGCTGACATGAAAGCCACCAGGAAGACAGTCTTCCATAACAGGTGAGTCATCTCACACCTGTGCATTGGTTTGAATGGCTTGCCCATGAACTTTGCCAAAACCAACAAGTCCCACGGTGGTGGTGGTTCACGCACCGGAGGGAAATGTGGTCAAGGCCTTTGAAAAAATCACCCAATGACCTTTTCCTGTGCCACTGACCACTGACCGGCCCGTGCCTGGTAGCGGAGATGGCTGCCAGGTGCACCTTAAGGGTTGTCGACTGAAGGCCTAACTTAGAGAAGGACCACAGATAGTCAAGGATGCTAGCCATCGGACAGGGAGGGTCCAGCCCCTTGCCCAGGCACCAAATGAAGAACCTCTTCCACTTGAAGGCATAGCATTTCTTGTCCAACTCCTTCTGAGATGTCTCCACAACAGTGAGGACATCTTCGGAGAGACCAAAGACTGGAACTCTAGCCACTTGGGAACCAGGCTGCCAGGTGCAGGGATTGAAGGTCTGGATGAAGTACCTTTCCCTGATTTATGGAGAGCAGGTCTGGGTGGAGAGGAAGACTCCTTGAGAGCCTGCTGCTGAGGCTGAGCAGATCGGGTACCAGAACTGGCGTGCAAGTCCGGAGCCACCAGGATCACCTGTGCCTTGTCCCTCCTGGCCCTGAGGAACTTTGTGAATCAAGAGAAGTGGAGGGAAGGCATAGAAGAGGCCTGGGGTCCAGGGCCTTGAGAAGGCATCCTCCTGCAGCATTCCATGCTGAGGGAGGCAAGCACAAAACAGCCTCAGCTTTGCATTCTCCCTGAGGTGAACAGGTTCACCTGAGGGTGCACCACTTGGAGTACATACTGTGTATTACCTCTGGTTGGAGAGACCACTTGTGAGGTGCCTCACCCACATGGCTGAGAGCATCCACCAGCTGGTTGGAGGCCCCTGCCACATGGATGGCTAGGAGATCGGCCTTCTGGCTGCACACAAGGGTTCACACATGGAACGCTTCTTTGCACAGTGGCAGGAGTGTCCTGCCCTGTTTGTTAAGGTTGTACGTAGTCATGGTGTTGTCTGTCTGGACCTGGACCACCTGACCCCAGATGTGTGGAGTGATGCAGTCAGCGCCAGCTGAACTGCTCAGAGCTTCAGCAGGTTGATGTGGTATTGGGACTCCTTGGGGTTCCAGAGCCCATGGACTGTGTTCCTCAGGTGGGCATCCCAGCCCATTAGAGAGGTATCAGTCATCAGGATGACCGTCAGCTTGAGGCATGGAGAAGTGGGCCATAAGAGGGCTGCCTGGCAAAGACCAAGCGAGGAGGCAACGTAGACCTTTTTAGCCACATGGTCCAATTTCTTGGACTCTTTGTCAGGCAGCTTGTCACTATCCCCAGTGTTGCTGGAGCACCTAAACACAGAATTGGCCACCAGCTCTTCACCTGATGGATGTTCTGTGAATGCCGAGAGGGAGCCGGCAGGTACCGTGATACTTTGCGGGCCATCCGGGAAGAGGGCACAGGGCAGGAAGCAGAGTGCTGCCAAAGCTCCAGGGCAGGACCAAGAATGGCCTTGCCACCAGGAAGGCCTCCGAGAGTACCTCCCGGTGGAGGATCTTGTAAACAGGTGATGAGACTGTTTCTGGATGGGCTCCATTTTCATACCCGTGGACTCAGAGATCAGGCAGAGAAGGCCAATAAAGGGGATGGGCCTTTTCTGTCGAGTGATCCCCACCCACTCCACGTCGACGGACGGGAGTGTGAGGAGGAACCCTCCATCTCCAGTCGTTAAGAGGGTCGACCGCCTGAGTCCCCACTGACCAGTGACCGACAGCTGATGGGAAGTCCCTTGGTGGACTGGGACTCCTTGGTCAGAGCTCGATCGGGCGGTTGTTTAGACAGTGGCCCGCCCATAATCGGTGGAGATGTTGGGGTCGACTGAGCTGGGACCGCCTTGGACGGCTCCTTGGGCAGAGAAGGCACTGGCCTGTCAGGGAGTGGGATGTAAAGAGTGGGAATTCATAGCTATATACATTACAGAGGGTGAATACGCATACAATATCAAAATAGGTTCAAGGCGTTGGATACATAGTAGGTAAATGCAACTGTTACATTACATTACTGGTGGTTCATAGGTGATGCATACATACATTCATACAGAAGCAGTACAGGGTCAAAAGCATAGGATTCAAGGCAGACAAATGCATACAGTTACAGTACATTACTGGCAGTTCACAGGTTATGCAGAAGCTGCAAGGGTGAAAACATAAGAACAGTGAAAACATATTCAGTGAGCACCAAGCTGTTGCCTCATGAGATCCTCCTAGTGTCGAAGCAACTTGCGTGAAGCCTCCTCACCCGAGGAGGATGAGGATAAAGAGTAGTGGTGGGGGGAGCTGTGGTGCCAGAGCAAGATGGAAGCCTGAAGACAGAGCTCCTCGTATATAGCTACTTAAAATGTCTGAAAACTATGTTATTTGTATAGTAAACTAGTGTATTTTTATAGCACCGCTGTGTTAGAAAGGCTGTTGATAAGGATGGGGAACCCTCGTAAGGATAAATCAATGGTTGATGGAACTAAAGTTAAAATCCTCCAGGACCCCAGACCATGCGGTCCACCCTAGGCCATGTCTCCAAGTTGCAGAGGAAGGAACTGAGGAAACATTGCAGACGCTTTGGTTTTAAACTTAACCGTTGATTAAATCGGTGGCAGGACTGTCAGACAAGTTTGACAATCTAACTAATAGAGTGGTGGCCATCGGCTAGTGTGGAAGCCAACATAGTAGCAACAGCTGATGTTATGAAGCGGGCAGATGCAGCAATGGAAGCTGTTTGGTCCAGAATTGAAACTCTGCAGAATTAAGCTCGAGCTCACAACTTAAGACTGCTCGGACTAACGGAGGGTGTGAGGGGATCATTTTCTGCTGTACCTACAGGAATGGCTAGTTCAGCAACTGGGCAGGAAGCTAGCCCTGTGGTGCAAAGGTTTCAGAAGGCATACCGGATTACATCGAGAGGACGGCCTAATAATCCAGAAGCACCACGGGCTGTTGTGATGGTAACTGACGGGTAGGCTCCGAGATCACCTGTTGGCGCTATGCAGCGCAAGAAAATGTTACTACAGGACAGCCAGGCTGTTAACATGTTCCCTGATTTAAGCTATGCCATGCGCCAAAAACGCAAACAGTTTGATGGTGCTCGTGCAATTTGAGAGAAGCAGGCATTTCTATGGGTTGGTTTTCCCAGCCAGGTTACGGATAGTGTCTCGGGCAGAGTATGTATTTTTCGATCCCACTGAGGCACTCAAATGGTGTCAAAGAAATGTTGCAGCTCACCCTCAGATGCGGCCAGAGAGGACTTTTCATCTGATGAAGAGGAAACCTGAATTTGCGATAAGTAAATGGGACAATGAAAGTTCCATTTTTGATGGGAGGGAAGAGATTATTTTTACCCAGGTTGTTTATTCAGGAGGACTTGTTGTCGTCATCAGTTTTAATTGGTCTCTTTCATAACCTTGGGTTGGAAATGTTCCTTCCCCTGATTTCTAGTATCCTAAAAGTTTAATGTTGATAGGAACAGGTATGATTTGATAAAGCTGATGTTCCTGAATTATATTTTAAATGCCCCATTACAATTTTTCTCAGTTAACATACTGTTTAATTAACCGCACTTCTAGCTTCTTAGCGGTCATAACACTAATATGAGAGGCCACGTCTGTGTAACGTTGTAGGCGCCTTTCTTTTCAAATAAGTACACGGAGCAAAGTTTTCTTCTCGGTTTACATTATGCTCTGTCTAAAATGAGGTGTACATATCAGTGCATTAATTTAGAAAAGGCATGGTGGTATTACTCCCCTATTTCAGGGGTCTGAATATCTGCAACTCAGGACTTTGGACATACGCACTAAACACCATGCAGCTCATGGGTTCTTTGCAGCCTATAACATGTGGACAATTTATTAAATTCTCTATTGATAATACCCGCCAATGATGTATCTTTTAGCATTTGCAAACTATTTGAATGTTTTAAGAGGAGTGGCGCCTCATGGTTTTCTTTTACTATCATGAGTATCAAATGCTAGTGAAATGTAACTGAATGTTTGATGAATAATCAATAAACATAAAGTTCAAAAAAAAAAAAAAGAGTAGTGGCGGCACTGCTTTCCGTGGTGTCGAGAACAGGAACACTGATGTCAGTGGGAACTACTTGACCCACGGAAGAAGACCGAGACCTGACCGTCAGTTTAGTATGGGCTCGAGGAGTCAGCGAACGCCGAGGCTCCTCTCTGGGTCTTGGTCTCGACCAGATGTGGCAGGTCAGTGGACTGATCCATCCCAACAGTCTGTGTCAGGACCGAGTCCTGGATAAAGAAGCATTGGCCTCTTCAGTTGACAACTGTTCGACCAGTTCGAGAAAAATCTCGTTGGAAGATCAACCAGCATCCTCGCCAACTGGCAGGACTGGGTTACCATGGAGCTGATGGCCTATGCCGAGAATTTGACTGAAGTCGAATCTGGAGAAGCACAGGAATCCAAAGCTCTCGATCCGAGAGTGCTCCTCATCCCATGAACATCACGGACCATTTTTTTTGAACTCATTCTTTGACTTGGATTTGTGCCCGAGGGTCCCTGACTGAGGGTCAGCAAGGACTAGCACAATTCTTTGAAGGATCCTGTGAAAGTCAAACCCAGCTGGAGCAGCATGAAGGCAGCTGCCAAAGAGGAGTGGAAGCAGCCTGGGCCTCAGCCTCAGAGACCACCCAATGGGCATCCTTGGATTTGACTGGCGGGTTTCGTTCGCTCAGTTGGCCTAACTTGAGTTGGGCGAGATGATCCTCAGGAACAGTTGGATGGAGCGCCTGACAAATGTCGAGGCCTGGAGATCGTGCTCATGGTCCAGGCAATAGACGCACGTGGTGCGCGGATCCGCTTAGGACATCTTCTGCCTGCAAGAGCACCGATGGAACCTGGAAGCGGACTTGTCCATCACAGTTGCGATCGATGATCAATCTGAAGACAAAATGCATTAAACTTTTGAGGAAGTAAATTCATAGATTTAGTCGCAAAGGGCTACTCAGCGCAAGAGCTGTAAGGAAGGAACCTGCTTCTTCCAGCAGAAAGAAAGATCTGGCATCGCGGGCTGAGCCAAGGGGAGTTACCACCCGGGTGGGTGGAGGAGCCAGTTTGAAGATGTTTCCGCAAGTCTTAAAGGGAAATGCAACTACCAGAAGTGTGGATAGAATATCATATTCACCTCCCTAGAAATATGAATTGCGGTCGGTTCCTATGCTATGGAACCACAGGAAACTGGTTCCCAAATGCAGAAAAATAAAGTAAAAATAGAACTTAACTTGGTTCATTTAAAAACAAGAGAACCACGGAAAACTGTAGTTAAAAATCATAAAACATGGAAAATTTGCCTCAAACGCTGTATTTTTAGTCAGAATAAAAGCTCGGAACTGCAGAGAAAACCACTGTGAGAAAGAAAACCACAAAAACACTAAAGATGGTTAAAAAACACTAAAGGCAGCACAAACTTAAAAGAAATATCAGCTCTAAAGAAACAAACTTCTTTAAGTAAAGATGGAGAGTGAGAGCTCCAGGGCAGACTTGTCCAGTCAGCGGAGAAATCTGACTGACCTTCAGCAGTACCTACAGGCAGCAATCTCTTACTACAACATGATTGGCTAATTCCTTGGCACTATTAGCTTAAACTCCACCTCTGGGGCAGCTGAACCTAAGCTGGCATAACTGCAATAGTCAAGCATGCTGACGGATTCCTGGGGTGAAATGAGGGTTACTCACCTGTAGCCATAGTTCTAGGAGTGGTATACGGTGCACATACACACTGTGGCATCTTTAAATCTGTTGACATCTTCAACCTAAGCTCGGTGGGAGGAGCTTAGCTTGGAGAATTTCCGTGGATTTAATGGGAAAGGAAGACTGCCAGAGTGTGGATGTGTACCATATCCATGCCCCCTAGAACATTTTATTACAATTTTTCTTCACAAACATTTACCATCTCAATACTATGGAATAAAGAATAGACCATATTTCTAGTTCTGGGATACCATTATTACAGCATAACTTTGTAGATCTACAAATGATGGTCTCGGAGATCAAAGCACTTCCATTCGATCACCTTGGCATGATCTATTTAAAAAGTATCCTTCTGTTACCTGGCTCGAATAGCATCTCTCAATGGTGGGCAGTTGTTCCTATCCCTGGCATTAAAGTCTGCACCTTTCTTTAACAAGAACTTGACTGTATCCAGATCTCCTTCTCCTGCAGCAAGATGTAGGGTGTTCATCCACCATAATCATAAATAGTGGCATCAGCACCCTGTTACATAAAACAAATTTGAAACAGGTAAGATAATTCCTGTACCATGACTCATGGAATCATGCCACATGATTTTCTATTGGACAGCGCTTCGAGAGGTTCTGGGAGTATAGCTTACACTTACTTTAAGGACTGTTTTGTTTGGGACACTTCCACCACAATACTATGGTTTACCTGGTGGTGGAAGGCACTTTGGCATTACCTGTGCGCCTCATAGAGGCTTACAGTTATTACAGCAGAAAATTACACTTACGAGCAAGAAAAAACTAGTACATTTTGTTAGGGGAACTTTAGAACATAGTAAATCCTACTAGCATTAAGTTAATGCTACATAACAGGTCTCCTTGCACGGTCCTGGTACAAAATGCTCCTAGGTTTTACTTACCCCTCCACTCTCAAAGTATAGCTTTCCTACCACAAATCTGCTTCTAGAATGGCCGTGGAGGGCCTGACATGACAGGAAACAGGTTCTGGAGGACACAGCAACACCAGCCATCAGACTTCCAGTCAGTTCATTTTCTGGCGAAATACACCACAGACTGGGAGCATTAGTGGTGCCCCAGGAGGATTTGTGGGTACAGAGATCACAAAGTGGGGCATTAGTGGTGCTAGAGGAGAAGGTACAGTGATCACAGAGTGGGGCATTAGTGGTGCCCTGGGAGGATTTGTGGGGTACAGTGATCACAGAGTGGGACATTAGTGGTGCCCTCAGGGAGAGGTATGTGATCACTGACTCAGGCATTAGTGGTGCCCAGGGAGGATTTATGGGGTACAGAAATCACAGACTTGGGACATTAATGATACACCAGGGAGGAGGGTATGTGACCAGAAGGGGCATTAGTGGTGCCCCCCAGAGGAAGGGTATAGTGATTACAGACTGGGGACATTAGTGGTGCCCCGAGAGGAGGGGTGCAGTGATCACAGACTGGGGCATTAGTGGTGTCCCATTGAGAAGGGGCACGTGACCATAGACTGGGGCCATTAGTAGTGCCCATGGATGATTTGTGGGGTACGATGATCACAGACTGGGGCATTAGTGGTGCCCCAGGGAGAATTTGTGGGTACAATGATCACAGACTGGGGCATTAGTGGTGCCCAGGGAGGCTTTGTAGGGTATGATGATCACAGACTAAGGGCATTAGTAGTGCACCAGGAAGGTATGTTGATCAAATACTGGGGGATTAGTGGTGCACCAGGGAGATGTGGGCTATGGTGATCACAGACTGGGGCATTAACAGTGCCCCAGGGAGATGGGGTATGTGATCACTGGCTAGGGCATTAGTGGTGCCCCATGGAGAGGGGTATATGATTACAGACTGTGGGCATTAGTGGTGCCCCATGGTGGATTTGTGGTATGGTGATCACAGACTGGGGCATTAGTGGTGCCTCAGGGAGGATTTGTGAGGTACATTGATCACAGACTGGAAGTATTAGTGGTGCCCCAGGGAGGAGTGGTACAGTGATCAATGACTGAGGCATTAGTAGTGCCCATGGAGGATGTGGGTGTATGGTGACCACAGACCAGGGGCATTAATGGTGCCCCAGGAAGGAAGGTATGGTGATCACAGATTGGGGCATTAGTGGTGTCCCAGGGAGGATGTGGGGTACAGTGATCACAGACTGGGGGCATTAGTGGTGCCCCAGGAGGATTTGTGAGATACAGTGACTGAACTTCCATACCTCCATTACAAAAATGTATTTTACTTTTAAAAGCTGCTGTAAACATTGGAAGGGCTTAAAAGCAGGAGTTAAGGAGGACTGATATCAATATTCTGTACCTGCTTACCAGCAACAAACACCCCAATGTTTCCAGGGGTCCCCGTTGCACCCTGCCCCTGGCTAAGAGGGTCAGTGAGCAGCTGCCTTCATAGCCCACACCAGTGTGGAACTCCTTGGTTGGCCAGCAGGGGAAGCAGTAATGGCGGGTGACCCATACCTTCCCATCTCCTCTTCTAGTTGTCCCTCCTCTGACCACCCCCCACCAAGCAAAACTTTGTTAGGATTAAAGGAAGAATAACAGCTAGGATAGCCACAATGTCTCAACAAAGTCCAAGAGGTGAACTCACCACCTGTATGTGTGCTCCTCTAGGGCCACAATGTCCCCTGCATTGCTGCAGTGCACATCAGCAAAGGAAAAGCATCAGTCGGCTGCTTTTACTTCCTATAAATTTAAGAGTCATGAAGATTAACATTGAGTTTAAGCAATGGTTAGAATTACACCCATCATAAGAAAATAAAAGGAAAGTACAAGAATACTTAACTGTACCTGATTATACAGATATCAAAAATAAGTGAGCTGTTCTTTTTTCACCCTATATTTTCTTGATTCCCCAGTCAGCTGCTGCCAACCTTAGTTCTGAGTAACAACCCTGTGTCCCGTCCAACACTCCAGTCGAGTCTCCCAGTCCCCACCTACAACAGTGTACTGTCCGTAATTGTAGATTGAAGAAGCACTTTCAACCAATCAGGGAACTCCTGTTCCTGCAGTGAAGCACTTCTAACTCTGCAGAGTATCTCATGAGCAAGAGCCCTGGAAACAGAATTGTTCAGGTTTTTAGTCTGTAATATGTTACTGACGGACCTCGATCAAAAATATATTAATACTGCCATGGAGAGTGGTCTCACTTAAATTCTTTTGGTTTCAGAACCACTCATCTGTTCATGTACCCTAAGAATGCATGAGACCATGCTTGCAAATGTACAAGCAGTCTCTGAGACAGTATTAACATACACCATGTTACTTCGTGGCTTCCCTACAGTAGGCTGCTCCAAGATCCATTGTATATGGGAGCAGAAGTTTCTGGAGACACCGCAGTGCATCAGTGAAAGTGGGGAAAAAGGTGAGGCTTTGGCCAATCTCATCCTGTGTGCATATTGTTTCCTGTTGTCCCAAGCCATCCTCACCTTTCCTAATCTGTGTTGGGGAGGACATTGTGTGGGCACCCTTAACATTAGAAATTCCATTCCAGGATCCAGCAGCAGGAGGTGCTAATGAGGTACTCTCCCCAACGCCTATACACACAACCATTAAGTCGGGAAGCAGGGCCTCAGACTTCACGGGCCTGATGGGCCTGGGGATGGGAGTTATGCTTGCAGTTCTAACCAGGACTCCAGCCTGGCAGCACATCATGTTCCCCGAACTACCAGTGGGGTAGACAAACAGGTCCATGTTCAAAGCGTGAACTTTCATTGGTGGCACTTGCTATCACAGGGCTATTGGTTCGGCAGTTGACCAGAAATTTAGAACTAAAATACCTCTCACAAGTAGTATACCTTAGCTTTGTCCTTTATTCCCAACCATCCCAGGCTGAAGGGACGCTATTAAGCTGCCTAAAACCTGTAATGTTGTTCAGATATTGCAGTTTTAGAGTGAATGACCTATACTCCTGATATTCTAAAACACAGTTGTCCAACAGGAAATTCAAGATGCTCTGTTAAAGACAAAGGAAAGCAAGCATGTTAAAACACAGTTAAAAAATATGTATTATATATATAGTTGTATATTTATTTATTTTTATTTAGTTTTTGTTGACCAGGAAAGGAGGACTAGACAATTCTGCTTATTTCAGCCTTGTCCCGGGGAGAGGGATACAGATGGATGCCAACTGAAACTGA